>JBAJHX010000051.1:23176236-23190540 GCA_037176925.1 Amniataba percoides | reverse complement strand
ACAGGAGACCGACACACCCACGTCCATGTCTGAGCACTGTCCAGAGTGTGTGACAGTAAGTTTGTGTGTGTGTGTGTGTGTGTGTTGGATATTTTTGGGCCGGTTATTCTGATGACAGTGACGGTATGCGGCGGTGATAACAGTTTATTCTTATGCTCGCATGTGTGTGACAAAAGCATCTGGTGTGTGTGTTCCTGTTTGTCAGTAGATGGGACGGATAGTTTATACTGCAGATCCTGTGGAGGTGAGGATGTGTGTGAGTGTGTGTGTGTTTAGACAAATGCCCGTGTGTTTATGGGTGTGTGTCTGTACGTGTGTGCGTTTCTCCCACATAATATCCGCTCCTACCTTTGTACTTTGCCTCCAGATTTGTCAGTGTTTTGTCTTCAAAAATGGACATTTGATGGTTGTAAAGAATGACGAATGTCTGCCTCATTGTTTTGCTTTGATTGACATTTTACTTCCCATCTTGTCTATTTGAAGCAAACATAAAAGCTGGATTAGCTTCTAAAAAAATAATGTTTTATCAATATCAAACATTTCATTCATTTTGACCCAGAAAAGTTAACAATTTAGACAAAATAAAGCTCTTATTTGTGAAGTTACTGGTAGAACATTAAAATTTGACTTAATAGATATGAAAAATATACTGTAGAATGATTTTACATTTCTTTAAATTTCCTCCCCAAAAAAATCTATTCATAATGTTTAACTAACTTTAAAGAATATATCACAATTTAAATATTCATCAGATCAGAAGAAAATCGGCAAAAGAAAATGGGAAGTGATGTTGTTGGATGAACTCCAAGCATATTTCAACAAGCTTCAGACACATTTTGTATTTTACATTACGCATATTTTTACATTTTTACATTGGTCCATTGGCCTTCCTCCTCTTTAAGCTTGTTTTTAAAGCTCAATAAGGCTGATTTCATATGTCCAAACTTAACTGACTCTTTTCTCTCTGTAGGTCAAACTCAAAAGTTTTGTTTGTGGTGCTCATTTCAAGGCACTACAGCTCAGCCAGAAGCCGGCAAAGTCCTTAATGAGTAACCTAAATGAGAGAGGTCAAAGGTCACAGCTGCAACTTGTGCCTGTGATCCGGATGGATGGAAGAAAGGAGCAACAAGGGGAGATTTTTTTTTTTCGTTGCTAAGCACTTTTCCCGTGTTTGAGTTTCATTTTATGTCAGAAGTTGATCTGTGATCTTTTCCTAAAAATCCCCACCAGCTCATCACTCATGCGCTCATGCACAAAGCCACACACACACACACACACACACACACTCAAAACAAACAATTTGCCTGGCTTACTGTAATCCAGGAAAACAGATTTGTTACTGTAAATCTCCCGGTGCAGCCTCTTTTTTTTATTGTTTTCTTGCACATCAAAAGTCTCTCTGCTGCTTTTTTAACCCTCCCTCACTTCTCGCTCTATTTTTCCTTTTTTATTTCTCTCCCTCCTGCCCACCTGTCTCATCCCCTCACACCAACTTGTCTCTCCCGCTTTCATATCTAAGAGAGAGAGAGAGACAGATTTAAGATTCACGCAGAGACAAAAACACACCCCCTGACACCGACACACACACACACACGCACACTGAGTATCCTCACACCAACATCTCAGGCCAAGTTCTTGACAACAGACTCCCAGCAGTCTCTGCCTCCTCCACAGCTTCATAATTGACCTTCTGTGTGTGTCTGGCCATCTGTGTGTCTCCAGTCGCCCCGTTTGAACGTTTTCACTTTGAGTGCTGCTCGCTGGTCCGTCGCCGCTCGTTTTCTTTGCCCTCTCTTTCTCCTTTTCTGTCTGCCCATCCCTCCAAAAAAAAAAAAAAAACCCCTGCCGGCCTAAACGGAGATGACAGTATCGACCAATTTCTCCATAAAAAAAAAAAAAAACCTCCCCTCCTCTCTCCTCATCTGATGGAAAATTCACTGCAGTGTAATTCACTCAGTCATGCCTCTGTTCTCGCTGCAGTACGGTGTCAGTCATACATCTTATATTTTTCATTTTGGCATGAAAGACGGCCTGTATCCAAAACATATAAGAAGAATTAGCTCCTGTTATGCTCTAACAAACAGTCATGAGGCATTTAGGATCATTGCTGTGCTCTGACTGTGTTTCTGCTACCCAACTCCGGGAAAAACGATTAAAGGAGTTTGGAGAGCGCTGAAGCGTAATTTTGTTTTCCTCTCTGAGAATCTAATCTGCAGGAAGCTGCTAATGTTGATGAAGATAATGGTCCTGATGCTGACGACCCCGATGATGATGATTATGTTGATGAAGATGGACTGTGCCTCTGCAGCACGCAGTCTGACAGCTGCACAGAGTAGATCAACAGCGCCCCTCGGTGGCAGAAAACAAAAAGTCCGCTTCTCTTGCAGATGTTTTAGCTCATTTGAAAGTTCGTCCAATGAAAGAATCAACGTATTAATCAGATCACTTTATAGCAACTCAGGATTGATTTTGGCAACAAATAACTTTTTTTCTCTTGTAATTTGTCAATATATTCAAAGATAGATGCATCAAATGTGGAGATGGTGATGACAATGACCCTGCACATATTTGCCACACATCTTCCAAAGCAGTCCAACAGCGCCCCCTTGTGTCGCAAAATGAAAACCCCTTAATCCAAGTTCACCTGTGAAAATAATCCATCAAATATAAATGGTTTTGGATGGAAGATAAAGATAAACTGCGAGTGAATTTTTTTATGTGATTTTTATACTGTATTTATTACCACTGTTGCACGTTCATGACGCCTTTGTCTGCACAGTGAATGTTAAATGCTCTCATGTTTTATCCTGTGTTTATCAAGTCTGTCTCAAGTAGGAGGTCATGCGTGTCTTTGAGTGTGTGTGTGTGTGCGTGTGTGTGTGTGTGTGTATTATCTGTATGACAGATCTCTACATGATCATAAATGTGGATGAAGGGGGTGAATGTCTGCAGGCTGGAACAGAATGAGATAAAGATGGATTGAACTCATTGCCGAAAACCAGATACAGACGGACAGATCCATCTCTCATCAGCCTGTGTGTGTGTGTGTGTGTGTGTGTATGTGGTCATACAGCACACCTCCTCCAATTTCACAGGCCAAGAGAAAAACAGATATAAACAAAAGCATTCATACGTCTTCGTATTTGTCTTTGTTTGGCTCTGCGTCACCATTACCCATCATTCATCACTGTCTGTCATCAGCAGAAACACGGCCCAACATCACGCATCACGCTGCCGTGACCTGTGAAATCTCACCAACATAAAACCCCGCAAACTGTGATCCAGAGAAAAAAAAGCAATTATAACATCAATAATTACACTCTGCACGCTCAGCTGACTCTGCAGTACCTAATGGACTCCAATAAGAGGCAGCACCTCACAGCGCTACAGCTCCTCTGTGAGAGGATCGATGCTCATGAGAGAGAGGCTATTTTTTGTCAAATTACCGAGACTCCTACATATCAGATAAAAAAAATCTAAATTCAACACTGGCAGTTCTGCTCTCGGTATCAGGGGCTGTTCTTCGGTATAACTCAACATGAAAATACACACCCTGTCACACTGCGAGTGATTCAGGGTGCAGAGTCTCTCGACTGATTTATGAGGCTGCGAGGGAGAAACTGGCTAAAGGCCTCACGTCAGTATGCTTCAAACAGACTGCTTGTCAGATTGTCCAACAACTTCAAAAACTCCAATTTCATTTTCTGTTACTTTTTGAAACACACAGTCTGAAAAATGCACCCCAATTTGCACTTGGTCAATTGGCAATTGGTCAGGTGTGCTTAGGCCCTCCCCCCACAAAAGCAGGATTTAAACTTCCCCCTCAGGCTTTTCACTCAATTTTCACACACGTTCTTCCATTATAGTGCGTATGTAGTGTGTACCACGAATGTCGGTGACAGTCACGTCATCACTTGCTTCAGTCTTTAAGTATCGTCCTTCAGAATATGCAGCTATAAGGTTTAAACACTAATCTGTATTTGCACATATTATGATCTACGTCTTGCAGCACACTCAGACCTCAAACGGGTACTTTTGCTTATGTGCTTCTTCCCAAATTGCAACTCAATCTTTTGCATCTTCTGTTCGACCCTCCCTGACCGGTGCATGCACACATCTTTCAGACTCCACGCTTTCAATTTGTGATGCAGGCTTTACATGGAAAAACCCTGAGCTGTTATTCTCTCAGACTTCAGGCGCCATTATACAACTGCACTGACAGGCTGAGCTGTTCTCTCATCATGGCGAGGATAGCGAGCTCCTTTAAGTGCTGTGTAAGGTTCAGGCTGTGCACGCTGGCAAATAAAGCATCAAAATCAAACTGGATAACACTACATATGATATAATGTTAGAATAAACCTTACTGGTGATAATTGCAGTCAGAGCGCCAGTATGACATTGAGTGTGTAAGAAGTAAATATATAATTTTGTCTAAACAGAAATGAATGTGCCAATAGATGTGACAATGTCCAAAATGACTGCTGATTAAATGAGTTTATTTTTCGCCTGGTGTCTTAAAAATTCACACAAAAGAACCGAGAGAAGAAGAAATATTAAAAGATGTCCATGGCATGCACACCGCTTTCCTCCAGCAATCCCACAGTGCAATGCTCCAGATATTATAGATAGGAGATTACCACTGTGCAACTCAAGAGCTGTCAGAAATGATGATTCATAAGTGTCTGAAATCTCAACTCGCTCCTCTCTGCAGATAAAAACCATCCCGCGTCGCATTACGTGGGGGAGCGGTGAATGAGGGGGTGATTTCGAGCTCGAGAGTTTAGTGCCAACTGCAAATTTAAAGCTTTACAAACAGCAAAACAAAAATAATTCCCCCCATGTTCATTACCTTTTGCAATTTATTTTTAGAGCCGTCGTTTGAGCCTTCGTTGCAGCATCCTAAATATGGATACGGCGGCGAGCTGTGGCACAATAGCACCGATCGACGCCGCTCAGATTAGAGCGAGGGTTGTTATTTTAAGTAAACTTAATTTTGCTCTTTTTCTCCAGTGTGAATACTCAAAATGTGGTTAAAATAAGCAGCTACACAGAATTAACGAGGGGTAAAGCCTTCGTAAAGGTCTGTTCAGCGAATGTTTAGCTGACCTCCTGCGAAAAGTTCCTGAAAAAACTATTTAAAAAAGAAGCATAACTCAAACTAATGGCAGGCTTTAACTTATCGGGAAACTTTAAATGGATAGCCTCCTCACCGCAAAGCTCTTCTAAAAGCAATTTGGATTGTAGAGTAATGTGATTTTGAAAAAAAGACGAAGAAAAAAAAAAAAGAGAAAAAAGGCAATCTCCCAAAACAACTGCGGTGAAAAACAGTCGGAGCGGGAGCGGTAAGTTACCGAGGCGTGATTTAACTACCTCTTGTGCTATTTCTGAGCGGGTACCTACTGTAAGTGGTTATTCCAGCAAGTGAAGATTTATACGGCTGGAGTTGCCAAACGGCAGAAATAACGAGGGAGACGAGAAGAGGAGAAGGTGAAGGGAAGGTCAGGGAGGAGAAAGAAGAAGACAGGAGCAAAATGGAGGGAGGCAGAAGGCTCACGGGAAGAAGTGTGTGGGGGGATTAACACCATCCACCCACCACGTCGGTAAATTTAGAGTGTGTTGCATTTGTCCATCTCACCCGTCAGTCTGGAAGTTGAACGACCACAGATTTGAGGCAACAGGTTACATCTCATCAGATCTTCTCTTTGACGTGAGCTGACCTTATTCTCTCTAACTCATGTGTGGGGGGGTAAACTTCAGCAAGATGAATTTCAATGTGTAATGGGGGTACACAGGCGACCTTAATTTACACGTCTTTACAGCTCATCCCACCCGTTTTTTTGTTTGTTGTTGTTGAAAGTGATGTAGAAAGTGAGGTACAGTCTAAACTACAGTACATCAGGTGCCACAACGCTCAGTTTCAGATTCATTATGACACAAATGCCTCAAGGTGACCTTTGTACACACAAAGGTTAAAGGTCAAAGTGGGTCTTTGAGTGAACAGAGCTCATACAGAAGAGTTTGAACAGAGATTTCTTGTCTCCGGTGACAGCAGGACTGGTCTTTGTAATGTGTTGTGTTCTGCTACCTGCACTTTCCTACTTTCATTGCTCAGCATCTTTAAATGTGTTGCTGCACATTATGAGTCTGTTTTTATGAGCAGTACATCTGAGTAAAGTTTACTGTTAAAGCTTATCTGTTAAGTCCTCTGTTGTCACTTTCTCATGACTGTGACTGTACTATAAGGCCTCCAGCTGAGGTCCTCTGAACTCTGGTGTCTATCCGGGCTTGCAGAATATTTTCCCAGGCAAATTCTGTCTTATAATATCTGCGTATCTACTGTTAAACATTATTATCTATATTCTGCCTCATATTTTATCTATTTTAGTTTTTAGTCCGCAACTTTTGTTTTGGTTCATTAGTTTTCTCTGTCCTTGATTGTGCCGTGTTTTCAGTTATTTTTTATTTATTTTCATGTCTCTTATCTTTTTTCTTTTCTTTTTCCTTGTCTTTGTTTTTAATTCATTATTTAGCCTGCACACTCTCATTTCCGTGTGTGTGTGTTTGTGAAGAACTGTGCATTTTAAAAAGTGTGATACAAATAAAGCTTTACTTATTTACTTACCAACTTACAATTATTTGGTAAGTAAATCATTATTAGTTTTATATTTCATTTTACAAACTACATTCCTGTCCTGTATCTTGAACTTTCATTGCCTGTGACGGCTCCATGTAATTGTTGATGAATAAAATCTTGAATCTTGAAGGTTGTAATCAGATTTCTGCAGATGACTCAGTGTTTTCCCATCAGCTGGTCAAGTGTTTGTTTCCCACTCTACCAGATAACATTAACATTTTTTCTTTGCCAGCACTTCCACCTGCAAGGATCCAATCTACTTCACGGCAGCTCCGCCTTTTACATCCTCACAACGAGCGAGCCGGAGCGACACTCTGAACTCGTTTTCAGCTCGTCATCCTCGAGGGTTCACGTTCACTTAGACAAGCGAGGTCCACATGTGTCACATTACCAGAACAACTGATACCCATCCATCCACTTTACAGGGCTCAGCTGAGACTTTAATTAAACCTGAGCCCTGCTGACTTTGCTCACTCACAAAACTGATCACATTGGCTATAAAGAAACTAATTCAAAATACAAAATTAAATTTCACTCCTTTGTTTCCACCTGCCTCCTGCTCGCGCCCCACATCTCGCAGACGGCTCACGGTACACGGTTAGTTCGCAGGCTTACATGACTTTGGCCCTAATGACATTCATTATGAGCTTAATTAGATGTACAACAGCAGCAAAGATGAATGTTGATAATTAAATTCTGGGCAAAGGTTGACCGCAGAACATGTTACTTAGATAGAGCCTGCCCTCTCTCCGACTACGTTATGAGGCATAAAGACACGGAGGATGACGGACAGGGACGGATACAGGGCGTGAAAGTGGAAGAATGTCGAGCAGATGGAAAGATTGAGGGAGAGAAATATAAAATGATGTTGCAGTCACCCTCAGTGATACAATTTCTCAAGTTTCACCAACATCCAAGTGGCATTTTTGCAGTTCATTTAAGCATTTCTGTCAGACTCGTGAGTGCAAGCTGATGCCAGGACACACTGCTAAAACACACAATAGCATCCCTACAAGTTTTGTTGGTCAGACCAGTGAAGATCAGCTTTTATAAACAGTATTCACTTATAAATATATGGACCTTAGCAAGTTAGAATCTGCACAAAAACATAAGTATAAAAATGTTTTGACTCATGAAAGTTGCAGACATTCACTTGATCATTAGACAGGTATTGATCCTCAAAACTAACTAATTCTCATCTAATGCAAAAAGTGAATAAGCACATTTTTATAAACTATTTCTATTACACCAAGAAGACAATATCAAGTTTAAGTATCACCTTTTCATTGTTACTCAACTTTAAATTTTTTCTTTGCTGATGATCTTATAGTGTTCATCAACATCAACAAGCATTAAAGTAAGCTCTGTTATACAGTAGCATAAAAGTCATTATAATTATGACATTTTAATAAACAATGGCAGCAAATTCAGTATTAAAAGCTTAACCTAAACAAGGAGATTATTCATGACTCCGGAGAAACCAGACAATAGCTCCAATCTACCACATTGTCCATCAGTAAGCAGTGTCCTTGAACAGGACCGGAAGCTCTGCAAGCTCGCTCAGTGTTCAGTCACATCAGCTAAATGTAAGTGGAAATCGTGACAGCAGGTGAAGACTGAATGCAAACATAAACAAAAGCAACGACCAGAGGCAGCCACGAGGCGACGTATTAAAGCCCAGCATTAAAGCATTAACATATGTGATAAAAAGTGATTGTGGTCGTGAGGTGAGTGACATCTCAAAGCACCGCATTGTGCTTATTTCACTCCGGCCCGGCAAGGTCACGGCAGTGTCGCTGTGCTTGTCAATCACTGGAAATGAAAAAGGCAATAGATGTAATTGGACGCAGACTATAAAGTTATCACACAAACAAGCTGGTTTATCAAGGGCACATCCCCTTTATCCATTTAATGCTTTAATTTCAAAGTCTTGAATGTCTTTGCATGAGTGTATTTGTGCCTACAGTGTCATTTGTTTTTCCTTTGGGTTTACTTCTCCTGTTTCTACATTAACACAATCTTATATCTGTTGCATAAAGCACACCGGCATAACATTTTTGCAAGACTGAATTATCACAGTGCATCCATGTCAGCGCCACGCAGGGCAATGTGCTGAGCCTCACGGATATTAACACCTGACAAAACACCATTTACACCAACATGTGTCCAGGGATTGCAGCTGTATTTTTTTGGAGAATGAACTGAGTTTTACCTGTTCTAAAATAGCTGCCGTTTTGGACATTGCTCTTAAATAAGTTGGATTTCTCCGTGAACTGACAGTAAAACGTCTCCTTTCTGTATAAAAAGCGTAAAAAGATGTAAATTTGCTGTCAAATCCAATCTGTCAATGAAACAACAAGCCTATTTTCCTTCTGGATATGACATTTTTATAACAATGCAAAAAGAATAGAAAAATACAAAATACACACCTGAATACTCCATAAAATGAGGGTGTTTACACTTAAGTTTGGGTGAGAATCAGCCGCCTCTGGTATGATAAGCAACTTTTAAAGATGCATAACTTCCACAGTGCCTGAGAGAGGTTGTTAAAAAGGGATATGAGGGGAATAACTTTGCATTAGAGATGAGGAAAAACTGTCCTGCCAGCAAAGGCAATACAGTATTTGAATTTCCTGGGGCGAGTGTGAATGAAATGCAGACACATGAATAAAATGTGAATGCAGGGTGTGAGCGAGACAGAGCCAGGAGGAGGAAAGACTCAAAGATCCAATTTCAAGTTCAGATTTTCCCCAAGTGAATGTGAAATATCTGTATTTGGCTGACGTGACTGATCGATTATTTCTTTGTTTGGGAAATTCTGACTTTGGTTTGGTTGAATGGATTCATCTGGAAAGGAGCAGCTTGACAGATTATGCCAATTTAGCTTCGTCCAGTAGAGAGAAGATGTTGCTGAGCTGCTGCAGATTAAATGGAGAATCGTTTAAGGATCCACAGAGAAAGCTGGAGGTGGAAAGCTCAGATCAATGGATAAAAGGGTTGCAACAAACAGTGACTTTCATGATCTTAAGAGTGGGGACCCATTCTTAACCATGTGGACACACATCTATGGTAAATACTCTGCATGCAAGGTTCAATACAAATACTCAGTTATTGCTGAACTTCTCCACAGCATCCCCTGATCTATTTTTATTGCTGATTCATTTATTAGGGGTTTTGTTGTTGTTGTTATTCTTCCTAATTAGTGAAAAATGCCCATTATAGTCCCAAATCGTTCATTTTGTCAGACCCACAGTCCATAAATTCAGCATTCAGCAGTACTTCTTCTCTTATTGTGGCTAAATTAAAAATCTGTAAATGCAAATGTAATTTGAACATGTTGCACTCAAAGAATAATGAATAAAAAACATTTTAATAAAAATTGAAAAGTGTTTATCTTCAAGAGGTAGAATGACAGTTGTCAGTAGTTGTGCTAACCCAGAGCTCTGAAGATGATATGAGGTGACTTTTGCCCTGAGCTGAGGCTCTCAGGATAAAACTGCACCTACGAGGCAGAGATCAACTCAGCAACTAAATTTAACAACAAAAATAATAAATCATGCAATATTTCAAAATGTTATTAAATATGTTTATTGCTAACTGAAATGTATCAACCATGAACTGAAACAGAGGTGACATGAATGAGGCTGTGAATGAAAAGAAAAGACTTCCCGCAGGCAATATCAAAACAATGTTCACTTGGTCGAGTTCATTGTTTTGATATGAGAATACTAAATATCTTCTTCTGCTTCCCTTCAAGCCTCAGAGTTGTAAACTGAAAAGTCAGAGGCCGAGGTCACATGCAGTTCCCATGGAAACTGATTGACGGGCCTCTTGACTTTGCCCTGCTGACCTCTGCTCTCCTTGATCATCAGCTGGATGTCCTCATCGTCGAGGATGCGGATGAGGTCGCCCTCGGGATCGCGGTAGTTGATGGCGATGTCGTCCTGCTTGAAGACGTTTCTGAAGAGAGACGAGAAGGGTGTTTAGATCATGACCTAAAAAATGGCTCAGGTTTAGATCAAAATAATCCTACCACGACTGAAAAAAATTCCCCAAATATCTCTAACATTCAATCCAATAAAAACAGGTGTAACATTATAAAGTCAATAAACAACTGTCACTTGTGGACATCATCATAATTATAACACAGTTTTCTAGCATCTTGTTATGTTTCATGGGGAAAAGCAGTAGAGAGCAACAAAATTGTAATTTTCAACATTAAAACAAATATCTTAACAAGAAGCAACGTCCTCTTTCTATTCTTAAAAAATCATGAATCATACGAATCGTGCTTGTTTGAGATGTTGGAGGTTTGAAATGTTTCTGACATTTCTTTGAATAAAGAAATGTAAAAAATAATAAATAAATAATAATAAATAATTTTATTTTGTCTTCTTTTTACTGGGTTTGTGTTTTATATTAATATTTCCTCATTGTTGTGCGTGAGGGAGAATAAATGTGCTTTTATGTGTCTTTCACATTAAGCGGCTGTTTACTTTAATGTTAAAAAGCAATAAAAGATATTTAATGACGAAATTATACGAAAGCCCTGCTCCATACTGCCAGCGAGTAAACCGACTGCTCCCACAGGTCTTTGTTGATATATTACAGTTTAATTAAAATGTGGCTGTGAGAATTATCACCAATAAAACACATGCTGGACCAAAGGAAATGGGTAAGAAGTGCAGATATGAAGTCTGACAACTGCACCACCTTCTTTATATTCATATTTTTCTTGCATGAAAGGCTAATGTTGGTGTCAGAGATTAATGAGAGAGAGAGAGAGACAAAGAAAAAAAACAGAAACAGAGAGACAAAGTCACAGTTTATGAGTTTTTGTAAAAGATCCCTGGAGGTACGACATGATGAAGTAATATATCTGATGAAGGACATGCAAAGAGACACTCAAAGTCGCTTCCTGCCACGAGCGCTGAAAAGACTTTTCCTCTGTGATGGACATCTCTAATATGAAACCTGCAGAAAGATATAAATAAAAATATGAATCTCTTCCTTCAGTGTGGCCCCAGTGTGTACATTTACACACCATATGTACTCAAATGTAAGAAAAGTAGCAGTTTGGCAAAATTAAAAAAAAAATTTTTGGTATTGGCGGTAGTATCACCACCGGCAGCATTGTTCTCTCTCACTCGCTTGTGTCAGCTGATACAACACCGATAGTGAGTGTTTTTAAATGTGTTAAATGTGCTAAATTGTGTCCCTGATCATCTTAAAATTACACAAGAAACACAATTAGTAGTAACGACAAGTCAATGTGATGTGATGATGTGTGACATCTCATCAAATTCACCTTTTTTATTCAATTTTAGACTCATTTCTACACGAGAAATGTTATTATATTTTCATTTCATTCATTATCTGTTGGTTTAGCAACGTCTTCGTTTGTTGCACGCCTTCCTCAGAAAGCACTTCCTCTTTTTTGTTTATGATGCAACCCTCTCGTTTTCTTCCTTCTCCCCCTCCCTTTGTCAGTGCAAAGCCATATTAAAACTCAAGACCAGGGTCTCATCCATCCTACTCCAGGGCACAATAGGCCCGAACACAGAAAAAAACAATAATGAGCAGATAAGCGGAAGAAATGAACTGATTATGAATGGGGAGGGCTAATCACCACAGCGCTCACCTATCTAAATTACCAGATAATGAGAGATAGAGGGAGAGGGAGAATGAAAGAGAAAAAGACAGAGAAGAACAGATGATAGTGTAATGAGCATATGCATCTGGTGAGGGGGAGGGGCTGTGTCGCAGGGGGAGATCCCACAGGAACTAATTTGACAAGTGGGGAAGATTGGCAACTGGCAATATGCAGGATTGCCACGTGCAACAGCTAAATACGCCGCCCCTCAGTGCAGCCCAGTGAATCAATGGACCTTTACTCATCCCCGTTTGTTCTGGATTTAACACAAAAAAATACCTGAAGCGTGGTCACAAAGGTCAGCAATCACCTTTGTTCATCAGTACATCCCCAGGAGAAACACTAGATATACAAATCTGCTCTGCTGTGCCAAGATTTAAGAACAAAATGTCTCATAAGATGGTGATTTTAACAAGATAATTTAAATCTAATGTATTCAAATTGCTTGAAAAACAAGTTAAACCCCTCACAAAGGTCAAAGATGACCAGTTAACAACTAGTACTTTTTCACTGATGTGATTCTCTGACTCAAACAACAAGAAGTAGGAAAAAGGCTCACACAAGATTGTTCATGCTATTATAATGTGCAAATTTGAAGGTTTTCATCCAAAAATAGAGGAATAGTCACACGCCTCACCGCTTTTTGCTTCAGGCTTTCATCAAATATGTCAGATTCATGTTCTATTATCACATTTTTTTTGGAAGGTGTTGTAATTCTCTCACAGGTATGAGGTTTCATACAATCGCTTCCCTTCCACGGCAAAACAACAATGAGCTTTTCACACCCACGAAAAGCTTCCTCACTTTTCTCTCAATCATCGTTTCCCACATGGGTGTAAATGAAATAAAAACATGACATGAAAAAAACTTTCCCTCTAAATGAAAAAATCATTTGTTCCAGTGCTAAACGTGATATGAAGACACTGAGCAGTCTGGATTTTGGTGAACACCAACCTCATACGAGACAGCAGGTCCTTGTACGTCGGCTGGATGCTGAGGTCCTCTTGGACACACACGTCTCTGTAAGAAGAAACACAAACATCTCTTTAGAGCAAATTTACAAAATTTAAAGGGGATCTTACTTTCATTGTCAGCAGATATGGAACAATGAATTCAAGTAAAAGTTTCCTGTTTGCTTCCATCACGTCCAATTTGAATAAAGGCCATTATAATCCCTCCACATTTTACTTTATTTACTTTGTGCACATTGATAACAACACCTAGATGTGTGGAGTCACACGTTTGATTTTGTTGACTTTAAGTGTCATGCACACAAAATGTATCCTTACGTTTAAATATTTAACATATACTTTGGAATAAGATTTTGCATGCTGGCTGATAAAATCGATGAAGCTGCACTGAACAGAAGCACGTCTCTTCATTCTTTGTGCTATTTTACAGGAAACATTTCTGTTTACAGATTCTCTGCCAGGGAAAACATTCAAACTGCAACACACTATACAAACCTTTTAAGGCTCTGTAGTGCAAGTTTGGATAAAACTGTACAGTAATATGAAACGTATGCATGCCTGAGTTAACCTTAACTTAAGTTTCCACGCAAGTCTACACAGCAGAGTTCAAATGAGGTCACTGTAAGGATCCAAATCCTTTTCCTGTCCATTATACTGAACTCAACAAGAGATTGTAACTTATTATCTGACACTGATACTTATAATCCTTTTTCATCTCACCTTAATAACAAACTTCTGATTTTTCTGACAAAACCATCAATAGAAGTCAACTCATCAATATGAATGTCAAATTATGAATAAATCATAAACACACACCTGGTGTCGACTCCAGAGGGGCTGAGCATGTAGCAGCGCAGGCAGCTGTAGGTGAGACCTTGAGCTTCGCCTTCAGTGTCAGTGTCTGGGAGGGGCTTGATGATCTTCACAAAGGATTGTGGGAAAATACCTGTCTGGTTGTTTGCAGTGCCCTGAAGAGAAGAGAAGAGAAGAGAAGAGAAGAGAAGAGAAGAGAAGAGAAGAGAAGAGAAGAGAAGAGAAGAGAAGAG
>JBAJHX010000051.1:23151781-23176136 GCA_037176925.1 Amniataba percoides | reverse complement strand
GAGAAGAGAAGAGAAGAGAAGAGAAGAGAAGAGAAGAGAAGAGAAGAGAAGAGAAGAGAAGAGAAGAGAAGAGAAAATGAGTGGATTCCCAGAAGACGGGGTGAAAAGGGATGAATGTGATGGTGATTTAAAGAAGAGAAATGCAAGAAAGCAGCATAGAGGTGCATCTGGAGAGAAGTTTTACAGACTAATTAGCCTGCTCATAATATCCTGCTGATGTTACAAGCACTCAACACAACCACACAGCCTTTTTACTACACCCCTGGTGTGTGAGTGTGAGTGTGTATCTGCATAAACACACACACAGCAGCAGCACATGGTGACTGTTTTATGTAAAACTATCCATGTAATAAGGAAAGTGAAAGATAAATTAAAATTTGGAAAAACAAGTATTAAGACTTTACAGAGATGTTGGTCATTTAATGTATTTGCAGTCATTTAAGCAAAGAATGGAAACAATAAAAACAGTGCATCTATTCGAACTCACACAGAATGGATGTCTGCAATGGATTTAAGTGAAACGTAACTTTAGACTTGTACTTAACCAAAATTGTGTTCAAAATTATAGCTTGCTCAGCACACAGAAATAAAATGTGCAAAAGCAGCAGACTCCATTACAGTGTTGGAGAGAAACAAGGAAGCTGAGGACAAAGTTAACAGATTTCAAATGTGCCTCCTTTTCTCTTCCTCTCTTTGTCCATTATCCAGTCAATCAGACTCGTCAGTAGCTTAAAGAAATCTCCTGAGAGCTTCAGAAGGAGGCGGGTCTGGTGACTCCGAGTGTGGATGGGAGAGAGTAAAAAGGTGCTATGCTGCAAGTCAGAAGTCGATTGTTTTGAATGAGTATTCCCAACAGCGCACATGACAAATAAAATGATTATCTGAATGCATCTGCTTGGTTAACACGGACGCCCACAGCAAACTGATGTTTGTGCAGCAGGTCCCTGAACAGCAAGAGCCCGAGGACCTATATCAACATGACAGCAGCTGAACTGCCGGATTAGCACACTTTAAAAGAAACAAGAGCAGTAGGTTGGTACCACGTGCACGGAAATACATCTGTCAAACATAACAGCAACTGACTGTGAAAGAAAAAGGGCAACTATGCAGACTTTACACTATGACGAACACTACATATAGTGAAAATCTGATGAAGAGGTCAGTCTCTTTATTGTTCACTGTGTGCACCACCATGTTGCTGTCATATGTGTTTATGCGGGAAAAACTCAACAAACAAATTTCTGATTTGAAATTCCAACTTTTTTGAATAATTGAACTTTTAGGTGTCTGAGGTAGTTCAATGTACTGCAGCATAACAATCAAATCTAGAGCCCTTATAAATAAACTATGTCATAAATGGTTAGCATTTGAGCCAAATACACACACTTTATGTGTTCAGATGTGAAATAATGTCAATAAATAACCACCATTTGTAACTCCAAAGAATCTTGAACAATAATTAAGTGCTTTTTTTAGACCGAGATCATCAAAAGTGATGCAAATTAAGTGAGAGGCTGCAGCAATCAGGTTGTCCTGCACACTATCCATCATTTTAATAAGGCCTGAGTTCACAATTACACCTTTAAAGTTTGTGGCCGCCCCTCTGGCTTTATGTTTCTTATTGTCTCTGGGAACCCTGAAAATGTCCAGGTTTCTCTCCACTGGTGTGTTTTAGACATTTACCTTGATGCACCAGTTTCCCAGTTGGATTCGTCACGTTTTTCCGCCCACGGCCGCGCTGTCCACTGACTAAATCAAAGGCACTCAGTCAACTTTTCACAAGTTGTAAGTGTTGCATTAACCTCACCCACCTCCCCCCAACAAAAAAAACCCAACAAAGTGTTTACTACTAGCATGGATGCAAAGTTGCCAAAAGAGAACAACAAGACAGTGTTTTGTGGTGTTTTGTAAGGTTAGTATTACCAGTCTTTTCCCTTCCGATTTTTGGATCTCTCTAGAAAACCAGGGGCAGGATAAGTGCATCGTCCTCCTCCTCCATGTTGATTCTCACTCTCTCTCCCACCACATCAGCTTCCACCTCCTCTCTCTCTCTTTTTCTCTCTCTCCCACTCACCCACTCCCCGGCTTCTCTCTCACACTCTCTCAACACCTCACGCATTTTTATTCAACACGTTTCCTGACCTTTCTTTAAGTACTCTGTGACAAAGCAGAATTTCTATGACAACTCTTTGCCGGCACCGATGTTCCAGTGTCGCATTTTTATGTTCAGCAGCTAATTAAAATGTCCCACATCCCGTTTTTGGAAGACAGCAACTTACGCGTGACTCTTGCAGTGTATAATCAGGACATTTTGTTAATTAAGTAATTGTGCCTCTGAAGGAAACTGGAGCAGGGCAGCTCCAATCACATCGGTGGAGATACTTCGTGGTCACCGTGCTCAGCTGCTGGCGCTTAATCTATTTTGTTTCGGCATATTCTGTAATTAACGTTTTGATTGCTGCAACTAGTGAAGGGACTGTTTTGTGCATTTTTAACTTTTGGAAGGGTAATTACACTGGTTACAAAAGACATAAGAAGAAAGTGAAAATTAAAATGGAACAATAGAGTCCTTAAAAGTGCGCAGACACCCAAAGTGTGTCTCTCACACCTGTATGAGATTTGTTTAATATGCTGCTGTAACAGCCACCGCTCTTCTGGGAAAGGCCTTCAACAAGATTTTGGGACTTTCATTAAGCCACAAGAGCATTAGCGAGGTCGTGCACCGGTGTTGAATGAACAGGCCTGGCTCGGGAGCGACGTTCCACTTCATCCCACCGGTGCTGGACGGGATTGAGGTCAGGTCTCTGCGCAAACCGCTTCAAGTTCAAGTGCCAGACTGGAAAGTGATTTCTTCATAAATCCAAAAACCTCGCAGGAACCTCAGACTAAAAGTACACTCTGAAGCGTGTGCATGAAGGCAGTCAATGTGGCCTCTTGCATACACACTCTGAGTAGACGACAAATGTAAAGTCATGTAGATGTTTGTGGCCACATAGATGGAGGAAATGTAAAGGAAGCGGTTGCAAATTCACTGATTCTGGTGGCAACAAAATCTCCTCATTTCTCATTTAATTCACTGTCTGTTCATTTATCCTTTCACTTCACATCTTTTTCTTTCTCTCTGCTCGGTGCATCCTCTGCCTCTCCTCTTTGTCTCTCTCCCTCTGTTGCTGAATCTCTCTCCCTCTCTCTCCTCCTCCACTGTTACCGATAAAGATGCCTCCTCTCTTTTTCCATTTTTTTTCTCTCGTCTTAGCTTATGTCTTCTCTCCCCCTCCACCTCCTCTATATCATTCCCATGCCTCCCTCTCACTCTCCTCTGTCTTTCACTGCCTTCCAGTCTCCCACTCTTTCCCTCCCTTTCTTCTTCTCTACCTCTCCCTCCCCTCTCTATCTCTTTCTCTCCCCCCTCCCTCTCCCAATATCTCTCTCTCTCTTTTCCTCTCTGTTCTTACCTCCAGCCAGTCTGCGTTGACTCGTTGCAGCAGGAAGACCACCTCTCCCTTCTTCAGGTTCAGCTCCGCCTTGCCGTTGCCGCGAAAGTCAAACATCACCTGGGACACACACACACACACACACACACACAAACACACGAGTGAGAGGAGAGAGAGACGAGGGAGAGGAGAGAGACGGACACTCAACACACAGAGAGAGAAGAGACGGTGAGAGCAGACAGGTAAGACTTAACACACTTTCTGATGATGGAGAATAACAAATGTGAGTGTGTAAGTGAGAAACAGAAGGAGAGAGGAGATGTCAGATTTCTTTTTTTGTTCAAAAGTTAAGATTTGTGAGCAGAATTAGAGAACTGAAACACAAAAGGAGTTCTGAGCATGAGAAGATTTGTGTGAAGAGAGAAAAAGTGAAAGATTGAGAGTGGAAGGATGCGAGAAAAGATCTGTGAGGAACTGATACAGAAAGAGTAACCAGTGAGGTGCATGCCGTGTGTGTGTGTGTGTTTGAGAGAGAGAGAGGGTGAAAGAAAGCATGGGAATAAGACAGAAGATCATTTTAGTTGTTCTGTTTGTGTGTTTCTGGGAAGCAGACACTGGCTATACTTTGCTAGCAACATGCAATCGTATTAAATTGAATTCACCATTTCTAACTGTTTGAAAGTGAGTGTGTTAGGGCTGCAACTAATGACTATTTTAATTATTTTTAATTATGTGGATTATTTTATGACATGTTGTCACAATTATGCAGACTGACATCTTCAAATGTCTTGTTTAGTCTAGTCAGCTGTCCCAAATCCAAAGTGATCAATCACTTAACAACTTAGGCGATTCATCAGTTCTGTAAAGTGTCGATCACTCTTGATTAATCTATTAACTGACCTTTCAGCACTTGACTGATACGTAAAAGGAGCAGCAAAGTATTTTAGCATCAGTGTAAGCATGTGACAGAGTGTATATCTTTGGGTGACGAAGTAAAAAGCATCTACATGGAGTTTGCAAAAGTACTACAAGAGGAGAGGAGACATCCTGCAGCGCTGCAATACAAGGGTGTGTATGTGTGTGTGTGTTTGTGTGTGTGTGTGTGTTTGTGTGTTGTGTGAGTGGATGGCTTGGATGCTCGACTGCCCTGGTTAGCATCAGTGCATCTGGAATAAAAGCCTGCCAGAGCTGAATTTGCATTTTAAGTAGAACCCGGTAGAGTCATTACCGATGCTTTAAACCTATTCCTGTCCTTTTGTAAAGAGACTCCTCCAACAGACGGATGATAAAGTAGCCCATTACCTTCACGGACAAGCTTTAGCAAATGCACAACCATACCCACACACACACAAGGTACAATAATCTTTTCACTGAAACAGTGCTTGTATTGCATAATGGCCATACAGTGATTCTGATGTGCACACGCAGATCCAAAAATCAAAAACGTGCACACTTTTGCTGGTATTCACCCACACACACAAGTAAGCAGCTCTGCACATATGCAAGTTGTGTCACATCACCAGAAAGTAAGAAGGCAAGAAAGAAAGAAAGACAGAAAGAAAGAAGAAAGAAAGATGAGCAATTATATTGGACTAACAAATTGGGGAGAGAATTACAGCCACAGTAGGAGAGCAATCACCAGAGACGGTGAAACTAAAAGAAAGTTGGAGAATCAGGAGAGGTACAGCGAGACCAAAAAAAGAATGAGGAGCGGTTAAAGCAGTGGGAGGGAGGTGAAGAAGAGGAGGAGGAGGAGGAGGAAGAGGAGGAGTGGGAGGAGGAGGAGGAGATGGTAAGAAAAGTGAAAGTTAAACTGAGGCACAGGGCTGCAGAGGGCCGATAGATCGCTGCTGTTTTCATGTGGTTGTTTCACAGCGAGTGACTGTGTGATAATCCTCCCAGGACAACAAGTGAGGGAGTGAGAAACGCTCTCCTGTGCCACGAGTGTGGGGAGTATTAGCAAGACAAACTTACAGTTATAATCCTTAAATCTGGATTTGTCAATGTTTTTATTTACTGCTAGTCAAATGACCATGTACAATGTGGAGAGTGTGACTCGAAGCAAGTAAATCCACAGATAATCAAGCACACGTTCTTCTCAGTGCTCTGAAGTGTGCTATTGTTTTGTTTTGGGTTTTTTTTTTTACAGTTTTTCGCACCAAATGATGAAAGACACAGTTCATTATGAAAATGGTAAAACATTTAGCAGCTGAGGACACAGAGATTTGTTTCCTTCAGGAGTTGGTTGAGACCTAAAACGAGCTAAAAGGATGCTGAATATTGAACATAACCTCAAACTGAAAGCTAATGTAGCTCCATGTCTGCCTGAGCTGTAGGTAAGCAACATGCTGACTATAACAACTTAATAAAGGTGACAACATGTCAGAATATATCAGTGCTGTATTTGCACTGTCCCAGTGGGCAAAAAATAAATTAACACAGTATTAAGGTGTCGGTCCAGGTTGATTTAATTCTGTTGTGGTGAAGAAAGCGTGTGCTTGAACAAATCAACCACTGGGGACAGAAAAAAAAAACACTGACTAGCTAATCAAGTGTCCAAAATGAAAAGGATGAAGTGCACCTTAGCTATCTGTTTCCAACAAGTGAAATAAATCATGAGAAGAGAGGATTCATCACCTAATGCTGTTCTAACAAAGAATAGACAAAAAGAAAAGAGCAGACAAGAGCTACAGTTCTTTTTCAGTATTAGCTTTTTGTCTTTTGCATCTGCTGCCGTTGTTTCCTTTCTGCATGGGTAGACGTTTGAATGTTGTGCAAAGATGTGAACTTAGCCGTTAACAATTTAATCAACTGATGATTGATGAAAAACACTGTCTAATGTGTGTTGCGGAAAATATGCATCAAAAAGTTTGACATGTTGAAAATCCTGCAAATTATACCTAAAATAAATGTTCGTGTGTGCTTGTGTGGGAATGAATAACTGCATGTGTAAGAGTGTGTGTTTGTGTATGTGTGTGCGCAGAAAATGAGACTGATGGCAGATTAATGAAGCTGGGACGTGAGGGAGCAGGCTGGATTAACAATCCACCGAGATTACCCTGACCCCGAGGACACACACACACAAATGCCAGCATGCACGCACACACACACACACACACACACACACACACACACACCCTTTGAATCTGGGGCTGCTATTTTCAATGCATTATTCCAGACGCTGCTTTATTATGGTGTTGACCCGCCGCTGGCTGTAATTTATAGATGATGTGAAAATGTGTTGGAGGCGATAAGCTAGTGTCTCCAACACAAACACCAAATATGATGTGACAAACCAATTCCCCCTCTCTGTATTCCTTCTTTCATCTCTCTCGCGCTCTCATCGCCTCACCATCACTGCTCCACCTCTTCATCCCTTTACTTTTCATGTCTCTATTTCAGTATGTTCCCTTCATCCAATTTGTCCTTTTTTCCCCTTTCAATCTTCTTTTGTGTTTTTACTAGCCAACTAATCACATAGTTGACTTGATGAGTGAACTTTTACAGTTCAGTGCTGTGGGCAGTACATTAGCTGACTTTATGAACGCATGAAAAGACGTGATTATGTATGATTTTTCAGCATCTGGCAAGCAAAAATAACTTCAGTTTGACATAATTAAATGCTGAGGAAAAGGTGAAAGGGAACACACTGGAAGAGAACATGGTGCATTGACTTGTAGAAACAGAACCGATCAATAAGAATGACATGGGGTCACTCAACTATGAAGATTATTAAAGTTACAGGCAGCCTAATCTTAACAGGTGCGATAAAGCTAACAGTGGAGTAAAGGAGGTGTCAACATAACAGGCAGTCTGCACCCATACAGACATTATAAAAGGTGTGATCAGTCAAAAAAGAGAAGATCCGAGATGTAGGCAGCAACTCAGAGGTATGAAACCAGGCCGTTACAATCCGGCCAGACGTTGCAATCCGATGCTTATAAGAAAGTATTTGATAGACTAACGGATAATAAAAAGGCACTACGAGTTTTCTCTCCACAGCAGTGTCAATAGACTACAATATGATGCACTTACAGCTTGCCTCCTTACAAATCTAGCTGTGGTAATGTGTGAAATACAAACGCCTTCAAGATGATGTTTTTTGCAATTTGACGAGCCATGCAAAAAGGACAATAAGATCATTCTGTCTCCTGTCGCTGCACATACACTGTGTTTTATCCAGAGGAGGTACTTTGCGTTGCTGCACCTTCTGTGCAGAGTAAAGGGACAGCCTCTAAATGTAGACACACAACCCTTGGGTTCAGCCAGGCCCGGGAGCAATCATCCGGTACAATTAGACTCGCATCGACCCCGCCTTAATGAGCTTGTTAAACCCTCAGCTCGTTAGTCTGGCAACAGGGAGGTGGAGATGAGAATTGAGATTTTTTTTTCCTCTCCCTGACGTTTAATGAAAGTGTATTTTTTTAAGTAGATGGCCCACTTCCTAGAGGGCCTGGAGTGAAGGATCACAAGAGGATATGCAAGTCTATCTATGAGCACAGGTTGCAGAGGTTGTGTGTGTATTTCTATATATGTGGAGGATATTTTTGGCCCCTGAAAAGAAAGAAGCTGACAGACATAAAGCCCCTACTCATTGGACACATCATCAACTCAGAAAGTTGTGAACATGGAGGCAAACATTTGCATTTTTAGACTTTCAGCAAACAAAGGAGAAAGATTAGCATTTATTTTAAGTAATAATTCTGGTGACTGAACAACTGTAATTCCAACATTTACTCCTCTTTTGTCTCTGGCTTGGTCCCCACCAACTCCTGAGAAAACATTTCTATTCTTAGTCACTCAATGTTTTACGATGTTCATGAGCGAGTCACTGTCTTTGTCTGTCTGCTGTGCAGGTTGTTGAAGGCAGAGTACAGTGGGTTTATTAAAGCTCTGCTCCTGAAGCCGCTGGATATGAGACTAATGGGAGTGTTCAAAGTGCATCAAACAGTTAATTTGCTGTGAGACCAAAACAGTGAGCAACAACAGGATAAAAAAAAACTCAGTAGAGCTTCAGTTAAGGTATAATCCTCTGTACTTAGATCTGTACAAGGTCATAAAACCAAATATAAAGATGTAGTTAACCTTATAGTCCCTGTATAAACTATATGCATATAAAGAGGTGCACTGGTGAAAAGCAATGCCATATCATCATGGTCTCAAATCTTCTGTGCTCCAGTACCAAATTTGTTAAATTGTTAGTTATTTCACCACAATGATTAACATCAACATTAACCAGTGAACTTCTACTTAACCAGTTAACATCTACTGCCACAATTTCACTCTGTAATACAGGTACAAGTGAGCATCTGACTTGTATGTTCATATTTCGTCCTGGTGAGGATGGATAAGTAAGCGTACCTGCACATCAGTTTTTCTTTTTGCTCAGGAAGGTCTTTATCTCAAATACGATCTAATTTCTGCTGTAATGGCTCTCACTGCAAAAGAATAAGCGCTGAGCTTTGGTCTATTAGAAGCTGCTTGGTTTTCAATTTTCCAATTTTTTTTCTTCTTCTCTTACATACTCTGCCCCTTTTGTCTCTTTTTTCTATCCTTGCTCCTTTGTATTATCTCTCCCCCATTTTCCGTCACATCAGACAAAGCAGTCCTCCAGCTTGTGCGCTGTTAAAATCATGCTAACCGAGAGCAGCCTGTCCCATTGACCTTGTTTGAAGCTCATAGCGCCGCAGCCAACAACAATTACTCATCGCGCTGTTTGGGGCTAAGCCTGAGCTAATACTAAGTGGAGTGGAATGAAGTGTTGTAGCATAAACGCGAACGCTTGAACCAGCTCCACTGTGACAAATGCGTGCACTCTCATCTTATCCATCAAGCTCAGACCAGCCATTGATCATCGTTTGGACGGAGTTTAACAGCCACTTCCCCGAGCTCAGAAAACACATGGCAGGAGACATGCAAACTCACATAAACACACGGAGAAGCACTCAGTTTTCTCAGAGAGAAAGAGAGAGAGAGAGAGGGCTAAAATAAATGTTGAGTAGGCTGGCTGCTTCGTGAGTAGAGTACACCAATGTTTTACTTCTGTGTGGGAGAGAGGGGAGGCAGAGGGAGAGAGAGAGAGAAAGAGAGGAGAGTAAAATGGAGTTGTTGCTTTTAGTTTGGCAATAAAACACCACTGGAGTGTGCAGAAAGATGCACTGTGTGTATGTATATGTGTGTGTGTGTGTTTGGCAAACTTGTTCCTTTTTCTGTGTAGTTTGAGGTGAGGAAAAGTTAAACGCTTTTGCAAGGGGATGGAGCACACAAGAGTTCAAGAGCTGCAGAGACACACACACTTCACCCGCAGACATGCACTCACATTATCGGCAGGTACGATGTAGACACAGCCACTTACACAGCAGAGCAAAAGTGCATCAGACACACAAACACGCTGCACGCTGCAGGAAAATCTCCAGCCTACCCAGGCCCTTGTGTCTACTGCTGAATCCTAAAAACCTCATATTCTGCAGAAAAAATGAATTACAGCTACTTTTTGTTTTTATGATGGACAAACCTGCTGATTACTTTCAATGCACTGTTTGGTCCATAAAACATCAAACAGCAGTTTTCACAGGGACAAAGGTGACATCCTCAGGACAAAATCCACAGATATTTAGTTTACTGTGATAAGAGATGGCAATCTTCGCTTGCAAAAAGACATAAACAATCAATTGATTATCAAATTGGTGGCCTCTTCATTTTTTGTTGACAAAATAGTGAATCATTGCAACTCTAATAAAGATATTTTGATTTGTCTCAGATAGCACTAACTTTGAGAAATTAATAAATACCCTTTAAAACTTGTTTTAAAGCTACAACATAAGGTATGCACATTGATATCATTTGCATATTATATGGCATCTCAACTCAGTGCACTGTACTGTACTGATGGTCGGGTTGAATCAGGTTTGATAAATGTGTACAGATACTGAGTATCACTAATAACCGACTAACGTTACAACATTGTACAACAGATTGTGTAGGCGTCTTTCTCCAAAACTGTCTCAACTTGAAGAAAGAAAATTGAACTTTTAAGGTTTGAAACACTGACAAAAATGACTTGATAAGAAGGATAAGAAGGGGAGCTTCACAGTAAAGTCATGGCTGTCATCCATCAGTCTGACTGTACTATCAACATTAATACTCCCACACAAACTGTATTACACACAGTTACTACAAGGCACTGCAGCCTCAATCTAATAATAGACATTGATGCTAGTTACAATTCAGCATGCACATGTGTGTTTGGTCTTGTGTTCCTATCTTTGTGATCACCACTTTGAGTTTTAAATGAGGACATTTTTTTGGTAAGTGAAATTTTGGCTGTTTCTCCCTTTAAACTTCAGGTAAAAATGTATTGCTTATTGCTAAGCGTCCTCAAAAGAACAGAACAAACCCATGTATGTGTTCAAAGGTCTGGGATTGTGTTTGTCGTACAAAGAATAAAATCTCTCGCCGACCTGGAGGATGTAATTGGCAGGTCATCACCACTTTACCCTCTGACCTGACTTTACTCCCCTTCCTGCACACCTGCATCTTAACCACACCGGCTACACGCCCTCACAAACACACAGCTCCTGAGTAAAACGACCACAGAAAATGAACACTCCCCTGTTTTTTTTTTTTTTTTTATGGTGTTGGAGCAGTGGGTGTGAGCAGAATGAAAATGAGAGGATGGGAAGGAGAAGAAGAGGTGGGGGAGAAAGGGATGAGAAATGGTCGCAACCTTGAAAAGTGACAGAGGGAGGGAAGAGGGAAAGAAAACAAGGGCAAACTTAAGGGTCGTTTAAGGGGAAAGGGTGGGGGAGGTAGGGAATAGGCAGGAGGGGAGAAGGTGATGAGGGAGGGAGAGGGAGGCTAATACGAGAGGAGAGATGGATACAGAAATTAAAAAAGGAAGTGAAGCGAGGCGGGAACTATTGATGAGGTCGATGGAGTCACAGGCAACAGGGAGGAGAAAAAGTGTGATACAACGTTTGACAAATGAAGTCATACTTATCGATTTGTCACATCAGCTGATATGTTCGCATATGTTGTTTCTTTTTTAGTGTGTGTTTCTTTGCGCCTTGTGTGTGAGTCTCACAAAGTAATGCAGTGCCGTGGGCTGGACTGTGTATATATAAGTTGTGTGTGTGTGTGTATGTGTGTGTGTGTGCGAGCCCGTCATGAGATGCAGTCACGCAAAGGGCGCTGACAGGATCACATGGTATTTCTCGGGGTGATGAAGTGCATACTGCGTGGTTGTTTGACTAAAAAGTTGTTGCTCTGTGGGTGGCCATGGAGATGGTAACCAAAGCAACAACAACAAAAAAAAAAAGAGACTGTAGCTACACATACCTCGGCCCTGGGGGAGGAGAAGAGGTCCATCTTTGGTTTGACTGTCTTCCTAAAAGATAAAGAAGGACAGAGATGAGGCGACTGATGGAAGCGAACGTGTCATCTCCCACGGATGCTGCAGGTGTGATCAATAACAGGATGCATTATTCATTGATAGGAGACCAAAACAAAAAAATTTTGACCTCTAATTAAAGTTCCAGGCAGGCCCAGTCTGTGCTTTTAGCTGTGCTGGCTCTGGAAATCTAATCTGTGGATTGACAGACTGCGATTTACAGCCAAAGCATGTCGGGCCAAACGATCAGCGACAGAACCAATATGACAGATGATTTTTTCATTACTTCTTTTTATCAGTTGCTGAAAATAGTAAAAGCATCACTGATATACAGTAGGTCTTAAAAATAATCACCTAACTGTGGTGACTGTATGATGGACAAAACCATAACTTTACTCCCAAAATAAATAATAGGGAAGCTTTTGCTCTATTGTCCAGTCACCTTTGAACATCACTGTGTTTTTATATTGTCATTTTGACCACGTTAGTGTTTAGCTCAAACCACCACCACCTCCTCCTCACATAGCAGCAAGAAAGGTCGATTGTTTAAATAACCAGCAGCTAAAATACAGCAATCTTCCACATTTCCTGAAAATACTTGCAATGGTGTGTGAGATACTGCAGATCTACTACTCTAATCAACATTACTATCGTGCAAAATATACAAATTGGACCACTGTCCACTCAAAGTTTGAAACTACTTTTATAGAAAATATAATATAAAAAAACTGGAGAAGCAGATTTTTTCCAAAGCGGAATAAAGCTCATCATAAAAGAAGAAATTACTCACTGTAAAATACTGGAACTACACAACAAAGGTCATCTGGTTTCGAGGACAATGAGGAAAGAAAGAGGAAATGTCCCAGTAATCTTCCAACACAGAAACCGATCATACAGTAAGTCCATATAAATAAAGGCAGGTGCGGCGCAAGGGCAGAGGAAGTAATGAGACTCTACTTTTGCATCATTTCCTGTTGAGAGACTCCCCCATTACCACATCTCCTGCTGGTGTAATCTGCCCACAGGGAAATGGGCCAATTGGAGGTCCGAGTGGCCGTTGTGAATGAGGAAGTAGACCGTAAAAAGGGTAATAAGTCTCCGTGGAGTTTTCTCGCCGCCAAATTTATGCATCGTTCCCTCCATCGCTCCGCCGCTACTTAACTGCTTTCATTTATGACGTGAGGGAGAGATGGTGGGATAAGATGGGAGGAATCGAGGTAGCACTTACTTGCCAAATGGGACATCATAACTCAAGAGAGCCTGATTGTGGTTTGACATCAAATATTTATGATTTGCTGCACAGCTGTTTCACCTGTCACTGCGCGAGATTTACCGTGACAAAGTCAAACTCGTAAAAGCTGTCATTTGTCCTGATAGCGCACGACGACAGCAACGTAACTGACTGATATCAGCTGCTTCATGCGAGCCTAACTGCAGTGGTGACTGATCAGCAGGTCAAATCATGTTCACGCAGCTATTATAAACTCTTTAAATATGAGGAATAAAAACAGTCATAAAAAGAAGGATGAGGAAGGAGGAAGCAGTAGAATCACGTTTTATAAGGAGTCAATAACATAATCAAAATACTACATAGTAATAAAATGGTAATAAAATACTGGAACTATGCAACAAAAGGCATCAGGTTTCGAGGACAATGAAAGAATCAAATACGAGGTAACAGTCGAAACTGAAAAAGTCCCAGTTCCTTGTGATGTCCGAATACAGAAACCTTAAATATAATGAACTTAGAGTAGAAACAGTCATGAAACGGGGGATGGAGGAGACAAGAATGGGTAAACTGGGAAGTAGGATTGAAGAAGGATCCCATTTCAAGGAGTCAGGATGAATCTGCATTAGCTTTAATAAGACTGGATTTAAAACTGTTTAAACATTTCCCAGATTTTCAAGAATATCTCCTTGAAAAGTCAGAAATACGCAAACCTGCAGCACTCATTCACTCTAAGTCACTTTGGATGCTTTAAAAATGCTCTGCAAGAGGTGAATGCTTGCGTAAGCGATAAGCTCACACACACACACATTCACACACATACACACACACACACACACACACACACATTCACACACACACACAGTCACACACATACACACAAAGCCTTCTGGCAGAAAATACCGAACAATTAGTGGGTCCAAGCAAAGTTTTACCAACAGACACCTTTATCTTCTTACATTAATCCCTGCTTACGTAAACTGTGTTGTTTGGATACTTTGACATCAGATGCTGTGAGCACACAGTCCTTCTCTGTGACACACAGAGGCACAACACAACACTGAAGCCACACGGGCAGCACTTAAACCGTGATACAAAATATGCATACTTTCCTCGGTTGAATTTTCTGTCTAAATGACCTCCATTAATCAATATACAGACCTAATAGCACTCATCTAGATGAAAAGCTGCATGGATGCAAGTCTGCCAACATTTTCTCTTAGCGGCCATAAAGAGTTAGAAAAATCACCTTCCACTCGGCAGCGTACACAGTAGAGGCCTAAAAATGTGTGATGGATTAAATCCACTGTCCAAGTCCTACAGATTACTGTACTACTAATAAAATTACAGCAGTTTACTCTGTAGATCAGTGTTTATCAGTTCATCAGTAGTGTTAACTTCATTCAGTATTGTTCAATTCACTGTTGCCATTTTACATTTCTGACAATGTCACCAACTAAATTTCGAATACAAAGGTTGGCAATACGTGGTTTATGAATTTGTCTGGTTATGTGGTGCTTTGTTGTTTTTTAATTGCTTGGTTGAATACATCTGGCTGTTTTGTTTCTCATTTTTGTTTGCAGTCTTCCTGTTTCTACATATCTTACATGAGCAACACTAAAAACCATGCAAAAAATGCTAAAACATCCACCATGTTAATTATTACTGGCGATACAAACGTATATGTTTCTGTAATATTGTTCATTAGCTCCCATCCTTTTCTTTTTCTGGGTTACTAATGTGTTGTTGGAGCCCTCATATGCTTCAGCTACTTTAATTTTGTTAATTTCATTTTCATTTATTATTTCAAATGATGACAGCTGCTCTTAAGACAGCCTAATGGCACTAGAATGATCCAAATTATGGTCATTTTAAGAAATAAAAAACAGCAAAATGGTCATCTCAGTTATCAAAATGTCTCTGATATTTCCAGACTTGAGAGCCTGGGCTGCTTTGCTGCGACCCTGAGTAATTTCTTATGCACAAAGTAATGTATGCAAATCAATTTTGGGCACGAACAAGCCCTCACATGCCGACAAATAACCCCCTTATTCATTAGTTGCAGATGCTTCAACTTTCATGCATTCATGAAGGCTGACACCTCTGCACCCTCAAACACTTTGTATAATTGAAGTATTGTCTCCTCTGATCTGAAGCTCTGATAAAAAAAAAGAAAAAAAAAACATTTTCCTGTCGTGGAGATTAGTGCTCCATATTTAGTCACATCTGGGATGATGCTCAAGGGGCTCGGCTAACTGTTTAGCATTATGAACAGTCACTGTGCTCATTAACGTTGTGTGCTTACACTTTGCGGGTAGGTGGGCGGAGCCTCCTGAGGGCTCGCGGTTGGTGCTGGCTGTCCTGGTCCGTCTGGTAGAAAAACATCCTGAGATCTTCGTCGAGCAGAAACCATGTTGGCAGACCCAGCAATCTCTGGGAGAGAGGGAGAGAGAGAGAATGAGGTAAAAAGAGAGCTAACATAAAAGAAGGATCGAAAAAAGGAAGTTTGAGGAAGTGAGGAAGATGAGATGAGGAAGACAGGTGGAGACGGAGAAAGAGGGATATCAGAGTGAATGGAGTTGTCCGCGGAGACAAGAGGGGTGTAAGGAGAGTGGGAGTTTGATGGAAGAGGAGAGGGAGAAGTAGGGTGGTGGTAGATTTCGAGCGAGAGGGGTGGAGGGAGTGGATGAAAGAGAGGAGACGAAGCGAGAAAGATTACAAGTGCAAGGCGAGCGAAGGCGAGAGTGTGTGGCAAAGTGAGAACCATGTAGGTTGTGGGGAAAAAAAAGAAAAAGAGTAAAGCAGAAAAGAGAAGTGAGTGAGTGGGAGAAAGAGAACCTGATCGTGTTTTTAGCGATGGAGCAACACAGAAACATGTCAAAAGTCCCACAACTACAGTCAGTCAGACGTGATGTGGGCACAGGGCAGAGCAAAGAGAAGAGAGCAGCAACGCCTACATGTTGAGCTCCATCTGCAAACTACTGCTGAAATATCCGAGTCAGTGCTTATCCACCTACAGCATCGTTCAGCCCACTAAGTTGTAGGCTTCTGCACCGCACGCTGCAGAAGATACCAAGCATGCCAACAACTCAGCAACCTTTTGTGCAAAATAAAAGACTGCGCTGGGCGTGAAATTAAACGTGATTACCTTCATGTACGTGTTGAGTTCAGGGATTCTGCTCTCTGCAATCTCCTGCTTGTTGCCGATGAAGATTTTTCCTAAACAAAAACATGACCGCAATGAAAAAAATGTTCAAGGAGAAAATTACCAGGTGTTAGATGTATAATCAAAGCTTACATCATCTCCCACACGTATACTGGTATTTGTGGAAGGAGACGATGCAGAATGTGCACACCTCACACACGTGACTGTACTTAAGAACAGGTGAACAGACGTTTTTATAGATTCAGCTCAGTGTACTAGCTCAGTACAATATTATGTTATTAGGAAGGTCATGCACCAAAGACATAAGATATTCATCCCTGTACTACCCCACAGTTAAAGTAAAATGCACAAAAGCTTGGCAATGCACCGACTGAGAAGAAGAAAGAAAAAGTGAAGAAGAAATCTACCACCAAACATGAAACTGCATGAAAAACATCATGGAAACAATAAACCATCAAAAATATTCAAAACATCTGCTTTTCAAATGTTTTATGAGGAAAAAGAACCTTTGCCAGGCCTCAGTTGTGAGTTTTAGTGAGAAATAATGACAACTTAAAATCATGGTGGAATAATGTGCATTACAAATGTTTTTATCCTCTATGGTGAAGTGCTTTAAATTCACCATAAAGGATAGAAGAACTTTAACTGGCATTATTTCTACAGAGAAAGCAGACAGAGGTATCATAATGCAAACAGTTAACTGACAGCATGTCTAAATCCAGGCTTGCACCTGTGCACAGACTTTTATTTAGAGTGAGATCCACAAAGCAGAACCATGCATACAAAGATGTGCACACATTTCTACCAGTGGTCATCAGATATTTTAAGTTTCGTGGCAGTATGACATCAGTAAACAGGGAAGCTGCAGAGGTCTTACTGGACTCCTTAATTAGACTTTACAATGACCATTTTCCATAACTTTTAACATAACTACACTGAATTTGCACACATTTCAGCAACTTGCACATGTATATGCATACAAATGGTTAAAAGGGCATGCTTTTTACTTATGTTTTTGCATTTTGTACTGCTCCAGCAAATCTCTATATATATTCTACAGGTATATGAATCTGGTATCATATCTGCAAAACAGCCACATACAGTTGTTGGTATATTTTAAGTTAAAATACTATTCATTTAGTCCAAAGCTACACAAGTTCTCCTCTTGAATGTAATTTATATAAATATACCCTTCTTTAAAGTTTGGACATGCTCCTCCTCATCCCTAATATCACACCAAGTCCAACAACAACTTCAACAATTCATCCAAGGCCATCTAACACTGCTGTTAAATCAAATTTAGCACAGTCTTAATGACCCTCAGCCACAATATCCAGCCCTCTCTCCTCACTCAATTTCTCTCGTCTCATTCACTCTTGAGCACTATAACTCACTCAATCACTCGTGGACACAAATTCACTCATTTACTCACTCGGCGATGAATCATTCACTCATCAGCTCACCCTTCACGTTGGCTGGGGCTTCACTGAATCTTTTTTTTTTTTTTGACCTTGAATCTACTGTAGAGGTAATCAGGGAGGAGAATTATTTTGACTTGAATACACATTTAGATTTATATGATGGAAAGACACTACAATGAATTCATTTCATTCATTTAGATCTTGTTTAATGAAAATGTCTGATTGACATATTGAAAATAAAATGGATTCTATTAAAGGGAAAGAGAGAGAGAGAGTATGACATTAAGATATTTTTCATTAATTATTTTCCATTAGTCAAAACACTTCCAATTTGACCAAACAGACCTATATCTTTTTCCATTAATTTTCCGCTCCCACAAAGCGCCCATCCTCCCCTCCGTCTCCCTGCTCTCTCCCTCCTGTCTTTCTTATTCCCTCTCCATCCTGATGAGATCTGGCACTGCAATTAAACCCATCAGATCTAATATTATCCAGCAGACTCCTCAGTGACAGATGCTAAATCAGAGTTTGTGGGAAAAGTAGAACTTTCCCAATATAGAAAGTGACAATGAGAGATACAGCCCTGAAGTCTATAAAGAATTTATGTTCAAAATGTCTCAATAAAGGCTTTGGTGCTTGGGTATGTGTGAAAGAAATCTAATCATATACAGCTTTACTTTGAATAAACTATGAAAAAAGGTTAGACAATATAACAGATGCACATGTGCCAGTGCTGCCCTGTGCTATCTGTGTAATTTTAGCGTGAATATTAACTGTAAATGAGAATACAGATTTTCTTTTAACCCTAAAAACAAGCAGAGGTGGTGAAGTAATTTATTTCAGCACTGAGTATTGGCTGAAGGTCGTCGTTTCAGTATCCATATGGCCACAACAACTCCTCATTATAAGGTAGGACAGGCTGTATATAGCTTCAAAGAACATAAAGCACTCCCTGCACCACTCACAGATGCTTTTCAGAGTGACTTAAGTCAAAAATGAGCCTGAAAAAACAGGACCTTGAAAGCCCCCCGCCACTTTCTTGGTACATCATGAAGTTACAACCAAAAAAATATGACATTTAAATATTTTTGGTCATTCTGTGTACATTATAGTATGCATAAAGAGCTCAAAATCCTAAAAAGCCATTTCATGTTTCGTTTTGACCTTGACTTTGAAATGTATTTCTACAGCTGCTGTAACTCTCTGGCACACATGCTCTTATGTGGCAAATCCCACTCACCTGCTCCTCTAAGCAGGTTAAAACAAATGCCAAGAATAAGAATCATTTGTACCTTTACCCCCTGTTGGCACACCGTAAACATCAGGGGATGGAGGAGGCACTTAGGGGAAGACAGAGAGGAGATGAGAAAACAGTAAAGAGATCAGAGAACAGCAGAGGCCTTGTTTTAATGGTTTGGATTGGATGCAGTTCTGGCAGAGCTCCAGTAATAAGACAACACCGCAGGTGCAGCATGAAGATGAAACGGATGATGATACTTTGAAAATGTAACTCTAGAATACACAAGTAAGACATCAATAATACTGCCCATTGGTCTCTAATGTGGGATTAATTAAATCTGACAAGGGCTTCGTGAAGAAAGTAAAGTTACACTTTTGTTCTCCTTTTCTTTCACTATACAAAAACCTGCAAACACTCTTCATGATCAAACTGATGATTCTTTGTTATATGTTTAAAACATTGCTGGTGTTACAAGAGGTAAACAAACAAGTAAAGCAGTGATGTTTTAGCCATGCTGGCGGCATGATTTGAGGGATGGCAATGTCTGAACTATCTCCTCCTGTTCCCCAGAGCATGAATCCTAATTAGGCCTAATTAGACAATTCTTTGGTAATGTAATGACTTCTCCTCCTTCCTGGCACCACCAGCAGATCCACATTTGACTTTGTCCACAGATACATACAAAACTAATGAGATTCAGCCTCAACTGGCAAATGCGAGCATGATGACATACAACATGAAGATGGTGAGGATGGCAAAGACTGTTAGCATGTTAGCATGGTTGCCTGTAGCTCAGTGTACAAGTAGGCAAAGTAAAGTAAAGTAAACCAATGATTTTTACACCACGTCTATGCAGGATGAGCTCCAGCATGGTACTGAATGAAGTTCACTGTGTTTGGACAGCATTTCATTGGTTAAAATATAAATGCATATATTCCATCAGATATGACACTCTACATAACATTAAAGGTTTCACTGAACATTAAACCAGATATAATCTTTCATTTGTTAAATACGATTTGATAGCTAGACTATACCCATTTGAGGTAGAAAAGAAATAAATGTGTTTGTGACTTAAGTGTGATTACAGCATAAAGAAGGATAATCTGATACACCATCTACAAAAAATGTATACTCTCACACACACACACACACACACACACACACACCACTCTGTCCTTATCTTTCCTAAATCAATGGCCCGAGCCACCCATTCAAGGCCTTCAAGCTGTTATTGGTGTAGATGTTGGTTTCCAGCCACTAATAATCAATACAGACACTGACAGCGGCCCCCAGACAGACTGACTTAAGGGAAAAACAATGAGCTGCAGAGGAAAACTGGAGCCAGTGGACAGATGAGGAGAAGAGGACAAACACAGACAAACTGCCCCACAAACAATGACTGAAGCCTGAACATATATGTTGTCGAGTGAAAACAGTGAATGTGCAACCTAAACTTCTTATTTTTTATATTAAATTATATGTTCTGCAGTAGGGACTGATAAAACCTCAGTAAATACATTCAAAATGGGGTGATGGTTAAACTAAAACTGTTAGGATGCATCTCTGCATCAATGCCACTCATAAAGATGAATGCATAATAACTGTATTTAGCACATAAGTCATTTTGAGGATTGAGCTTTAAACAGTGTCTTCAGTCTGCTGCTTGTTATTGCACACGCTGACTGTTTCTGATTTAAAGTTTCTGTCTGACTGTGCCTCCTCCAGGTGCTTCCTCCAAGCACATAATCTTCTTTAACAACAGCTCACTTGCATGGGCCAGTGAATTTCTACTTCGGGCTTTCCCGTTGGCTAAGATTATTAAATGTCCAGACGTGCTCTGCCGGGTGTATCTTTTCTCCGTTTTCATCTGATTTCTCCAACTCAGCTCCTTGTCATCTTACACTTTTATGCTCCACTGCAGTTTCCAGGGGTTTTAGTCATCAGTATTGATACCCCACCAGTGAGTATCAGTGTTTGAAATAATCTATAGTGCTGGATTTTCTTTTTTTTCTTGACAAAAATACACAGACAAAGCTGCGCTTCTCTTTGCAAATGTCCTTATTCTCAAATCTTAAGGCTCCCCTGCAGAGGCCATGACAGAAGACTCATTAGAGAATCCCCAAGAGATGAATAAAAAGTCAAAAGTTATGACCGTGAACAAGAGGTGTAACAAAACAGACACACTGGAGTCGGCCTCACGCTGCTCTGCAGTATGTTGGACAGCTGCTGCGACTTGTCTGGAAGAGTTCATACTCAATAAAACTATGTCACTTCCGCAGTTTCCCTGTGGGCAGGAGGAAGACGTGCATCAAAGGAATCAAAAAGTACTTTGAAAAAAACAATTTCCTCAAACCATTTCCAAAAATAAGTCCTATGAAGCAGGTGTAGGATGTTGATGGTGGAGGAAAGGGGCATCATGGTACAAGATTGAAGAGACTGGTGGGAACAAAATGATGTCTAATATCAAAGATGACGATCATAGTCACTTTATGACTTACTGTTAAGAACTAAGTTTATAGTTATAAACTTTAGTAGGTGCTGGGTAATAAATACTGTGCAAAGACTGCCAAGACATGTTTTTTTCTACCAAAGTGATTAAAGAAGAGATCCAGGGCCAAAGGTGTAAAAGATGGAGTGATTTTATCTCCCAGTCAGCCTGAGAAATACTATGAAAAACTAGAGAAAGTTACTGGTTAATGCAGAAGGGATGTTTGACTTCTCTGCTCACTCTGTTGCCGTCACATACCTGGACGAGATAAGCCACTTGAGAGCAAATAGATGGATGAATCTCTCTCTTTAATCCCTCCTAAAAACCCCTCACCCTTCAACATGGCAGTTTACAGGTTATCTCTGTATTTTCCCTGTGGCATTCATGTGTCCTTCCATCCATCTGGTCTTTTCTGACTATTCCGAATGTCGCTGTGGATCACAGTTACATATTGCAGTCTTTTGACACGCGGTTTTAAACTGACCTTGTAGAGATATACTCCTCATTGATGCTGGGTTTTTGACATTTAGCGTGACACTTTCATATTACTGCACTTTAAATGACTCATCCTTGGAGATAACAGCAGAGTGACGCATCTCAAGGGTGTCGCTGTGTCATCAAAGCGTTGCATCACATCTAATTAAGCTAAATTGTCTTTCATATCAAAAAAATAATTCAATCTTAGAAAGTGTAGACAAGAACTTTACAAATTCGGATTAGAAATTCTGTGGAAAATAAATTGTTCCTAATTTAAAGGGCTACATGTGTTATTTAAATGCATCAGAGGCATATTTAATCAACATAAAGGTAAAGGTAAGTGTTGGATTGAACTCATTATTAAACAACACTCAATGTTAAAGGCCTCAGATCAGGATGGGGAGCAAAAAGACAACTCATTAGGCTTTACAAAGTGCCCTAAACAATCTTAATTGTTCTGAATAAATATTTCGTGAGCAGGTCTTCAGGCAGCAGGTATCTCACTGCAGAGCTTGTGTTGTAGGTAGCACTTTCAGTTCTCGGCTTCATATTATTATGCAGCAACATGTGCCTAAAATATGCTCACTTTACCCTTGTGGCTTGAATAGAATTGGATTTACGGCAAAGTAAGTCCACACGAAACTGGGGCAAAATTGTAATCAAATCTGTAAGAGCCGCAGCAGTAATTATTCTTCGCTAGACTTCCTTGATTTCATCTGCGACTAATGTGTTTTTAAATTCATTAGGCAAATGCAATGATGCCTCAGTCCACTCAGGGACAGAACAGGAGGTTTGTTTAATTTACGATACCTGACAGGAGAGATCTACGTCCAGCACATGCAGCAGATCCTCACTTTTAAAACCAAGTTCAGATGGGTTTCACTTCTTCCAGCCAAGGGGAGAAATTTAGCCAGCTGTCGCCGTAAACCCAGCCTGTTCCTCTCCATATGCATGAAGTGGGGCAGAATGAGTTTGCATTTGAAGGTGAAGGTTACGGAGTGACAGGGCAGAAAATGATGCAGGGGAGAACAGTGTGTGTTCAGTCAGCAGCAAAGCCCCAGCACAGCAAAATCTCTGTCATCACTGTGAAACTGGAAATTACAGGAACCCTCCCAACTATTCTCTATTTTCATCCAAAGTGCTGCAGTGTTCGGAAACCTGACACTGAACTATACCTATCAGGGTCACATCAAACAAAAGGAGCACTGAAATTGATCTGAAGTACCTAAAATTGCATGATCATAATCTTTCAAAAAACATTTTTCTACCTACTCGTTTTTTTTCCACTGGCGCCAAGTGTTTTTTGGCTTTGACATTTACACTTCCCCCTTGCTGGCTGATTGGCTATATTTAAGTTTATCTGACTGTTGCAATGTGTTAGTCATCTGTCACAAACAGCACTATGAAGTAGTATAACAATAGTACGGGCAAACCTATTCAAAAAGACACAGTGGCTAACATTATGACACAAGAGGAATTCTGAACGACCATCAGACATGAATAAATAAGGTAAACTCACTTTTATCAGTCAATAAACTAATGGTTGGTTAAGTGATATTAGGTGGGATTCAAAAGGCATAAAAAGTCAGTGGGATGTGGTCCAAAAATACAGAAAAGAAAAGAAATTAAATGAGAACAGGAAGTACAGTTTGACTAATACACCCATTATTTTGAAGTGGCATTACACACCTAAATATTACTCCACTCACATTACAAAGTAATCCAGCAGCAAGGTGCTCTTGTAATCAACTGATTGGTCAATGCAGAGCACATACAGGTGACATCATGTTGTGTTGTAGCAGAAATTGAGTCAGGTTTAACTAATTTTACCAGATAACTTAAAGGCTTTTCTGTATTTTATGCAGTTCAGGTGGATAAAAAGGCCTTAATGATGGCTTACCTGTCAGTATTCACAGATTTGTAAGCGTTTTATCTTTACTTGTTGTCTTTGCAAATGCCTTGGGTTGTTCTCTCAACACGAACAGTAAAACTAGCTTGTGTTTTTTTGTCCTCTGATTCGTGTTGTCTGGATTCATAAGGAACATTTCTCAGTAATGTGGTTTGCAGCATTTTTAAGTTTAGCCTACTGAAGCGTTTTATGTGGACAAAGTCTGGCATGGATGCCCAAGGCACAACTCATCTTGCCAAGACAGCAACTTAACCAAATTAGAAATCAGAGACTGTGACTGTTTACATAGTTTGGGTGAGAGATTTCTTCATGCCTGGAAAAAGATTCAAATCTGAATTAAAGGTCAGGATGAGTTGTTCGTTGAGCTGCACGCCCGTAGCAGACATGTATTTGAACAATGTGAAACATGACACCGCGTTGAATATTGTGACGTAACGCGTCTGCATACCGCTGCAGTTATCAGCGCTGTGAACACACACACACACACACACACCTACACACCTACACACACACACACACACATACACTCACCTGGAATGGAGGGCAGTGCGCAGGTGTTGGGACCTGGTTTCTCCGGGTTTTCAGGAGAGTATCTGGACT
>JBAJHX010000051.1:23132167-23151681 GCA_037176925.1 Amniataba percoides | reverse complement strand
CCCGTAGCAGACATGTATTTGAACAATGTGAAACATGACACCGCGTTGAATATTGTGACGTAACGCGTCTGCATACCACTGCAGTTATCAGCGCTGTGAACACACACACACACACACACACACACACACACACACACTCACCTGGAATGGAGGGCAGTGCGCAGGTGTTGGGACCTGGTTTCTCCGGGTTTTCAGGAGAGTATCTGGACTCGAGGATCTGGTGGAGGTTGAAGAATTCTCTGTACCTCCTGTAGATGAGATACTTGCTCCCTCCTCTAGTTTTCACCTCAATGACAAACCTCTTGGAGAGAAACAGAGACGTGAACGAGAGAGAGAAAGTGATTTACCTTATCTCGGCTCTGTTAAAAGTTTGCGGTAATTCTTCAAACTTACAAAGTAGTCGATGAAGCCTTTCTTCTCTTCAATATCGGCAATGGTGGCGGTGATAGGGACGTTATGAGGCAACTGATCAAAGTCACTGAGTAAAAGAAATAATCTGGTAAGAAAGACTTCAAACACTTAAACTCTAACTTCCAAAGTTAGTGCTGTAATCCTTTTTAAACAAAGCACTGCTGCTGAACAGTACTTTTTTATCAAATGATTTCCAATTAATCAGATTTACACATTGATGTCTAGAATATTAAACAATGTCAGTCAAGTAGCTCGAGAGATCTAACAGTACAATTAATCTGAGGGTATATATCTTGAACTTTGAACTTCTTTAAAAGCTTCGGCATTTTTATGTCTTTCATGTATTTTGCTGAATCTGTGATAGCAGCATAACAACAATAAAACATGATGAACTTACAACATAAACACATTTCTTGAACTTTTTAATGAAGAGCTAACTAGATAAATATACAAGTAAACCAACTGCACAGAGACAAAACTTATCTGGTTTCATTACCTTGTTTTATTTTAGATGAAGGGATCAAAGAAGAAGTGAACTGAGATGTGACCAGAGCGATTTTATATTGAGATATTTTAACCCGTAAAAGCCTCCAGGTGCACTGACATTTCACAGCCAGGTCTAAGTGCTGGTCAGGCTGCACCGTGGAGCCCATCAGCCGTGTTCAAAGTCATTAATGGAGATTTTCAGAGACACTGATCCCTCAAACGCACTCACCTTTCGTCCCGGAGCTGCTGGAGCTGTGACATGGTGCTGGCTGCACACAAAGCAGACAAACTTCAGGCTTGTTGAAAGGAGAGAAGCACCTCTGGCAGCTGTGTGTTCACTGAGTGCGACACACACACTCACACTGCAGGCTGCACAGAGCGACTGCATGCGAAACCGTCTGCGGGCGTAGCTGTGCGGAAGCAGGCAAGAGGAAGCGAGAGTTTCCTAAAAAAAGAACAAAGGATGGTGAGCTCATTTGGACGGGCTGAAGTTAGGGCAAAGCGTCTTAATGTGATGATCAGACTGCAGGAAGGGGAGTGACAGTTCTGTCTGGATAAAGAAGTGAAAAAGGGTGGAACAGAAACAGGAAAATAAAAGGTTTTATCAAAGGATGGCACTTCATCCAAATCACAAAGAGAAAGAAAAAAAACGCTCACTTCTTCTGTATTTGCATGAACACTGTGTGGGTTTATATGTTTTTTAAGTATCCACCTCTGAAACTTCTGTTACCGCCACAAAACAATGAGAGGGTTGTTTTTTTCAGTGTGGTGATCAGAAATATCACTCATAGTATCACATTAGAGGCCAGCATCTTGAAACTTAAGCACACAACACAATATGGAGTTAAATGAGGATCTAACCCTTTATCTCCGTAATAGAAAAAAAATCCCCATCCCCCAAAAAGTCAGCCTCAGCCTCCTTACTCTTTCAACTGGTTTAAAACTGAAGAAGGCTTTCAAATGAGGTAAAACATCTTCAAGAACCTCAAGTTAGTCCAGGTCAATACTTAATAAGACAGATCACCAAAGGTACGATAATACCTTTCATTCATGCCAAGTCTTTTGAAAAACATGTTCACAGGTCTCGTGCTGTTGGGGCACGTGGCTCCTTGTTTACTTGCCACACAAGCTATCATTTGCCACAAGCAGCATGTGCTGTGTTGCGTGTCAAGTTATCATCTAGTGAACACCCAGTTTCACTGGGACCGGTCATGGGTGTGTCTGCAGAAGAGATATCGAAAGTATAAGATGGTGTCAGCGTGAAGTAAAGGCCCACATCAAATCTTTGTTGTTTTTCTCACCAGAAACCAGAAATATGGTCCGGATTATCTTAAACACAAAGAGAGTTAACATTTATCAAGTATCCTAACGTGCATGAAATGTCATATATAGGAGTTTGCAGTAAAGACTACATCGTTATTTTATGTGGGATATAAATGAATCATTTACTTTCTTATATTTTGTACCTATTTCTGTGTGTCCACCTTATTGCACAGGTCACCTTCCCAAAATCACCTACTGTAAATGAGTTTTTAAAAGCAGATTTAAAATTAGAAACCTTCGGGTCACATCGTGTCCTGGGAGTCCCTGAGCACTTCTCAGGATGTGGCCTTTCGCTGATTTTTTTTAACAGAGCTTCTGTTCGCTTCGAGAGTTCACAGTCACTCTTCCAGGGGCAGTGTCCTCCAGAGGCCGCGCGCACCAGCGGCGCCATCTTAGGCATAAATAAATCACTCCCACATTAAATTTGACTGATTAGAGTAAACACTGCGAACATGCAAGATGGTTGTTGACTATTGGCAGCCTCCCACACTTTATCACACAATGGAGGATTGTTAATTTCTGTCACACAAGCACAAAATGCACAACCTTACTCCAGTTTATGTGGCCACCATTTTATTGAAACTGAAGTGACGGGAGCAGAATAAACTTAAGTAGACTGTATACTTAGAGCTCCTCTGTGACCTTTTATCTAATGAGGCCCTGTAACTGAAACAGGATGAGACTACTTAACATACACATACACACACACAAACACACACACACACACACACTCATTAGAGCTGTAGTTGAATTAAATATCTGTATGGACAGAAATATTATTATTATATTATGATTTTATATGTTTTTTAATCTTCATAATGTTCATGACCAGGCTGCTGCACCAGCTGTGTGTAAGTTGAGAAATCGCATTAGATTGAATATTTTGTGAAGGAGTTGGGCTCTAATTTTGAAAAAAACTGGTTTTACCATTAAGGCTTGTTGAAAAAGAGAGATAATATATAAAGGTTTACACTGCCCTCCGCTAAGCAGGCGTAAGTTGCTTCTTAATTAAGTGTTGACAGGGGAACAGATGGAGAGAGTGGACGGACTGATGATGGAGGAGCTGGGAGGATATTTTCTTCAATATTTACAGCCTGTGATGACAAATAAATCTTTACGCTGACGATGACATTAACACTTGCTTTAGACAGGGGTACATGTGTCGCTTAATGCTGCATTCACTTGAGATGGGAACAGATTCAGACGTTGAATATTATCTGGGACCTGACACAAACCAGAAAGACAGCACCGTTTGAGAAGCATCGCTGAGCAGGACACAGATTTTTCACTCACTTTCTAAGTTCTCTAATTTTTTGGCCACATTGGCCACCAAGAAGCCGCAAGCACAACTCTGTCATTTAAACGTAGATGGATTTTATATTAATCAGAAGGTTACCACATTTTTACCTAACATGGTTGGAATGGTAACAAAAGTTTGCTTTCATTTGGACAATGATTTCAAGTCCATCATTAATTCTCCTTTTAGCATTTTTTTTGTTTCCCCCAACACTTGAAGGAAATATTCGGTTCTTTCATGGCCAAAAGCTTCGTTATGTTTACGAGATGGTCTCTAACATTGTCGGGCTGGTTTGTTCTGGGTAGGTTGTTTTGTCAGAGCCTCTTCTGCACCATCTATCATCTTTAAAACCAAATTAGACATCAGAAATGGAGAGTGTTTGATTATTCTCGCTGGGCTCATCAATGTCATATGACATAAAAAAGTAACGACTAGAGCAGCTTTAAATAAAACTGACACCAGATTCATTTGCAATTTAGTTTTTCTAAAACTGATAAACAGCTGGATGAAACCATTTGACGATTTGACGAAAAGATTCAGTCTTCTCTGCAGCACTCCAGTGGTTTTTCTCGTCCCACCAGTTTGTCAGCAGTTCAGCATGCCAGCTTTATGCCTCAGCTGTAATTCAAGGTTACAGCCGAGGTTTCGCTTCAGACATTTTTTCATGTAAGCTTCATGAATTCAAAATAGACTAATTCATTTTTAATCATATCAGATGCATGTACAGGTGTGTTAACACTGCCAGCACTTGAGTTAAATAAAGCCGCTTATCATGGTTCTGACTGGGAAATATATTACAGGATTTAAAAAAATTCACATGCACGATTCTTTAAGCTTTGTTCAGGAGGCAATCAGTCTCCACCCATCCAGTCAACGTCAACTCTTTTCTTGCAGCATCCGCTCACATTCTTCTCTCGTGTCTTATCTCACCTGAAGCAGAAAGCACACATTCTCCAAGTCATTCGAATAACAGACACAGACACCAAACACTTCACGACACTCCCTCTTTTTGCACTTCACAATCCTTCAAACTAGGGCTTTAAACTAATAGAAATAAAACCAAGTGAAACAGTTCTAACATCACATCTGAGACGATTAAAGTTTATAACACTAGATGTCAGCAAAGTTGTGTGTGAGAGAGAGAGAGGGAGTTAACTGTGATTTATTGTCTAATCTAAACAGTTTTTCAAGTGCTGAAGATGAAATGTAGTTTACTGACTGTGGTTATAATTTCTAATCTCGATCCATCAATCATCACAGTCAACAATCAACACTGTGACGTGTCCTCACACATACAGTCTACACTGAAAAAAAACATTTAAAGCGGCGGTCTCTACATAAAAAGATCAGATCTACAGCTGCTTTAAGCTTCAGTACCTGTTTGCTTTGTAACTACACCACCTGAATTGCATCACTGGATAAGTACACACTGACACACATGAAAGGTAAGCTAACACGGCTTGGTTTTAAGCAAACAAGGAGTGTTGAAAGACTTTTTCTCCAGGTTATGTTCACTGTGGTTCTTACCCGACTAACTTATTGTTTGACTCGAGATAAAAGTGTTCACCTCCATGTTTTAGAGTCGTGACATGGTCAGGTTACACTGAAAGTACTGGTATGCAAACAGTGTAAAACTATTAGAGAAGAGGCTCGGAAAGAGATAATGTAGGAGTGTGTATAAGGGTAAAACTGTGTAGGTGTGATTATTCGCTTGTGTTTGTTATACAGAGTCTGGGAAATGCAGTGTAAGTGTGTGTGGAAGAAAAAGACAGAAACAAAGAGCGCAAGAGTGATGGTACAGAAAGGAGTGTGTGTGTGTGTGTGTGTAGCACATATTGACTCCATATCTATTTTCATGCAGCCTGAGATGGATCTTTTGAAACGCTGCTCGTATAACAGAACATCACCAGCCATGAATTGCAGAAACATTTTTTCAAGGGTGTATTTATCTTCAAGGTCAGGCCAGCTGCTGGAGCCTGTTGTGTGTGTGCGTGTGTGTGCGTGAAACAATTTGTGGATTGTGAATGCGTATATGAAAGACAGCTTGTGTGTGTGTGTGTGTGTGTGTTTATCAGCGTGTAGTATAACGGTGTTTGTGTATAGTTTATTGCATGCTAGCATTGGAACATAACTTTGAAACAGAAGTACACTGTAAAATGTCTGCTGAAATAATAAACCATTAAGTTGACAGACATGCAGGTACCAAAACACACACACAAAATGCACGCAGAGAAATAGAAGAAGTGAGAGCAACACAAAGCCTCATCAAACACATGGCTTGTGTTTACCATGCTGACAGCTGGTTACCATAGAGACATCATAAGGGAAGTAAAAGGAGGAAGAGGGCGAACCCAAGCAGGGGGGCAAATCTAAATACTGAGACTTTATGTTGGTGTGTAATGTCACTCTGTTGGTATAATACTGGTGGCATTTAAACACAATCTGATATCCACTGCATAAAAAAATGCTTTTTCATTTGTTTTTTAAAACTGTAACAGAAACAAAAACTGGGGAATATTATTTGGGTACTTATTCTCTATAGCAGCAATCCAAGATGTTTGCCACAGTTGAGGATTTGGAAACAAAAATATAAAGGTAAAGCACTGTTGCTGTTGCTAACCTGATCTTCAGTTTCATTAAACGGTCATAACATTACATAATGTTTGTTCTTCGACTCACATGATGTTCTGGGAAGTTGTCAGAACAGAACTAAGACCTGCAGAGTAACAACTCAAAATAGTTAGTTGTTTAACACATCTTTACACATTATATATGATTTTTTTAAAGATGTATTGGTATGTTTGACTACATAATGGACGTGGCATGTTCATACTCTGCTTGACTGAAATCTCCCCACTAGTTGGCTGGGACCACTTTCATCTTCATCATCCTCATCCTTACTGATGATGTGAGTTTGGCGACCTCACGTAACACTCTGCACAGCTCTGATATCTATTTAATCAGAACAACTGAAAACTCCTGTGAGCATTTGCAGGGTCTTTTAAATGTAGAGATAATAGACTAATATCTATTATCTCTACATCTCAACAGATCATTTAGGTACACCTTTAGAGATTTTTGTGCTGCCATATTATAATTTAAATTCATGCATCATTCAGTGTGGGATTGAAGTTGCAATCACAATTAACTTAAGCTCTTACTGCAAATGATCTGTGTCGAGTTTCAATACATTAACATCTAATTATCTCTCTGCTGAGATAATGCAAGTCACCCACTGTCCCTAAGTATAGTGCGCACTAAACAATCAGCATGACTAATTGGAATCTACGAAGGGAAATGTGGAAGATTTTGTGTCTCATTACTTAACAGGTTGGCTGAGCAACAAGCCAAACTCCCAACAACTTGGTGCATTCCTTTAAAAACTCGCCATCTCCCACGCACGCCCACACACTCGCCGTAACATTAGCACTAAATATACCACTATAACCAGTGCCTGCAGTGCAGTCATGCACAGTTGGCAAAGAGTGGGGCTTCCTTCTCCCACTCAACTGTACATACTGGCCTGAACTGAACCCATGAGGTTGTGAGGGAGCACTGTAGTTAAGTCACCAACCCAAATTAGATCAAACTGAAGACTGCAGAGTCCTTAATGTCCAAAAATCTTTCAGCAACGTTGGGAGATTAAAATGTCCAAACAATTACTTTATGGAAGCAATCACGTTGCTTTACAAATTGCTCAACAATAAAAGTACTATTATATTTGTCACACAGCAGAGCTCAGCCAAAGGTCCTTTTCAAAAACACCAAAGTCACACTTACGCACCCTTGTCTTCTGTTTTTGCATTTCTTTGTGTGTTTAACCACAGTACTACAGTAATCCTGTCCCGACAGTGATGATATAGGGTTCACACACCCTCTGACTCTGAACAAAAGCTTCCCTACACCTCCAGTCTCTGCATCAAAGTAATATGTCCTGGACCAGTCTATGTACTGAACACATATAAACGTCCATCATACTCTCAGTAAGACACAGAAGAAAATGACACTACATGCTACTTGACACTAAATGCACTACTTGTTACTAAGAAAGTAAGCACATTACTGCAATGTCTTACTAAATAATTTAAATAAACACTGTTAAACACCGTCAAGCCTTTGACACTTGAGGTTAACTGAGGTCGAGGATACTTGAGGTTAAGTCAAAGAAGTCATGTGGAACTTGTTTTCAGATTGTAGACCAGAAATGAACAGGTGTTGCACAGCTGTGTGATCATTTTTTCAGCTTCTGTGCTTGTTGTTGTCTATTATGCTGTTAATAAACTACATAAGTTACAAATGAAACATTAAACTGAAAAGTTGTCTATTCGTTGTTTAAATTCACACCCAATATTCTGATGCTCTTTTCAGTACAGTCATTGGGTTCCCCATGTTTATTTTTAGGGCCAATATCTGCTAATCTTTGGGCGTGTAGACAAGGGATACCCCATTGATATCAGTCACACACACGCACATGTGACGTACACAGCTGTGGCTTGTATTTACCCCGGCCATGACTTAATGCACCACCTGTTATGAAATAGAAAGTTGGTCATTAAAAACACATTCATTTAATCTCTCTGTCTTTTGCTGTCTTTCTACCTCTCTCTCTATTTTCAGCTTGATCTAAAATCTATTTATATATCTATTGTATGTATACATCTATCAGTCCACTTTTATTTATAACATTTTTTATGGCTTCTTACAACCACAAGGACAAAACAATAAAAGGCTTTCTGACCTACACTTTGTTTATTCTCCTCTCCAGCGATAATAAATGTGAGTCCCTTTATTATTCCCATTAGACCTCTCCTTTCTTGTCCTTGACAACCTCTTGGCCTGCCTCTCCTCATTTAATGCTGCATCTCATTTACATTAACCCATCCATTTGTATCTGTGCATCTCTCCATCTCTTGAGCCCCTCTCCAAACTACAAATCTTCCAGCACGTCGTCCTCGCCCCGCCCCGCCTCGCTTCGCCCTTCCACAATGCTGGAAAGTGATGATGAGGGGTAATTTAATAGAGAGGAGGAAGCTAAGAGAGTTTCAGGACAGGACACTTACAGAACAGGGGGTCAACACAGGACATAATGAGACGGAGGCAGACGGAGAGAGAAGACAAGTGTTTTTTTATGCATAAGGACGTTGAGCAACACAGTTTCAAGGCTGTACAGCAGGAACATAATCTCTGTAATGAGTGAGGTCCCTCCACTAAGAAAAGATTATCTGACTGGCTTGCCTTCAGTACATGAAAGTGTGTTGTCGTTTAGGTTTATTTAGGTGCATTTAGGTATACTTGTTAGTATTTTATTAGCCAATACTAACTCAAAGGCTTTAAAAGGCCCCTATATCGTCTTGTAATAGTAATCTCACAACCACAAAAGTTTGAGGTAGGAATGCTCGATGCCCTTTTGCTGAACTGGCTGCAGTTTCGTAACAGCTCTCGCTTCCTTTCTATCTCCCACCCTGCAACAACCGTAAATTAATTCCACAAGCGTGAGGGACAAAACAAAATGAAAGATAAGCGAATGAGAGATAAAAAAAGCAAAGGAGAGGAGAACAGAGAGTTACACAAGCTGTCAGGGTGCTGAAAGGATAGAGATTGATAAGTGATAAAGGACAAGGCTTAAGGAGATGAGGATGCATAGAAAGAGGAGCAAAAAGTGCTCATTGATATCGAGAGAGGAAAGTGCAAGTGGAGGGGCCGCTAATGGGAGATTAGGAAAGTAATAGACGGTTTGAGCAAACAAGATTAAAGGAAAGATAACAGGAGGAAGGAAGTGAAGGCTAGAGGTTGTTTGAGGTAAAAGAGGAGGAGATGAGTACAGCCATAGAACTTCAGCATGGCTTTCCCTTTTGGTCTCCCCCAACTCCTCAGGGAAAAGTCTGTTTAGTTACAAAATTTGTTCACTACCTTGTTCATAAATTGCATGTTTACTGTTTTTGTGGGTGTGAGTATTTTAACTGAGAACAGCTGCCTGACAGTGATCAGAAAGATGCTAAAACACTCTGCTCCCTGAGCTGCAGAGTCAGGTGATAACTCTGTGAATTTGTCACTAAGAGCGACACCTTCCATGTGACACATTTCATCCATATGAGTGAAGATTTAACCAAAAGACAGCAGTGTAATCCTACAATAATACAATCCAACACCACACGTATCAGTCCTCATATAAACAACAGGTCTGTTTGAGCTACAACGTCAATAGCTGGAGTGATTAATGGTTGTAATTGTCCCCATTTCCCCAATTCCTTCTTTTTTTTGCCTTTGCATCTTTAATAATTCATTTGCCAAGTTTTAAGAGGAGATGCTGTCTTTGTACAAGTTTTTAGTTTCCTATATCCACATGTGTATGCTTGCAATACAACTTTTTTTAATGTGCAAAAGCAAAAAAATAAAAAGTAATGAAAGTACAATTCTTACTGCACATATTTTCAGTCTTTATACTTAATGATTGGACAAAAGGAAACGTTTTGGAAGAAAACAACAATAACAGCACCGCGCTGTCAGACTGCAAAATACAATGTTTCCCCTGTACCGTAAACCATCATCTAAAAACATCTTTTCAAAAATACTGTGGTAGTGAAGAAGACACGGTCTTCACAACACGCATCTGACAGAATAAATCAACGCGATAGGAGCACAGAGGATAGACGTGTGTGGAAACAAAAGAAGAGGAGGGTCACGCTGGGAGGAGAGGTCTGAGGGCAGTCAGATAAAGTGGTATTATTAATAGGCTTGTGTGTGATTCGTTGCAGAGAAAGCGATCGCACTCCAGGGCCAACGGTGCGTGCGTCACGTCTTGACAGCCGCCCCACCTTTCTCAAAATAGAGAGAATACTGAGAGGTGGGGATGTGGCGGGTGAGTGGGGGTACACGGGGTAAATGTGTATGCGTTTCTAGGCAGCTATAAAAGTCTTATTGCGTCCCTTCTCCCAACTTGTTCACCTTACCTCCATCTCCAGCCCTTCTCTCTACTCCATTCTCTCTCTCTCCATCATCTTTTCTATCACCCTCTTGTCTCTCGTCTCAGGTGCAATCATCCACCTCTTCATTCAGGTAAGACAGAAAATAAATATTAAATGCCGCAGCAGAGAAAATCAGAGGTCTTTCAGGGGCTTTGGTCAGAGAAAAGGATGAGCTTTAGGCTATTGAGAGCAGAAGAATGAAACAGGACAATTAACAGGGTTGTATGTGACAAGCTGATACACTCTACTGAAAGACTGAGTTCTGCTTGTATGAATAAGTCAGTGTGAAACATAATAAAACATTTTTTAGCTGTAGAGTGAACTGAATGAGGGTTTTTGAATACCCCTCTGAGTCAATGCTCTGCTAGAACTGACTCAGAAAATCCATCAGAGGCATCAAGGATATAAATTAGACAAGAACATAAAAGCACGAGTTGAATTAAAAAGTAAAAGAATATGAACAATAAAAAGACAAAGAAGCAAACAAAGAAGTCTAGTATAATGCTGCAACATCAAAAAGAATAAAGAATATCTGAGTGCCTTATTCTCATGTATCTGATTTATGCAGTCACAGCCAACTTAATTTTAAAGACATGTAGAAAGTAACCAAGGTCCAGACCAGCAGTGACAATTGATGATGATGTATATGTAGCTTCAAAATAAATGTGACATCTTCTAAAGTCAATAATAGTGGGAGCTAAATTTCAGATATGAGTTGAACATTGTGGCCTTTCAGAACAACTATAAGCACTTTTATTTTCTGACATGGTCGGACAACATTTCTTTTAAAGTAAAATCTGGTGCTTTGGCCATTAAAACACAAGGCTGTTTGCAATTATTTTCTAAGAGCTTCTTCTCCAGCCTGCTGCAGTGTGTTTCTTCTTTTTTATTGTTTTCTTTCTGCAGTGGTGTGTCTCACATAAAAGATAATGTTAGTAGCAGGTGTTGGTCTAATGGGCGCCTTCTTGGCTCATGTGTCACCACGAACAGGTGTTATGCACAGCGTCACAGCACGGTAGCCCTGACGTTAAGTACAGTAGTTAATACTAATGCATTTTCTAGATGTTTTTCATTGTTGTTACTATTTTGACTGGGGCAGACGCTCAGAGAGACTGCCTGTTTTAATAAATCATACTTAGTAAATAATACACTCGCAGGGCCCTGACTCACTGCTGACTGTGTTGTCACTAGAATCTCAATCTTTAACTTGCAGAGATATTTTGTGGTATAATCAATGTTGGGAATCTCTTCAAATTATTAAGTTTCTGACCCCCCCTTAAGAACAATCAGTTGATCATGAATGCAGAGATGAAGGTTTTGCATGTAATTTCTGTTGCTTATTTATAGCACACTGACAACCTGAGAACTGACTTTCAATCTCCAGTCAAAGTTTGTCATTTGTTGAATAGACATGCTGTGGTGCTAAGATATAAACTCACTTATCACAACGGTCATTTTATCAGTAGTTCACTGAGGACAGATAGTCATTGTGAACTTTTCATATTTCAAGCTACACTGATGGGGAAAAGGCCACTCAAGACTTGATTAAACAGTGACTGAAGTTTTGGCCTTTTGATTTATTCATTTGAGTTTATTTCACTATCACTATCCGGCATGATTAAATTCTACCTTTTAGTCTTAAATAAACCAAATAACAATAATCTGAGACATCTTTTCTGGTGACTTCTAAGCTCTCTATTTCCAAGACATTATGTCATAGATGGAAGAAAAACAAAAAACGCACATCTCAAGACATCTCAAAAACCACAGATGCTCACTAATTGGATGTTGCTGCCAAAAGATTTAGATACATAACAGGTGGAGGGAAAGCTGAGAAGAAGTAGATTGTGCAGAAGGGAACACGACAATCTATCTGTTACAATCAGTCACTTTCAGGAAGGGTAAGTATTTTGTGAGGTCAAGACAGCATAACCTGCACAGAGACCACCAAAACGCCCCCACTGCAGCTTGGCAAGGCTTAATATAATCACAAAGGCACAAAAAACACACACTCTCTTAAATTCATCATACACAAGGGAGCCCAGTCCTCTTATAGGCACACATTGATCAGACATCTCTCTTGACAGCTTAGCATTTATTCCCAGCGCTCTAAACGGATAAACAAGGGAGCCCTCAGCTCAGTTCTGACACCTATTGACAACTACGGGGTACTGCAGTGTACTGTGAGGACAAAATCAACCTTTAGGGAAACCTGACTGAGCACATCCACATTGCAGCTTTACATTCATGCTGTATACACAGCACAGACCTTCACAGTGACCTTCATACACACTGTATACCCAGGAGTCATGTATTTGCATTATTAGGATTTTTAATAAATCTGAAGGAATTTCATGCAGCATGTTTTAGGGGGGATGTGATTTTCTCAGTAACCACCTTACAGTTTTCATATGGGTGACAATTGTTTGATGCCTGGGTGATGTCATTGTTTCGCATGTTGTTTATACCACTAATGTTATATGTCTTAGTGTTAACAAAGGTGTGGTCAACAGTTTCCCCATTTCTACAACTGTGCAATTTCCTGTTTGTAAATTGGAAGTAAGGCCCGTCAAGAGTCCCGCAAGTGGTGTAATTTTTCAGTTATATGTGCAAGTGCAACGGCTTGTTTCAGTGTATAAAGAGGACATTGCATCCACCCACAAGAGGGATGCAAAGCGGCACAAAAAAAAGACCAAAAACACAAAAAGTTTTAAAAAGTTTGTGTGCTTGTGTGTGTAAATAGTACAGAAAGCATATAAAAACTGGTTAGTTAGAATGTGTGGTTGTGTGTGTACATCTTAAGTATACTCTATGCTTTGGTGTCTCTTTACTGAGTGCCAGACTTTATGAGGGTTTGCCTTAAATTGTAAACCAGGGGCTTGGATCATCTCCCCTATTGGGCCTGGTTCCACTGAGACCATTTTTTGAATGCCTGACAGTAACTCTACCAGGCCCACCAAGCTCAGAATCTTCTTTGTTTATGTGTGTGTACGTTATCTCCAACCACAGATATTAATTTCCCATCATCAAGTTCTTAAGTATTTCTAGACGAGACCTTTAGTGTTTTCTAATCCCCCCAATATGTCCTCAGACACATCCACACATAATGTTAACAATAAATAAGGCTTTCACACCAAATCTTCCACTCTTGCTTTCATTTTAGGGCTTGTCTGCACTGAGATCTTTAAAAGATTGTTCTGTAATTTCTAATTTTGTACCTTTTGTGTCCTCTCTGTCTGTCCCTCTCTCTCTGTGCCTCTCTGCAGCTGACAAAATGTCGATGACTGATCTGTTGAAAGCTGAGGAGATCAAGAAAGCTCTTGATGCCTTTGCAGGTCTGTAACAGTTGTCGAGTCCACATGGTATTCTCAGCAGAGGCAGGCCTACAGAGTTACACAAGTCAGGGTTGGATGTGGACAGATACAGCAAACAAACACATTTTTATCTTTGTCCTACTAAATCTTACTTTCTGTGTATATAATTTTAATCCACAGCTCTTGAACTGGCTGCGATAGAATATATTATTCTGGGGCTGATCATTCTAATTTCTAAAACATTTCACATTGGGTAACGTACAGGCAGAAGTTGTGTTGATGGTTCACCTTTTGTCTTGACTTTTGCAGCAGAGACATTCGACCCTAAAAAGTTCTTTGAAATGGTGGGAATGAAGGCCATGTCAGCTGAAAATGTCAAGAAGGTCTTCCAGGTTCTGGATGTGGACGGTAGCGGCTTCATAGAGGAGGAAGAGCTCAAGTGAGGAACTCACACAGACACAAGAACATACAAGCTCATTAGACTGCAAATTATATGAAGTTTGTATGTGCGGCACACGTTTGTTCTCAGGTTTGTCCTGAAGGGCTTTTCCAAGGAGGGCAGAGATCTGACTGACGATGAGACAAAAGCATTCCTCAAAGCCGCAGACAAAGATGGAGACGGCAAGATCGGCATTGATGGTGAGAAAACAACATAATTAAGGGTAGGGAGTACACAGGTTAGTGTGCAGGCTAAATGTGGGCTCCAATCTCAGTGGAGAAATTTACAAAATAATACCAACATTTCTCTGATCCCATTTCAGAGAGGATGTTGATACTGGCAGCAGCCAACAGGCTTTCTAAAGACTTCAGATACATAATATACATAATGTCAACTGTGGGATGGCTTTTACATTATCTAATAGAAAAAATGGTCTCATTTGTTGAAGGAAATGATCTGAAAATGAAAATCAATTTAAAACAGAGATAAGTGTTCTTGTAAATGAACCTGTAACTTAAGATTTAGGCTACATACTGTATATGGGCTACTCTGATTTCAAACAATAAGCTAATTCTTGGTGCTTCCAGACTTTCTAGCCCCAGGCCCATTTGTCTGTATTGAATATATAAATCTTTTACAAGATACTCCAGCTATACTCCAGACAATACCTGTCAGTGGGATCAGCTTGGTCTTGGTCTTTTTATTGGAAGTATAGAATATTTCTAGCTTTATGCTTTAAGCTGTAGGTCTGCCGAGTTTTTGTGCAAATGTTTTCATTTCTCTTTTTCCCTTTCAGAGTTCGAAGGCTTGGTGCATGAGTAGGGGACAGCTGAAAGCCTCCCCTTCTTCCTCCTCCTCTTCATCCCTGCATTCATGTTTTGTAACTGCCACATTCAAACTCCTCCCAGCATCCTCGAGACCCCGCAAATAGAGTCAGACCACGCCTGCTCGCTACAAAACACTACAGAAGCAGGTCGACGAGGGAGTTACCGCGAGGAGGAACATAAAGGCAAAACAGGCATCAGATTCATTTTTCATTTTTTATATATATTTACTCACACATGCTGTATGGGTTTCAGAATCATTCTTAATGATTTCATGAAAATAGCTTGTGATCTCAAAACAGGTGGTACTAGTGCTGTAGATGGTGTAGATGTAAAGATTTAAATCTTAATTTCCTTCCTCTGTGTATTTCAGGTTGTGCATTTTGTCTGATTGGTTTTACTTCTAGATGTTCACATCAGTGCTCTTTCCTCCCACTTCTTCCTCATCCACCTACCCTCACCTCACCTCACCTCACCTCCTCTCCTCTATCCCTCCTCCTCCTCACTCCCTGCCTCCGATCAGATGATGTAGTAAATAAAATGATATATGAGGAGAGCTGTGAAGAGAGAAAAGATATGAGTAAATAATGAATTAAAAAAAAAACTTGAGTAATAACTGTCTCTTTACTTATTATTGCTCAGAGCGGACACGAAACATTAAACTCAAAAAACATAATGCACTGAACATTGTAAAACATGTCAATCACAGGAAAGTGAAGAGGATTACAAATTTACAATCACAAGAAGGAAGCTGTGGCCTTCAAGAAAAAAATGTTACTGTCGTGACAGATCCAATGTGTGTATACATGTCTGTATAATTCAGAAGGAGATTTGAATTTATCACATCTTTATGTTCAGATTTCTGTCAGATAAGCAAATGTGATTACATTTTGGACACATCTGCTTATGAAATCAGAATACCATGAGAGCAAGACATGACAGATAAAGCAGAAAGATGCATGTGTGATTTATCAGCTTGAAGAAGTAGCTCGACATTTTGAGAATACAGTTGTCCAAATTTAGATGGCAGGATCAACACCACAATCTGCAGCCAGGCAGTTTAGTTTAGCTTAAATACAGGTAAAGGGGGATAACGGCACACCAAGCTATATCCATGGGTAAAAAAAAAGTAAAAACAAGGTGCAGGTAAGCGGTTTCCAGTCTTTGTGCTAAATATTAAGATACAGCTAGCAGCTGGTTAGTTTAGCATGCAGATAATGAGTGTTCCTCATCTAACTTTTGAAAAGAAAGCAAGTAAAAAAATTTTCTTAAAGTTTATGGTCTTGCTGTTAAATTATTTAGATTTACTACAGTGTATAACTTTTGCTTTTGGTACAAGAAATAATTCACCTTATCTAACACTATACAAAAAAAAAACTCACCAAACCTTATTCTGCCCTTCTGACTCAAAGCCTCCACATTTCAGAGATGTCGTTACATTCTCCTGAAACAAAAAAGTATATCCTGCCTCCTCCACCTGATCTGACAGCCTCTGTTACAAACCCTGGCTGCCTGAGCGCTGACGGATCAGAGCATCCGAGGAGCAGATCTGTCATTGGTCGTCGTGGGCCGGAGCTTTACAGTGGCGAATGGGTTAGTGCCTCTGAAACAAGAGGATGACGAGAAATGTCACACAGAGCCTCACAAGCTCAACGGCTTTTTGCCACCCAACACAGAAACCACATACGCACACATGCTCACACTCCAGGTTGGGATACAAACACAAGGCCTCTGGCCAGAGGATGGTAAAGTTTGGCTGTGGTTGGTGAGCATGCTCAAGAGGTCCAACATTATTCTAAAACTCAGATTACTTGTCTTACTGGTTTCAGAATTTGTGGTTAGAATTAGGCTCTAAAATACATCTATTTTCAAAGGCTAGTACTGAAGATAAATTTTCCCATATTTAAGCTTCCATCTGCAGTAATAAAAATTTGCTGAACTTAGATGAGAAATGCAACCACAAAACTAATGAGCATCTACAAAACGTATGCATCTGCAATTTAAACAAAACAAGATCATTTCACATTTGTGCTAATTATCTAATATCTGTCAGATCCCAAAGTAGTCTTGTTTAGGTGGAAAATCCTCTGAAACATAAACTGATTCTTAAAGTGTCCACTGAAACCTGGAAAATCCACAACTTTAAAGTCCTGATATATACTTGTATGGAATCAAGCCGCTGTGTGAACAGGGATCATTTCAGACAAATTGTTTTCCATCAGTGACAAAACAAATGGTACTGGACTTCTCTTTTACCATCCCACACACACTGAGAATTACCTGGGAAACAGCGGGTTTTCAGGTGGCCCGTGGGGTGATAATGCCTTAGAAGAGAGAAGATCAACCAATGTGACAAATAAAACAGGTAAAGTGAGATTAGTATACCTAAGTTACTTTATATGGAACAGAGGAAGGAAATGTTTTGACATCCTTTGAGGGTAAATTCTCTCCAGAGTGACACTTCTTGTACCTGAGAATCCATCGCTGATTCACCCTTCCTGTCAGGGAGGGGAGAGACAGGTCGAAAATCTACAGAGCCCCGTCTGAGATTCTGATTCGGCAGAGGAGGAGGCGGTGGGGGAGGAGGTGGTGGTTGGTGTTCACTGTAGCTCTTTGCCTGACTGGACTTTGTCTCTGCAGCTAGCTCCAGCTTCTTCTCAGGTTGAGGAGAAACCGGCCGGACGTCCACAGAGGCTCTGCGGTTGGGTGTGGCAGGTGGTGGGACGTCTCCATAGTTCTTGCTCTCTGATTGGTCGGTGTCAGTGGGGTCCAGCAGATTGTTCATACTGTGGCTTCTGAGGGAACCACCACTGAGGGGGCAAAGGAGCACATATAGGAACAATTAGTGCTTTTAGTGATTCATAACAGGACAGTGATCTGGAATATTTTGGTGAGGGATAATAAAGAATAAAACCCAATCTTTTCTCTGAGTGTTCAGGTTAAGGATCTACAACAGATGAGTGTTCCTTAACGTGACATTCAGTTTCCTGCCTGAGCACACTTGAGCAAGTTGAATTGTGGCAAACATCTGGGAACAAGCACATTTTTCCAGGTGAGTTTCTCTCTAAATGTGAGGTCAAATTTCCCACCTTGTTGCTAAAGTGTTGGAGAAATCCTCAATAGGGGCTACGTAAGCAGCAGGGAACCAGCCCTGACTGGAGAAAATAAGACAGATACAGATAAGCACATATAACAAGCACAGTAACAGCAAATAAAACAACTCAAACTCCAGAAATCCTCTTGCCCTTGTAACAGGAGTCTTTCAAATGATGCACACTGTATTTTTTTTCAAACTATTTTTATCAAACTAGTCTTTTGTACTCTTTGCAAATGGAAACACACAAAAATATATAATATTTTATAATTAATTTCAAATTAATTGACAAACAAAATGATGTAGGTTGGTGCTGCTCCTCTGTTGAGCAGAACACCGATGACTCAACTGTCACACTGAAAGGTGCAGAGGTTTCTCTTTTCAAAACCCTCTATTATCTACTATCCAAGGCCATCAAACTGCTCGCAGTGAGCAGTGAACACTGCGAGACATTTTGTCCGCATGATAAGTGAATAAATGAAAGCATTTCCATTAAGCTCTATTTTGTGCCTCTAATAATTAGTTAGCTTTCTCCTCTCTGCAGTGATTTCAATGTGAGTTGCACAAGGAGGAGGGAGAGGGTGAGGAGGCAAAGTAAACTTGCCAGAGATTTATCAGTAGCAATTTTCCCAGTGAATAAAAACAGTAATATGTGGTTCCTGCACCTGCATGCACACAAATATCATCCAGCTCATCTACCCACCGCAGGCTGCTGTCTGTGCGCCCGTACAGCCAGCCATTGCGCGGCTCCTGGACCAGTACGGTGATGGTCTCCCCCCTGTTGAAAGGAAGAAGCTTTGGGTTGGATGAAGAGGGGTGAGACACCAGCGCTCTCATGGCTCTCCCTCCACCCAGACCCAGAGACTCCCCCACTGAGCTGGAGCGAGAGCGGCTGGGGAGGGGTGATGGAGCTGGAGACGAGGAGAGAGAAAGATAAAACACTGAGGAGGAAAAAAGTTTCCACTTCATGCTTAATATGCCAAAAAACTAATTCTAGGAGAGGTATGAGATAGATGTTTTTTTTGGGTCTTCATAACTAATGGAATACATAATCAGCTGTGTAATTAATCCAATGCTTCAGATGCACACACTATTGTTCAGTCTTCCTCTCACCTCTAGAGGGCACTCTGCCCAGTGCCTGCTGCTCTCTCCTGGCCCAGGACATGTCTTCATCTCTGGCCACTGTCTGCAGGAGGGAGCTCACTGAACCTCGCAGCTGCTCAGACACAACATACACAGGTAAATCTTTCCATTTTAAATGGAAATCTAGATCAGGTTTCATTTTTTGGCTCTAAAGTTAAAGCTAAAGCCATAAATGTATCTTAAAATATATAAAGTTCAATTTTGGTTTACCTTGTATT
>JBAJHX010000051.1:23119971-23132067 GCA_037176925.1 Amniataba percoides | reverse complement strand
TTCAATTTTGGTTTACCTTGTATTAACTGAACTATCTTTATTACTGAGGTTGTAGTTTCATTGCTGCATTATACTGAAATGTGTTTCTAATGTTTTGTCCACACCATTTACAAACACCTTTCAACATACTGTAATTCCTTGAAGCGGTGAACCACCGGATGGATCTGTGCTGCATTACAAACCCAGAAATGCTTCTTAGCAAGGTATAGTAATTAATGTACTAACAAAACAAAGGAATTATATACAAGGGACTGCCTGATACCCTCAAGTATAGGCCTGTTCACTCTTCAATTGATAGTAACAAAGGTCCCCCCCTACTTGATGATTTATGGTAGTTGCAAGACAGAATAGAGATTGTAGTTTCCATAAATTGTTAATTACTTAAACTGAGGCTACATACAGACACTGGTGCAGCATCCCGAGCCAGAACAGTTTCTTTACATGCTGCCTGGTAAGAATACTAATTAACAGACCATAATACTCACACTGGGTTTAAGTAATTAACTAAACTACATAACGCATTGGTACCTGTGCTTCTTGGTCCAAATGGGTAGGAGTTCGAGGTCTGGACCCCCTCGTGTCATTCACTTTCTCCTTCCAACCGTCTGCCTTTTGCTGGAGAGAAGCACCAGTCTGAAAACAGATGAGGGGTGAACTCCTCATTAAATCTCAACCTCATCAGGCAGCAACAAAATGAGCAGCAACGCTTCAGTAAATGAGACAATGGACACCGAGATGTGAATTTTGTAGGATAATCAAGCAATTAACACGCTATGAGCAGAATAAAAATGCTGTAACTGTGGCTGAAACAATGATGGTGGCTAAAAGCAGCATCAGCTAAACCAAACCTTTATCTGGAAATAATTTATATTTTATAAACATACTGTCATGAAAAATATGTTTATTTACAGTTAGCAAACTTGTATTATTATACAAGTTTGACAAATATTCACACCTTATTTTTATAAAACTTCCACAACTTCTTTAATTATTCAGTGAGTAATATTCCACTGTAATCGACTGAGTAAACTACTGTATCTTAAGGAAAGTCTTCTTGTTTCCAATGTATACTAGAGGGAATGCACATTTAGTAAAAGGTACATGTTTTTAATGCAATTTCCATTCATATTTAGCTCACTAGTGTAAAATTTAAGTGACTGTTTGCTTAACTTTTGTCATTTTAAACTAAGCCAGCTTTGTAGGATCACAAAGCCACAGTTTTAGTTCACTGAGCTGCTCATTTAAATTAAAATATTTCACAGGAGGAGGCAGTTTGCTTTACAGGTGTGTATTTGTGTGTCTGTGTGTGTATATACCTTGTTGATGAGAAAGAGCAGTGACTGAGTGAGGCCACAGTGTTTCTCTGCCAAGAAGCGATACCTCCTCTCCTCCTCCTTCAGGATCTCCTGCTGGCTCTGCCTCAAGTACAGCATGTACTCACTGTTCTCCTAGAAACACACACATACAATGGGAAGCATGCACACACACATACAATGGGAAGCATGCACACACACACATAAAATTAATGACACATGCTTATATTCTGTAAGAAATAACACATATTGAGTGGTACAGATGTGTTTCTGCTGAGTGTGTATGTGTGTGTGGATGCACAGTCTGTACGGTTTATCTCAGTGAGTGTGTATGTGTGTGTGTTTGCTAACTACCAGAGAGTCTCTGTAGGCTCCTCGTCTGAGCTGCTTCTCCAAAGCCTCTGCTTGGTTCCTCACCTCCAGTTCATACACTCTGCGACTGCCCTGCAGCAAAGGAAACAGTTGGATTTAAGAATGTGATAATGAAAAGTTTTCCTGGTTTTGCCCACAAGCTCAAAGAGTTTCTCCAAACACAGTCTCCAGACCGTTTTGGACTAAATAAGTTTCGACTGAATCTGGCCTCCACTGACTTAACCTAAATGAAGAGTCCAGACTGAAGCTCAGGAGGTTTCAAATGTAAAGATCGGCTTCATTTTCAGTCTAGGTGTTGGTGTGTTTAAATTAGTATCCAGTTCTGCGACTCATTGTGCAAACAGGGCAAAGGTTTTGTGACTGTCCAACCAAAAAGAAAGTTATTTGAAATATTAAAATATTGCAAATATCTCACTGCTAATAGCTTTGTAATCAGCCAATAACTTGAAAAGTACATATAAATTGCAGTAATGTATTTATGCAGAACTTCCTCTAAATGCATATAATAAAACCTATAACTTAACATATTCCCTAACCAAAATATCCCAGTAAATTTCCCAAATTCTCTTCAAATCAGCATAGACCTGAGAAGTGTAGATATAAAAACATACTCTCTGTAAAACTCACATCAATGTACTCCTCGTCCAACTTGACATTCTTCTCCATGGCTTGCAGCACCTCGATCTGGAACCATCGAAACTGTGGCAGGAAGAAAAACAGTGTCCCAGCGATGTAGCTAAGTCATTAAGGAATCTGTCTGCTTGTTCAAACACTACTAAACACACTTTTCATTATCAGTTCGTGTTGTTTGACTGCATCTATATGCAAATGTGCCCCGTCCTCAGGCCAGCTTTTTTTAATCAGAGGTCATGTTTTGATTATTCACATCACTGAAAGCCACTGCAATCAAGCACGAGGGTTTGAGCGGCATTGTGAATTTTAAACGAGCAGTGAAATGCAAGCAGCAACCCGCCTCCCAAAAGCCTTTGTGCAGCTCAGCTTTAGTCCACTAATTTGTACCAAGTCAAAAGTGATTACACCAGTAAATGTCTTGATTAACAAAAAGCACAAAGTGAAATACAGATTTTATTTTCTTTCCCAGAGTGAGATGAGAAAATTCATCACCAATTAAAATGCTATCAAGGAGTTTCCAGTATGACTCAGTATTCTTTTAAATGACCTGTTTTTTCCATGGCTGTGCAATTTGGCACAGCAAAATTTGCTAAATGTTTCTACTACAAGTCAGTTGGGTTTAATAACGCCACACCTTGTTTGAGCACGGCGAACCTTTCAGTTGGAGAATTACTTATTGTCTATTCATTTCACATGACCTGACCATAACAGAGTCTAATTACAAAAAAAAAATCTTTAACTTTTCACTTAGGCTGTATTTCAGAAATTGTGACTTTGGTTTGAATAACATGAGTATAGACTGAATATAGGTACTGACCACTCCCTCCATCTCCGCTGTGAGTCTCCTCTGTGTTTCTGATATCTGGATCAGGACATCTCCTGTTAAAACAAAGACTCAGGTAAATCTTGAGACTTGACAGACCAACACGTATTACACACTGTATTGTTATCGTTACATATAAATATATCTTATATGTACTTGCAAGACAATTTTAGCAACTAGTCATTTGAAAGGAGAATATGTTAATTTTATGGAAAATAAAAGGATCCACTGACATTGATCTGTAGTTTTTGTGTAAACTTATGCCGACTCCAAAGGCAAAGCACAATATTTCAAATCGGGAATGTCAGTAATATGATATGTGACTTTAACACAATTCAACGCCGCTCAAGTCATCTAGGCATTCTTTTGATCTAACCCGCTGGACTGCTAAGATGGTGGAAAGTTAGCCAAGCCCTTTATATTATGGGTGCCTCTGGTCTTGTCTATTGTTGTGGATTGTGGTTGAGCTAATGAATTGAGTGCAGCTGAAAGACTGTCCCCATCTATAATTCAGAGGCTGTCACTCAATAGGGCCCCTGGTCACGCTGTGGCTCCCTGACCTTCTCAGTTAGCCAACACAGCAGAACTGCATGTGTCATGCTGCTCTAGCAGTGGCCTATGAGCCTGCACATTTTCAAAAGGAACGTGTTAGCATAAGGCTAATTACTGTCAACACTGCTATCACACGTCCCTGAGGTCGGAGTGAAAGTGAAGCCGGTGGAAAATATGCACTCACGCATGCACATACACATACAAACAGATAAGCGCACACACAGACACACGTACGAGAGGATGAGAAAAAACAGGCAGGATGCAGTTTGAACATTACTGAGCGTGTGCAGTATTTTACAATCTGGGATGCATCAGTATGATTGGGCTTGACATTAACTTGATAGAGCACTTGGCTATCTCTAGAGGACTATTCTGCTTCTGTAATGAATGCAATAAATTAAGGGTGAAACCTGTAATGGAGAGACTGAGTAATCAATCACGCATACAAACACACACATTTACCAAGAGAGCGAGATGAGAGTGTGTGAAGGGCCTGGTCACCCATCTTCGCCACAGCGCTGAAGTAGGCCTCACTGCAAACAGCTAAGGCTGTGGGCACACACGTAGAAATTAACCACACATTTAAAGCTTTTCAAATACTTAATATAAAACGTATGTGCTTCACTTCACAGATAGTGAAACAGCTCTTAACTGGGTCAATCAGTTCTGCCTTTGTTCATTATAAACATAAGGCTCGCAGGGCTGACATGTGATATGTGATTTCGCTCTAGGAATAGCCCCATGCCAGTGAGGATAGTTTTACCACGTTGCCTTGCTGCCCTGTGACTGACAGGCTGCTCCTGCTTTATCAGGCAGAGAGGTGCATTAATGATACATGCTGCTCACCCCATTACCAACACATGATAAAGACTGAAGAAACCTAGATGGGAAAACACAAACAGATGCGCACACTTTCTGAACCTTTGTGCATAACAAGGAAAATAGGATGCCAAAATTAAATTTTTATACATTTGATTTTTACATACTAAAAATAGAAATTAAATTTTTGCTCACTATTCAACATAGCATGACTCCTTAAAGCCAACACAAGATACAAGCCCAGTGATCTCACTTCAGGGGAAAGTGCAGGTGCATTAGAAGTTAAAAACCTTCAATCAGAAAACTTTTTTGAGATTTTTGAGACTTCTTAAGAAGAAAGTCATCAACCTGATCCTAAAGATCGTCTGTAAAATTAATCTTACATGATCTCAGTACTGACAGCAACCAAGAAATCTGGTTACAGGTAATACTGCATGTCAGTCTTCTAATAAATATTCAATTTCAATGACATATTTAACATTTTAAGTGTAGTTAGTAGCTTTTATGTCTGTGGTATGCCAAACATTTGGCCAAGTCCAGTTGGGGGATTACAAGACACTGTTCTTCATAAAACATTAAAAAGTAAAACATACCTATTCTTATAACACATATGCAAAACTAATGAATATCACATCAGTTATTATTTCATGTGTTCTATATATATATCTTTAAATAATTTAGTATGTAAATTGACCATTAAAAAATAAAAGCATAGCAACTAGGAAATGTCTCCTTCTGTCTCATGCACACAGACACACACACTCACAGACTTTCCAGCACCCACACATCCAATTACCGGTCACTCACAAACTCACTCACCTTGGAAAGCTTTGACATAGCTGTTTCCAAGAGAAACAAGCTTCTGGAGGCCAGGATTGAAGTGCTCCATCAGGTTCTACAGTGACACACAAACCATCACACCAAAAGAAAATTGAAAAAAGACAAATAGTTACTTCACCTATCAGCAGATACACTGACAGTTTTAAATCCCCAAGTCACTCCGGGCAGGTCATGATTAAATACATTTCATAGTTCTTCCTCCCATTGGAAATTACAGCCCAGGTGTCCACACCACAAACAGAGACTAAAAGTAAAGAAGAACGAGACAAAACAAACTCACCAGGTAGACACCTAAAGTTGATCTGTGCAGCTGGTCACTGCTGGCTCCTGACATAGTGACCAATTTCAAAGGCTGTACAAACTTCAAACAAAGAAAAAGCCTCGGAAATTAACGTCAGAGACAACAAACTTCTGGAAAGAGTTTGATTCCCATTCAAACTTCTAAAGACATTTCCTCAGGCGTTTTTTGTCCTTGGTGTATCAGTGTCTTAAGGCAGTGAAAGTCACCTTCTCTGCAGTCCCACTGTTCCTGCCGTTGTTCCAAAGACGGATAACTCCTGTCTCACAGAATGATAGCGCTTTTCCCCCTCCTCCCCTTTTTTTTCCGTCATTCGCTAACAAGCTCTTTTACCCCCCTGTCATCGACAGTTTTAGTGGAAAGAAAGAGCGAGCGAGCGAGGGGAAGAGAAAAGGGAGTAGGTGCCATCGATATGACCGGGCCAGGTAAATTATTTATTGAACCCTGAAAGGAAAGGAGGAAGAGGACAGCCAGCTGCCCAACTAGCTGTGACATACACTCACACCTACATGAAGACCTCAACTTTGGTAAAACAAACTATTGGCTTATAAAAAGGTATATAATGTTATTTTCTCATATACAGCTATCGCTGCACTCTTTAAATATCTACACAGTCAATAATACATACAGGTACATCTGCTTCATAAGACTCACATATCAAATATCTATGAGCTATATACTGAACATTAAAGTAATATGAGGATCACCTTTTCTGCCCATGAACTGAGACACATACTGAATCCAGATGAAAGCTACAATCTCCAACTCTGGTTGTCAGTCAAGGAGAGAAGTCTTGAAACAGTTCATGAGTGCATTAAAGGATCAGAGGGCTGCAATTTCTAATTTAGAGGGTGCTACTGACGTTGCGTATGCTGCGGTTGAAGTACACTTTAAGTCCACTCAAGACGAAGCTCTTTGTTATGACACAGAAATCCCAACAGATAATTATAATAAATTAATGAATTAATTTTAAATGGTGCAATAACCCAATAATCTGAGACCTTCAAATGTATACATTTGTAACAAGTTTTTAGTCTCAAACATTTATTAATATTTATTATCATTATTATTTTAACAACAACAAATAACAAAGATGCTTCCCATCACCCATAGAAACCTCTCACCTAACAAAAATCCCTCAGGTCTCAAAAAACTGAGTTAGCGTCATGGATTTGCAGTGCATTTTTTTGGATGATGCCAGTCTCAAAACCATCTACTCATTTCTTAGGACAACATTACATTACAGTAGATAGATTTAAGTCATGTTGTAGAATATAAAATAGTACATTCAGAATCTAAAAGCTCAATATATTTATGGTTCTCATAACTGAAATATTTTTCCACGTTTTGTCTTGAAACTATTTGGTACGTACTAGTGTTACATGTAATCACATCATCAATATTAAAACATAAGGGAGGTACAGACAGCCCTACCCAGCAGGTGTGACCATATCTTTCAAGTGGGGAGTGTCGTCATAGAAGACCTCCTCACCACCATCTTCACTCTGTTTCTTTTGGCAATGACTCACAGCCTCCAGCACGGTTTTCAAGCGGCGATCGAGGGCAGCGAGGTGGTGCTCCGACAGCAGTGGGGCCACACTGTGAAGGGGATCACGGGAGAGCGAGGCCCTCATCACATCACTGAGACGATACTGTGGCAGAGACAGCAGACGCAGGCGTAGCCAGGTGGAGCGACGGATTCTACAAAGAGGAAGGAGTGATTATGGAGGAAAAGATAACTGGAGAGGAGAAAAAAATGGTGGTATGATCACAGCAGATATATATTTTGGAATAGTTTTTTCCTTGCACTTTTTAAAGCCATTTTAAAGCCATTTTTTGTTCTTGCCTGTTTATTTTTGTGATATGACATTTGATCATTTCAATGACAAAATAGCAGAGAAAAAATCCTTCACAAAAACTGGATTGATCTCAACTGTGCTGAGTCAAATACTATTCCTGCTAATTAAATTGAACTACAAGTATGTAACTGCAGAGTACACAAGAACAATTACATAACATTTTCACCACATTTGATCGGATTGTGGGTACCTGCAACACTGCTCTAGAGGAGTTAGGATTGAAGGCTCATCTTTGGAGTAACGTCCAAATCTGCAGAGAAAAAGGACTCAAAGTTGGTCAATTCAGATAACCTGGTAAGGCAAATACAAAAAAGTATTTTAACTTAGACACATACACACTAACACACGAAAAATACTCACGCTCTCCCGTTGTCAAGGTGGAGCAGGAAAGTGTTGTTGCCAAACTTTTCAAAAGTCTCATAATGGTGCCTGTCCATGTTGCCTGGAGGGGGAGAAACAACTATTTGTTAATAGTTAAAAAAAAAAAAAAAAAAAAAAACTTGACAGCTCCTCAGAAAAGCTCTAAATACCCTGTAATTTAGTGCACACTCAATCAAAAACATACGTTTCTGTCAGACAATCAGTTGGAGATACTTTTACAATGGTCAACAAATGTTAAACCATCAAATTATATATTTAATAAAAAGCATGATTGTTTTTGTAAAAAAAAAAAAAATCTAAATATATAAATTTGTATTACTTGCATTTTGCTGCAGACATCCTGAAAAAGTTATTTACTAACACTGAACACTTCATATTTAATATGCTTTACATCTGTGCAAATTCCTTCATTTAACCTGATTTCAAAAGAGCTGGCTGATATTTAAATATTACAGGTTAATCAGAAGATCATGAAATCACTGTTGGGTGTGGTTACAGGTGCACAGGACCACATCCAGCAGTAATGACAGGTGGGTTGGCTGGATCTTATAAAATGATATAAATTTCCATCGAGATTGTGTAAACATTTTAATGAAAAACAAAAAAATGTAAACATCACAAAACATTTACTATAAATGTATTACTAGCATTATACAGAGACTTACACAGAAACTACATAAATACATTTAAGATTTTTGCAGATAGTGAAGAGTGAGGAGTCTTTCATAAATCCAGAGTTATTTTATTCAGTAAAAACATCTGAGCCTCAGTCTGGTGCATCACAGCAGGTAAAAGCAGGTTGGTTTACTCAGAGCACACTCACTACCCTCACCCTTCTCAAACTACACAACACAGGATTTAGCTTTGAATGAAGGGGAATCTTAGTGATGATGTTAACATCTGCCAGTCCCCAGGTTCCTCTCTCTCGCTCTCCATCAAGATAGAGCGGGCACTGATAGAGTTGTAACTGTGAGGCAGAAGCATTTGCGACGTTGACATCGCTGGTATCCCTTAAATTTGAAGTTTTAATTGGGAAGGCATCCCGTGCAGTTCTTGTTCTCCTGACAAGAGCTTTGACACAAACAGGGGGCAATGAGCATGGCTGCAGAGAGTCTGTGCCCTGAAGGGCCCCTAGTTGTGTATCCCATGATGCCCCTCTCAGCTCCAGGCCACATAAATACACATCATCCTGGGGAAGTGAGACTGGGTATGTACTATCACTCAGAACCTGAAAAAAAAGAAAAATTTAGGTAATAAATCTGAACTACCTGCAAATGGTTAAAAACAATAATAGGAAATTAAAGTATTTTCATCCACTGGGTTCCAAAATCAAAAGGCCATTTTAGTGGAATTTTGTATACCTTACCTGAAAATGCAGGGCGAAATCACTGATATATTTGCGATTTACTTGAGCAGCCTCTCTAATCACTGCCGCAAGAAAGCCTCTGGCATTTTTAAAAGCAGATAGTCGGTAGGCACCAGGTGGATCTGAAGTGTTGTGGTGCCAGAGATAAGCACTGAGCAACTCTGCCCTCCTCTCCAAGTAAGACAAGTCAGTGAGCTTAAAGAGGGAGGCGAAGGTCGGGGTGCTGTATTGAGCGGATTGTTGGAGCTGTGAGAGGAGCAAGGACACCAAATCAATGAGATCATCCCACTCAGCCTGGAGGAAGTCACGTAGGGGACTGCGAGAAATAGCTCCTGCATTTGTATCTGTGCTGTCATTCTTGTGTGCAAGGTAACTCCTCAGAGCCAGCAGCCTGTCTCGAACATGGCTGCTGGCTGGCAGCGTGGTAGGCCTGTTCACCCAGGTGTGGAGTCTCCTCACTGTTTCTGGAGGAGTCTGGGAGGTTTGCAGTAGTATGTTCAATTTATGGCTGTTGATTTTGATCATCTCAGCTGCCAGATCTGCACTGAAGCCCAGAACCAGGGGGTCACTGTTGTTCGCAGAGTCCCGAAGATGCTGCTCCAAAATCTGCAGAGCCCCTGACACATCTGATGACATGAAACATCACAACGCCACAATCAATACATAATACACTGAACCAACAACAAACAAATATCCAGGAAGCTCTAAGGCTTGAACTCCCTTCTACCTTTATGTTATGCTGAGTTATAAATCTACCCTTGTTTAAGATTATAATTATGTAACTTTTCACTACATAAAGGCCTCAAATAAATGTTTAAATGTAAGGACACATCTCTACTCTCAAGTTTTTAAAGTCTGTTTACAACACAAAATACAGTACCTGAAAATACTTGATTACCAAAGGTGGCAGGATTGTTGATAATATTTGAGAGGATGTGTGGTCCACTCCCCCTGAGAGGAGACACTCGGCTGAGACAGGTCTTAGCAACACTCTCCACCACCTCTAAATCTGTAGAGTCCTGTACATGGCCGCCATGCACTAGATTGACTAAGAATGAAAAGTACAATGCAGGTAAAGTTGACAGGAACTGAACTAGAGTGACAGATTTATCTGTTAATGCTGCTTCACCTGCTATATATTGCAAGGCTTTAGTCTTGTCATGACAGAGACTACCAATGCAAATGTGTGCATCCATCAGAGCCAAAAGGTCTTCTTGACTCCTATGAAACAAACAATTCACATGTACATACAAAGAATGCATTTGCTTTAAAATCTTGAATATAAATTCAAGCAACTATACAGATATTTTGTGACACCTACACCGTATACTACTAACTACAGAATAAAGTATGTGGGGCAATATCCTTACCAATTGTAGATTCTCCCTTGCCCCAAGTATTTATAGGTCTGTCTCTGCAGTAAGACAGAATGGAAGATAGCACAGCGGAGAAGGAGCTCCATGTTGTCTGCTCCGACACCTGACAGTGATTGACACTGTGCGAATGACAACGCCTGTCGCAAGGAACAGCTCAGCTCCTCCTTGAGATCCCAGGGAGAGTCACAGACCAGAGGTAGTGCACACATTTGCACTGATGCTGTTTTACAAAAAAATTAAAATCATTAGAGTAATTATCAATATCACAACATGAGGAAAACCAAGCAGATAGCAGCAGATACTGTATTACTGCTTCTATTGAATCACTCAAATTATTTTATTATCAAGGGAAAAAACAAAGATTGTAATATACTTCATTCTTTAAATGCACACCAAGTATATTCTGTTTGTGGAGGATCATGAAACTACAATGACTGACAACAAAAGAGCAATGGCAATTTTACAGATCTACCTGGTATGGAGCACGACGCATATTCCTTTGTTACAAACCACAGACAGAAGCACGGGTGAAACAGACGTCGCTCCTCTGTAAGTAGGCAGGCAAGGCAGAAATTTATATTGGGTTGTGAGCATTTATTAATGATAAATGATAGAAAAGATCATCTACGCACCTCTCCAAGAGGAGATCAACCAGCTGAGATGAGCCACCACTTTATCGTCCCATTGTTCCAGCAGGTGACAGTTGTTAAAAACCAGCCAGTGGCCATCAGTGACAGCTTTGTCCAGCATTGACAGAATGACCTCTCTGTCACACAGGGCCCCAAAGGAAATGACTTTAACCTGAACCTAAAACATATTTACTAGGGTTAAATTAAAGCACTGCATTAATTGACTGGTTACAGCTATTACATTGAAACAAAATGAAATAGTGGCCGTTACCTCCTTTGTTTCTGTTACACAGTGGGCCAATTTCTTTATCAAGTGAAGAGGCTGAATGCTCGACCATTCATCTCGTCTTGGCAATGTAAGGATGATGGGTCTGTCATGTTTGACAAGATATCGCGCGAGGGCCTCTGGGTTCCCGGTGTGAGGGGCCTCGGTTTCTGCTGTCTGTCCAGGCAGGCAGACGGGGTAGGTGGCCATCGCCTCATCTAGTCCCTCTAGGCAGTCTGGGAGTAGGGTCTTCCAGAGCAGAGCCCGCTGTAGCAGGGACAGATGGGAGTGAGAGTGACAGGGGACAGTCCCTGCTATGGTGGAGGAAGGCAAGCGCAAGTACTCCTGCCACTGCATGGGGCAAGTGGAGAGAGACGCAATCAACCCTGTGAAGACGGGGATCTTCTCCAGGCAGAGGAGCTCTGGGTGGATATGAGGTGGTGCCCAGTCTGGCAGAGTGGGAGGAGAAGAACTGGGTTTCACTCTAGTGACAGGATGTTCTACATCTTGAAGGCCCCTGAGGAATACCACCCTCTCAGCCTCTGTGCAGAACTGGTTGTGTTGGAGCAG
>JBAJHX010000051.1:23091517-23119871 GCA_037176925.1 Amniataba percoides | reverse complement strand
GGATGTTCTACATCTTGAAGGCCCCTGAGGAATACCACCCTCTCAGCCTCTGTGCAGAACTGGTTGTGTTGGAGCAGAGCCGCCGACAGAAGCAGCTTCAGAACAGCTACATGGCTCTTGAAGAGACAAGGCCTGTATTGGATCAGCAGCTGGGTCACCATCCGGTTTGTCACTTCTGGTATTATGCCTCTTGGCACTTTCCCAATAGCATAGGACAATAATGGGCTGCCCTTCACAGTAAAGGCCTCTTGCATAACAGTGATGAAGCCAGGTAGGGAAAAGAAGTACGCAGGGGAAAGACGGGACACCTCCTGCAGAGCCTGGTAGAGGGCAGCAGCCAGCCTCATTAAGTGTCGGGGCGCAGCCAGCAGGGACTCGTGGTACTCCAGCTCCTCACTCAGCTGCTGGATCTCAACCTGCAGTTTTTTCATTTCCTCTTGACAAACAGCCACACGGGGGAGAAAATCAGCATCCTGCAGCAGTGGAATGTTACACTGCAGGATGTAGTCCATCAGAGCATCCTAAGACAAAAATGTGTAAGTCATCAACTGATGTATAGCAGCTATGTGGCAAAGCATTTCTTTATCATCTATTGTCAGATTTTATATCAAAGGACTGCATTGACTGCATGCGTTTATTAAGAAATGCAAAAAACACTCCCAAAAGCCCAATCCTGACTGGTGTACAGTTTCCTCACCACAACCACCACATAATGTTAAAGAGCACATGGCCTCCACTCCAAATGCAACTTAAGTAATATGCTTTACATATTCCATAATGTAATGTAGATCATTTGGACTACAGCTCATGGGAGTGACACACATATTAAGGAGTCAAGTCTGGGAAACCATTAACCAAGGATCATTTGAGCCTAGAGGATATTAAGCACATTAATAAACAAACTGCACAGCATGATTTGCCACCTCACAAAACAGAGAAAATTATCTTAAGTTGTCTGCAACTGCAAGGACTGCAGTTCAGAATCAGTTCAGATTTTGAAAGACAGAAGAAAACTGACCAAGACAGCTGCCATGGAAACAAAGGCTGGCAGCCAGTGATGCTATGATCTAATATGGTGAAAAAAGTGATGATGTGTCATCATCATCTGTTGCTTTTGTATTGTAAACTACTTTATATAAACTCCAAACAAATGCTTATTGACCTTGGCTATGCCACAATGAACAAAAAAATTATATTCATTGTAAATGAGTTCTGAATACCATTTAAAACTTTTTAAAAAAAACACTGTTTAGTTCAAAAAGCCCCAAAATGTCCCAGAAAAAAAAATCATTCTACTTCACTGAACCACACAAGACTAAATAACCCACAGTATCAGTACTGCTTGATATGACAGTAAATGGTGGCCTCGTCACCTCTTCTGAGACCAGTTTCTCCTGCAGTAACTGCTTGTCATTCTGGAGCCGCAAGTGCTGAATCAGCACCTCTTTACATTCAGACTGCAGCAGCTTTGTCAGCATCAGCTCCTGGATCTCTTCTGTGCTCAGAGAGAGGTCGACCACACGTACCAGAGCCAAAATGGACGGATGGATCTCTAAGGGACAAAAGCAAAAATACAGTGAGAATCTGCTTTTCGAACGAGTTTGAAGAGGTTGAAGTATAAACAAAACAGCATGCTGTCTTAATACTGTGTGTTATTTTAATCTGTGAAAAGTTCTTAGTATGTTTCTGTGTCAACTGAAAGTCAAACTTATCACCAAGAAAATGGCCATGTACTGTACTGGGATGATGAATGAATTCAAATATTCTGCAGTTGTGTTAAAAGAAAAATGCCAACTAAGTAACTTTAACAGAGACTACTACACAGCTATATCCTTACTACTGCTCAGCATCTGCACAGGCAGAGGGGTGCTAAAGAAGAGGCAAAAATCAGGGTGGACTGGCCGAATGTGCTGCTTTAACCCTGGAAGGCAACATCCAGCAGGATGTGCCAGTCTAGCCAGAAACTGTGGACTGGGAGCCGCACGTTCAATGTGAGTTACCAGGACCCTCACACCTGCAACAGGAAAAAATTCACAAATATCAGCACCAAGTTAACTACTAACTAATGTAAAACAAGGTATTGTAATCGTTTTCGTTTGTATAACTTCCCCTCATTCACCATTTTCTGCAGCTTGATCAAGTTTGTCTAGCAGCTCTGGATCATCTGCAGATACCACCACTCCACACTCTGCCTCCTTCTCAAGCTTGGCGTTCTCTCCTACAGAGCAGAAACTTGTGATTACTGATTTACAATACAAATAGAGAGGTAAAAAGTTGTGTGCTATATATTTTGTAATTATCAAAAAAGCCTATGATGTCAAGGGTGTTTGGATGCCTAAGATGTAAATCTAATGGACCTACCTGTGATTATATCTAGGTGCTGCTCGGTGTCTGCCAGTAGAGGCCAGTGCTGAACCCAGGGACTGCTGCAGCCCAAGAGCAGTAGCTTTACAATCATTCTGGTAGGTAGGCCATCCTGGGACATACCTAAGACCTGACCCATAGGCAGCTGCAGCCTCTCAGACACAGAGATGGGAAAGCCACAAGGGGGATTACAAGGTGCAATGTCAGAGTGTGTAAAAAGGGAGGTTCTGGGGTCTTCGGGGTTTAGGTTGACGCTTCCTGTCTGACAGAGCTCCCTCCACTTGCTCAGCAGTTCTGTGCGTATGTCAGGTCCAAAGGGGCCCAAATAAGAGATGATTGCAGCCAGGATAAGAGCATCTCCTGGTAATGTTTGCTCATTTAACTCTGCCTCCTGAGGTTAAAATGGAGAAAGCCATTGTGATTTACATAAAAAATAAAAAAAACGAAGAAAAAACAACAAAGTATGAAATTAAGTGGCACGTATAGCAAATTTTCATATTTTGTTACCTGAGCAGCAGCCTTCCAGTTTTTGAAATGCATCTCCAACTGCCCTGCAGCTGAACCCACTTCTTTTTCTGAGATCTCAGTTGTTTGCATCTCAAGTTGTTGCTTCTCCAGTTCTTTCTGTGCTAACAGTAGCTGAAGCTTGGCGTCCTCTAAGCAATGATCTGCATATTCTTTGCGCTGCTTGGTCAGGGCCAGTTTCCTTTGTGTCTCTTTTGCCAGCACCTCCAATTGCTGCTTGACTAACAGTTGATGGTGTATACAGCAGCCCTCATACACTGCCTGGACCCATCGACACAGGGACTCACAGGCCTTGCTCACCTCTCGCACAGACTCTGGCACAAAGTGGGGACTCTGAACTATCAGGCTGAGCTGTTGAAGCTGTTCATTTGTCACAGTATAGCGGTCAAAAAATTCCATGTCCTACAAGAGAGATCAATAAGACAGTAATTCCAAATTGACCTCTTACACAGCTGTATGCAGAGAAATCAGACCTTTACTAAACACTGCTGTCCATTCTAAACCTATGTATGACAACACTGTACTGTTTTTATCCATCAAAAGAGGGGATATAAGAAGTAATATAAATATTTTACACACACCTGGAAAAAGTTGGATTGTCCAAGAAGCTGTTTAGCACTCTCCCAGCCTGGTGGACGATTGAACAGCAAACAAATGGCATCCATGATTTTGACCACTCCATCAGGTGGATCCCTGTAGTGGCGTACCTCCTCCAGGTCAGATGGATTCAAACATTGAAGAATCTTGATGGCTGACAGGAACGCAGGTCTCTCCTGGGGAAAAAAAGAAAAAAACATTAGGCACTTTTAAATATGTGATTTCTTCCTCTATGTATGTGATATTAACAACATGGTTTTGGATGCATAAAACATAAATGTGTTCACTTGTTTCCGAGCACGATTTATCTGCTCTTCCAGGTGATACAGCTGGTTCTCCTCTATTACACATGTGTCCTGTGCTTCTTCGAGCTGGCTCTTCTGGTACTCTATTGTCCTAATGAGGTCTTTCTCACGCTGCAGGATGGAGAACAGATAGAAATTTATGCTGAGAAGTACATTTATAAATGTTGTATTATTAGGTAAATATAACTGGATATTCTAATTGCAATATTAACTGAAGAGCATATGTAGTGTTACTTAAACATGATTCTTTTCTTAAAAATTTAAAGCAAAAAAAGTATTGTTTCTTAGTTTGAAATATGACAATATTTTCTGTGGTGGGCAGCATGTTCTTTAGCCTCCATAAGCATCTGGAGTGCAGTTGATACACTGCTTACAAAGCAGTTTAAATCACTTTTGACTGTGGTGAAAAATAACCTCATCTGGTCAAGAAATTGTGGCAGTCAGTAATGCTGCAGTCTTATAAAGGATATTGATCCCCCTTGAATTGCATTTGCTGAATTGATCTACATTACCTGCATTGTCTCAGCAAACATCTTTTGCTGTCTCTCCAAGTTCTGATTGTGCTGCAGAACTGTGTTGTTCACGGCATCCATACGAGACAGAACAGTGGCAACTCTAGAAAAAAAAAATACAGTGGTTATTGTTGGTCAGCATGTGTACTCCTGTTTTGTTTATTGAAAAAAAGCAAAATATATATTTCAGACCTGTACAGTCTACTGCAATCCAATTTAACAGCTCTTCATCAAATTGCCCCGTTGTGAAGGTTACTGCGTTTAATTTTTTATTCAATTGTGTTAGATATCCTTCAGGGTATAATTTATAGTGCAGCTGTCTTATACTGCCTGATATTTCACACAAAGCTAGATAACAGTGGTGTCATCAGCAGCACATTAACTGCTGGAGAAAAAGGGAAAATTAGAAAAACAAATTCTACCCCACTACCGGCTTAAGAAATTACCTATTAGCTTGCCGTTGTTTGTGTAGATGTTTGCAGAGGTAGCCAAAGTGAGCAATGAACTCCATGTATGTCGGCGGGTTGAAAGGTTGAGTTTTTAGTAAGACAGAAGCATATTGAGACGCAGATTGATGGATTCCTGCCATAGCCACATATAGACTGGACTCTGGGCCGTCTCTCTTCACTAAAGAAAAACAGAAGGAAAATAGCTTGAGAATAAAAATGACAGGAAAATGTGAAAAAAATTAAGTGGATATATGCAAACTTTGGCAATTTACTTTTGTGGGGGCTAGATTTGAAGCACTGAGAAGCAACTTCCACTAAAGTTTGATTGGACCAAGGCTGGTAAACCTCCACACAGCAACTGATGTTCAGGGCCTTGGTCAGTTGTGTCTAGAAAATAAAGGATAAAAAGACATCAATTTAGGTCTAATATCTAAAATAACATTAGACATTAAACATATCTAATGGCTCAACCTGTGCTGAATATACAGAGCCCCTTCCACTTCAAATATCATTATATTATTCAAATATATATTCAAATATCTGTCACAGTAGACTCCATGCTGAATTGAAATTTTGACATCAATGACTAAAGTTTGTTTTGAAAGGGGTATAAGGGTGCTGCGCCTTCATCAAGGTTTGGTACTGTAAATATCAAATGTAAAAGGACATGTTTAAATAAGCTTGTCTCTGCTTTCTCCACATTGCTCACCTTAAAAGTACATTAGGCTTTTTCGCATTGAATAGAGATACAAAGGTTCATTGACGTGAAGTAATTGAAGAAAAATACTAATTAACGGTCCACATGTGGGTTCTACTGTTAGCAGGTACCTCGTTGTTGGGGGACATGGTGAAGGGTAGCAACAGGAACACATGTACATCTCTGTGGGCATGGCTCACGTGCCTTTGTTTAAAATAAACAAAACAAATATGGTTTGCAGTGCACTCACATTTTCCTTTTTAAGCTGTTACTGTAGTTAGTAAGATAATTTTATGACAGGCCCTCTTGTTACATCACAATTATTTACAGCACAATTACTGCTACAATACAAGGGAGTTGTAAAGTTGTGATGAATTCTCACATCACAAGAACATCAGCATTACATTCACTTTTGGATGTAAGTAAATGCTACATTCATTTCTAGGCTTTGTCTGAGCAAATTAGCACACATAAATGAATTATGAATTATTTTCTTCTTACTTCTCAAACAGCCAACTGTCCATGAGGTATCTTCTAGAATTATTTACAACAGACACTCTGGAAAGGAGATTTCTCAGCTCCTCCTCTGTGTAGAGCCCTGGGTAGTTTCTGTGAGCCATCGCCACCAACAGTTTTTCTCTGACAGACTGGCTGATTCCTTCATGGACCAGTATGATGACTTTAACTCCATCCGCTCTACTTAGATTCCCTGCCTCTTTTAGGATTTCATGCAACTCATTTTCATTTCCAGGATGTACCTCCATCAACTTGTAGCCCATTATGTAGGCAGCCAAACGCACAGTGGTTTTACGGCCTGTGCCTCGGTCTGAGCCGATCAGCACTCCATGGCCTCCAGGTATGAGCAACGCCCTGAGGATGTGTAACACCTGTCTCACCCTCTGTCTGTGCACAAAGCATCTGGTTGTTATGTTGTAGTCATTATCAACTCCCTTTCCCTGGTCCTCTTTTCTGTCAATGAGTGCACACAGCTCCTGTAGTAACACATCGAGGTCTCCATCCTGATAAGAACTGTAATTTCTAACTTTGTGTTGCTGATGCACTGACTTCACAGCCTCACAGAGCTCAGGACCATAAACAAGTGTATCCATTATGCTCTCCATATGCTGGGGTTGCAGAAGTTTTAGATTTGACTCATCTGAGCGACTGCTTTCGGACTGGCCAGTTGCTTTTAGCTCTTCAGGCAGATTTAGCGTATCTTGACTTTGATCTATTGGCTTACAGGTGCCCTCGGTGTCCACAGTCAGTGTGTGAGTAGCAAGGCTTGTGTCAAGCTGGGTTTCATAAATGAGTCTAGTTCCATAGTGAGTTGCTGCTGTCTTGGCTATGAGTGACACAAGAGCTTTGCTTTCATCCTCTGAGCATAACCTATCACTGAAAGTACGCATGCACTCATGCATCCAGAGATGTACTATGTTAAGAACTGATTTTGCAGGCCCCGACGGGACTGGAGGAAAGCCTGGTATTTGATACTCTTTCTGCATTGTCCTAGTGTTTGTGGCATTAGGCTGCCACAAGCACATCCCCAAAAACACTTTCTGTAGGTCATGATGAGAAAATATGAAATGGGGCCTCTGCACAGTAGGTTGGAAATGGTCACAAACTGCATGATACAGATCTTTAGTTGCAGTGATGATACAACGTGCCATGTCCTCACCACTCTGCTTAAGGGGTATTTCTTTGAGCCATATTTCTAGCCGAGGGGAATGGATAGACAATATGACATCCAGAGACAGGCTGGGAAGCACAAATATAGAGAACAGACTTGAGAGCCTGGAGGATATCACATTGCTGTGGTGACTGTCCAATCCATCGACACAACAGGTAGCCATGTAGCTCATGGTTCCTGAGCTCAATGACTTGAAGTGGTACAAATCAAATGTCAGGATTTCTCCCTTTGAAACACTCTGGCGTAGTGTCTCTAGAGCCGATGAAGTCTTCCCAAAGACATCTATCAACAGGAGCAATAAAAATATTAATCTTGATGTTTCACACAGGGCAAAATGAAATTAATTTCTCCTATGGTAATTTTTCTTACTCACCACAGGGGGCTTCATGCACATCATCCACAAACAGAAGCAGACCTGGCTGTTTCATCGTGGAACCCACTGTGCCTTTACAGGTCTTCTGGCAGCAGCTAATATTATTCAGAATAACTCGCAGGTCTCTGGAGCTCAGGAGTGGACTGGCTGGTAGGCTGATATGTGGCTTGGCAAAATTCAGTAAAGTTTTGCACAAGGTGGTTTTTCCAGAACCAGGCTCTCCTGCGAGCAACACTGGCTGCTTTGCTTCCAACATGAGGTTCAGGAGAAAGGTATATTTCCAGTACTATATAAATAAGTTTAATAGGCTTATTAGTTGAAATATTTCAAAGAAGTGATTAATACATGTACTTTTGTTCAGGACAAACCTTGGAAGTGATGAAATTTGTCAACAGCGTGTTCTTGGGGCATACGTTGTTGTCAATGTTTAAAAAGTGTTCAAATACACTCTCTCCATCAGGAACCACAATTTTATACCGGCAAGAAAACAGCACTTGACGGGCTAGTGAATCAAACTGTGGCCAGTGGCTGAAATAAGAGAAAATTAAATCAATCAATCAATCAACATTCATATTAGGAACTTTTTGTAAAATAAGGAGAGTGATAAGGAGATTTACAGCTATAGACACGCATACTAAATTATTTGCATAAAAATATGTGACTATATGACAAGTTCCAGTGAGACAGTCTTACCGAGGATGCAGATGTCCACTAAATCCCCAAATATAAGCAACAAGAAAAATGTTCCTTCCCAGCAACTCTTGTTTACTGCGGAAATATGTGCCCACTGTTTCAGTTCCATGTAGAGGTATATCTGGTGAGGAGAATAAGTGATACAATATTAATAAAATCACAACCCTGACTAGTCTGCATGCTTACAAGGTTGAATATTCATAAGTAATGTTTATACCTCTCTTGTCTATTTGGGGTGTAGCCTCAGCTTTTTTCATTTCGTTCCTAAAATGCTGTAGGACGGCACGTAGGATCCGAACAAATGACATGATTTCTTGCAGTCCATGTGTGATGGTTTCTCCTTCATTATGGATTGCAGAGGTTAAAGCCTTTTGTCTGAGCAAGCCGAGAGTGCTGGAGAAAAGATCTTCAGCCAGACGATTCCATATTTTCAAGGTTCTTTGATTCAGTTTGTGTTCAAAAGAGAGTGCGCTCACATCACTTTTCCATACAGCCTTCCACAGATCAGTGCCTGTAAAACAAATGAGGCTGCAACGTGTCACCGCAGAGGGACTTGCCTCATGTAGGTCAGTGACCTCCATCAGTAGCTTAAAGTGTGACTGGGCTGTAAGCGTTTCACCTGATGCCATGCTCAAAAATGAGTCTCCTGGACTGCAAAGTTTGGTTAAGTAATCCAACCAGCTTGGCTTTCCGACAGGCTTCCCATCCATTACCAGCCATTTCACTATTTGTTTCCAATCACTTTCCTTGTCATTGTTGCTGACTGTAGAACTTGTTGCCTCACACCGTTGTGAATCTCTCAGCACCTTTGCAACAGCTCCATCTTGCCATCCTCTCTTTTCACAGAAGTAGCCAAATACCTCCTCATGGGACATCGCATTAGGAAATAAGACCACAGTGTCAACAGAGTTCCAGGTTAAAGCAGAGCTGTGGGGCTCAGTATGTGCGGTATCTGCTTCAGTCATACTGTCATGTCCAAACACATTGGCTGCCTTGCAAGCCAAATGATTGAGTGCACCAGCTAGAGTACAGTAACAGGTTGTCTTTCCACTGCCTGAGGGGCCGACAAGGATAACTGCCTGAGAGGATTTCATGGTCTGGTATAGTGTAAGAGCATTGGCAATGGTTTCTGTCTCCGCTTGAAACCGTTTCCTTTGCAATTCTTCTGTAATTGCATCTTTAAGTTGTTTTTTTTCTTCTTCCTCAATGTAGAGTTGGAAAAGAGGAAACTGGCAGGCTATGGGGAATGTTTCCTTGAAAATGAGATGGAACTCTGATGCTTTTTTATGCTCATAAAGGACAGGTAATAAGACAGAAATAATCCCTTTAACAATGGCAGTCTCCTCCATTACTCCCCTTACAACTGACAAATGAGACCTGTGCAATCTGATGGGCTTTTCATTTTCTTTTCTATCCATCTCCACAACTCTGGCAGTTACATTTTCTGAAGATGTTAGATCATTTTTTTCTGCAGCCAATATTTTAGCCTTATCTGACATTTCTCTTTTTCTTACACTTTCTTGTAAGTGTACTTCAGAGGCAGAGATAATCTTTTGCAAGACTAAAATATAGCAGCTCTGTTGGTCAGTGATGAAATCAGGTAGACAGAGGGAATCTTTGGCCAGTGTAATGAGACACACCAGATGTTGACTTAAAGACATGGCCTCTAAGAAACCAATGGAAGACAGCATTACTTCTGCAATGATCCTGTAATCTGGATGGGTTAATGCAATGGGTCTGGTTGCACATTGCAGACTCTCTGGAACCTCAGATGTGTACCCCTTTGATGACACAAGAACACATCCATAGCTTAAACTGGCAGAAATACTTTTCCCTGCAATTACCATATGGCATTTTGAATCAACGTTTCTATCACTCGTGACCCCATAGGCAGGCATGTCCTTTGTCTCCTCATTCACACTTTGATGCTTATTTCTAGTTAACTCAGAAAAGGATTGGTGAATTTCCCCTAGATGCTGTCCCAATAATGACAAGACCCCTTGTGTTAGTAAGTCCACAGAGTCCAAAAGAAGCCATGCTCCAGTATGTAGGGCCCCCAGCAGCATCCGCTGAACAACGGGGAGTCTCATGCTTTGACAGCACTGTACACTGACAAACTGTCGTCCCAGTGCTTTTCCCAAGTGGACCACAGTTTTCTTTTTTCCAGACATGCAAGGTCCACTAACAAACCCACATCTGAAGTTTGTCAGAGCAAGAAGGATCCCCAGTACTGCCCGATCTGTGGATGGAGTATGCACCATCACCCAATCTTCTGGACCATAATACTCATAATCATATTGGAGTCGATGGCCCAAAACATCCACATAACATGTTGGATCATCATTGCCTTTCAAGCTCCCATCTTCTGAATTTATATGATACTTCATCAAACTTAGCCACTCAAAAGACGACTCTAGAGGTACATGTTGTACCTCCATGAGTCGTGATAGCTGCTGTTCATGATTCATTGTAAGCTGTACTAAAGCACGCAGACACATCATTGTGTACTTAGAAACTAGTGACTGACTTTCATCCCCTGTGACTCCATCCCTTATGGAACAGCCAAGATTCTTCAGTTTTGCAGAGTTGGATGCCTTTATGTTTCTCAACTTCGCTCGGCTTGATCCTTGGAAAGCTTTTAGAACAGCACTGCACCACATCGCCTCTTCCAGCACCAGCAGACACTGAAGAGGATACTCAGACAGTAGATCCAGCACCGGAAGTGAAATTTTCCTCTTGTGGATCAAGAGATCTCCAACTTCCTCAACTTTCTTGTCATATACCAAATCTTGTCTGTATGGTTCAAGCTGGCTTCGGATAACAGCGCATTGTTTCATGAGCTGTACCATGGTGAACCTTAATTGTTTCTCAAAGACACGAAGCCAGATGAACGCATTGGGATTTGGTTGCAGATGAAAAGGAAAGTTAATGTGCTCCTGGAAGCTGCCAAAGAACCCCAGCACCTTCATCTGACAGTGGCTTTCAGATGCAGACCTACAGTTTTCTACAGCTGTTGTGTCAGATGGTTCTTCACAATCAAATTCAAGCCAGCATACCCCTTTAAAGCATTTGCGCACAAAAGGTTGCAGTGTGAAAGGTGTTGCATGAACAGAGAGCAGCTGTATCACCTCCCTTTCACTTAAGAACCAGAGTCTCGGAAACTGCTCGCAGAGGGTGTCCAGGAGATCCACCATCTGGTTGGAAATGGCCTCCATTGTAGACAGACCATCAATGAGAATCTGGCCATGACTAATATGGAAACTGTCATTGGTTTTCCTTGAACAGACCAAGTTCAACACATGAGGGTCCATGGATATGGAGTGCATCATTTCCTTAAATATCTCATCAACTGGTTGGAACTTTGCCAGCTATGAAAGAAACGAGGAATGAGTCATCAGTTTCACAGAATTGCAAAAATTAGATGTGTTTGTGTTATGGTGACACTTAGGCCTACCAGGTCCTGTGTCTGATCAGTAAAGGATGTTTCATGGAACATCTTGGTCAGGAAGGCCCATAATTGCTGGTATCTTTCAAACAGATGAAGCAGATCTCCTGTTAATATTGAAAGGGAAAGCAAAAGACAATACAATGTTCATAATGTCTGTTTCTCTACTTTTCAAAATATTTATTTTATTCTCCACCTTACCAAGATCTTGTAGTAATTCCATCCAATCTTCTATCTGCACTCTGAACTCAACACTGTATGGGGACTTCAGCATGATGGACAGGGTCATCAAATCATTCTCAATCTCAACAAACTGCATCTCCAGACCTAAATAAGAAACCACATGGCAAGTCCCAGCAGAACTGTTAGCAGAATATTGCTTTGACTCATTTCCCTAAGCAACAGAGCCAAAGTAGTAGGTGCTTACAATGATGAAAACAACAACATCTGCATTAGTTATCTGCTAGCTTATTAGTCAGTCTTACCAATGACAATGTATCTTGCATCATTACAAGAGCGTTGGCTGGCAGTTTGGAGATTTGAAACAGCACTCTCTGTGGACTTCTCTCTCTCCATTAATGCATGTTTTGGCTCACAGTACTGCCAAACCGGGAGAGTGAATTTACTCAGCTGGAAGAGTCTGGCTTCCCATCCCTGCTGAAGCTTCTGGAAAGTCTGCTCCATGTTACACTCTATTTGTGCATCCCTGCATATCTGACAGAGCAGAAAGTACCATAAGTAAAAGTAATCAATTTTACTCTCAGTTTTACTAATCTAATCATGACATAAGGATAGTTAGTTGTTCATAGTTTATTTCCCTCACCTTGGTAATAAGTTCAGCTTCAAGCTGTTGAGAGAACAGTTCACCAACAGTCATCTTCTTTTCAGGGACATACTGCAGCCCCATGCCTGCCAGACAGAATGCATTTCAATCATTTTATATATGCTGTGGTTGTATGCATGTGTTACAATATGGATCCAGTGGCTGACCTTCAAAAATGGATTTCCAGTGTTTATGTTTGAGTGCAGGGCTCTGCAGCTTCACCATGAGTGCAAGCTGATGGCTCAAGCTTTCCAACATTTCTAAAGCTTCCTGTAGCACTGCATCATCAGTTGGCATAACAGTTGTTAGAGATAGGGCTTTCTCCTTCCACTTTGCAATTTTCTTCAAAGTTTGTGATGCCACAACCTGAAAGAAAAATGTTAATTTTTTTTTTCATTTTATTAAGTGATTTTTCATCATCACCAAACAAAATAGTCTCAATTTTATCATTCAGAATAGTTTATAATGCTCCCTTCAATTATGTATAATTAGACCAGCTTTGCTTGCCAATACTCCACTTCTTAACATTAAAGAAGGCAATCAATTAAGAAGCAAATTCAAATTGAAGTCTATTTTAAACAAATGAGGTGCACTTATCACTACCCTATACTATATTTGTCATCACCTTAAATGGATATTCAGGTAGTTGCCCCACTATGTTAAAAAAAAAAACCCACAAAAGGTTTATTTGACATTTTACCTCACTGAAGAACAGCCGTTTCCATTGTTCCATCCATGTTGTGTACACAGCGATTAAGTCCCACAACTCTTTACGGGCATTGACTTTCTGAACTTCTAATGTCAAATCAGTCAAATCCACAGGAAGTTCTAAAGGGAGGAAATGGAAACATTTCAGACTGCAGTGGTTTTGGTTCCTTTTTGTTTTTTTCTTTTTTAATCCACCAGTGGTCGAAGCTGAAAATACAAGTTCAAAACAAACTTTTTTCAAACAGAAATAATCATCAAATCTCACCTTGTAGGTTATGACTGTCTTGACCAAGCTGTTCCAACTTTCCACTGAGATTGTGCACATGTGCATAAATGTGGTTCAGTTTGGAGACCATCTCTTTTGGATTTTGGGTTGGGTCGAGGAAGGGTCCAGACGTCGTTTTAGAGACCATATTTTTCAGGTCATACACCAAAAATGAGAACATTGTTTCCACTGCATTAGCCATTGAAGGGAGACGGTGGCACACAACACTATCTGCTTGTTTCAAAAGGGGCACAAAGCAATCCCACAGAACCAGCATCTAAATACAGAACACAGAGACGCATGAAAAAGCTATAACAGATGTGATCAAACAGGTATAATGGTCTGAAATGGGGCATAAACTGATCATTTCCCTTTTATGAAGGCAGACCTTTTCTTCCAAAGCCACCTCCTGTTCAGTCATCTTCCTATAGTTCATACAAATGGTGTCCTGAAGGGAGTGAATGTACTCAAGACGTTTATGTGTGTCAGCCAGCATTTTCACAGACTCCCTCACCTGTACAAAGAGGACAGATTTATACTTTTTTAGCCATTTAACAAGTTTATCATGTTCATCAAAATGTAATTACTGCTCTAAAATGTATCTTCTGGCCTGCAGGTCATGGCACAAAGGAGAAGAAGGCCCCCAAAACTGTGTAACAATTTAATTTAGTTGATCTCAGTTTCTCTCTTTTCTCTTGGATATGAAGATAAAAGCCATGTTTCATGTCTTTTAATTAATGTGAGGTAGAAGGCATCACGTTTTCTTTTTCATTGAAAAGTGTTTTGTGGCAAAAATAGTGGTGTAATGCAACAGATTTGCTATAGCATGGTTGGATTTGGGACCAGAAATAATAAGGTAGGTAAAATGTTATTCTGGCAGAGTGTATTAAATATTCATTAAATTTTGACATCTACAGATTTTTGCAAAGAATAAGAAAAATGTTCTAATGTCTAAAAGTTGGTTAACAACTAGGTGAAATACAAACTCTTCCTGACCTTAAATTGCATTTTGAAAGTACTGAACAAATCATCACAAAAGTTCAGTGCAGTACTGACTCATGCCAGCTAGACAAGTATACACTAATGTTCTTCACTGGTTTTCAGATAAGCGCACCGAGGACCTTAATAGACTCTGCATCACCTGATCTTTTTTGGATAATGGAATCTAAATTCAGAACACATTTGCTCTGACAAGGCAGAGCCCTTGGGATGAATAATTAAATTAAAGTGAATGCATGACCAAAAGAGGAGTCTCAAGAGGATCTGAATATTCCATTTACTAACCTTGTAAAGGTAAAATTGGAAAAACTAGGGTATTGTCTTTTTATGAGATCTTTTTCTTATCTATCGGGCATTTTTCTCCTTTGTATAACTTGCAATCTATTTCTCTTTGCATGATGGTTTTTTGTTGTTTTTTTTTTACACTTCAATTTTTCAATCAACTATTTAAAGATTTTGGTTTGTTTACCTCAACAGCGTATTTTGAGAGGTCATGCAGATCTTTGGGTTCTGTCTTGAGTTCAGCAGAAACCCCCTCCAAGTCTGATATGAGACTTTCCGAGAGCAGCTTTATCTGCTCAGCAAGCTGCTCCAGCATTTCCTCCTCAATGGACCTCAGTCGTTGTGCTTGAAACACAAAAGCAAAAGTATTAGAGCATTCACCATTAACACAAAATTCACACCCATTTTTCACAGACAGAGAACAACAACTAGTTATTTCTTTTAGGAAATACTATATCATTAATCCTTCCTGGTTTGAGGCGATGTTGATGTGACAAGTTTTTGCATTTTACATTATTAAAGTAATGCTGGAGAAGCAGTTTGATTACTTTCGAGAAGGCATACCTAGATTTTCCTTGATGCAGGTGCACTGGATCATGAACAGTTGGTTGGAGGTAGAGACTGAGGAGGGAACTGTGGAGATCCTTTCAGTCCAGTGGCGTACCTTCTTTATATGTTCCTCGTACAGTAAAGCTGACTGACCCTTCATTGATTCCAAAGAGGCTTGACTCCATTGGTTAATAAACAAATGGATGTCCACCAACCACGAGTAGCCCTCACACAGCTGCTCAATTTCTAGTTCAGCTTGCTGTCCAGAAAACAAACACACAAGCAGGTCTGTGAACTATATATAACATGACTAATTATGCATTGACGCTGACTAGTATTTGTGACAGACTTGCCTGCATGATCTTGGCCTGCTCTTTCTCAACTTGCTCTGTAACATCATTTGTTCTGATATGCCACTCCAGCTGCCCCCTGGGGAGGGAAAAGTAGCATCCATGCACCTTGTTGCCCTGCACCATCATCACAGTCCGTTTAGGCAACATCAGCCAGCGAGGTGACGAGTTTGTGAGCATTCGCCAGCAGCAAAACTTTTTGCAATTGGATGCTTCACTTGTGTTCTTGTCCACCCCTGGAAATTACAAAAAATGACCAGTAATGAAAATCTGTTTTAAAATAAATTACAAAAAAAACAAACTAATCAGATTTTAGAATAAAAGACCACACTGATTCAAACAGAAACAGGACTGACAACTCTGGGCATATGAAGACTGCAGGTTTAGGTCAGAAGTTCAAATCAACTCATATCAGAACAGTGAAAAATGAAGACAGCCATCCTCAACCCAAATCTCCATACCTGTAACATTAGGTAGTTCAATATAACTTCTGTCAGAGGTTAAATCTTGAGTAAAATCAGAGCTGAAGACACTGTTGTTGGTCTCTAGGAAGAATCCGCATTTGTCACACATCTAACAGAAAACAAAGGTGTCATGAGGCTGGTGATAAATGTGTGACCAAAACACTGTTGTCACAGATGTCACAAACATTAATATTGCATTATATTTATTTTATTAGTATCATATTTCTCTTAAAGTAGAGCTAATTTAATATAATCTATCATAAGTATATCCAAGGATTGAGCAAATTAACATTTTGGAACTACTAGTGACTCTACTAATAAAAACCCACCTCTGTTTATGGAGTGCTAGAACAAGAAAAATGACATTATGTTCCAATTTCTTTTGACTATTACCTGCTGTGATAAATGAGGCAAATTTGCACTCATATTGATACTATGAAGTTCCCACAACAGGTAAATATATTGTAATGTGGTAATGGGAACATTTGCAACAGCAGAAATTTTGTACATTACCTGAATTATAGAGTTGCCATAAGTCAGGAGAGCTCCACTCACTGCTCGTTGGAACAAATATATCGGTGGATCCACAGTCAGCTGACTACTGGCACTGAAACACAGCTCAGTGTGGAAGAGACAGCACTGCTGAGATTTCTCCCTCTAACAATGAAAAATACATTGAGTGTATTAATTTATAGTAATTCACATTTTATATCCATATCTCTTCTGGTAATAGCAAGTATATATGAACAGGTTATGACAGTACTTTACTATAAAATACTGTATTTAACAGACAAAAATGACAATAACTGTTGTGTTTTTATTTCATTTTGCCTTCTAACAGGAAACCTTGTGGTTTTGGAGCAGGACACTGCTAAATAAGTTAATGAATGCTATTTTTTTTACCTTCAAAACATTGTTCAGAAAAGAAATGACATCTTGTTGGATGATCGTGACGAGGCTCTGAACAATCATTTGATTCACAAGAGCAGCAAAGTTGCCCAGTTTCTGCAAGATGCTTTCAGACCGGGCCAGCTCTTTCTTCAGCTCCTGCTGGTGAGTCAGATGGATGTGAATGGGTTCGTAGCATGCATTTGGCTTTTTAGCATATTCCATGTGCAGCTGCAGCTCCCAGTGTGCCTTGTAGGTGTCCTCCTTTATCTGGGGATAAAAGAACATCACTTAAATAAAAATATATATAAGTTCTACAGTGATAAGATTTCAATAACACACAATCTAATAAATGATGCTTCCTAGAGAACTGACATGTCCATCTATTCCAGAAAAGGACAGGCTTCTGAGATGAACATAGAATTTGTTTTCTTTGTTCTGAAATAGTTGCTCCTTACTCATGACACAATAAAAATGTCAAATGCTCTAGATTGCTCAATAACAGACACACAATATTTCCCACAATATTTATCTTAACACAGGTTATTGTCTTGTTTTACGTCACAAAAAATGGTGGTACCTTATTTAGGATGACAGCACGGTACTGTGATAACTTCTCCAGCATCTCCAGACACTCTCTATTCATGGTCTTCAATACATTCTTGAATTCCAATAATGTGTAGGTTTTAGAGTCTTCCTGGGGCAGCCAGTGTGTCCTTTTCAGACCTTCAGTGATGCTGTAAAACATGTAGCATCTTTTTACCAGGTAATCTAAACCAGTGGTCCCCAGCGTTTTTATCATCACGGACCGGTCAACGGACCGGGGTAATGTTAAAGCTTAACATCTATCCCATTCAGCAAATAGTCAGATCCAAATTTGGATAAAAAGTCTGAACTCAAAAATTTAAGGAATACTAAATAAGCGGCATGTCAATGGTACTCACCTTGCAAACAGAAAAAGGGCACTCCTGAATTGCGGTACAGCTATAACCAGCATATCCTGCAGATTTTTGCACTTATGCTGAAAGATGGACTTACGCACATTCTTATGCCACCTTACACAAGAACAGAACAAACAAGCAAGGCATGAAGATTAAAAACAAAACAGAGACAGAATGCAAAGCTTATAAGAACTTACCAGATGAAAGCTTTCCGCAGTCTAAAGTCCCTGAAAAATGGGATTTCCTGCAAAGCTGTCCACAACACAGACTCTCTGTGCCACTCTGCCAGACTGATGAGCCCACCAAAACCCCCTTCTGTCACATGTAGGACAGAATTGGTGGAGAAGATGAAGTGTTCAGTACCGGCCTCACTGGAAGGGACCACTTTCAGGTCATAGGGTCTAAAACAAAAGGAATATATCACCGTGCAGCCACACTTTAATTGTGCGCACTCTAGGAGAAATAATCTACTACATAAGAACAACTACTGCAGCCTGAAATTAAAGGGAGTTAGATTTATTAATTCATTTCAATGTACCTGTAGGAGTCCCCATCCACTTCTTTCAGGTAATAAAGCTCCAGTTCTCCCAGGTCTCTTTTCTTGGAAAAGATATGAACAACCTCTGTGCCAGTGAGAGGGACTTTATTTGGTTTTGTCCCTTTCTCATTTTTCACAGTCGTTATCTTTTTATCCTTACACGTCATGACTTTCATTGATTCATCTTTCCCAGTGAGACTGAAACAAAGAAAACTGAGTGTAAACAACAGAGCAATTTGTTCTGTAATCTAACACTTTGGGTAATAAATGTCAACAGCTAAATTTGTCAGCTCTCTATGTCACTTGGTAGTGGAAAAAAGTCACACCGTGAAAGTGTTCCAGTAATATTTCACTAAAATGTGTGGAAAATATGAATTTCCAGCTGACAGTGTCAGAGGCCTACCATACACACACTCTGGTTACAGCACATACCATTATAATGATAACATCATGGTCTTCTTTCAAAATATGTGATAACAGTATTGTATCTTATGTCACTAATTTCAACATCATTTCACTTGAGGTAAATTAGGAACAACATCTCAGCCCAAAACTGTACAAATTGTACCAGAGTAAATGGGTACATTCAAATCAAAATCAAATCTCTGTAATTATTATTTGTACCTCTCTGCTGTCAGTGCATCAGCAGTTCTGAAAGGGACGTCACTGCCTAATCCTGAGGCCATGAGTCCACATCCTTCTGTCCATTTCGTCTCACCTCTGGCTCTCCCAGATCCTACCTGGTCTATAAGACGAGGGAGATCCAGCACCGATAACGGTCTGTCGGAGGGGACATTTCCAAGGACAGGGGTACTGCTGAAGAGAGGTTTGGCCAGAAAAGCTGCGGAGGGAAACAACTTCTCGTGGATTATAGGTGGTAAAGTCAGATCAGGAGTGTGGGCTTTTTTCTTAACCTTGGATCCAGGCTTTGTAAAGTCTCTAGCACAGGTCTGAGAGGCTCCATCGGGGGGTCTCTCCTTTGAAGGGGCAGCGAACATGCTGCTGATCTCTTAGTGAAAACCATCAGCGGGTTTAAGTCCTGCAAATGTTGTCTTGTCCCTGTACTCTAATATCTGGAGGAAAAAACAAATTCAAGTTTACATTACCTTTTAACATGAATTACACCCACAACATCATGCTACATGTATCCTGAATTCCTGAAAGATCCATTTATTATGCAAGATCCATTTATGTAGATAAGAAATGTACATGCAATAAACAAGGTTTCTATACTGATAATGCTCAAATAACAAGCAGACAAGCAGAATATTACTATTTGTTGAACTGTATATTATATATCACTACATATCCTATAAATATTACCATGCCGGTTTACTTAGACACGTTTCCCCCCAAATAAAAGTCAGCAAGTCTTAAAAAAAGGGTGCAGCACGCAAACGATAAAGCTTAATGACAATGCAGTACATTAAAATTAACGTTAAAAACTGCACAAATCTAGACATTATTTAACCTTCCTGACCTTGTTTTATCACTTACAGTACGCTTGATATGGCATTTAGCATTAATAAAATAAGTTGTGAGTTTTTCACTCACAATTTAGCATCACATTTACTAGAAAAGTCTTTAACTAGTTGGGCTATCCTGGTTATGATAAGTTATTTTTAAGCTAACTCCGTAACTTTAGCAGCAAACCAAAGTCGTCGCACTCGACGCACCTGTTTCAAAAAACTCCTGAAGTTCAGACTTAGAGAGCAGAAAGTGGTGGTAAAGCTGAGTAAGTACTTTAAAACGAGTAAATAAATAGAAAAACGATGTAAAGGCACAAAACAAAACTTTCTTACCTGGCCGTTGGAGAAGTTGTCGGCGTAACCACGGCGACGCAGCGGTTGCCGGGGGCGACGCTCTAGTTGCCACAGTAACGCGCATTCACCACAGTTGGTGAAGGTCAAGTGAGCAGCGTTTAGCTTTTAATGACCTTTGACCCCTTTTTTATTTTATTTTGTTTAAAGATTTTTTGGGGAATAAAATCACAGCAGATCACTCCAGGAAAATTTTAAATCAATGCTGCCTTTGTCGAGGGTGTGTTTTAAAAAAAAAGTTTTAAGAATTAAGTCAGTCAATCATGCATTAGATTTAATAGATGCAATAATATCTGATCACTTGAAGTATGTTCAGCCTTGTAGACCTTTTTTCCCAGCACAGATTTTGACTCATTATACCAAAAGCACAAGGTCGATACCCCTGGAGTCGCTCAAATTGAATGCAGACATAATAAATCTCATTGCACCTGTGGTTTTCCTGCAACGACGTGTCAAAATGTCTGCAGCGAAAGATCTATTACCACCAAAACCTCAGAGGTTTGAGTAAGAGGCCACACAGACGCCGTGGGCCCATTAACTCCTCTACATGACAAAGAAATACAGCGTGCACAGTATGAACCTACTCATCAGGAAGTCGAGAATCACCACATCCATGAAGTCGACCAGTCTTGTGCCTTTGTCGTACGGCGGCGTCTTTTTCACCTTTGCACAGTAGTCCGGCTCTGACTCCCAGCTGAAATCAACACACACTGGTCACTCTTTGGCACAAATACCCTCAACAAATCAGCTGTGGTTGATTTGAATGGAAGTCTCAGTTTTTTCAGTGTATATTTCAAGTATCTCCATCATCTTCCTGCACAAAGACTTTTGCCTCTTCAATTATCTTTCATTTTGCTACACACACAACTTCCTCCAAGTTTAAGTGTTGTTCATGCTGAACACAATTCCTCCCATATTGTGTCATAATGCAGCACAGCAATCTTTCAGTGTCAGATGCATCATAATTTAATGATTGTACGTGCTGGTAGAAGCTGCCAATTTTCTACTTTTTGTTTCTGCACAGTAACTCTGTCAGTAATTCATGTGGGTCGGCATGAATTAACCATGATTCATTTCATATTAAAATGCATCTGTAGCTGCAGGCTAAATGCAAACAACTACATTTGCTTAATGAAAACACATTTCAGATCCTCGTTTATATTATTTTTTAACATCATTTTGAGGTTTTTGTGGGTGTGTTGGGGTGGTGTTGAATCATCATCAGCACATTGGGTCCCCACACACATAAAGGACCACTAACTTTGCCAGCTTGCTGCTGCTGTAGGAGCGTCTCCATGGGGATCTCCACGTCTTGCGCTCCACTTGGGACAAATCGGGCAGCATCACGGCCATCGAGGCCTCCAGGTTTGTGGGGCGGCCACACACAGCATGCTCTTGTGAGCAGTAGTAGGAGCACTTGCCGTAGAAGCAGATATTGCCCACTAGGGGGAGCCAAAGGAGCATAGAGAGAGAGAGAGAGAGAGAGAGAATTAAAGATTTTAGTGGGTGGTTGTGGCCAAAGAGAATTAGAAGAAAGGTAGGACACTCAAATAGACTCAAACTCAGTTGATGCATGTGGGCATTTTAAGGAGGATAAATGAATAATGCGGGGTAGTGTGAGTGTTACCAGGGGATTTGAAAAAGGTTCGAGCCAGCTTTTTGTCAGTAGTGATGTTTTTGATCTCCTTGACCACGTCCACCACCCTCCCCACCACCGGAGGGATCCTCCTGTAACCCAAAATCCTGCAGAGAGGGGGTAAGAAAGTTAACATGAGGGAGAACCACAGAGGGAAATTAAGAGAGAAGAAAACACAACTTGGTGTTACGTAACATTCAATATGTGGCCATCTCATCAGCCGTTTCACTTATTATACAAGTGGTGCAGATTCTTGAAAACAAAATGGACTTGGTACCTGTCCAGGTGAAAAGCTGAGATTTCTGCATTGTGTCTCTCAAAGTCTGAGAAGTAATAGAGGTTTTGATTGGTTTCTTCATCCCTCTCCTGCCTGCCAGGGAGAGTTAAGGTCAAACTGCAGCACATAACCCATCCATTAATCACATAAATATGTCAAATAAAGCTATTTTACTTGCCCACTTGCACTTTGAAAAAGCACACATGGGCTGTGGAAGTTTGTGTTCACCATAAAACCCACTGTGAAATATTAGACATCATCCCTCATCCTGATTTATTACATTCATTTCAACACAACCGAGAGGATTTAATCTTTCTTGGATTTTATTCTGTCACTGAGCAGTGTGTTGGGTTTGCCACTTGCGACTCACTTCATGGGTTTGAACAAGGCTTGTCCGTGGTTGGGAAATGACATCACCAGCTTGAGCTGCGTCCCCCCAGACTTCTGCACTGAAAAACAGTACCCAGAACGTCTCCATAGCAACAAAGCACACATCGCACACACAGAGACTTACACACACACACACACACACACACAACACACCACGCTGTGACTGAACACATTGGTCATTAATGACACACACTCACAAAGCACAATATAGCAGAGGAAATGTGTGCGTCACAGCCAGAATTTATAACAGTTCAGTCAGTTTGTGGACACACACTCATGTCATCTCTCGCACACACACACACATATAAACATAAGGCTTTTCAGCTATATTTGGAAGGACACTGTATTACTTGTTTTGCTGTGAGTGGTTCTCAGCCTTCAGTATATACCATGACATTACCAGAGGCAGTGTGTGCAGTAAGGAGGATTTATCCTTCAGGTTTCTGTATATAATCTACTGACAGTTTTTTCTTCAACAAATGGGTTTAGTACATCTTTATCTTTATCATATCTTTTGTTAGTTGTTATTGTTTTTTTTATTATTTCGGGACAGTTATAGTCCTTGAACTCTTTAAATTACAGTCACTGTTACTCTTGGCTGGTATAAAGCTGATTTTATTTGATAAGTTACTTGAGTCAGAAATTGTGAGAAATAATCAACTAATATAATAATAAAATAATATAAAGTGACATTGAACTAAGTCTCCATGGGCTCAAGCATTGTAATGCATTATTATGTACTGTATTAAAAGTGAAAATGGAAATTTAAAATAATTTACAGAGTAGAAAATGACTGCTTGTGCTTTCAGACCCTGTCAAGGCTGAGTTAAGATTCAACCAGATGCCATCTAAATAACAAAATCTCCTTTTCTGCCAGCTTTTTAAAGCTGGTTATTCCCTTTCTGAAAAATGAAATAACACTTTCTCCCTCTTGTAAATTAACAGCTGAATTCAACAGCAACAAAACATCCCTGCTCAATTCAGTTCACTCAGGTTTTTATCTGCCCGAGCAGCACTGGCCTGGTAATTAGTGAATGTCAGACAAACATTGCTGCTGAATGCAAGACAAGGATGTTGGAGGAGGTCTGATAATATGGTTTTCTAGGTGGTGGTATAGAAAAGAGGCTGTGAAACATGATTTTTTTATTATTTTACAAAGTTATATTTTACTGATAATTGCCTATACTGTCTTAGTTTGCTGACTTTATGGCTATAATGTACTTTTATACTATATGTTAACATTAACTATTATCCATGCATCATATTTAGAGGGATACTTAAAGATGTTGATCTTGTAACTCAAGCTCAAATTCACCTTAAATTATAATTTATCATCAGGGTCGGGCAGAATGTCCTTCCAAACCGTAAAGTCTCACAGCAGTAGTAGACTGAGAAATCAGTCCTCAAAAGTTTAGATAAACCAGTCTAGGTATACATACAGGCACCACAATAAAAGTGTGTGTGTGGGGGGGAAGTTAGTGAGCAGAAGCATGCATGATTGAGTGACACTGAGATGTTTACACAGCGAATCGCTCATCTACTTCCCTCCATCCTCCGCTGAGCCTCCAAGGGACGTCAAAGCCTCACAGTCGCTTTCATTGCAGAACTTCAAAGGGATCTACCTTTGAAAGTCTAAACTTAAACCTCAGGTGTCACACACACACACTCATAACACACCCATTTGAACTGCCCTCTCCCTCCCCAAAGCCCACCCACCTTCACCACAACAGCCTTAGGTCTGCGGATAAAATGAGTTTTGGTACTGACAGATCTCTATTTTTAAGCGGCCATCTTGTTTTTGTGCAGAACTTCATTGAGTCACCTCGTAAACTGACTCACAGCCTCCTGTCCTCTCGCTTTTGCTCGTCTGACACCTCCTCTGTCATGCATGACCAGCGTGTTGCTGGCGTAACACTCTGTGCTCTGACCACACTGTGATGGGGTAAAACTTTTGAACAAATGCAAAAAAAAAAAATATCTCACAGACATCTGTTTTGTGTCACACCTGCACGGACGATGCGGTGCGTGGCGAGCTGCTGGGTCAGAGCCTCCATGTTGGGGTCACGATGGGCGTACAGCTGCCAGCGGGAGATTCCCTGGTGGAAGTCAAGCCACGGACGACGGCTTTGGCTGCTGCTGGTCGACGTGCTGGAAGGAGCGATGGAAGGGTAAGGAAGGAGAGGAGATGAAGAAGAGCCTGTCAGTGTGATGTTTTCCCTCTCAGATTCACTTTGTGATACAGAGAGTGGATGAAAACATTTGATGATTTTTACAGAAGTTTTACTGAAAATAAAAACACAAGTGTCAGTTAAGGAAATCGATGATCAACACTGGAACAAATTTGATAATGATTAAGTTTTTTATCAGGGAAAACTGCCTTCTAAAGCCTCTAAAATGTAAAAATCTACAGTTTTTTTTTCTAAAACTGAAAATTGGGTTTTGGACTTTAGCTCATTTGAAGATGCCATTTTACTTTCTCACCAACTGTGAAGGGACATTTTCATTATATCGTGACATTTTATAAACGAAACAATAATCCGTTAATGGAAAAAATAACTGACAAATGAATCAGTGATTGCTGGCTGCAGCTATAATACAAACTTTGTCTGTTGTTGAGACTATGCATCATGTTAAGGTGGAGAATGCCTGCATGATTTGAATTGCTGTATCTGTATCCGTGAGCCATTTGCTTAGGCTTTTGAAAAAAAAAAATCCCCAACTCTATACAGTAGCTGTGTATATACCTGCAGAGCGCCTCAGAGGCTTAAGGCAGCAGCACTGTGATAAGTATAAACCAGCCTTGACAGCATGAGATCATGTCAGCTCCCTGCAGTCTCATCCATCTGCTGAAAATCTTGGATGTATTGTACATGCAGTTGTATTTCATAGGAATATGCAAAGAAGCCAAATGTAATATTACCTGAACAGCATTTGTCAATATTATGTTGACTTATATTTTTTACTTGTTTCAGATTTGTGGGAGTTTTTTCTCTGATATATTGTGTGTGTACAGTTTGTTTTACACTAGCGAAATCTAATATCCTCTGCAGGAATAAAGTTCTGTTGAATTGATTATATTAACTGAAACATAAATAAGCTTGGTTGGGGAAAGTATTTTTGGAAGGGTGTTCTTTTTTTTAAGAGACAATGTCAAAGGAGTAATCTTACACAGTCTTCTCTACATTAACTGTATCACATACTGACCACATCTGCGAGGTCTTCTCACAGGTTGTGACCTTTGCTTTCTCTTTCAACAGCCAGTCCTCCTCAGGGATGGGGGGGCTGGGCATGTTGTAAAGAGGATGGTCAAACAGCGCCTCCAGCTTTATCAGCCCAGACTCCACAGACTGAGGCCCGCCGGCGCCGTGGCGACTCACGTTGACAAGCACATTCACTGTGGCATTTTCAGCCTCTTTCACCGATAAGCCTGCGTCAGAAAGTGTTCCCGCCTGACCTTTGGCATCTTTATTGGAAGAATTTCGGCGTGCAATATTGGTCAGCGGCTCAGCAGGACCGCCGATTCCCACGGAGGTGTTGTCGACACGCGCCAAGTCTCTCAGGACGAGTGTCCTGGGTGGCAGCAGGAGGTCACAGGGCTGGTGGTAAATGGGAAGGGAGACAAGCACCAGCAGGAGGTGCAGGAAAATGGTGGTCAAGGCCAAGGACAGACAGATTGTCCTGGAGCGACAGCGCATACGCCACATCGTCATGCTAAAGGGGTGGGTGAGGAGAGGTGAACACATGAGGGGAAAAGAAGAGGAAGATGAGGTGTGGAAGATTTTTTTAAAGACACATTAGACAAACATGAGATAAGCCATCTGGTCTAGAGTGTTAAAATTAAAGCTTCAACAAATCATAGATGTAATGAACAGCAGGACCTTGGTAAAACATTAAAAAGTCTTTCATATTCATTGAAAAAAAAGTCAGTCTACTCTGGTGTTTTCATATGACTTTTCTACAGTCACAGTACAAAAAAAATCATATGGGCATATGGAGAGTAGGAAAAGGATACATACCTTTCCTGCTTTTAAGAAGCTTTGTGTCACCACGTTGCTGTTGTTATTTCCCAGTTCAATAAGATCCAGTATCCAGTCAGTTGTTTGTACTTTTCACGTTTTCCGCTGCCGGGCTCAGCGGGGAGCGATGCCAGGTTAAAACGATCTGGATACGGATCAATGTGTTCACTCAGCCTTCTTTTTTCCTGACATCCTATTTGTGTGTCCCTTTTTTTGCCGGCGCATTCATCAGTTAGACCTTGTGATGCCCCTGAGGCGACATCATAGTGTCTTCACTGCCATGTGCATCTCACCTGTATTTCTCACCTGCAGGTCACTGATTGGAGTAACTCAGCACACCTGAGTCCAGTGTGCTGAAGTTATCTAAGCTCCTGCAGCAATTCCTCTCTCTCTCTCTTTCTCCCTGCATAGGCTGTCCAGGCATACTGTGGTGCTTTGGTTTGTTTAAGCTGATCTTATTTTTACCTTCTGCTGTTTTGGTGCTCTACAACACACGCACACACACACAGGTTTTGGCAGCATATTTTGGTTCAGTTTGGTATAATAAAGTTTTTTTTAAGCATTTGACATGGTCATGATTCTTTCCTTTGTTGTGACCACTCATCAGGTCAGGACAACCTTTCCAAAGCTCCACATGAGAGAGAGTCACTTCCACGACTTTTTTTTTTGTATGTCTGATCTGAGAACTGAACCGTGCTCTACAGGTTCCTCCGGAGACAGAAAAGTACGTGACTTAAAAAAACATAAATGTCTGCCTGATCATGTTAAATGACAGAGAGGACTGAACTACTTTACTATACACACACAGATGTGAACATGCACTCAGATTACAGGGTGATCTTCCTTCATGCCTAAGGTTCAACATAATGAAAAAAACATGACTTTAACAGCACCATAATCAAGTCAAAAACGTCTTTTTGGCTTGATTATGGTCTCCTTCAGTTGTGCTTCCAGTGAAATCGTAAAGAAGGAGGCTTTATTACCGCAGACACACATCCCTCCTCACACAGTGTGAGTGTAACAGATGTTAACTCACATTGTCAACATCTGCCACAACTGACTTAGCAGAGCAATCTATGAGACAGACAGGCTTTAAGTAATCTCTGAACTTGGTGATAACTCACAACTCAAATTCAAATTACTGTATCAAGTGTTTGGGGTGTCTACATTTGGGCCACAGTTGTAGAATAAAGTGTTTTAGTCCTTTTAATTATGAAGATGAGTTCAATGTATTTCCTCACAGACACATTATTCATTGCACTGAATTGCTCAGAAATGTGGGCAGCAATACAAAGATTCATTAGTCTGTAGGAAGAAACATGAACAAGATGACTCAAGGGCGTTTCGGGCGTTAATACTTATTTTTCTTGAAAATCTAAAACCGCTGCAAGGTAACTAAAAACGGAGAGGAAGCATCAGTCAGTGTGTTATTGGTAAATGTATGTGTATATATACCATGTGTGTTTAAACAGTATGCTATCTGCAGTGTGTTAGAGGCTTTCCATGAGGCAGACTTCATAACCAGGCAGAGGCAAGACAGATGTTTCATATTCTGCCCGTGTGTTCGTGCTGAGACTTTGATTCGGGCACCTCAGACCTCATGGAGAGTCCCGCAGGATACGCAGTTTCTGTGAAGTATGGCCCTTTAAAGTCATATCTGCATGTTGTGTGTGTGTGTTTGCACAGAGCCAGCCACGTGAAAGATCTGACAGGGTTTAACGAAATGCACGCGAAGATCTGCACGGTGTATGTTGTGCAAAG
>JBAJHX010000051.1:23062394-23086940 GCA_037176925.1 Amniataba percoides | reverse complement strand
TGTCAGTTTGTCTGTTTGTTGTGCCTCTGGGGTTTTTTTGCTTGTACATGCCTGCACCTTCATCTACATCGGTTCTGCTTCCTTCCTGCCTCCACATAACACAGCAATGCACAAAATATGTTCAGTGTTCAGTTAAGATAATGTTCACTCACTCAAATAACAGTATAGGTGGTCATTTAGGTCATTTAGGTAAGAAAGAGGCGTCGCAGGTTCTTTACTGCTGCTGTGTGCACAATAAACAAAACTTCCGCTAGTCTGCAGACTCGTGCAGTATCCTTCACTGCTTTTACTAAATTTATTTACTTCATATATATGTTCTCAGTCATATGGTCTTATATTATGTTTTATTTTTTCATCCTTTATACTGGCATCTTATTTTATTTTGTTCTATGTCTTTGCTTTGTATTTTTATCTACTGTTGTTTCCGCGGTGTGTCTTGCTAATGTTACGATGTGCATTTCCTCACTGTGGGACTAATTAAGGCCAATCTTGAATCTTCAATTTGTAAAGGGGCAACTTAAAATAATTACAGAGATATCGCAAATTAAAGTTAGAGGTTCAATAAGTGTTTCGCTCATCAGGGTCCTGTAAAGCATTGATTTCTTGATTAAATACTATTTTAGTGATGAGAAGACTAATCAGTCGTCAGCCCTGTTTCTCAACTTTTAGTTTCAACCAAGGTTATACAAACAAAGTGCCAAAAGTGTTCAGAATAGAAAACCTGGAAAGCAAAACCAAAGAAAAAAAGTTCAAAGTGAGTCAAATCAAATCAGGTCGAGTCGAGCTGTATTATGCAGCGGACATGTAGCATTCGTCTTGCTGTCAGTCCCTGAATTGGCCTTAAGTTTGCTTTTTTTTTTAAAGCTTTGATTTTCTGTCTCAGGTTGAAGGTGATTTGAAAGAGAACTGCGCTGAAGTGCCTCAAACATTTAGTCTCATTTTGTTTTGTTTGCTAAAAGAAACCATTAAATATCCTACTTGCCAAATGCCTCAGAAAGTGAGGCTGGTTGTAGTTTGAGACAGAGACAGGTGGAGGAGACACTGCCGGTTATTACATGTACGGATGTGACAGAAAGACAGATTATCGTCACCGACTATTTCCAGCAGACCAAGAGACTTTTATGTCAAATCATTGGCAGCTAGTTGAGGACTGGCTCATTTGTAAGACTGGAGTGCAGGCTGACACGGGTCACGGTGTTTGGGTACACAAATGCTGAAGAGGAAGCTGCCAGACTGTTCATCTGTCAATACTAGCAATGGCAAATGTGTCACACCTGTTCTATCATATTATGTGTGTGTGTCAGTGATTTTAACATGGAAATAAGAGTTGTTTGAGCTTAAGATCTGTGTTCATTTGAGGTCAGGTGTTGGGACACGTTATGTAGTATACAAGTATACAATTATGGGACATTTATACATACAGATATGTAGGTTTACTTAAATGCAGCAAATAGTCAACACACAGTCACACATTTGAATTGTGCATCCATATCTGTATATCTGTGATTGTCATGTCACGTTTATGTAATTCATAAATGTAATAAATGCAGTATTTTCTAATAAGCTTTAGGTCAGTGGAAATATCTTTTCCTTATTCCTCATAAAGTTTAATAATTGAACCATCTCTACATGATCCTTATCTATAATTTACTTTTTTTAATATCATAAAATGCCTGACAAAAGTTGAATGTAAGCTGTGAGTTGACAGCGTGCCAGAATTTATCTTTGACTTTTTTTTTTTCTCGCGCAGTTTTGGATACAGCTGTGCAAAGGTCACGTTTCACTCGAGACCGCCGTCTTTAAAGCGCTCTGCTGATGCATTTTAAGTGGATTGCATGAACCGCAGTGTCCCTCAGAGCAGATCTATCTGAGCGTAACTCCGACTGTTGGGTTCAATGAGGAACTCTACAAAGACATTTAAGCAAAACTGACAGTTTGAGGAACTTTTTCTCAAAACACGCCAATTGCCTTTAGTGGAAAACAACATTTAAATTGTAAAGCAGCATCTTTTCAACACAACTTTCTCCAGTTTCTCAGGGAAAACCTGCCTCATCCAATCTTCATCATCCACCCTGACAAGTCCCTTACACTCCATCGTTTACCTTTCTTCTCCTTCCTTATGAACATAAACCCTTGTCTGTATTTTTAGAGGCATCTTTGTTCTCCTCTCCTCTGTGTATTTCATATTTATAAAAAGCCTTGTGAAAGCAGCTGCTGGCATGCGATTCCTCTGTGGGAAGGATATACTTTTACCCTTTACAAGATTTCTCTCTCTTTTTGTACCATTTAGAAATCATGCAGTCGTATTCAAAATATTGATAGTTGAGACAAGTGTTATTTGACTTCTAGCAAAGCTGGTCCAGTTTTGCACTAATAACAGTATAATTGTATGACTGTTTATCTCAAAAACACTAATCACTCCTCCTCTACCCATTTCAATTTGCTCTCTACCTTTGTTTTCCCTGATGGGGTTGCAAAATGTGTTATGAGAAATGTAAAATGCCTTTCCTAAAAAGTAATAAATGTAATTGAACCCCATCAGACACTAACAGATATTATGACGAACACAGGCAGCAGTTCCTATTCACCACATTTCAGAGTTTATTGTACAATCAGGTCAATTCACACAAAATGGTCCATTGCACTGAACCATTAAAACTGGCATCAACATGAAAACAATCACATTGCTAATATCACCCAGCGGGGGGGATATTATAAGGGATTATTACAAACACCTTTACAGGGAGAAAAGGTGGATCGGGTTTAGTGTTGTTTGGCTCAGGAGATTCTGAGCCTTTAGTCGTAAGAAGATGACACTGGTCATTAAAAAGAAGTCTTCAAGTTGCATCAAAATATGTACACATAAAAAATATTAAAAATCTTATTGAAAGACTAGTGCGGTTCGAGAGAAAGACACATGTGAAAAGTTACGGATGGTTCGGACAGTTTGCTGCTGCGCAGACTGGTGAGGAAAGGTGACGATGAAATGTTATTTAAAAAAAACGGTGTGTGTCCAGCACACACAAACATATAAAGTCGTTTTCACACACACACACACACACGGCTCCCTGAAGAGGAATGAGGATAAAGGACTTTGGAGACCCTGGCTGGCTGTATTTGTGTGTAAAAGTTGAACTTACGTACTTGCACATGCACGCTCACAACTGTTTAGGACCATGGACACGGCTTCAGAGACGGATGGAGGGTTGGAAAAAAAAAAGACAGGAAAATTGACAGACGAAGGAGGAAGCTTTTCTTTACGCCCACCAGCCAAAGAGACCGCCGCTCTCAAAATTCCCTTTCGACTATTTTCTCTGCCAACGACATTTTTAAACTGGACGAGATCTCCAAATGTCGGTTTATTATCTGCCACCGTGGCTGGTAGTGTGGACTAACTGACCTGCCGCAACAAAAAGTGGAACCAGCGTGTGGCTGGTAGCTGGTGTTCGTTCCCAGCCCAGTGACCACGTCGGGGGGGAGGAGACGCGGCGAGGACGGTGCTACGAGCACTTCCACACGCACACCGCCAGGCTGCCCCCGAAGAACATGTAGAGCAGGTTCTTCACCTCGTGCGTGACCTCAAAGCCGAAGCCTTCGCCGATCACCACGTGCCACGAGCTGCCGAACTTCTTGTCCATGGACTCCTTGATCATCTTGGCTGCACTCTGGGAAAAGACAGTGAGGAGAAAAAAAACCCATCAACCAACAAAGAATATGATTGTGGTGGGAAAGAAAGCCTTGAAGTGTTTGTACAACAAAGTCCTGAAAAAACACTGCTGTCAAGAATCTGATTTAACACCCTCGCAAACGCCAGTAACACAGCGCGGCAAGAAAATATAAATTTTTCATACAGCTACCAAATAAACAACAAAGACGGATTACAGAACAACATGCACGTACCTCGTTGTTGGTGGCAAACTTTTCGCAGGCTGTGACACAGAGCTCCATGGTCTCGACCCTCATTTCCTCCGGCATGTCCGTGTGCTGAACACAAGCACAAATGTTAATGGCCACTGTTTTCTGTTGGATTATTCACAAGTGTATGAGTAGACAACGGACAAGAAAAGGCTTTAGATATTTAAAACAATTTCAGAATTTTAAACAAACAGAAAAAAATAGAAGAAAAAGAATAGAAAAATAGAGTAGAAGAAAAACAGTCTGCTGCAATAACTGAAGTGTGAAGTGTACAAATGGCATTGCGTCACTCGATGCCTGTAGTACACATTCAACATGCATGGCTAAGAGAGAGAAGAGACACAGTTTGAACTTCATCACTCGCTCTGAGCAGTCTTACGGTCTGATTAATGTTGCAGTCACAGAGAACAGCACATCATTGTTTTCCCTCTTGCCTGTTATGGGTTGCTAATCTTTTCTTACACAATACGCAGTGTATCCAGCACAATGATCATGTGAGACAAAGATTGTTTTCCACCGCTGTTAGTTTGTGTGTTATCAGCGTACTCTATAACACGTATAGTTTTAAAAACAATACCTCCTCCTGACAGGAGGCGGAGGAGTAGAAAGTCTGAGATAAAATAAAGTTCTATGGATCTTCAGTCTTATACAAACCCCGTATAATTTTGCAATTATACGGGGTTTGTACAGTGAATAGATTTAAAACAGACATTCAAAGTACAAAAACCAAATATCACCAGACTCTTGGAGCCTTTATGTCACATCTTGGAACTGCAAATGCAATTGCGAACAATAAAGTTTACAGAAATCCTTTACTATCAGAATGAACTGGCATGTTGTTCTGCTCCGTTCTGCGCCTGGTGTGAGACACAACAACAATGACAGAATTGCTTCATTCCTGCTATTACAAGCTGTAAAAGGTTTATGGATGACTGTGCGGATACAAGAACAGATCGTGTTGAAAATCAATCAACTTTCAAGGACTCCATCTGAACTCCTAAAATTCCTAACCCTGAAAACGTAACAGTTGAATCATTTGACAAACTTTTAAAACTTTGGATGAACCCCATTTTTAACTTGTCAGGAAACCTTCAACTTCTGATAGATAACTGTTTGCAAACATGTGTGTGTTTTGGTGAGTGACTCAAAACAGAGTGTAGCAACTTGTGTCATGGAGGAAATGAGTTATTCTGAAAACCAAATGAACCATACTGTTATTTTCATTTTTCATAAATCTCTAAATACTGTATCTCACCTGTTTAACCTGATGAAGAATGTCTGAGGATCATTCAGTAGTTAGTTTGAACCACAGACTGTACACAAAGATGGACAATGCACTTCCACTTCCTTCCATTGCACAAAAATGAAGCGGTGGCTATAAATTTAGCCACTAAAACAAGATGGCAGCACCCATGTCTGGGATATTCTGACTACATAATACAGTGACAGGAAGTGGAGATGTGTCGCCCATCTTTATATACAGTCAATGTTTGGACATTATTCTTGCTCTACCTTTCAAAATAAGAGTACTTTAGCCTGTAGGATCGGGAGAATCTCCTAAACTTACTGATGGGTGCTTTAAAACTTAACTGTAAAGATGAATAGACCAATCGATCACAGCACAGAGTGGCAATATACAAATGTCATATAAATGTAGAGATATAAAGACATTTTAGATTCACTTTTTATAGTTGGAAAGGTGAAGTGTGCCATTTATAAAAAGCCTATGGATTAAACTGATGACATAATAACGTTGTGGAAGCTTTCAGGAACTAGTTAGTTAGTTAGTTAGTTAGTTAGTAGGTGCTTGTGGATGTTGTTGTATAACAGATGCACTTCTCAATGTAGAACATGTTTTGCTAGTAGACATGTTTGAATGCTGAATCTGCTTGGTTATAGTTGATCAATGTGTCCCACTTCCTCACATATCCGTTTCATGATTGTCTGACCTCCTTTCGAGTGGATAAAGAAGTGAAAGTGATCTAAAACCAGTGAATTTAGGTCGCTGTTGTCCTGACACCAGAGCTCCTGTCTCACCCTGATGAGAGGAAAGCTGTGCAGTCTCTTGTAGTCGGCCTCCTCTTTCTTTCCCTCGCCTGTCCCAGCCATCCCGACTCCTGCAAACACACACACACACGAGAAAAAGACATTTTCTTCATGTTAAAAACAGAAAACCACCTTGTTAGAAGCTCCTGTAAAAAGCATTTCACTGAGCTTCACACCTGCACCCAGCTGCACACACACACACAAATCACATAGCCAAAGCTAGCTAGCTACAACATCTAACTTCAAGTAATTAACACTAAAACACACTGTTCAATCTTTAGTTAACAATATGAGGAAATGCGACACATTACGTTTGGTTATAAAGGTGAAGAGGCTTCGTCACGTTAGTTACCGTTACTAAGGAAACGCGCTTTACTAGCTAGCTAATTAGCTTAGCTTGTTTTGGTAGCAAACAGCTGATGTTTTCTACCTGGAAAAAGCGACTAAATCCACCGTGGTGATGTGACGAGCTGCCGCCTTTCGTCGGTGGTTAAGAGATGCAGCCACGGAGAGGTGGATGCCGAGATTGCCGGTTACTTACGAGGCGTTTGTCCGGAGAAAACTTCTGTTGTTTGACTCCCGGTTTGGTTGTTAAGGAGACATTTTAAACTACTGATGTCCGGCCGGCAGAGGACCCGCCCACTGCAGCCGAGATCTAATACTATTGGTCCAGAGTTCATGTCAATCATCTGAAAGCCTTACCTCACCCAGCTGCTGTTTTCAGGGGCGTGTCCAGAGTTTTAAACTGTGTGTGAGACTGTGTGTTGGGGGGGGCATGAATTACACACACACACAAAAGTAGAAATACTACTGTGTGAAAAATACTTCATGACAAGTTAAAAGTCCTGCATTCAAAAGTTGAAGCACCAACATACACTGAATGTACTCATTATGCTAAATTAGCAATGTCAGAATCACTTAATCCATATTATTACACCATTATTTATTTTTAAGTCCATTTGTTTTGTACTTTGTACTTTACATTTATGTTTTATGTTCATGAATTTGCATTAAAAATGTATAAATATTCAAAGTTTTTTACTTTTCCTATAGAGTTTAAATGCAAGACTGTTGTGTTTTTGCACTGTATTGCTACTTTTACTCATGTAAAAGACCTAAATAGCACAGAGCACATAAGTATTGGCAAGAAAGAACAATTTTTTCCAGAATATTCCTGTAACTGTTATATGATTATATCAATGGATCATTATATCTGATGCACTGACACTTGCAGTAATTGAATGTTGTTGTTGATCTTGGTGGAGATGATTTTACCTGCCATAAATACAATTATCTTCATTAACAATAAGACAGTATATTTGATATTTGTTTTAAAATGTACATAGAAGTGCTGTGAAGTAGAAGTAAAAAGTAGAATATAATTGAAGTGAAGTAACTGTGTGTGCAGTACTTGAGTAAATGTAAATTTTTCCATCGCTGTCTATTTGTCTGTCTGCTTCTAAAAATTACACCATCAGTCTGCGTGCAAGTAAAACCTTTTTCTGTCCTTCACTAATCAGCCTTCTTACTGAAACCGACCCACATTCAGCTGGAAACATCTGCGTGGAATCCCCAAGTGGAGAGTTTTGACCCAGAATAGTCAGTCTGCTCTCCACACACACATACACACAGAAACACACACACAGAAATACACACACACAACACACTCACACAAACACACTCAGAGAGTCACACACAGTAACACAACACGCTCACAGAAATACACACACATACTCACAGAAACACACTCACACACTTACACAACACACTCACAAAGACACACACACACTAACACAGCCTCAGATTCTGTGTGAGGAGTTTTTGTCTGCAAACCTGAGCTGTGCATTTACAAACACTGACTCTGCTGTGGATTAGAGCAGATTATTAATCCTGGAGAGGCAGACAAACAGACCACATCATTGTCTTTCTCCACTTTCTCTCTCTCTCTCTCTTTTGTCCTTGTCTTAACCTCGCTCTTTATGTAAACAGAGGACTTTAAATTTTAAACCTCCTCCTCTCGGGGAGCCATTAAGTGATTGCACAGCAGCAGATTACGTTATGAAATGTTCTGCAGGGTTTTCGATCGACCCCATTAACCCAGTTTGGTCACAGCACAGATCAGGGAGGCAAATGAGTAGTAATGATAATACGTGATGCGTCTGTTCGTGGCTCTTTTAAGATAGATTTGTATAAGCGACCTTTTTGTATTTTATACTGAACTTTTTTGCTTTCATCCGATTGTCAACAGCAACAGTCAGAGAGAGACGGGAAACTTAAAAAGACAGATTCTCAGAATATGAAAGGTGCTTTAACCATGAAGCTACCAGGGCGCCTTGAAAGTTCACCTTGGAAATAGCTGGTTGACAAAAAAGTCTTCTCATAACTTTTTACAACACTTTTAGGTGTATTGTCTGTCTGTATTGTCTTTCTTTGCTTCCTTATAATCTATAATATACAATCTCAAAAGTTATGATCTCATTTTGTGTGTTTTGTAGCACCGATAGTCAGTAATCAATATGTAATCAGACCTCTCTTCGGTTTCAAGTTTCAGCGTCTGTAGTCATCTAATTTTCCAGCCATTGTAACTGTTTGCACACAAAGCTAACACAGGCCGCATTAAAACAAACTGTGTGCTGCGTCACACACAGCGGAGCTGAAGTCTGTTGTGTTAAAGGCCTTGTTAACAGTCTGTGCACAGATTTTTTCTGGGAAAGTCGCCACCCATGTCGTAATATTGCAAATCCAGGGGCTTTCGTCAGGGGGCCAAAGGGCTCGGTGTCCACTGTGTTGCATCATTCGGTGATAGAGACTCAGCGGGCATTTATGTAAATGAAAATATTTGAGATTATATCTTTCATGCTTCATGTTTTTGTCATGTATTGTGAACATTTGGACAAGTGTGTTATGTTTTTGTGACATGAAGCCGACACGAGAGGAAAGAAAATACTATTTAGACACAAGTGCATGATAAAAGGAAGCAAACTGAGAGAAATTATCAATAAAAAGGAAAAGAGAACTGAAAAATGTATTGAATATTTAATTTGAAGGGAACATTTAATTTTCACCCTTTCCTTTTGTTACTGAATGTTTTTTGTACAGACGGAATAATGCTGAACTACAAAGTCAATGAACTGTAATCAGAAAGATGAAAAATGAGTTCATATGTTTGTTTGTTTGTTTTAAAAATATCAGCATCTCACTATATGCTTTTTTATTGATTACAATGGGAGAAATGACAGCTTTTATTGTTCATGTGAATGTGTGTTTTTAATCAAGTGTGAAACATCTTAAAATGCAGAGAGCGAGTGACAGTGATGCCCAGGTGGGAAACTCAAAAAGAAAAGTGCTGGAGGGCTGAGAGGTAAGCTGAAATGAGGGTGTCAAAAACAAAGCAGAAGGACGGAGAAAGGGAGATGGAGGTGTTTTTTGACAGAGGGTGTAGAGAAAAGATGCTGAGAGATGGATAAAAGAGAGGAGGAGGATGAGGAGGAGGTGGTATAAGGACCTTGAAGAAAGCATTCATCACGAGAGGAAAGGCAGAGCCGTGAAGAAAGACAGAGACTGAACACAGTGAAAAAAAATCAGGAAAAAGAAAAAGCTGTTTGGATAAAGGAGGACAGGTTTTTGAGGCTGAAGCATTTTGAGGTGAAGGACTGATCAGCAGAGAAATTGCAGAACAGACATGGAAGGTTTTTAAGAGGCGCTCGTCTGGAGAGCTCGCAGCGACGAGGCAACGCAGTTTGAGAATAAAAACCTGTTTGTAATCTGCTCTGTTGTCACCGGGAAGGCTGGTACGCGCTGCGAGCGTCTGTGCAACAGGGGATGGAGGAGAAGGGGGGAGAGGAGGGGAAAAAAAAGTTGAGAGAGATCATGAAGGGGGATGAAGATTTTGCTGTAAAAATGAAACATTTGAGTTGGCGTGTTTGTGTCTGCATGCGACAGATAGCGTGGCTGCGGGTCGCACGAGGATTTCCATAATTTCTGCCTGCCTGGGAGAGAGGTAATTAAGACGTATCTATTATTCAGCAGCAGAGGAAGCAGATTGTCAGGGAGGGGAGAGGAAGACCCCATGTGACTCTGCTAACAAGCTGTGACAGGGATCAACAGAGAGTCAGAATATATTCACTGGCTGGATGACTCACTGACTGACTGTGAGGCTGACTGCATGGTTACCTAATTGACTGGCTGGCTGATGAGTCACTGAATCACCAGCTCATTCAGCCGCATCATTGATTGATTGATTTTGCAGATGATCAGTGGCTGCAGGCAAAACAATGCAGGGGGAGTTTATCTGCTTCAGTGCAGTCTTGTTATGCATTTGCCAATTCTGGTGCATTACCATCTAAAGGATCAATAAAGTTATTAGAATTTATCCTGAGGGGCAAATGAATGTGTGAACCACATTTCATGGAAATCCATCAGAGTATTACTGAGACATCTCGCCAAAAAAATATTAAAAGTCCACCTCATGCTGGAGAAAAGCCAGAAAATAATCAAAGTCAGTGAGATTCATCCTGTGGAAAATAAATTTCACAGCAAGCCATGCAACAGGTGTTGAGATATTATAGTCTGAACCAAAGTGGACAACAGAAAATCTTTGACCACAAGACGGATGTTATCATAAGCCACCTGCTTCGCGTCTGGTTAAACATGATAACAGAGAAAAAACAGGTTTCTCATATTGCCAAACCTTTTTTTCCTGCATTTCTGATGCAGGAATGAATATTTTCCTTTAAAACAGCTCGTCCATGGCCGATAATTTCTTCCGTCACGGCCGCTGACACGCTGTCAAAGTCTTGCAGGGACTATAGCAAAATAATCTCCAAACAAGAAAGACAGATCAGAGAAACTTTGTGGAAATCAATTGAGTCAGAAGCTCGAGATGGAAACGAGACTTGAATACCAAACAGGCAGATCAGGCAAGTTTTCCAGGGCCGAGGACTCTCAGCGGGCCCAAAAGCCCCAAGTTCACTGTTTCTTTGTTTAATTTGTGGTAATTTCATTCATAGCAAGCTCTTCCGTGGGTATTAGTAGCAGCACTTAATCGAAAACTCAGCAGACATGACGGAGTCCTTCATGTTTGTTAATCTCGAGTCCCCGTTTTGGAGAAAACTGCTGCTAAAGACCCTGAAAAGTTAAGCTTTCATCTCAACTTCTCTCGAAATGATTAATATTTATGACTAAATAAGCAACAATCTTTTTTTTTCCTTTAAGTATAATTTGAGAGGTTAACTGGTCAAAAACTCAGCGAAAGAGCTCCATCTGGATTATTTCCATCGCTGCCCGCCTACTTCAGAACAGCAAGAGGAGCAGAGAGGAAAAGAAAGACACAAATCTGTCATGTGAAACAACCCAGACTCTTCTAACTTTGGCAGAAAATAGAGTTCACGTAGGACACCATCACTGGTAATTAGAAACTAATTGAAAAAATGTTTAAGCCCTTTAATGTTTACGTTGAGCTGAAATTTTGCATATTTAAAGATGAAATAGTTTAAATTGTTTATTTTGAGATGGTAGGTGGTGGTTGGGTGTCAAAGAGGGCAAAAACTTTGTGTTGCTAGCTGGAAAGTTGCTAACTAGATGGCAAAAATCAGGCTTTTAAAAGTTAAATCATGCAAGGTCAGATTCACCTGTCCACAACTTTATACTCTGAAAACAACTTGTCAAAGCACCTTATCAGAAAACATCTTAATAGATGGAAACAAGGATGCGCGAAAGATCTTCTTTGACATTAGAAGCCTGTTATGAATGCTATAAAAATTCTTAAAGAAGTGACCTTCCTTTCTGCGATGAGTGCAGAGGTCACATTGCAGTTTTAGCAGTGAAGTGAAATCCACAGCGGAGGTCTGAGCACTGCTTATTAGCCAGCAGTAATAATGATGGTGTGATCTCCACGAGTAGCTTTAGTGATAAGAATAGTAAGACTTTAATCATGCTTTTTTGATCACAAAAACTTATGATGTGCCTCTTGGAAAAAGACAGGAAGCCGTGATAAAGGGAGACAAATAATATCATTATAATGTTTGCTGTGGGAGGTTACACATCAGAGCACAGTTCAGCTGAGACGAACGCCAAGAAACGTGTGTGTGGGCCGATCAGCAGTCACGAATCAGCGCAGTCTTGGTTAAAACTATGAGTAATCTATTATGTCTGCATCAAAGATCAGACTTTCTGCAGAGTCTCTGCTGAATATTCGCCTCTCACACACATCACAGGCAACTTCATCTGACAGCAAAGATGCAGCTAATCTAATCTGACTATACAGCTAAATAAGATTAGATAGGTGTGTGTGTGTGTGTGTGTGAGTGTGTGTTGGGGTCATGAGGGTTTACAGTATCCCTGCAGTTGCTTAGTTGAGGTGTAATCCAGATAAGCTGACAGGTGTAACGAGATGTGTCACAATACGCTGAGCTCACACACACACTCCCACACACACATTCGTACTGACACACACGTTTCAATTCCACATATTTCACCGGTGTCACTTTTTGAGTCACGAGTCCGGGGACGTTGTCATAACCATTTTATTTTAATCTTTTTTTTTTAAATCCATCTATTTCACAATATCATAGAAGATCCATGAAGATGCAAATAAGGACAAGCGCAACACTGTCACAGCCTTCAACAACCAAATGCAAGAGAGAAAAAGAGAGAGAGAGTGACAGAGAGAAGGAGAAGAAAGAGACAATGAAGAAGAAAACATAAAAAAAAATCACCATTATTTTGGGCGTGAGAGCCGCCCAGGCAGGCACTTTACAACTGGGTGTCAATTGGTACAGTATGCGGGGCTGATGTCTTGAGGTAATAAGTGAACAGAAGCTCTGACTGTATTTTAACTACAGCTCACTTCGCTGCACAGTGTTGACTCGGACACACGTTTGCAGTGGGAATCGAACCCTCGTCCCCTCCCCCACTCCGGGACAGTGGGTGCCTCGTCCTCCCCGAATCGAGTGACTGATTGAGCACGAACAGACCTTCTGGTTACGCAATAAAAGACGCGAGCTGTGCAGCATCGTCTGAGAAACGTGATCCACTCGCAGCCTCCTGCCTGAAAACTTACAGAGCCAAAGTGATCATGTGACGTCACAGTTTAAGGTAAAATATGTTTCTCACTACGCAGAAGCTTACAAATACGTGGTGTGACGGCTTGTGGTCAAAAAATCATGCACTTTCTGTGATTGTTGTCTTTGATTTGAACGTCCTCACTAACAGATCTAGATGCCTTTTATGTATAAGATGCGTTACTTTGTCATTTCAGAGAGTTAGAAGAAAGCCAGCTTGACCTTTTCCAGCTGCAGAGACCTTTCGAATGAGAGGTCAAAGTTTTCACGAACCTCAAGCAAGTCCAGCTGACTTTTTTTCTTACTCTTAGAAATGATAATGACCTGGATGACTGAGAATCTTCATCAACAAATCTCACTCTGTAATGATTGTGAGAACATGGCTACTTTAAGGCGCTCAGATCAGGAAGGCAAACGTCCTTTATTTTTCTCACGATAAATATAAGGTGGGCTGCTACATCTCATTTATGTCATAGGGACTATTACTCGATTTATATTGAATGCAACTGAATTTATTTTGTCTTTGTGCAAATTTACCTTTGTAGTTCTTTGTAGTTCAGAAAACACAAATTATTAATGACAGTGACAGGGAATGTCACGACAGAAAAAAAGGCATCAGCCTTGGGGACAAATTAATGTTGAAATTTAAATGTCGCATTTTTTTTTTTTCCAATAGTAGCATTTTTGTTTGTTTTTTTAGTTTGCCAAGAGAATGAAAATAAAAAATGGCCACCATTGAGTACTTTGCCCTTTCTGTCAAGTATTCTGAGAGGATCTGACTTACCAAAGAGACATCTGTGTGCTTTAGAGTATGTTTGGGGAGACCAGCAATGTAGTTTACACATCTTTTTTTAAAGTGACAAGAAATGTGACTTCGCTCATGCAAATACACTTACAATCCATCTGGTTTACATTCAAGGGCACAACACAGTTTTGCCAAACTCGCTGAGGTTTGTCACAATTGTGTGGCGTCTGAACGCTGCGTAGGGAAACATCGAGTGTTTATTTCAGAGGTCTGTTGAGAGCACTTTTCTGTTCGAAGCTGCGAACTTGACAAAACGCTGCAACTTGACTTTGCAGGACTTTGTGGGGTGTGTGAGGCGCTACAGCAGGGGGAGCAGACCGGCACAGAGCAACATTACCAGAGATACACAATGTACACAATATACATTTATAAGACCACTGTTTTACCAAATCATGGTATGCAATGTAGAAAACTTAAAAGTACACAGACATTATTACTCAACAGGATCATATACAGTTAAAAATGAACAAAACTCAATTTGTTTCCTCTTCAGTGTTGAAACCAATGTAACCATGATAACATCACAAAATTCAGTTTTCAGCATTAAACACGACCAACTGGACACAAGATGAGGAGAGAGTGAACTCTGTGTCACTTTGTTGTAAAATCAAGAAACCCTTATTTATGGCCTCAGTAAAGGTTAATCCCACGACTGCATACAAACCGATCCAAGCCTGAACAACCATGTATGGTTGTAAGTGGCCCTGCAGATTAAGACCTAAAACAGTGGGTGGTACATTTAACCAGAGCCAATAAATAATCTTTTATGGAGTGTTTCCATAAGAGTCCTGTTCATGCCAGAAGTTGATCTGCCCATGCGGCCGTCATTAAGGTGACACTGTCACTGTATCTCACTGCAGAAGTAAACACATGAGCGTGGACACCGACACTAAAAACAAAACAGATACGCCGCATTTGACGGCTTAATAGCTCCATTTCACACTTCAGTCCACCAGCAAGCTTCCCCTCCCCATCAAATATACTGTGATACATCGTTAGACGCCTCCCTAATCGTCTCCTAAACCTATTGAACACGACCACCGTTGGCTGACCCCTCACTGTTTGGGGCCGGAGGGGTTGGATCGCTGGGCGGCGTGGCAGGGGTCCAGGGACTCCTTGGTGGCGCCGCCGTAGACGTCCACGTCGTGGTCGGTCCAGGGGGCGATGTTGCCGAGCGCTGAGGAGTTGCAGTCGGCCAGAGCGGCCACCTCTGCCGGCTTCAACACCCGATCCCACAGGTTGAACTGGGACAGCTCCCCGACGAGGGCCTGGGAGGCATCAAAACGCCCGCCCAACGTATCCTTTGGTAGAAAAGATGGAAAAAACAAAGGGATGAATGCAGAAGCAGCCAGCCTTTTCTGGGATTATTTTCAACAACATCTATCAGATCTTTTCCAGAAACACTTTTAAAGACTTGGAAACTTTACCTGAGTTTCAACCACAGAAACCATAGTTTATATTTACTGTACTGGCTTTGCTTCATGTTACTTTCCAAAGCCCAGAATTTATCAAGGCTAATTTTTCAGCATCGAAATTCATTGACTGAGCCCAAGAGGCTCGAGGCTGCTGCAGCTTGTATACAGGCTTCATTCTCACGGCAAAAGAGCAAGATGAAGGCTGCGGGTATATAAGTGAGTTTGGCCAAAAGGTTTCTTTTTATGTGCGTTAAATGTCAATGAATTCAAGATTCAAGATATGTTCTTCATTATATCTCCAACAATAACACAGAACAGTCGTTGGCAATGAAATAGTTGAGTCACAGGCTCCGTCTGACAATGCTCAAAAGAATATGTTGAAAGAAAACCACAGTTCAGTATATAAGAAAGTTATATATGAGGTTGTAGGGTTTCATGCATGAATGTGCTGAAAATCTTAAAAGACCATCAAGTGAGAAAGTAAGTACATATGTAAGCTATTGTGGTTTTTACTTTCTGATCTATTCCAAAAATTACAACCCTCCTCAGGCGGTTAATGAACTACAGTGTAAATACCACAGTGGTCATCCTTCCTGGTGAAAGAACAATAACAAAGCAGACTAAAGCTTTATCTTTGAGCAGAAATATTTTGTTTTGATGATTTCCCTGAAAAAGATTAAAAATGATCATCCCATCGGAGCAACCTTGTGAGGGGGAATTTCCAGGGATTTTCCCCATAAAATCTGGTTAACGTATTCGACAGCACAACAGCAATTCATCATTCAGCCTCAACAGAGATTAATAACGTACTTGCTCCCACCCTCCAAAAATATCCATTAAATCAAGTCTTGTTGCATCATTGCAGTATGTTGCAGAACTGGTCTCCTGGCTCTCTGTTTTTTATCCTCTATGCAAGGATGATGGGCTGAGGATGGTAAATGGTGTGTGAACTGCACTTAAACATAGTGCTGTTCTACTTTAACGGGAAAACACTTTATAGTTTACCTCTTCTTTACCCTCTAAGTCCACGCTTGCCCTCCAGGAGCAACTTTGGGTTCTCCGTCTTGCTCAAAGACACTTTGACTCGTGGACGTGAGAAACCAGGGTTTGAGGTGTAATGTCAGATTTCGTACGGTTATGTAATGTGGGTGTCTTGCTAATGAAGGAGAGAGGAAGCCCGGTGTGAGGACAAACACCGAAAGGCCCATTTGTCCGTGAAAAGATAATGTTGCTTCCTTAAAATAGCTCAATGTCCACCCAACCATATGCTCATTAGTTCATCCATCCATCAATCTGTTCATCCCTCTGTCAGCCGTTCATCCATCAAGTTCATGTTCAGGTTTATTTGCAACAGATCATCATACAGGGTATAATCATAGTGAAATGTACGACCTTAATTATGCATTAAAACATGTAAAATAGAAATAAGTAATAAATCTTAATGTAAACGTTAGAGGTGACTTTTAATGATAAAGTATGAACACATCTATCATTCATCCATTCATTAGTTTGTTCATCCATCCTTCCTGTCAGAGATCCTTCTGTCCCCTGATCTGTTCATCCACCAATCATCCATTCATCCATCCATTTTTCCATTGATCTTCTGATCGATCCATCGCATCATCAATCAGTCTGTTCATCTATAAAATTGTTCACCCATCTATTCATGCAGCCATTTATCCATCCATCCATCCTTTAAGATAAGATAATACTAGATCTGTTCATCCATCCATCTGTCCAATTTTCATCCATTCATTGGTTTGTGCATCCATCATCCATTCATCTGTCCATTAATCTGTTCATCCACTCACCAATCCATTCATCAGATTGTTCACTAAATTGTCCATCCATCCTTCCATTCATCCCTCCATCTGTCCATCTGTTCATCATACATTCATTTGTTGATCATCCATTCGTCCATCGATCCATCAGTTTCTTCCATCTATACCCCATCGTCCATTTTACACCCATCCCTCTGTTCATTCATTCATTTAACCATCCATCCTTTCATCTCTCCACCCAACACTGTCTAATGCCCATCCATTCATTAGCTTGTGCATCTGTCATCCATTCATCTGTTCATTAATCTGTTCATCATCCATTCATTTCTTGATCGCCCATCCATCAGTTTGTTCTTCCATCTCTACATCAATCCATCGTCCATTTTCCATCCATCAGTCTGTTCAACTATCTCTCTGTATCAAACATTCATCCATTCAACCATCCATGCTTTCATCTCTCTCCAGCATCCATCCATTCACTCATCCATCCATCCATCCATGTATCTCACCTGCTCCTGCCCCAGTATGAGAACCCCTCCTGGTTTGATGGGGTGCCAGGCGGCGAGTCCCTCTCCCCTCCCCTTCATCTTTCCGCCCTGGTAGGCCTTCCACACGCCGTCCCTCAGAGTCCAGCTGACACAGATGTGCTGCCACTCGTCCTGCGGTAGGGACAGAGGCAGCTGCGCCACCTGCAGGTCAGAGACCAAAGCGGGCGTGGTTACATTTTTCTTTACAAAGTGAGCGAGCGATTTCAAGCCGGCTGTCGGGCTTGCGTCGGATATCGAACAAGTGTGGGCGGTAATCGCGGCAGAGTGTTGACACGCTGTGGTTTATGTCAGCAGAACTACACTCTGTAGACGAGTCCAAACCTCCACTCCTCTCTGCTGAGGGAAATATAAGAGTAAGCACTATAAAAGGTAAGCATCACTGCACTACTGTATATAAAAACTGCAAAAAGCTTGCCTCTGTGTCATCTCTCTTCAATAATACATATCTGCGGGCCATTGCGCTACAAATGTGCAAAAACAAATAAAGGAAATGGAGTTTTGTTGCCCTCCATTAAATTCAAGATTTTAATTTTGGATGAAAAAGATACGATCACAGTTATCCTATGATATTCACTTTATATGGATTTAGGCTGTGATGAATCACCGCCTTTAGAATTCAGGGTCTTTCTTCTTCTTTTATTCTTAAGAGTGTTAAGAACTGTATGTGTTGTTCAAAGGCACAATCTGTTCTTGTTCTACTTTTTCTGCAGTAAGAGAAATATTTTTTTTTACCCATGACTCATGAAATGGATGTTCAGGCTTACAGGAGGGATCGACTCATGTGCACACGTCAGGCTGCGGTGCATCCAGGGAAACCTAATGATAAACTCTGATCCACCTCGTATCGACTGAAACAAGGTGTGACGTTTTCAATTTCACTGTTTGTTCTCCTCGTGTAACACGGCATGAAAAAGCTGGTCCATCACAGGAATGAACATGTTTTCATCGCTCACTTTAATCAGCAGAGGTACCAACCAGCTTTTGGCACAGCATGGCAAAGTAATAATGATTTCCTTGGCAGCATATTTGGTTTGACTGATTATAAGAAAAGCCACAGGCTGCAAAATATTACACCTAATTATTTCTACCAGAAGGAGTCATTAATAAAAAATATGACAAAATCTATATTTGAAAATGCTGGTTAATCTTCTAAAATTACTCAAAATGTCTCTTTTAACAACTGATGATGAAAAAAAAAATGCTCCCATTTACCTTGTCGTTGATGAGCAGCTCTACGGGGTTGTGGACTCCCTGCAGCAGGACCAGCTCGTTGGGCTGCCCCGGGACTGAGTAGGAGAAGGGGGTCCCGATGCCCCCCTCTTTGGCCTTCAGCCACACGCAGGCGGTGAAGGCGTACATCTCAGTTATCTCTTTCCTCACCAGGCCGTACATGTAGTTGGTCCGCATGGGGAAGGAGAGGACGAAGCCATCGGGGAACGACGGCTCTGTCAGCGCTTCAGACGACACAGATGAAGAAAAAAAAGAAAAACACAGTCAGACAAAGACAGAAAGAGAGAGAGCGAGATATGAGGCAGGCGGAGAGAGAGAAGATGGAGAAGGACGACGCCTTAATGGCCAATTTATACAAACACACTGGTTTTTCTCTTCTCACTTGTCCCTGTCAGACGTTCGCACACACACGCTGAGCGGCTGGCAGCAGAAGCCTCACAGTTAATGATCAGCCTCTCTAACTCGAGGCCACACTGGAGCTCTTAAGGCGCACACAGATAAGGAGGAGACAGTCGGAGAGAGAGAGATAGAGACAGAAGCTCGGAGAATGACAGAGCTAAAAACAGAATAAAGAAGCGCTCTTTCACTCCTTTTCTAAGCGTCCTCTTTGCACCGCGTGAACTCTCGATCTCCCCTCTAGACTTCCACTTCTCCCGCCATCAAACATCTGCCTCCTTTTTCCCGCCTCTTTCCGCTCTCTGCCAGAGAAAAACCAAGCTCCCACATGTCCCAAATGTTCATGGTAGAAGAAACATCACCAGCAAGAAACTCTTCAAAGCCAGTGCGACTTTCACAAACTACATAACTAACAAGACATAAATTTCCTACAATTATGTAGATTTTAAAGGTTACAGGTAGAGGCGGCGAGTGATTTAAAGCAATTTCTCCTTCATTGAATTTATTTTGGGCTGTAATATTTTCACATTGTGCTCTCAGCTCTGTTTGACATTTCGCAACCTTCAGCGCTCATTAATCATCTCGCTTTAATCCGACGCTTATTCTCCGCCGCTGTGATGACCCACTTCACCTACAGCGCTCATTAAAGTTTCATTTCGGCCTCGACGCTCTCGCGTATGTCAGCCTTTTGCTGCAGTTGTTTCCTTCACTTATTTAGTGTCTTCACCGCCCCTCCCCTCCTCTTCCTCCCCCAGCAGAGACTCACTGTGCTCCAGCTCGGTGACGCGGTGGCTGACGCTGTCAATGCCCTGGTTGATCTTCTCGTGCTGACCCTGCGTCTCCTTCCTCATGGCCTGACGCTCCTTCTCCAGCATCTTTATCTTCCTCTCCAGCTCGCCCTCCAGGTCCTCCACCCTCCAGGTGCCCTTTCCTCGCCCGGGGGAGCCCTTGGATGGGGACTTTGGTGCGGAGGAGGAGGGGGAGGCAGGACGGCGACCGCCTGGAGGGGCACCCGCGGGTGGGGAGGAAGCACTGCCGGTGGGTGGAGCGGGAGCTTTGCCTGCGTTACCTGCGGGGCTGCTGCTGCTGCCTCCACCACCGCCGCCGCTGCTGCTGCTGCTGCTTGGATTCACGGGTGTGTCGGTGAGGTTCAAAGCAGCAGGGCCGATCTCCGCCTGCAAGAGTGGGAGAGAGAACAAAAGGTGAAGGAGGTGATTAAAAACACAAAAAGAGAGAAGAAGTGGAGACAAGAAAACTACTAATCTCTTCATAAAAGATCTAAGATGGAAGCAGACAGGAAAGAAAAGTGATTGATGATTTTAGGATTGGTGGCATAATCTGAGTGTGACTGTAGTGTCAGTATTCATAGAGGGGGTTTTGAATCGTGGAGCTGGAGATAGCAGATAATGGTAGTTTTTTCTTCACTTGGACGGATTACCAGGACATCTTGTTCAGACAACATGCTCCTCAGAGGATGAACCAACTTTGGTGCCACCAGCAGGTTGACAGATTTGTTTTTTTAATGAAATATCTCAACAACTAATAAGTAGATTGGTAGATAAATCCACATCGCCTTATTATTATTAAGTGTAGACCTCTCATCTCGTGCCACCAATGGCAAATGTTTTATTTGTCCTACACTTTATGACCAAATACCTGCAAAAATAACAACTTTGTCCACAGCTTTACTTTGTGTTTAGTGCTTATTAGTACATTTTTAAATAGTAAACTAAGATGGTGGACATGGTAAATATCTCACCTCAAACTGTTGTTGGCATCTGACTAGAAGCAATGGTTGTTTTTTTTAATGCAGTATTGCACACTTATGTACAGAGAGTAATCCTAATTTCTTTTCTTACATTTTTCTCTTATCAAATTAATAGTTTTCACCTTTCTCATGACACTCCTCTCAGGCCAAACAACAACTTCTTTCCTCGTTTCTACTTCTGAAGGCAGAAAATGCGAGAAAGATTTCACTCCACTTATTAGTGAATTATATGAATCTTTGCTCTCACTGGCAACCCCCGAGAGGACTTCAATAAATTCAATATAAAGGCGACGAGAGGAGCCCGTTCCCGTCTTCCTTGCTGCATAAATAGATTTTTACTACTCACATTAGTCACAGTGGTTTTTCGGCTGAAGTGAAAATTAGCTAAATGATAAAGCAGTGACACGACGAGAGGTGTTGTGCTGCCGATAGTAGTGTTAGTATTCAGAGCAGAAGTGGGAATAAGAAGGTGTTGGTGAGGAGAGAGAGGATGCTGTTGGTGTGGATGAGACATATATAATACCAGGAGAGCTGCTGAGGCAGGGAGGGGTTGGATGTGGACGGGCGAAATATAAATTCACACTGATGGAGAAAAGCTTGTAAGTGAGTGCGCTCAGAGAGGGCAGGCGAGTGATGCTGCAGCCTGAGAGAGTGTGTGTGTGTGTGCGTGTGTGGTTATAAACCTGCCTGTGTCTCAATCTCAGCACACACACAAGCTGAGAACCTGACTCCCCTCCCCACCAACAACACCACCACCCTCCTTCCTGTCCAGCCAGCCAGCTTCATCTTTTATTTATGTCTCTATCCTGCTGTCGGATGCGGAAGCAGAGGGCAGAGGCGGCTGACACTGTGGAGGGGGGGTGGATGAGGGTGGATGGGGGGGGTGAGGAGTGTGAGGGGCCAGCAGGTGGGAAGATTTCCCACGGGGCCCCACACGGGGGATCTAGCGCAAGACATGAGAAGCAGCCTGTGTCACGAGTTTGCTTGTCAGAAGAGAGCAGAGGTGAAGATAAAAGAGGGAGAAGAGGGAGGGGGGGGGGGAAAGGAGGAAGGGAAGATGTGGAGAGAAACATTAGGACACCTGAGAGTGATGATGAACAGAGACGCTTCACATCTTTGTTTTATGATGCAAATATTACATAACTTTAAAAAAAGGGGGAAATGCATGAGTGTCTGTTTGATGGAGGCCAGATTTAGTGAGTTTAATGAGTCACTTTGCTCATTCATGATTTGAGTCCTGCTGAGAAACAAAACTCAAACAGGAGGCTGAACAGCGAGGACGGCAGGGTTTTGCCAAAGTTTCTCTCTCTCTCTCTCTCTTTCTCTCTCTTACCTCGAGTTTCTCTATGCGGTCCTTCAGGTCCATGATGGCCCGGGCCAGCTCCTCCACGGCCCGCGCGGTCTGCAGCTGCGCGGCCGCGGACGTGGAGCTCACGTCGTCTCCGGCCATGACGCGCCGCGCGCCGCTCCACACGCCGACGCTGCGCTCCGGGACGTCCCGCTCGTCCTCCAGGCCGCTCTCGCACTCGCTCAGCTTGCCCGTCAGCTCCCGGATGGTCCTGTGGTCCATCAGGATCTGGTCGTTCTGCTGCAGGACGGTCTGCCGGAGCTCCTCCGCGGTGGTGCGCAGGTAGGTCCAGTCCTCCTCCGCGGCTCCGTGCGGCTCGTCCGCCTGCTGCTGCTGCTGCTGATGATGATGCTGCTGGTGATGCTGCTGCTCTCTCCGCCGCCGCAGCTCTTTGCCGTCGCACTCTCCCGCCGGTACGGGCGTGCAGATGAGGCGGCTGAAGCTGAACTGCTTCGCGGAGCCGCCTCCGGTCTCCTCCCCGAGGTTGAGCTCGTTCAGGGTGGGCACCTCCAGGCCGATCCCGCCGAGCCCGTCCGCCCCGCCGAACGACTCGGAGCCGTGCAGGGCGCCCAGCGGGCCGGCGTGCGCCACCGAGCCGCGCTCCGGCTGCAGCTCCGCGCTCAGCGTGCCGTTATCACCGAGCGGAGCGGCGCGTTTCCGCGGGTAAACGCTGGCGATGATGCAGATGACGGCGCCGAGGAAGGCCAGAGTGCCCGCTCCCACCAGCACCACCACGAACTTCATTGTGGTGATGGAGGTCTGAGATTTGAAAAGACAAACAGAGGAGGAAAAAATGTCTCCTGCTCAGAGAGCAGCACCGCAACAAGAAGAGCCGATGGAAAGCAGACAAAGAGGCACTCACACGTTCAGAGGATGTTTCCCTTCTCTCTCTCTCTCTCTCTCTCCCTCTCTCTCTCTCTCTCTCTCTCTCTCCGTGGCACCGCGCTGTCTGAGCCAGAGATGCTCTGTCTTCTCTCCCGTGTTGCTAAGCTGCTCTCTCCTCCCCGCGTTACCATGGGGACCGCGGAGGAGAGGAGGAGGAGGAGGAGAGGAGGAGGAGCGAGGCTGTGAGCATGCGTCAGTCCGAGCAGAGGTGAACCTGCAGCAGCGTGCACAAACAAGGCGGTGATGGATCGATGTGTGCAGAGTGTGTGCAAAGTGTGTGTGCAAAGAGTGTGTGTGCAGAGTGTGTGCAAAGTGCGTATGTGTGTGCAAAGTGTGTGCAAAGTGTGTGTGTGTGTGTGTGTGTGCAGAGTGTGTGTGCAAAGTGTGTGTGCAAAGTGTGTGTTTGTGTGCAAGAGGTGATTTAATTGTGTGAAGTATTAAAAAAGAAGACTTCATGCCTGTAAGGTTCCACATTATTATCTCTTAAGTGTTTTGATGTGATTTTGTGAGTTAAAGAAAATAAAGTAATTAGGTAACACTTTGTAGTACAATCAGATTTAGTAGCCTAACCAGTGAATTACTTTGCTGATGGAAGAAAAACAAAACAAGGGAGCAACAACTGGGAGTTTTAGAGGAAACAAATAAATTCAAATCTAATTGCTCCTGTAAATACTGGGCACCTTTGGGATACGGTGCTGAGAAACAGAACAAAAGTTTACAGGAAAACACTATTTAGCTTCTGTTATAAAACACTGTTAGAAAAATTAAAACTATTTTCTGGTTTGACATCACTTGGTAACATTTAGAGAAAGATGGTTTGTCGGTGAGTCAGAGTGTGCTTTATGGTCTTTATTGTGGGGTGATCAAACAATATTTGCTGCATGTGGCGATTATTGTCTGAATGAAAGCAGATTTACTGTTTTTATTACAAGAAACAGCACCTTGTGTGCAGTCAGTCAAACTCAGTATACAGTAAGTCCATTTATAAGATTATATAAGATAAGAAAAGATTAAATTTTTATTGATTGAAGTTGAGTTGCTGTAGCAGCACAATGGCAGCAGTAAGCACAGATCAATATGGCTGATAAAGGACATATCAGAGGATGTGGGCCGTAAGAACTAAATAGAAATCGTATATAATATTTGGAGACAAAGATTACAAGGACTGCAAGGTAATGTGACAAGAGATGTGATAAGTAGGCTGCAGGACTCCATGAATGATTAACAAGCTCATAACACCAAAAATACATCGTCGTACGTCTGCCTGGTTTTCATTTTTAAGAGCATATTAAATGTTTTTCACATGCAACATCCTTTACATCACACTGTGAATTGCAGGCTTTTATCA
>JBAJHX010000051.1:23036201-23052272 GCA_037176925.1 Amniataba percoides | reverse complement strand
AAATCCTGCAAGCTGCTCGAACAACGCAGCAACGCTTTATTAATCCAACCACGTTTAAGCCCTGCAGACTCTTCGTCCGATTCCACACCAGCCTGGCAAATGTCAGATTTGAACTTTATTAAGTTTGAATAAATAATGCTGCTTGTTGTAGTCGGGGATTGTTTTCCCTCTCATTTGATTTGGGACGAGACGCTGCTCTAATCTTGAGAACGGATCATCCCAGCTCGCAAAGTTATAATCCCATACATCATTAATATTACAATTAACTCAATTTGCATTTAACACAGGGCATCATACATACATAAGTTGTTTTTTTGCATTGAAGCACCATCGTATGATGCACTCTGCATCACTTGCAGAAAAAGTTACACAACAACCATATGAGCTCATCTTAAACCTAATTATGGTATTTCTGTTTTAAACCAAATGTTTGGACTAATAATATCAAGTTATAGCAACCAATCTAAAGTAACTGGAGGCCTGGTAGGTTAACTGTGTGTGTGCCGACCACTAATGAATTCACTCTCCTTCGATTTAAAAAGGACTTTTCCTGTCTGCAAAGAAAACAGAAGTCACCATACGTCCTCAATATCACACTTTATCTACATTTTAACACTGAGCATCACACATTTTTGCACATTTCCTTTGCACAGATGTAATGCACTCTGTCTCATCTGCAGAAAAAAGTTGCTCCACATCTTTAAGAAGAGCTTATCTTAAACCTTATTATTATTCTGCTTTAAACCAAGTGTTTGGATGAGCTGCAGTGAGGAATTCAGAGAGCAGTGGAGGCCTGGTGGGCCAAACTCATCAGATGATTTTAAAGGTGTTTTGGGAGCCAGACTGGACTTGATAAAGTAAACAACTGATGATGGACTCAGCAGTGCATTGATTTGTGTTTTGGGGGCCACCTCTGAATTCAGGCTGCAGCACTGAGGGGGTGTGTGTGTGTGTGTGTGTGTGTGTGTGTGCAGCATACACCTCCTGCACAGGCTATAAAAAAAATAAAAAAAAACGCAGCTTTTCTTCAGCTACCATTAGCAGGCAGAGGAGTCGGGCCCCTCCATTTCACAGCCTCTTTGTGTCGCCTTTTTTTGTTGTTGTTGTTTTTTTATTGCCTCCATTAGCCGAGCTAGCTAGCTAGCTAACTGCTGCTGCTGCTTGTTAGCCAAAAAGTGAAGGCATCCGCCACCAACGAGGCCTCCAAAGCGCCTGAGCCGGACCCGAGCAGGGCTGACCAACATCTGCAGGGGTGAGGAGGCGGGGAAGGAGGCGCCGGAGCGGGGAAAACACGCGGGGCACGGCTCACCTTGCGGACGCGGCGCTTCATGATGGCCTCCGCGGCGAAAACGCGATCTCCCACCGCCGACAGCTCCATGTCTCACGGCCGGGCTGAGCTACCTGTCTGCGCTCTCCAGACGACCGTCGGGCTCGGCTGTCTGCTCGGGGCCGACCGCAGCTACAGTGTGCGAGAGAGGCGGCTCACACACACTCTGTCACACACACACACACACACACTCACACACACACACTCACACACACAGTGTACGACAGGCTGTTGTCGATCACGTGGCCGGATTCAACCTCATTGGTCGTCCTGGCATTGTGATGTGTCGGTCGCGAACGAACCGGCTCTTTGAAGTGAACGATGGGAGCCGACTCCTGATTGGGAGCTGGTTTGTTTATTGTTTGTTTTTTTTCTCTTCAACTGGCACCTTAAACACACACACACACACACACACACACACACACACACACACACACACAGGAGAACAAGAGGGAAGGAGTCAGGCAGACGAAAGAGAGTGAGGGGCAACAAGGAGAGAAAACAGACTTTGACTTAACTTTATTGATCCCTTTGGGATGACTCCCTCAGGGAAATTTAAATTTCCAGCAGCACATAAGAAAAGCAGCACACAGATAGAAAGAGCAGCACACAGATAAAAATAAACAGTAAACACTTAGCTTAATATACACAATATATAAAAAAAATAATTAAATAATATAAATCAATATAAAGAGCTGAATATAGCTTTGTATGTAATATAAATTAAAATGATTGCACTGTGGATGAGAATGAGGTTGAATGACTGAACGTGCTGGAGAGGTAAAGTTAAGAAAATAAGTGACAGGAAAAGAAGTCAAATATGGACCTACCGTATTTTTGGGACTATAAGGCGCATTAAACACAGTACGTATCACTCTGCGAGGTTCCTGACTACAGTGGCCGTAATGCTCCAACAATCCATCAAGCAGCACGCGTTCGTATCTTACCAAAGTCGTATTAAAACATTTTGACAGATTTTTGAGCACTGTGTACCACATAAAATCTGTTTGAGGTCACTAAGCACAACCAGAATTCATACATAAGGCACACTGTCAATTTTTGAGAAAATTAGGATTTTAAGTGCACCTTATAGTCCGGAAAATATGGTATTTCAATTCTATTGATAATACAAAGGCAGAGTGTCAAGTCTGCAAGATTGAAATCTCACTTTAAATTTGTTTAGTAGAAAAGAGAGTGAAGTCTAAAATTGCTAAAAGTTCAATTGGAAATAGTTAAAAGTTTGTTTTTGTATCTTATCATTTATTTGGTAGCACTCTGTAGAGTAATCAAATAAAGGCATATCTATATAATAAACATATTCATATTCAATCATTCAGTGGCATTATCACTGTTGTTGACAGGCCCTTCTGTGTGGAATCTGCATGTTCTCCCTGTGTCCCTGTGTGGCAAGTATAGATAATGAAGATAATGAATAAATAAATATATATAAATATAAATAAATAAAATCGTTTTACACATAATATTATATTATTGTTGGTAATAAAGTAATTTAAGCAACAAAAAAATCTGAAGAGCCGTTTGGGAGCTGAAAGAGCCGACTCTTTTTAGTGAGCCGAGCTAAAAGAGCCGGTTCTCTAAGGAGAGCCTGAATTCCCATCACTACTGCTGTGCGGGATGTGCGGGTGCTGCAAAGTTTCACTGAAGCAAACGATGTCAACTCGCGGTTTTCACACTGTCTTAATTCTGAATGGTGTATTTATACTTCACGTTGCTACTTTCTCACAAGGAAGTGACTCTAACCTAGTTTTTTTAGTGTTTCAGTTATGTGTTATAGTTTTTATTACAATGGCTTCAAAAACAAGAATATAATTTAACTAAACTAAAAAACTTCAAGAGCATTACACACCAGTGTAGATGTATTTGTGATCCTTTGTTGTATTATTTCACCTTATTAATATGTTATAGTTATATTAGACACTTTTTCAAACTGCTATAACTCACTACCTGTTGTTTACATCCTTACTCATATCAACATTAATTATTGACATTTATACCTCCATTTTATTAATTCTGCACACCTGCCTCAACAGTAGTGTCTTTCCATTTGCATAATATTTCAGTTCATAAACTCATTCTATGGTTCTTATCCTTGTTGTAACTTTTACTTGTGTCATTTTCGTTATGCATACCTTTGGCATTGTTGGAAAGAGGCTGTGACTTAAAAATCTCATCTAATCTCATCTCAAATGTAACTCGTGCACATGTTGAATAAAATGATAAACTACTGAAAAGTTTAAAATCTATCAGGACTGTTTACTGTTTTAAAATCACCCCAGGTTATGTACTTTCTCTATGTATCTTATGCATGATGGCTATACTACTACTACTAATAACAATAATAATGATGATAATAATGATAATATTTCTTTGTATTGCACTTTTGAAAGTGCTTTACATGGTTGAGGCTGGATTAATACATCACAAGACTGATTTATGTAGTATCAGACACACAAAAATAAAACGAACAAAATATTTAACAATACAGATTACAGCACATCTGATAATATAACACATAGACATTAGAAATAAAATAAAATAAATAGAGATGTAGTCACAAGTAATGTAATTGAAACATATTTAAATGTAATTTATTTATATTTACTAATTTTAAAACGCTCTAAAGCTGCTTAATTTACTGATTTTCAGGTTTTTTATATCTACACTTTACATTTTATTGCATCACTACAGCTTTATTACACTCATGCTTCCCCTCTGTGCTGTGGGTGGGACCTTTTCTTCTATAACCAAGCACGGACCCATTCTCGAGCTGTGATTGGCTGAGAGGCCCGTCAGTCAAGCTTTGCAGCAGGGTTGGTTGCAGTGCGGCTGTTGATGTCGCTGTCAGAAGTCAGAGGAGAGCTAACAGGTAAGAGAGGACGAGCAGCGGCTTTTATATCACTTAATGCGATTATCTGAGCTTCACAAGTGGCTCATTGTAACACACAATCTTAGGGTGTATATTTATTTTATTAAAAAACAAAGCAGGGGAGTGGTTGGCTGCGTTTTGGCGTCATAATAAATTGATCTTGTGTGTCTGAACTCGTGAATGGAGCCACTTGTTCGTCATTAAAAACAAGCCTCATGTCTGATAGTCACAAAGAGGGAGTGTAAAACAAAGTTAAGGCTGTCAGCTAATGTGGTAGCCTCAGCTAGTAATATCGAAAGTAAAAACACCCGACACGAAATTGTATTTTTCCCCTCAGTGCTGTTTGTTTTTCCACTGATATGAACCACAACAAACTCCCAGCAGCCATTTCTGTGTCATATTTTGTGATTTGTGTCATATTTTGTGATCTGTGTCATATTTTGTGATTGTTGCCTCTGAGGCTGTTCTCCAGTGGATGCATCCTCACCTTGGGGGTAAAATAAATCATTCATTGATGTTGAAAACAATCCCCCAGAGCTGCCAAAGAGGAGCAGGGCTCAACATTTCTGTATGTGCTCCCTTTGTCGTATACGGAGGTCTGTGCTTGTGCGTGTGTCATTGTCAGCTTTGAGAGTGAAGAAGATTTCTTAAGCTTATGTTGAAGCTGAGGCTGCAGGGAAATGGAGATTAAGCCATGTTTACACAGGATTGAGCCACTTCATTTCTGCAGGATGTGCTGAAAAGATTAGATTGGGAAGGCCGGATTTCCAAATAACGTTATCTTCATACAGACAAGCTTGTGTATGAGGATTTTGCAAAGTTTTTTCCGATTGGCATGAAGTCATTAATTCATGTGCTAGAAGACTCAAGGCGCCAGAGTATCTACTGTACTGTCTGATTGATGCATGAATCTCGAGCAGCTGCTGTCAGCACAGAAATTTTTGGATTTAAACTGTGAATTTCAGGAAGAGCATAACCTTAGGATTTCCTTTCCTCGAAGGCCACAACTGAGGACGATTACTTTTAGTCTGAGAGTCGAGAAAGAATATGAAATCTGTGTTTTCTGTCCCAGGTAACTATGCAGTTCCTGGGCCGGCTGCTGGACACTGTGTCCTCTGTGTCCACCCTCTTCACCAACCCCTACCGCGTCAGGGATGTGCCGCTGGCCGACTACGCTGGAGGCAGCAAAGTCATGCTGCAAGAGGAGGGACGGATGGTCCTGTACAAAAACACCCAGTGTCAGTCGTGGGACTGTCTGCTGATGTGCCCTGAGACGCCGCCTGTGACTCTGAGGTCAGTATTGATATATATTTATACATGTATTTATAGTGTGTCACAGCTGCTGAACACTGAAGCTGAGTGTTGGTGGTTTGTGATTCTATGACACGCCGACCACGACAGATGAGGTCTCTACTTTCTGCCTGTAGCATTTTAGTGGTTTAGTTTAGATCACTATTGACCTACTCCATTACCTAACAAAGCAGCTTAACCTAATCAGAGCCTTTTCTCTTGAATGAATCAGTGCTGCCATGGAAGTCCACGGTTAAGCAATGAAGATAAGATGGTTTCATGGTTTGTTAGAACTGAGAGAAATGTATTCATCTGTCATCCGGTTGATGACGACAAAACATCACACAGCTTTCTAAAATTATGTTCAACATTTTCCTCCGATATTCTGGTCTGCAGAGAAAAGCCACAAGCTACTTTTAAGTCTGAATGCTCTTTTTATTGCTTCTGTCTCAATGTGTAAACATTTGTATTGTGAATGTGAAGTTTTTAAAAATAAATTTGTAGTGGGAAACTAGAGAGAAAACTGGAGTGTGTTTTTGAAATCAAGGGCCAAAACAAATTCAAAAAGGGAAATAGGAGACACTCGTGGGCATCGGAGCTCTTGGAGTAAACCAGGGGCCTATAATAATCTTATTTATCATTCATTTGTACCAGAAGCACTTAGTCAGATGTCCCCTGATGCCTCTTGTGAAGTGTGACTGTAATCATTGCACTGTGTGACACAGGCTGTTTCAGGTGGCGTCACAGGAGGACGCCATGAACTGGTTCCCCCAGTACGCCCTGAAGCTTCGTCCCTTCTATGAGACGCTTCCTCTGAAGGCCGAGACCACGCAGCCAATCGTGGACTGCATCCGCAGCCACCCGGACTGGAGTTCAGCTCACATCGCCGTGGAGACAGGCCTGAGAGAGTGTCTCAAACATAACTACGTCCAGAGGTGAGACAGGGGGCTGCTGCTGCTTGAGAAACATGCTCATGTTTTATTTTTTCTGTGCCAACAATCCAGAAAACATTGATTTAACAAGGGTGTGAAATAGAGAAAAGCATCAAGTCTTATCATCTGAGAAGCTGCGGCCAGCAGAACTTGATAAATCACTTAAATTGTTTTATTTTTTAGTAAGTTGATTGATCATTTACAGGATGGCTTAATGTCAGCACTAGTTTACTAGAGGTAACTGCTTCCAGATAAAGCTGAATGAAGAGTGTATTACATAATGCATAAGCCTCTTCTATAGAGCCATCGATTGTGATGCAGTCAATATGAGACTGCCAGCTAAATGCATGTAATGCAACAAATGCTATAAACTGTTTATAATTAGCCCCTAACAACAGCGTTTTAAAAGCCTTTAAGGTTTTGCAAGTTTTATCCTGCTAACTGCAAATGACTTGACAGTAATCCATTTGCCCTGCAGCAATTAGATTTCATTCACTTCAGTACTGTATGATAATGAGCCTGCATTTACTTGAAAGCAACTTGATTTGATCTTGATATCATCATGAAAACATTTAGTCGTCACAGTTTTGTTCAAGCTTTTGCTTAAACGACGGATTAAAGCAAGATGTTTCAGAAAAAGCATTTACAGACATTGCTGTTGGAAAATTTAATTTCAAAGACACAAGCAAACCTCATGAAAAAATGAAAAAGTCAAATTTGATCTTATCTTGCTTTACAAAATGTGCAGTTTGCAGCCTCAGACGTGGGACATTGGATTTACTTTGATGTGCAAAAAAAAAAACAGTACTGTCCCTGTTTGCACTGCATTTTCACACGATGACAGCATAACTTACAATAAAGCAGGGTGAATGTTCCCTGTAGTGGTTTACTTATGTATCCCAAGCAATGCTCTGCAAGCTCACTTTCATACTGTAGTGATTAAAAAACAATGGCTGGAGGGAAGTAAATCAAAACCAGCTGTATACAGAATTTAAATTAGAGGCTAAAGCCTGCCAGGTGACCTCTGTGGTCACGTCTTCTATCTGTCTCCAGTCAGATCAATGCCCGGGATGCGTCGGGTCAGACGCCGCTGCACCTGGCGTGTGAGCGCGGCGACTCAGCGTGTGTGAAGGAGCTGCTGGAGGAAAGCCAGGCTCGCACCGACATCACAGACCGCAACGGAGAGACGCCCATGCACTGTGCCGCCAAGCAGGACTCTCCTGCTGTCATCCAGGTGAGACCCGGCAGGAGCCAAGCCTCCGAATTTCCACCGGATCAGACTTTCACCGTCGTGATGAATGATTTAGATGCAGCGGAGTGTTTCAATAAAATTCAACATTCCTCTCAACTTCACAGTAACATGTTTTTTTTTCTTTTTTCTACATCCTTTTCCTCATTCAGGTCCTGTGCTCGCGGCTGTGCTCGGGGGTGAACGAGCTGAACAACAACGGGGAGACGCCGCTTCATGTGGCCTGCCGCCTGGGACGTATGGAGGCCGTCAAAGCTCTGTTGGAGGGTGGGGCCAAGTGCGATGTCATCGGCGGCGCAGGCTACCCCATCCACAGTGCCATGAAGTACAGCGAGAAGGGGTGAGTGGGGGTTTTCTGCTGTTTGTGGTCCAACTGCAGGCACATTTTTTATATGTGCTGTAATATTTCCACAGTCACTGTTACAGAACAGGAGACCTGGACTGGGAAGGGTCTCTGTATTTCCCTCAGTGACACTAAAGAGCATACATATGGTTTTGAAATGAAGGTTTCCGTGGTTACCTTGCTACACTCCCCTCTCTATTCAGTCCTTTAGCTGTAGATAAATACAATGTATCTCCTAGACCAGGGATAACAGACTGCATATCACATTAAACACAGTGGATAACTCTGTAAAGTACCTTTCATGAAGTAAAGTCTTAGTTATATTTGGCCCTTTTTGCTAAATTACAAAACAAATTGAGACTTTAAGTTTCTAAAATTGTTGATGGATTCTGTAGAAGTTTGTTCCAGAGGTCTTTTATTGTGTGTTTGACCGACAGCTGTGTGGAGGAGATCCTCAAAGCGGACCAAGGCCAGCTCCAGGCAGAGGACTCTCTGTATGGGGGGACGCCGCTCCACTGGGCCAAAACTGCAGAGGTGAAAAGCATTACGTCATACGTTTTACAGTTCAAAATCTACAACGAGCTGTTTGAATTACAGCACGTGTTTGAATCCCAGTAGTGCGCAGTCAGATAAATGAATGTGTGAAGTTATGATCTTGGCGTCACTCAGTTTGTGTTTGAGCAAATATGACAGCCCTTAAATTCAGCACAAATGTATGGCACAGCTCCCGGACAGCGATAGTGGCCTGTAATTGTGCGTCCTCGGGTGCTCTGGTTTACCAAGAAATTAGAAATGTGTCAGGGGAGTTTCACAAAGACTAGTAACATTTGAGGAGAAACACGAAACAGATGTTTGAAGAAATCCTCCGCTCTCTTTGCCAGATGTGTCGCATGCTGCTGGATCACGGCTGCGAGGTGAACTACCTCAGTAAGACCGGAGAGAGCGCCCTCCACATCCTGACCAAGAAGGGACGCTTCGAGGCGGCCATGGTGCTGCTCACCCACGGAGCCAACGCCAACCTGAAGGGCCAGGATGGAAACACGGCGCTGCACCTGGCTATGAAGGTCCGTGCACAAAATACCAATCTCTGTCAGGTTCTTGTTCTCCAGATGAAAACAGCAGTCTCTTACTGATAATCTGATTGTTCAGGAAAGGGAAGGGAAATGTCGAGGAATTAGTTGCAACACAGCATTAGCAAGAAGGCTGAAAGATTACAGAGGGTTTAAAATCCTGGGTTGCATCACACACACAGTATAAAGACAAACTGTGTAATAGGCAGCATGCTCTTATTACAAGATGTTATCTCTCTTTCATGCTTGCTTTGAAAACTTGCTGACATGTTTTTCAAAGGTGCCAGCTCAGATTTTTCTAAACTGGAAAAACTAGAGAAGAATCATGTTGCCTTATACGATACTACAGTACATCAGACTTGAAATAGAAAATTTGAATGTTTTTAAAAAATATGAAATAAAAATAACTATTCATGTGACTCCCTCTTCATCAGATGGACCACATCGAGTTGATCAAAGCTCTGATTGTGTTCGGGGCTGATGTGGAGATCCACAACGACCTGGGAGAGACGCCTGGACTCATCGCTGCTCGCACCAGCAAAGGTAAGAGAGAGAAGAGAGGGATGGAAATAAAGAGCTTTAAACTGTGAGGAGATGAGAGGTGAAGAGGTATATGGAGGATGAAATAAAGGAAGACAGAGGAGGGAAATACGGAATTAGAAATAAACCTAATAATCCAGTTTGAGATCTATTTGACAAGTTAAAATGTCTGATTTAAATGCACGTGTTCTACCATACACTGTGAAGCTAATGCATTAAAAATGTTCAGAAAATTGTGTTTTACAGAATTACACTTAAATGTAAGCTTATCCCTGGTGTCGTGTTGTGACTCAGTGTATTAAATCCTGTCTTATACATCATGAAACTAATACATAGTTTTGAGACTGATTAGAAGCAGCATGGTTTGAAACCGTCACCGTCTTTTTAAAGGTGCATTAAGCATGATTTTACTGCCATAACAGCTTCAAGTTCACAGAGGAAGAAATGGATAAAAAAATGACTCCAGATAAAATAAACATCACTGTCTTATATTCTTATTTCGTCTACCACTTATTATCCACTACTTTCACCTTCACCAGAAGCTTAAACTGGAGTGATTGCAATCATCCATGATTAGACATGAGTCACTCCACAATTACAAATGTAGAATTGATCATTTATTTGTGTAACGTTGGATTGCATTACATTACAAAGGTGACCTAACGTTTGTGGCAGTGAAATTCAGAAGCAGCTGAGTTGCCTCCTCGACACGTTACAAATAACTCTCCAACCTTTAATGTGGTGAGAAGAAGCACATCAGTGTGACGGCACCATGACAGGTTTATTTTTGGTGCATTCTGACACGAGACAGAAATAACAGCTGATAGAAATCACAGACTATAATACAATCTTTAAAAAAATATTTTTTTTAGATGGAAAAAAAAAATTCACTTCTACTTCATGTTGCTGCTCCTGAATTTGTGTTTGTAATAAAAAACGAGGTCACTGCATGAGCATATTTGTTTTTTGCACATATATATAAGTGTGTATGAAAGCACTCACTTGATACTCACTGTATTTTATGGATCTAAAAGATGCATGATGATTGCTAACAGCTCGTTCATGTCCTCTTGCTCTTTGTCTCTCTCTCTGTCTCTCTCTCTCTCTCTCTCTCTCTCTATCTTTATTTCTTACTCTCCTTTCTCTCTGCTTGTTGTGGTGTGTGTGCATGTCTAACACGTTGGCTTGCCTGTGTGTGTGTGTGTGTGTGTGTGTGTGTTTGTGTTAACATCAAAGGTCCTAATAGAAAGATACTGCTGGACATGCTGTGTAGTGTAGGAGTCCAGCGGTGCCTCCCACCCTCCCCCGGCAGTCCCCCCCCAATCTCCAACAACACCAAGCCTCCAGGCATAGGTAACAGCACCATCCCTCCTTCTGCCTCTGTCACTTTCAAATGTTTCTCTTTGATTCATCAATATTTCTGGTATTTTTCTCAGTTTCCATAATTCCTTTTTTTTTATTTTCTACTTTTACTGACCATTTTACAGTTTGGACAGCTGATAGTCTCATCTAGTGGAACTTCTACCTTGAAATACCAAAAAATAAAAAATAAATTCATTTCATATTCCTAAGAATACAGATGGATTAATAACAGATTAACAGATTTTTAGGAGGTCATATTAAACTGCTGTAGGAAAAATTTAAATCATGAATCCTAATGAACCCTTATTTTGATCAATCAGCACTGAAAAATGTGATGAGGCAGCACTGATCTGCTCCAAACACTTTTTATAAACAGCATAATGTGGCAGAGCGAGGCTGAGCTGATGGCTAAATTTCCTTTTTGAAACCTTCCACAAATTAAGCATATGTCACCAAAGGAAACTCATAATTTATTCCAGTCAGTGAAACCTAAACGCTCTTTTATAAAAGTCCCATGTGGCTTATAGAAAAGTACCTTTTCCATTCTTCGTGCCTGACTTTGGCTCTACGCGTTGGTCCTTTTGCTAACAGGGTTTGAGGACATCATGTATGTGGGGGCTGCAGTGTGTGCGATGAGCAGAGGCACATCAGAAGTGGACGGCCCCAAAAGGAAGTGAGTAGGAAACTTCCGCTGTGTTATGTGTATTTTTATTCACCAATATTTTTATTGTCTTTAAAAATATTGCAAGTTTTGGGTCAGGAAAAACTAAAAAAAAGGTGATGATGTGCTCTGAATGTGAACTCTGTGCAGGGCGGACAGGCTGCTGTGTCTGGATGGTGGCGGTATCAAAGGCCTGGTGCTGATCCAGATGTTGATCGCTCTGGAGAGAGAGGCCGGTCGGCCCACCAGAGAGCTCTTCGACTGGGTGGCCGGCACCAGCACCGGGGGCATCCTGGCCCTCGCTATAATCCATGGTGTGTGTGTGTGTGTTTTCTTTGTATGTTCATGTGTTTTTTTTAATAACATTGCATGAAAACAGTATTGTTTTCTGTTTGTAGGGAAGTCCATGGAGTACCTGCGCTGCCTGTACTTTAGGATGAAGGAGCAGGTGTTCAGAGGCTCTCGACCTTACGAATCTGCACCACTTGAGGACTTCCTGAAGAAAGAGTTCGGAGAGAACACCAAGATGACGGACGTCCAATATCCCAGGTAACTTTTCACTTTAAATGTGTTCTCTTTGCATGAGGAACACAGTTTCTTCTCACCAGGAAATGGTAAAATGCTCTAATGCTAACCTGCTGATTGTATAAGTGGGCGCTTTGGTACCAAAAGGAAATAAAAATATAAAATCCCGTCCTCATAAGAAGTGGAAGATTCAGTTTTCAGCCAGTGAGTTCTCATAAAAAAGTCTCTATTTCTTGCTTGTGGTAATTAGGTTTTTTCCAGTGTTTCTGCTGTGCAACAATGAGCTTTTAATGCTCTGCTCCTTTGCCGTGATTGGTCACTTTGTGAGAAATGACTTTGAAAATTTGAGTTGATTTTTACCCCGGAGCGCTTGAAGAAAACGTTTCAGCGCTCTGGAAAAAAATGACTCAACTGCTTAGAAATGTGTGCAAGAGCTCTGAAACCGCTAAAGAAAGTGTTACATAGCAACCAGTTTCTAAAAATGAAGTAATTTTCTTTTTGCATCATTTAGTGCAAATGCTGGTTTTCAGGTTTTAAAGACAAGTGTTACCATAATAATGTGTGTTCAGTGTCAGTATCACGACAAACCACACCTGGTACAGCCCCCCCAGGTACTGAACTCTGTACAGCTTTTACAAAAAACACAAATCAAAGATGCAGAAACATTAACGAGGCATCGCAGCAGGCTGTTCTCATAGATTCAGACTGGAACAATCACTCTTTCCTCTTTCTGCTCGTTGTGTTTGTTTCTGCACAGGGTGATGGTGACCAGTGTGCTAGCAGACAGACATCCAGGCGAGCTGCACATCTTTAGGAATTATAACCCCCCCTCCGTCCACAGAGAGCCCCCGTATGCTACCAGCGCCACGTTCAAGCCCCTCACCATCCCACAAGGTACAAATTCAACCAGCTGTGTTTTGTGGTCCACTGATTGACCACTTGATGGCATCAAAGCGAGCACTTTAAAAACACTTGGTGTCCTCAGACTCTGGGATTAGGTAATCACACAGCACTACAGAGCCATTCAGGAAATGAAACATGAAACATGAAATGCAGCAACACCCTCAAAACGCCCATCAGGATTTTTGTGTCATCTTATTCTCAAACAAAGTCCCGTTCTGCTGTCACGTCTGAGAGCCAGCCGTGTTGTTGTTCCAGGTTGGGAGGATGAGGATGTGTTGATAGTAGGATACACAGAGGAGCCGCCCAGAAAGCGTAGAAGAGTGACAGATGAAGGTGTGTGTCCTCGAGACTATAAGCATTTTAAAAGGAGCAGGTTCACGAAGAATTTTTTTTGTCTGTCACCCCACAAATTTCAATTTTTACACAATTACAGGAATTTTTTGACATTTTGAGAATTATGCCTGTTGTCTGCTGAGTGTTTGATGAGGAGATTAAGACGACTCGTGCTAATCAGCGAGCTTTAGATGTGCTGGTTTGTGAGTTTTATTATCTTCAGAGCCGCTTCCAGTTTAAAGTACAAATATGAAGCAAAGTTAACCACCTGCTAATTCCTGACGGCTGCAGGTTGCTTCATACTTGCTGTGCAGACGAAATCATTCTTCTAATGTGACACTCACCAAGAAAGTGACTAATGATATTTCCCCAGAGGCCAGACTTTTCCTTCGAATGTGGTTCTATACAAAACACATGCAAAATTTTAATGCTTTCACTGTAATTGATTATCTCGTGCCTTTTTAAAATCTTTATATCCCTGTTTTTACACCAGAACAACTCGTGTGGCGAGCTGCACGCTCCAGCGGCGCCGCCCCCACCTACTTCCGACCAATGGGCCGCTTCCTGGATGGCGGGCTGCTGGCCAATAACCCGACGCTAGATGCCATGTCAGAAATCCATCAGTACAACAAAGCTTTAAGAGCAGAGGTAGACAGCTGCATTGTATTTTTACTTCTTCCATTAAGATCACATTCAGTCGCTAACCCATAAAGGACTTATTTTTCATTAGATTATTTGTTTATCTCTTTCCTTAATCCCGTCAGGGCCACGAGAAGGAAATCAAGAAGCTGGGTATTGTGGTGTCCCTTGGAACAGGTAACACAGCTCATTGCTTCTGAACACGACTAATAATCAAATAATTCGATCAATAATCAAAACAATTGAAAACTAAGTTTATAAGTCAGGGTCACTTTGTGAATGTGTCGTGAGTTTCTACTCTGTTATGAATACGCACCCTGAAAAAACTGGGATTAAAGATTATTGGTAATTTGCAATTTACAGATGAAAACAGTGACCAGTGTGTTTAATTTTTCCCATGTGCTGTGACAGTTGATGTAAACGAATAAAATGCTTTTCTATTTCTCTCTTCCTCTTCACACTCCTCACATTATGTCTTACAGCATTTTTCTGCTTTTCATCAGAAATTGCCCAACTGAGAGACTTTAGAAATGTGTAGATAAGCAACATGCAACATCCATGAGCTGTCATATGTGGTGTGATGAAAGCTGTTTATGTTTAGCCCTGTACAGCCCTGAATTCACACGTTCACACATGTTTTAAAGTTGAGAGGCAGCAGTATCACAGTTTTTTTTCTTTTTTTTTTTAAACTCAGACTTCACCGCACTCTGTGATTATCTAAGTTTTAGATCTTCGTCTCTTCTCTGTTCCCTGTTTTGCCGACTCTTACTGTGTCTGTGCTGCTGTCTGCCTCCAGGTAAACCTCCTCAGGTGGTGGTGAGCTCTGTGGATGTTTTCCGACCCTCCAATCCTCTGGAGCTGGCCAAGAGCTTCGTGGGAGCCAAAGAGCTGGGAAAGATGCTGGTGGACTGTGTGAGTACTTTCAAACTTTTCTTTCATATTAGTTCATCCATATTTACTTTTCCTCTGTTTTTCCACAGCCTTTAAATACTTCTGATAATAATAATAATAATAACCAATAACATTAAGATTTCAGAAAGTGTCTTTGTTTCTTTAAAAGTCTCTCTCTCTCTCTCTGACCGGGCAGTGTACAGATTCTGACGGCTGTGCGGTGGACAGAGCCAGAGCCTGGTGTGAGATGATCGACACCATCTACCACAGGTCAGCTGACTGTGCACTTCGTGTGCTTTGGTTCTCCTTTACTGCAACCCCTGCTCTCTGTTTTAACTCTGAGTCATCCCGCCCTCATCCGTTTGTCCTAATCTTGCCATTTTCTCTCACCAGCTCTCATTCGTCTCGCATTCACTTCCTCTGCTGTGCAGAATAATAAAAGTTGATGCTGCAGCTGACATTAGTCGTATTTGACGGCTCAAACCTCAAACTTCAAACCATTATGTCGCCCAGATGTGGTCGGTAAAGAGTTTGACTGCTCTCACTATTACCACAGTTAACTGGAGATATATTAATACATCTCTTCACCATTCAACAGGAAAGCAACAAATGTCATCAAACTAATTTTAACCTGCAGCAGTGTTATCAATCTCAGTAATCATATCCAGCTCAGTTTAATCAGATAAATTAACTGCTCGGCCTGTGCAGCTGTGCATCGCACTCAAACACAAGTCTGCAGGCTCTTTACTTATTAAATATCTTTATTACTTCTAAAGCACTTTGCACATCACTGTTCGTTGTCCTTTGTGCAGATTGAGCCCCCAGTTGTCTCAGGAGGTGATGCTGGACGAGGTGAGCGACGCCGTCCTGGTGGACATGCTGTGGGAAACCCAGATGTACCTGTACGAGAAGAGAGAAATCCTCCAGTCGCTGGCAAAGCTGCTGCTGGACAACTGAACGCACGGAGAGGAATCACAACGAGGACGGGACTGTGCGAGCAGAAGAGAGGGAAGGACGCGACGATGAAGGAGAGATCGGCGAGTGGAGGAGCCGAGAGCGACGGGACCAGGCGTGAAGGTGAAGGAGGCGTCTCGACTGTAACGTCTGTGTTGGTGTGCT
>JBAJHX010000051.1:22980105-23000369 GCA_037176925.1 Amniataba percoides | reverse complement strand
CACTGGTGCTTGAAATACTTTAATTTTAATGTGATGTTTGAAAGTTTTGCTTGGATTTTGTATAAAATGCAGGAAACTGCTTGAAATACTAATCGCATGAATATAACAAACATTATCATTATCAAATCAAAGAACATTATCCAATCTGAGAAAAACATGCTTTTGATAATTTGTCTATTTCCTGATTTACATTTGCCTAAATGTAAATAGGAAAGGGCAAAAAAATACAGTGGTGTAGATAGTTTTAAGTTAACTGTTCATATACTCAATGAGGACAATTCTCTGTAACTTTTCATCAGTTTTATTACATTTGTTGTGCCCTTCAGGACTGACTAACATTATGCAGGTGTTATTATGACTTCATGCTTTGCCGCTGAACCAGAAACCTTGAAGACATGACAAGTATTTAGGACTGTCCCAGAAGTGCAAAATGATTAAGAGAGATTTTTGTTAAGCTTTCTCTTTCTGTCAACCAACCAGCAGAACTGATGATTTGGATGATTCTTGATGACGGCAGCTCCTTGTTACACCTCTCGTATGAAAAGCAAACAAAAAGGCACCAGAAGAGGCTAAAATCGCTGCTTTCATTCTCACCGCTCCGACATGTTGGCACATTCGCCGTAAACAGGGCTAATCGCTCTACAAACATTTTGTAAAAGGCCTCTGTTATCTGTCTTCCAGAGGCACCGACCCCAGACACACACACAAAACTACCGATGGCGCAGAGCATGTAAACACGCAGGCACTTAACCATTTACTGGAGGTGTAGACTCCAAACACCTGCCAGAAACAATTACTCTGCTCAGCCCGACCATTGTGTGAGTGTGTGTGAGCCTGTGTGTGTGTGTAACTGAGAGTCTGGCAGTGAGTTGCTTTAAGAACATAATAGCCTCCTTTTGATCTCTGCCAGAGTTGGAAATAAGACTCAGTAAACCCTGATTGGTTCACAATCACAACCTGCCAACTGGGAGCTGACCCAAAGTGTGTGTGTGTGTGTGTGTGTGTGCACAGAAAAGAAATCATAGATGTGCTTTGAAATCAAAATTCATTTAGACTGATATTTATTGCGTGAATATGAGTGCGTGCATTTTAATTTCACACTCTTGATGTACTGCTTACATTTGAAGCTCGTTACCAGGCTATGTGTATATTAAATTAATCAACGAGGCAAAAGGCCGAATGTGAGCATGTGGGAAATAAGAGGGGTGAAAGACGGAGAAATAAGAAAAGGTATTTGCGTGTGCTGCCAGAGGTCAAGAGGGAAAAAAGCCGAGGAAGAGAGGGAGAGGGCGAGTTTGATTCCCTGTGCTTTGGCCCCGCTGATACCCAATCTGAGATGAAAGGACTCGCCCTTTGTCTGCTTACAGAGGAAATCAAAAATAAAGTCACTCACATGTGCCGAGATCCAGCGTTCAGAGGCTAAACGGTCACGAGTGCAAGATGCCGCCGCGGGGGAAATGGCAGAGCCTCGGCTGAGGTGGTGCGTCCATGTGTGAGACAGAGAGGGAGAGAAAAAGAGAGATAACATTAGCCCGGCTGCTGTCAAATTACATCGACCGAAAGTGTGAGAGTGAAGCAGTCTGTCGGCACATTTAAGGCGGAGGATGCTGTGATGCTGGGAAATGGGCTGACCCTTTAGATGAAGTTTAACTTTCTCTTGGTTTGAGGGAAAACTCTTGATTGACCAGATGATTGTCGCTCATCAGTGGAGAGTCTCACAACCGAGTCTTCATCACAAATTCACTACTGCAAATATTCTTTATTGGAAATGTAACACCACCCATGCTACGCTTTTTAATCACCATATTGAGAAAACATTTACACTGAACATTTTCTAACAGTAAAGCATGAATAACCTTTCTTGTTGAGGCACCTTTAGGCTGCGAACACGAGACGCTCCCTGAGCCGGAGGCGAGGATAAATGTTGTGTTTACAGTCCCGCCAAATGTTTCCTGTTCGTGTAATCCAGGAAACACATACATGTCATCCAAAACGACTGATCAAATGACTACTGTGTGACACATTTATTTTGCCCCGGCTCACCACTTTTAGCACCTTGTCAGGAAAGATAAATCCCTGTCTGATGGGTGTTTTAACAGCGCAGCTCCTCACCTCGGCTGAACCTGCCGTGACGTCTCTGGGTCTGTTCTGACTTGAAGAAGAGATGCTTGTGCAATCAGACCCGCAGCTCCTCGACTTGGCTGCATGTCCGGGTTGTGAGCATCAGCGTGTAATGTGTGTGTGTGTCACTGTGTTTGTATTTGCAGCATGTTGTGTGTGCTGATAGACATTCACACACATATGTGTTTATATATCTGTGTGTATGTGTGTAAAAACAAGAAAATATTGTGTTTACAACAGCTCATGTTGTGCTGAGGTGTGTTGACGTAAAATAAAAACATCCTTCACTGAGTGTCAGTGAATTAAGACTGCGGGCAGTCGTAATTCTCTATTCATTCATCCAAACAAGAGCAGACACACCTGTGTGTGTTTGCACAGCTACAGTAGAGATATTTGGCCGTCATCTGGGAAAGGGAAGCTGAAGGAAGGTATTTTGACTGCAGCACTGTAATATTGCATATTTACATATCTGCTCTGCATCAGGCGCCTGCTCAGTGATTTCATTGCATTGTTTTTAGCAATCAACAAACCCAAACTCATACAGCCAAACTTAGCTGGAAACCATAAATAAATTTAAATGTTAATGAACTTTCCAAAAATGTGAGAATCAGTTTAAATTTGAGTTTGAAATAAGAATTAAAGGTTATTAGGTGTGCTCAGCTCAAATTTATCTAACTCATAATATATCCTCTCTGCATGAAGGTTAAAATGTTTTATTTTTGTTTTAGGGCAGTGCTGATTTAACTTAATGATGTCTTACAGTTGCCGGGTTTTTTATGTAAATGTAAAAACATCTATGAGGAGTTAAATTGGAGATCTGAGGGCGCTGATATGCCACCAACAAAGTGTCGTCAATCATCAGTGTTGTCGATGCCTTTATTAAGCCCGCCCCATTTATTTACTGTTTACCCTACAAATATCAAGCTTTCTTTAAAAAAATGGAGCCAGTTTCAAACAGAAGTAGACTAAAAAAACTTGATTTCTTTGCTATCTGAGGACAAAGAAATAAAGAAACAGTATTTTTTCTGTATTGTTTGTAGAGCTTGTTAGTTCTAATATTGTAAGTATAACAATCATAAAATGAGTTTCACTTTGCTCTCACATAGCCCTGTTTGACTGGATAAAGCTTTGTCAAAATGTTTTCATCCTTAATGTCAAAAGCCTTTTACATAAGAGACAGAGATAAGGACTAATATGTCTGTGAAATGCATCGCTATCTTGGGTAATGTTGGCTTCGTCTGTTGGTGTCTAAACTTCCCCAAAAATAGACGGACGGAGCGAGGAGGTTTAGTAAACACTGGATTCTGACCATTATGATCATTTTAGCTGTGACCAAAAGTTGAGCAAACGTTTCCATGGTAGAATAGTTTTGTAATGTCTTCTTTCTTGTGTCCTTCATGTGATTATTTCTCCTCATCTCTCTCTCTCTCTCTCTCTCTCTCTCTCTCCAGGTGGCGAAGGTGGAGTACGTGCGGCGGCGGCCCAAGCTGAGGGAGGTGCAGGTGAGGCTGGAGGATCACCTGGAGTGCATGTGCACCAACAAGCGCCACATCAACCCCAACTCAGACACAGACAATGGTGAGCATGCAGCTGTTTCTGTGTGTGTGTGTGTGTGTGTGTGTGTGTGTGTGTGTGTGTGTGTGTGTGTGTGTGTGTGTTTCTCATGTGACTGCTGCTCCTGTCTGAATGTGTCTACTGACACCAAAAGGATCTGATAAGAGATCTGAGGTATTTACTGTGTTTTTCCTCTCTGCTTGAATTAGTCCTCCCTCAGGGCAACATCACCCCCCCCCCCTCCACACACACACACACATAGACACACACACATATATATATACACTCTCCCTCCCAAACTCCCACTCCCTATTATCCAAATCTTCTCCTGAACTAAAGCCAACTACAGACAGTGGAATTCATGAAAATCCCTTTTCTGCAGTTCCAACATGTATTATGATCCTCATTACTGAACTGAATAGATCCATAAATTATATATATGTATACATATATATCGTGTGTGCGTGTGTGTAGCACAGTGAGTACCTGAAAAGCCACAGGTTTGATCCCCAGGACAGAAATTCATCCATCAATCTTCAGTTTTACAGCTGTGACATTAAATAAAAACTCACTGAAAGTCACTGTGAGACAAAATGCACAAACCTGTAAAGTCCATTCATAATAATAATCATCATTTTTGCATTAAATATTGTTGTAAATTTGCTGAACGTCAGTGGACCAGTTCATGTGAAACTGGAGGGGCTTTTCGTTAAACTGTCCTGTAATCAAAAAAGGTCACGGGGTCAATCTCAGCAGCAGCCATGTGACTTCCTGTTGACAGACCAAACTTTTGACTTCCTGCAAGTCACACTAACATCAGCTGAATGAAAAATATAAATTTAGCGCCTTTAAGCACACGCACGTCATCACTTTTTGCCTCTTGAGTTTCTTTTACACGAAAGTCACGCTGTCGATCTCAAACCTCAGAACATTTCTGCCTCACTTTCAACGAGTCACGAGCCAGAACTGAATTCCCTTCAGATTAACGTAAAGGAGCTTTAAACACACAGAGAGAAAGAGATTAAATTCATGTATGTTGTCTTACTTTTTAAGTGCACTGTAGTAAATGAATCACTTTACTATTATTTAAATGCACAAAGAAAATCCAATCTTATTCCCATTTAGTCTAATTAACCACAAAGCACCAGGTTAAATAAAAAGTTACATAACATAATAAGATGTGATTCCTGTTTTTTTTTTATCAGCTTCTTTTGGCCACCAAAGAAAAAAATAAGGTTTTGTGTTAAACAGCACAAATATTTAATTTTAGGTGTGAAAATTGAAGCATACTGATGGGTCAGTTCCTCTCCTCCCAACAGGCATCAGGTGAAGGGAGACGGGCAGATGGAGGAGGAGTGGAGGACAGGAAGAGGAGGTCGAGCATCTTCAGCCTCGGACAGGTTTCATGAAGTGTGTGTGGACCTTTGGGAGGTTTTCACGGAGGATGAGTGACTCACATGGACCTCTGCTGATCTTTGAAAGGCTCCCAGAGAGAGAGAGAGACAAACGAGAGACACTTTCCTCGCTGTGGTTCCTCGATGGAGACGTAAGAAGCGATTAGACGATGAAAAACGGCGACGTGAGGAGGATTCTGGGATATTGAAGGACTTATTGTCTGCTTCTTGTTCCTTCTCCTGAGTATAAACCGCTCAGCGACTCGGATTATGAACCGGGTGGAAACATTGACTGTGGATTAGGGTTTTTTTTTTTTGTACTCCAAGATTTACTCTTCTTCAGCAAAACACACACACGCACATATATCCTCTTATTTTTATAACCTCTCATTTTCTATCGCTGTCTGTTTCTACTTCTGGTATGTTATTCGCATTAAGAATGGAGGAAAAAACTTCCTTCTGACATGTTATTGATACTAATAAACTATTTATATGATGACAAACGTGAGCGTGGTGATCAGAAAACAGCTTTTAGAGACAGGTTTTTTTTTTTTTATTTAACCAAATGCTTGTCAGAGCGGCTGAAGGATTTAATCATTTATCTAAACCTGAAAGAGGAGCCGAACAGATTTCTGTGTGTGAGAGAGAGATTATCTGGAGGATCATAATACTGAAGCTAAAACCCCTGTGAATTTGTAACTGAGAGTATCACACACACACACACACACAAAACACTGCTAATGGAGAGAACAGAGGCGGACGTGTGTGTGTGTGTGTGTGACGTTAACGCAGCGGATAACTAACAGCTAACAGGTGAGCTCTTCTCGGCGTTGTCAGAGCGACTGTTATTACTCCAAACTCGAGACAATTAAGTGGGCGAAGAGGAAGGTAAATGTTTTCAGGGGTGACCTCATCCCAGACGCTGGACGACGTGGAGGAGAAGGTGACCTCATATCAAAACACCGCACATCCGTCAGCTGCTCGCCCCCTGTCCACTCTCATTGTGTGTGATGAGGGACTCAACTCTCTGTTTCTCACACACTTTTTACAGAAAAACAAACATGCTCTTGTGCGTACGTCCGTTGAGCTCCTTCACTTTGGGCAGAATCACATGTAATGATGCAGAATTGGCTGCACGCTTTAACAGGTCCTGTCAAATTGTCACTGCGGCTGCAAGAAGCGACTGGTTACTTAGTTATAGTCCCACCTGACACAAGTCATGAAACATCAAATAACAAATATACGCAAAAAGAAATCACTTAAAACACCTTTTAACTACTTTACATTGCTTTAGGTCAGTCAGATGGTTGGTCCACCTGTGTGGTCCAGAATAAAATATCTTAACCGCCCTTTGGATGCATTGCAATGAAAGATATTCATAATCCCCAGAAGATGAATCCTAATTACTTTCATCACAAAGGTTCACAAAGATTTACAATTTTACTTTTATGTGATCCACAGCTATTGAGACTGATAAAAAAAGGCTTTATTCTTTTCATACAGCACCATCCAGATCGAAATGTTAAATGTCCAGAATCTACAAAACAACTGACTTTTTGTACTAAACTAAGAGAGGCAACATGGTAAACATGCCTGTTGAACATCAGCATCATCTCGGTGCATGATGTGAGCGTTTAGAGAGTGAGCGGCTCTCAGTCTTGTTCATTTTCTTGCAAAAATCTGCAATAAATGTCAGTGATCATTTTCCAGGCGAGTGTAAGCATGACACTGCTTCATACAGATGAAAACAGTGAATATTGGTTTCTCCTGTATGCTGACCATTTATAAAGTTAGCACAGAAACAAGCAATGAAATTTACAGTTTTAAATGGTCATGCAACAAACTCATAGATACTGCATTCATACACATTTAACAGGGTTTGTCAGAAATCTAAAGTCTCCAAGTCACGTAGCATATTACATCCTTAATTAATGTTAACAAACTTATTTGTGCACTTCGACAAAGATCAGTTAGATTTTGAAACGTTTCGACAGTACAAGTCGTCGTGTATGAACTAATTTGAGCATGGAGACTCTTTCTGAAACTTGGGAACTCAAATACACTCAAAACAGCTTTTCTCCTGGGCTCTCAACCACATCCCTCAGCCTTCCTCAGCATGGAACTTGTTCAGGTGTCATCGCCATTGAGATGCAAGTAAATCCTCCAACACAAACCTCGGCCACGGTTGTGACATGTTTGTGCAGGAACCATCGCTGCTTTGTCTCATTCTGCGATGGTAAAATATGTTTTATGCAACAACGACTCTGGTTTGGGAAAAGCAGCCAATTAGTAAACAGCAAAGTAAAGAGAAGACTGCAGGGCTTGTTTTCGTGGCGGCGAAGACGTGATGTTTTCTCTTCCCACGTCCAAACCTGAAGCCACGGAGCCGAACCCTCGTACCCGCGAGGCCGTTCCAACCTCTGCTGGCATCCCACAAACCTGCTGTTTGGACCAGGACGCTGCGGCTCCACGCAGCCTCAAACAGCTCTTTATGTCTCCGACGTTAAACACCTATTAGGGCATGTTTCAGCGGCTGACAAACAGAGGACAAAACAAATGTTTGTTGGTTGCGGTGGCGAGAAAAAAAGCAGACGAGGCAGACAGTCGGGTGACTTCATGCGAGCTTGAGGTCGCTTTGCGTAACTCACTTTGCTGGCATATTGCTCTTGGAGGAGCTGGTGTAAACCATGTGTAGACATTGGCCAACGCCGTAACCAGAGTGGGTAGTTGGTGTAAATACATAAAATTCATAATTGAGTGGTTCTATTTGAGCTGCACAAAGACGACACTGTGTTTGAGGAATTAATAAAAAAATCTGGTTTTCTGGTTCCAATCTGCATCAGTGAGACATCCTGCAGTTCAATCCGCTAAATACCCGTCATTTAAGCGTATGCACAAGAAAGCGATGTGGGTATGAAAGCACGGAAAAACCAGTTGTTTGTGTTACAGGGAACAAAGAGAAAGAATAGACAGATGGGGATAAGACTGAGTAACAGGGACTGAAAGGTGAGAGGGAGGAAATGAAAACAGACAGGATGGAGTACAGTCAGATTGTGTGTGTGTGTGTGTGTGTGTGTGTGTGTGTGTGACAGTGAAAGTGTGTCTTTGTGTGTGAGAAAGGATGAAAGTGGGTTTATGTGTGTGTGTATGTGTGAAACAGAGAGAGAAACTCCATCTCTCTAAAGCTCGGTTAAGCAGATTAGCGACATGCTGGCTAAAATGCTGAACGCTCCGCAGGTCAAGTACAACCTGATATAAGCTGATGGAAGTTGGACCTGCTCCCGTCAGCCGCAGACCTCAGATCAGATTACCAAACCTCGGTATTCCTGCGCTCCGCCATTAAGGAGCTGAAAGTAAATCTGATTCTGGGTCAGCAGGTTTTTCTGGATAAACACCTCTGGGTTTAGTTGCTGCTGGATATCACCAGATTACTTTCCTCTCAACCTTTAATTCGAGTCACTTTCTTGGCTCGAACCTGCGTATTGCCCTCACACACACACACACACTCAAATAAATAGCCAGAGAGATTGTGAATGAAATCAGACAGTGAGCATAACTTCTTTATCTGAAACCTAAATCTGTAATTGTAGCCATAAACCAGATCAGTTAAGGCATTTTATCTGAACTTTTTCAAGTGGTAAGTGGAGGGATTAAAGCTTTCCCATGATTCACCACACATACCTGTAGCTTCTGAGTCAATGTTGACTTTTAATTAACACATAACTATAGTAGATGGTCCACCGGTTTGGGCTTTTAGCAGCAAGCTGGATGGCAACTTTGGCCAATGGACACTTAAATATCTCAACACCTACGAGATGGATTGGAAAAATATTTGGTAAAGACATTTATGGTTTTACGACATAATGTTTCATTTGTCTTGGTGATCCCTTGAGTGTTCTTCTAGCGTCACCATCAGGATGAATGTTTTTTTAAGAGAAATATCTTCACAGCTGTTGGGTGCATGTATCCCTCATCATCTTCCAGACTGCAATAAGTTTAGAGACTAACGTTTCCTCTTGCACCGACATCGGGTCAGAATTTGAATTATGACTAAATACATATTTTACATCAGCCTCAGGTATACTTTGATTTTTGTGGAAATGACCACATGGCAGCATGCAAACACACCAAACTGAGATGGTGAACAAGATAAACAACATCACCGTGAGCCTGTTAGCACGCTGACACTGCATTTATCTCGAGGCCTGGCTGTGCCTACAGAAAGCCTCACAGGCCTGCTCGCATGACTTTGGACTCACATGTCTTACTGGAAATTACATAACAGTCCAATAACCAGTCAACATTACATAATGTGTCTAATAGGACCTAATGGACACATTATGTTATGTTTGCTATGTGTGGATTAGATCTGCCATTGAAGACCACAAGAAGAAGAAGAAGGAAAAAAAATCTTCTTTGTTGGCCTCTGATAATGTTTGAAAGTCCCGAGTGGTTTTTCCGTCCCGCTGTGGAGTTATTTTACCACGACCACGTTCTATTTTTGGGAGGTGACCCCCTAATAAGGGGAAGTTTTACGGGACAAAGTCTTGTTGTAACTGTGGAGGAATCTTCCTCACTGGACATGAATGGCGAGCATCCAGCATCTGACTGTAAGGTCACTGTTGCTGTGTAACATCGCCGTCGACCCGGTGCCCTCTCATCCTCCTACTGTCTGCCTCCGCTGCAGGGATGTAAACCGAGTCCTGATTAAAAGTAAACAGTCTTTTTTTATCTCTTCTCCTCCTTCCTCTATCCCATGTGTCGCACGGCGCTGCTTTCTGAACGCTCGTCTTACCAGATAAACACGTCTCACCTCCCACCATCCGGCTCATTCCCACCGCCGCCGGACGGAGCGGGGACGGAGAGCGCTGAGGTTTGGCGTCTCCAAAGATGAAGATTTACTGCTGTGTGGTCGAGGCCGATGTTTTGGAGCTTGGAGCCTGTGTTGAGGCTGAAATGTATTTCCACTGAATGTGAAAGATTCCTGTTTAACATGAAAAACTTGAGATTCAGAAGAAGAGAAACAAAGAAAGAGAGAGAAGAGGAGGTAGAAAAGGCTGTTGTACTATTAGCTGCAATCACATGATGCAGATTTTCAGACATCCATAAACAGCTGGTTAGTTGGAAGAAGCACTCTGATCTTTAACTTTAAAGTTTAAGTAGCAAGTAGATGTTATGTTATTCAGATTTTTACAAATGTGCAAAAGTCTTAGATTTAAAATCAATGTAACGTTATATTCTCACAGATTTTCACTTTGCTCTCTTGCACAGCACCAATGGTGATTATCAGTAATTGCAGGGTGTTTTTTGTTTGGCCAGAAAACAACTGCATGCTGCTTCACACACAGTTGAGTTTTAGTGTGCCGTTCATATTTTTTTCTGGGAAAGTCACTGTGACACACAGGTGTACTGAACGCTCTATTTCAGAGTAATATTTTGTATTGTATTTATTTTGCAGATATATCAATGTGAAGATGTGTAACTGCGCAGCTGGCAAAGGTTGAGCTAATTTAAACTTCTTCATATATTCAGTGGGTTATCTAGTCCATGATACATCATAATAAGTGATTATAATAGGACAGACAATATTAATCTGCCCTCATTAAGTCCCCAAAGCTTTAAAATCAGTGCAATGCAGTAGAAACTACAATACTTCACCTGAAATGTTGCTGATTAGAAGTTAAAAGTAACAGAAAATTAAAATACTCCAGTAAAGTACCATCGTTTTGAACTTATGGACAGTACTTGAGTAAATGTACTTAGTTACTTTCCAGCAGTGCAGCTGGTGTCCACATGTTCATAATGAAGACCAGCTCGCTCAGAGTCACTTCAGTTAACAGTGTTATTATACTGTCTTGTCACCCTCCAGGTCTGAACGCTGCCTCTTTAATATGCAGCAGGTTCGACCGTGAGTTCTTGTTGTAATGGAGCATAACAAATCCATTTCTACATGTTGGTCAAAGCCATTTCCTCTTTTTGTGTATCCCCCTCTTCTTGTTTTCCTCCTCAAGGGCTTTCAGGTAAACCGGTCCTCATCGGTGCCAGGCTCTTCTCAGAAAACATACACAAAGGTCGGACGTGCACAAAGGTCTGCATAAGTAAGTAAGTAAAGTTCATAAAGGAGCTTTCTAGAACAGACGTCACATAAGTGCTTCACAGTGAAAGTAAATAAGAAAACAGACTAATTTAAAGCAGACATCCAACAAAAAACATAAGGCAAAAAGTGACACTCTTATTCACATAAATACTGAGCTCTACAGATGGTAAGTCGATATTTATTAGAGATCAGAGAGGAAACCAGTAATTATGGGCTTCAACGACAAAAACTTCAAGTTGACTAAAATGTGTAAGAAAGCAGAAAGAAGACACTGATGAGGCACTTTACAGTTACAAATGACGAGCTGAACATGAACCAATTCACATATTTTGTAAGAAAACAGTAAAAGTGATGCAAGAGAGGTGCATTGTGGTAAGAAGTCGTAAAAACATGAACTGCAAGCGAATGAAATTGGACGGTAGTGGAACTGGTCAAAACAAACTTTAAAACTTGATGATTTGCTTAGGAACAGCTTCATTTGCCCATCTTCTCTTAATTTTGGCATATATATTGTACATTTATTTTGTTAATCATCTTCCTCTCAGTGGCTCACATGGAAAAGCAGACTGTCCATTATTTGCATGGTTGCTGGTACCTTTCATAATTATGTTGCTAACTGAAACTCTCTTTATTTACTGTCTTACTGAAGTTTTTATTCATTTTTTGTTATTTCACTTACTGGTGAAATTGCTAAAGAATCCGGTGCCAAAAGAAACAAGCTCCATCACTCGCACCGTTTAACGGCAGTGACTGTAGGTGACAACAAGAAAGAAATACTCATGGCTGGAGCGATGAAAAAAATAAAGTGATGAGTGAGTAAAAGCAGTGGAAATTCAGCTCAACGTGTCCAAAAGGAGGTGTATTGCTTCAAAGAGCAACATGAACTGCTGAGTTTTACTGAAACACCCGTCAACTATGTGCTTGTACTTTACAGCTCAAGTGAGGATTTTGATGCTATACTATCCATCATTTTAGCTGAGATTATGTGATTTCATGAGACCAGGTATCGGCCGCTGCAGGTCTCCATCGAGCCGCAGCCTCGGGGGAAACAGCTGCCTGATCGCTATCAGATATTTCTCAAACGGGCCTCCCCTCTAAACGACACACATCCCGCTCTGCTATTCACTGTTTGACTTTTTAAAGTCATGAGCCTCTTCCACACACAAACACACACAAACACAAAAAAAGCTGTCCTGCTGTCAAACACTCCAAATCACTCAGCAGAACAAACCCCCTCCTCCTCCTCCTCCTCGTTCCCCCTCATCGTCGTCTCCATCTCCTGCGGCTCCTCCATTGTCTTTGGCCGGGCCGAGCAAAAAGGCCCGCTGCTGCCGCGGAGTGTTTGCAGAGGCACAAAGAGAAAAGCGGCAGCGTGGCTGAATGGGGGAGTAAAAACAGAGAAGGGGGGAATGAGCTTAGGAGGGGTTAAGTGCTTTTTGATGGACTCACTGGAGGAGGCAGTTGGGATTGTTAAAGGATCAAGGTGTGTGTGTGCACCCAGCTGCTATAATATCACGCTCACATCAGACAACATTAAGTCACACAACATCACACATCTTGGCTTCCAGCAACAGACCCAACAAGCCTCCTCAAGCTGCGACTTCCCTCTAACCTATTTTTTCAGGAGCGCGTCCGTGCGTGGAGATTAAGCCCCGATGTCACATGTAGCTGTAAGCAAAGTCTCCCTATCGCAGTTATTTTAATGTCAGTCTAGCATGTTCTCTCTCTTTAATCCCCGGCAGTTGCGTTCTCATTTACCACAAAGCCATTAAGAGCCATTGTGATAGCAGAGGGAGAGCGTGCACATGAAGGACGGCATTTAGATCGTTTGTAATATTTATATATTTTGTGGATGAATCCCTTGATCCCTCTCATATGCGGCACATTTATGCATGTACAGTTAGAGCAGTTACATACTGTGGGATCTCTATTAAAAGGATCATAGTGAATAAAAAAAAAAGTCTTTTTGCATTTGCTGTGGCATGATAGTCACTTAATGAGGTACCTTTAATGTGTTTTCGATACCTTTATGTAACACTGAAAAGGAAAATAGATGTATTTTTGAGTAATTCTTGTCTTTTAATTGAAAGTTTTTCATAGAAAAGACTGTTTTGATGTGTTTTTTGCATCAGGACTCCTGTTGAGAAAGTACAACAAAAAAAATGTTTCTGTATATTCTTGAGTGAAGACAAAGGGAGGCTTGACTCTTAAATGACATTACCAGATTCATGAAATCCATTTGCTGCTGTAACAAGAGGATTAGCTGGAGTTTGCATGCAGGAATGAGGTCAGTTTATGAACTCAGAGAGGCTCAAGAGATGATAATCTTGGGAATTATGAGGAGTGGGAGACGCAAAGTTGACAGGAAGTTTAAAAAATTGAAGATCAAAAGATGGTGGAGCACTCAAGTTGCGCCCATGAAACGTTAGTGTCATGTTCGTCCGATGTCTGGTTTGTTTTCGGGTCTTGTCTCATGTTCGTTGTATTTTCCATGTCTAGTTATGTCTTGTCATGTTCAAGTTTTCATGTCTATCATGTGTCTTTTGTTATGTTTAAGTTTCCGTGTCTGTTTCTAGTGTTTCATGTCGTCTGGTGTTCTTTGTGTTTAGTTGGTTTTCTTGTTGTATTTTCATGTCCTGATTTACGGTTGAATGTCATATCTAGTTTCTTGTTCTGGTTCCTTGTTCTGGCGTGTCATGTTTTATTTTGAAATCATCTCTCCCTCATGTTCCAGATCCCTTGACTTCCTGCCATTGTGTGTTTACCTCCTGTCTTTTTGTCTGCCCCGCCCTGATTGTGTCCACCTGTTCCTTGTTTCCTCTCCTGCATATATAGTCCGTGTCTTCCCTTGTCTTGTTGCCAGATCGTTGTGTTTCACGTGCCTTTGTATGCAGGCCTGCCTTGCCTGAGTGAGAATCGTAATGGTTAGCTGGTGCTCTGAAAGGAAAATGAGATTTTATTTCATTTTTTTATTTCATTTTTAAACAACAAAACAAAAAATATATAATTCAGGCCCCTATGCAGAGCAGAAATGTGAAGGTTGTGATAAAATCAACTTATTTTACAAGTCAATGAGGCAATTCGGGGAAAGTAATCATCCACCTGTTCCAGTTAAGGGATCCAGCTGCTGCTCCTGCACAAACTTCACTCCAAGTCAGATGAATGCAGTGAGGAAACACTTTACATGAAAGCTAAGTTAATAGTAGTAAAGAACAATGATGTAAAGTAAGTTAAACAGAGAGAATTAAACTGAGCAGCCATGAGATGAGGAGCTTTAGAGCTAGAATGTTTACTTGTTCTATTTTTCAAAATAAGAGCACTTTGTCCTAACCTGTTAAACAAGAAGCTCATTAAACCTAACTGAGCATTAAGCACGAGATGGCAGATTTTAAGTGCTCTGAAAACTCAATTTCTGTATTGATCTTCTACAACAAGCACCTCAAGTTTGCCTTCGACATGCAGCTGCTTTAGTTGATCACTTTATTTTATGGATTACTATATATAATGTTAGGTATTGGACAGTAGAGACAAACTCTACTATATGTGTGTTTCCTCTCTGCAGGGTGTTTTTCAGCTCATTGTTTTGCTTTGATTAACCCAAATTTGATCTCATCCTCACTTCTCTCATCAGAGTCGTCACCAGCCATGAAAATCAGCTGCCCCCATCAGCAGACAGACAAAGTAAGTGGCCATAGCTGGTGAACATTGAGGGGTATTTATGGGTAACTCGAGCCGACCGTCTGCTGTAAATCATTTTCAAACCTCACCTGACGCGGCCTCACCTGTCGCAGCCAAATCTCAGATCTGCCCTCGCTTTACTGCCTGTTTTTCTGCCTTAAAGTGGTCCAACAAAAACAGTTTCTGCACATTTTTAATAACCTGGCCAGACTGACCATGAGCTCTGTGAAGTTTCATTTAGTTTAGTAATATTTAGTTTATTCTAGAGATTCAGATTCTGGCATCTTCTCGATGCTGTTCCTCAGTTTGGTGCTGCTCTTCATTCAGGCCTGCTTTTTTTTGTTCTGAGTTGAGGCCTTTGAATTATGGAGCTCTCTGGGTAGATACTAAAACTCAGCAGTGAGAAAAGAGAGAAAGACATCAATAGGCTGAAAGAGAAAAAAAAAGGGGGCTGGTGAAGAGGTGGATGTAGGGGCAGGGGTAGATGGGGGCCACTGGAGTGACAGTAAATCTGGTTTTATTTTTGAATGAACATTAAATGAACAGGCACATGCTTCAGTGAGTGAACCAGCGGTGAAACAGAGAGCTTAAAACCTTTCTGGGCTCTGACAGCTTGATGATTTGCCACACAGCTAACAGGCGAGTTAATCATTTTTCTTCTTTATTTAACCTGGTTAGTCCCACGTGGAAGAAACTCACCTTCAAAGGAAGCTGAGGCAGCAGCACAAATTTAAAAAAAAAAAAAAAACCGGGTGAGACGTCCCGCAGCGACAGCAGCTTGTGTTTCATTGACGGTGGAAGACACGCAGCCAACATAAAAGAAATAAACAACCATCACATGACCACAGCAAGTAAATGTGCCTCATTCAAGTCTGCATAAAGGGGGTCTGACTTCAGAGAGAAAACCACGCAGCGACCCATCAAAGCCCACAATGACTTCCCTCTTTATTACCCATAAAACATCCTTTTCAGTCCTCTGAATGTGGAATTCCCTGAATGTGGAGCTGTTCCTGCACTGGTAAAATCACGTGTAGCTTTCAGTGTGTGTGTGTGTGTCTTTCTGTTTTTCTGTTACCACTAAACGCTGTTTGTAAGATTCATATTCAGTCTGTTGAATAATGACACAACTTGTTGTCCGAGAGTAAGAAAAACTGATGATTTCAAATGACCCCAACTCGTCACCATTCGAGCCGCAAGACGTCTTACTCTGGGATATTTTCAAGATTCAGATTCAGGATTCAAGATTTTATTATCATCAGTCTCTGCCCCCCTTAAACAATGCTCAAACATATTTAGAAAGACCACACAGGCAAAAAGAAAAATAGATAGAGATAAAATAGATTATAACCTCAGTAATAAAATAAAAATATAGACCTAAAACATAAATAAAAAGCAAACATATAAAGAGGGATAATGTGCAATATGATATGGAAATAATATTTAGGGATGAAAGTGAACTTTTTATTAATATTTTCTCCTCAGTCTGGGTATTTAAAGCAGTTATTTCTATTTTTCTTATTGTGAAGATTGTCTGTGCAGCCTGGTATGAAGCCTCATCGATCTTCTTCTTCCTCTCAACCAGACAGAGAGCATCTTTGTTATCCAAAAACACTGGGGAGTCACATGTTCCTTCATTACCGTGAACGTGGACAATAAAGTTTATTTTGAGACAGTCCCACATACAGCGCACTGTCCCAAAGATGTAAATCTCTTTTATAATAGGACAAAAATACATACATTCAGTGTTAAAATAGGCTCAGTAGTCTCTTAAAACAGCAGGACGCTTTGCTCAAACAGGACAGAAATAGTTGGTTTGCTGGGGGCTATTTTCAGCTGTGGTTTGATACAGCGGCAAATTAAAAGTTAAAAATGGGAAACATCAGGATGCAGCGCTCAGTCCAGAGAAACACATTTCTATATGACTGCCTTTATGATCTTTTTACAGTCTTTGGGACGTATTATCCACCTCGTCTTTTATGCACAGTTCATTTTCACTGAATAAAGGATTTCTGAATGTTCAAAATGTTTAGTCACTTTTTGCTGAGTATTTAAACTATTTTTATATCCAGCAGCTCAGTCTGTCATCGTCCTAAAGGCCAAATTATAATAACTTCAATGATTAATAACCCTGACCTTTTCTCTGGCACCACCATGAGTTGACTTTTGTGGTTCTGAGTGAAATTTTATGACAGCAAATGAACAGACTGCCATAATATTTGTTCATTCTTTGTTAGATTTCCATCAGAATGAATTATCGTCTGTTCAAACTTTTTAATTTACCTAATACTTTGATTTATGACCAAATATCTGCAAAATGATTGACCGTCCCATCAGCCTTTTCTGTAGTTAGTGCTTAGTTTTATTAAGCAAATTTTGGCATTTTAACACACTTTGCTAAGATGATGACCAGAACGCGCATGTAGACTTTACTTAGTTTGGTTTGAAATTATGAATAAATGGATGTAAAATGACAACAAAGAGAGATGTCACTGCTAGAATGAAAGAGGACGAGACAAAAAACGAGAAGCAAAACGTGGAAACCTGCAACAGAATTCTTTCAAACCACGTCGCTGCATCAATGAGCCAAACACCCCCCCCCCCAAAAAAAGAAAGAAACAGCTGCTCTCCTGCCTCCCAATGAGCGAGACAGTTAATAAGGAGGCAAAATGATCCAAGGTGATTCACTGGTCTTTCTTCTGCTTCCACATCAGGCCTCCGCTCCCGACCTTTGACTCGCCGCCCCTTGACCTCGGCTTTGTCCAGCCGTCAGGTGCCAGCTTGCCTTCCACGGGGATCGAGATTCCTTCAAGATGCTCTCGCCCGAGGGGGTTTAGTATTGTCTCTCTTGGACAAAGAAAGAAAAATCACCAATAGCCCTCCAATGTCCGAACCCCATGAATAACACCGCATGCACACGCTGGTTTTTTTTTGGGTTTTTTTCTACTACTCGGGTATGGTTTTCATCATGACTCTGTCCTTTCTCCTCTCCCATCAAATTTCACATTTCTCTCCTGGCACGATGAGGTGATTGCCAGAGAATTTCAGACATGCTTCAGACAAAGACATCAAAACATTTCGGGGGGGAAAATATGAAATCTTTCCGCCTCCCTCTCCTCCTCCCTTCTCTTTGATTTGTAACATCTTGTGGGCATCTTGTCAGCCGCTCCTGACCGAGATCAAAGTGCTGCCTCTCTCATGTGGAGATATCATTCTTTATGAATATTTTGCAGGTTCCTCCACAAATCACATTTGCCCACCGGCTTTGATACGGCTGTCCTCCCCTACAGGAATTCATATCATACATCCCTGCTCCTCCTCCTCCTCCTCTCCGTCTGTTCTTCATCCCTCTCTCATCGCGATACATAATAACGGCATCAAAACTTCAATCCGAGGGATTGAGTGGAATCATCCCTGACTTCAAAAACAGAAGATTTCCATCTCTGTGACGCTGAATTTGTGTCTTGTTTTCACACTGGCAAAGTCACAGCTCACGTCCTCTCTCGTCTTTTTTTTTCTTTCGTTCTTTCGTCCCCTCTGCAGGCCCTTTTTTTTCTCCACCTTGCTCTCTCGCCCTGTCCTGCGTGCCCTTTTCTTCCCTGCCGACCAGAAGAGCACAATATGTGGGATCAAACAGCGGGGAAGTGAGGAGCAAAGTGTCTCTCTGTCTCCTAAGCCCCCGGAGGATTAAGGCCAGGAGACTTCAGAGGAACGGTCATAAAGTGTGTTCGTGCCTGCGGGGTGTAACGAAAGAGGGAAGAAGCAGGAGGAGAGAGACGGTGGAGTCGGTGGTTAAGAGAAGCACACAAAAGAAGAAGAGTTCATGAGTGTTGATGATGAGTTTTTATCAACTTGGAGAAACAATGTAGCTTCAGGGCAGGAGGTGAAACTTCATAAAGGCAATTAACTCTGATGATTGAAGACTTTTAGAGTTAAAATCATACTAAAATGAGTGTTTACGGTCAAACAGGTATTGTTCACACTCTGCTGCTATAAAAGCTGCTTATTATACTACTTTACTAAATGTGGGACATTAAAGTGGGGGAGTACATTCAGTGTTTCATGCTGGAAGACGTCTCTTATCAGAGTATCGAAACCAAACATTTAAAACAGCATTTCAGCCCAGTTTTCATCATTCAACTTTAACCAGTTTCCATTGGAAGATATTGAAAAAAGAAGCAAATATTTAAAGGTTAAAGGTCATAAAGGTTGTTGTTTGAAAGACACACGAATGGAAAAAACCCAGAAAGCTTCTCGTTTGATGGATTGGCTTTACTTCATAACGGAGTCAGTTTTCACCAGTGACATAGTCAAACTAATTTGTTTCAGTACAAACTTGAGATACATGTGCTTTACTTGAGTATTTATTTATTTATTTTTATAAAACTTATAAACAACTCTGTCCAGCGAAACCTGCTCATCTCCAAATTTGGTGATATTTCTGTAATTAAGTGTTCCCTTATGGTTGAGATTATTATTATTCCTCCTTGAGCTCATAAAACATTGACATTTTGGAAGTGTGTAGATCTTGTAGACCATAATGTACTGTTGGAGATTAAATTACCAAACAGTATATAAATACATATAGATATACATCGACAGCAGCACCTTGCAGCAGTAACATGAAATATGATATAAAACATAGACTGGATCTTTTCATTTCACTGATATTGTCCTAAAAATACTCAGAGATGTTTTAAGGTTTTGAATGCAGGATATTTACTTTTGGTGGAGTATTTTCGCTGTTTTGCTGAAACTTTTTAAAGAGCAGTCTTACACGTCACAGGCAGATGAACTCTGACCTCTACAGTAATGTCACCTCACCTCAACCTGCGATCAGATCCATACCAGAGACCCCTCCCTGCGTCCGACGGCTCATTCTTCTTCTTCCTCCGCATACGGAGGTGGCAGCTTGGCCTTCAGGTGCAGGGGTGAGTCGCTGACTGCTGCGTCACCCACAAGATATTTTATTCCAACTGTGAGCTGGAGGGCGGCCGTTGTCACATTTATCATGATCGCAGAAAAAATGAATTGCAGGGGCCGGGTGATACGAGCGATCCCGCTGTGACCTCTGGGAGGAGAAGCACATGTGGAGGGTGAGCACGTACATTTTTCTGAAGTCACCATTTTGCTGTTAAGATAAAATAAGTGAATAAGAACATACCAAACCTGCCCACTTTTGTGCTTGTGTTTGTTCTCAAATGATCATTTAACTGAAGATAAAACAGAAAATAATCATTTTGTAATGGCAAATTGTAAGTCGATGTTTATGATCCTCTTCATACTCTTCATCCCTGACGTTCACTCAGCTCATCATCCTCGTGTCTTCTCTTTCTCTTAAAATGACTCTTCATCTTTTTATCTTCCCCATAATTCCTCTCTCGTCTCCTCTTCTCTTTTGAACATCTGTTGCCATTTTAAGG
>JBAJHX010000051.1:22967519-22978132 GCA_037176925.1 Amniataba percoides | reverse complement strand
TGACGGTGCTGCAGCTACATAATGTGAAAACGTACGAATATGAAGCAGACTGAAAACTGAAAACAAACCGAGTGCCAGCATGATTTTTCTGAACATAGCATTTTAAAAGTATTTGATGAAGTCCATAACTAACTACCGTTGGGAGTCCTTATGAAAACAGCTTTAGAAAGCACATTAGTGTTCATTAGTGCAGGTACAGCATGTTCCCAGGATCAGGATGGAGCCGTCCAAATTGGCTGGGATAAGTTTGGCCTGGGTAAGAGTCCTGGGAGCGGTCCAGTCCACGGTTTCTGAGTGGGTGGCCTCTTCCAGATCTGCACATGGTTTCATATGCCATGAATCTCCTTTACGCATGAACCTACACTGACAGCGGAGCGCTCACGTACACAAAATATACAAAAATCCCAGTGTGTTCCACTTATTGGGAGCTTTTATCAGTTAATATGAAAATATTTTCCCCGTGGAAACCACCAATTGGCTGACCACAAACCTCTCCCCAAACTGGAAGCCCAACTGGCAAACGCTTTGAACAATCAACCGCAAGACGTCACAGCGCCGTTTAAAAGGCTTTCGGGCTGAGATTGAGCGGGGGATAAGGGTTGGTGGAGTGATAGAGGGATAAAAACAGAAATAAGGAAGAAGGGAGTTTGGCTGGCGTTTCAGAAGAAAGATAATGATTTCCCATAAATACCATCACAAAGGTTCCCATTCATTGTAGTCTGAGTTATTTTCATTGGGAGAAGAACCGTGGATTTAGAAAATAGCTTGATTGGTTTTATCTGACAAAATGCATAAAAACACAGCAAACAGGAACACCTTGATTGCTGAAGATTAAGAACGTCTTTATGTAAAGTTTTTAAAATACCTACTCTCTAAGTGGATGTTTAAACTGGATTTAACCGTTCATATGAAAGATCTCAGGGAATCAGTGCAGTTTACAGCATCAGCTCATTGTTTCGGTTTTCAGCTTTTTAGCGTTTCGTTCGTTCTCACCCCTCTCATCATGTTCGGGCTGCAGCTGTTTTCAGTGAAAAAGCAATACTGCCTCAGTATATTGGTGGCAATAATTTGCTGTGGGCCAAACCCCCAAAGTCCCACCACCGGAGAGAGCCTCTCATTTGAAGCAGCAGATATCCATCAGTTACACACACACACACACACACACTTCGGCTTGGGCTTGGGAAGAAGAGAATTAGAGGTAACCACAAAGACATTTACGAGCAGCCCCATGGCAGCCATCACCCAAACAGAGCTGCTGCCACAGAACCGCAGGGGCAGAGAAACCCTCTGTCTGTTGACTCTGCAGATTAGTGACTTAATATAACCACACAAAGACTGCCTTTCTCCCCGCTGCACTCAGGGAATATGCTGAAGAAGGAGCAGACGAGTAGCCGCTCTGGTTATATAATCTATTTTCTTTTACCACCAAGGAGCTCCGCTGAAGTTTGCTCAGCTTCAACAATGTAAAAAGGGGCAGCAAAGCAAACTTTCTGTGGAGAGGACCGGTTTGAAGCCTGTGTGAAAATCAGACCTCTGTACTGATTTGATCAAAAATAGATGCCAGAAAAACACGGCAGCCTATTATCATTGTTTTCTATACAATAAAGCAGCGGTGACATTATTCCATCTCAAGGCCAAGCCAGATAACACAATTAAAATAAGGTGACCTGATGGAAACCTGCCAAACCAACCAGAGCGGGACCTTTTACACTCTTTGCAAGCTCAAGAAAAAGAAATTCATAGCATGCAACACAGATTTTCAGTTTGTTTCTTTGAATATTTCTTACTTTGAGAACATGCACACAACCAAGTAAACTTCAAAGTCCAAAAGTTATAACACGTACAAATCCTCTCCAGTGAATCAGATTTGCTATCTCGCCATTTTGTCGTCATCACCCAGTGAGGGCGAGACAACAAGATAACAGATGTGGTCTGCAAAAACTTTGGTGAAAAAAGCTTGGTGTGCTGGAGAAGAGCTGTGATGTGTTTTACTTCAAGCTGCTCAGTGAACATCAGCACCTTTGAGGCAGATTTAATATCACCCGTCACAGTGATAACTCAGCATTTCTCCAGTTATTAATATTAACATACAGTTTCCCACTTTTATATCCCCTTCAGTAACTTTAAGGCTTTTCAAGTTTGTTGTTCTACATTTTCTCACAGTATTAATTATATCCTGTATAAGCTCATTCCACTTCATTGCTGAATTAATGTGACGTTTACAGCCAGTAAAACACTGAAAAATACTGAAATAGAAAAAGCTGATTTATTCCATTAAACTGAAACATTCATGCACTATTTTGAGACATTTTACCAAAGCTCAGTGAGACATGTTTTATATCTTTGTGAATTTTTGAATCTAGCATTTGAAATTAAGTTCTGGGATTTCTCTGAACAACCAGTGAGTAGTAAGTATTACTTTTAAAGGGGTGTAAATAGTCATTTCTGTCTGTTTCTTGTCCAATATCAAGAGCTTCCATCTAGCCTGCCTGAGTGTATATGCTTTTATTATCACTATTTTGTGAGAAATAAATCAAATCTCGAGTGAAAAACAAGGATGGGGCATTGAGTTTTCTCGTACAGACCCCTAACAAACGACACAGCTAACAATGCCATCGTTCGCTGCTGTTCCAGAGACAGTTTTGGAATAACGCCATCATTCATAGCAACCATGCTGACACGGGAAACATCAACCCAAAGCATCAATTTTTCACAGCTTATTTACTTTCTCATGCTTGGGCTCCACACGTCCTGCGAATATGATGCCATGATTCAACGCATGAGGTCATCACCGGTTGATTGGCATTTTATGCTCGGCTTAGGCAGCCGGATGAAAATGACGTGATTAAGGGAGAGGCAGAGGGCTGGAACAGGGAGGTGTAATCCAAGTACTCCCAGAGCGAACTGGACTCATATTAAAGACGAAGTTATCTAATAAAGGAGGAGACCACCTACATGCAGAGGGGAGGATGCAATATCTCATCGAACATGTCAGTTCACAGAATATTACCAGCACATAATGAGACAGAAAGAAAGAAATGATGCAGTCAGCAGTGACATGAAGTGATAAAAAGCCAAAGAAACTATTTAGACTCCATTTTGTAGATTTGTATAATGTGAACAGTCAAACCTACAGAAAATTATCACCTGACTTAGCAGTTACCTTTAGCTTTGTGTAGTGTTTCGAGGTGTTTCAGCTTTACTGTTTGCTCAACGTCTGCTGAATATATAAAGTATCAACTGTTTGCTCATCTATTCACGATCAGCTTTGTGTTGTTGCTGCTAGTTGTGCTGTTCCCAGTCACCAGAAAACCATTTAACATAGGTTTAAAAAACATTTCCCATAGTTGCTTCTGAATGCTGAAGGAGAAATAAAATGCATTGGAGGAAGAACTGCAGAGCATGGTGATGAAGTAAAACCCTGATTGTTGATGAAACTGATGTTTAACTAATGTTAAACTGAAAACAATGTAGTGCAGCACTGACTGTCAGTTGACAAACTATATCGGTGGTTTCTCTGTAAAACCTCTGATTACATTTTCATATCAATAAAAATACCATGCACATATTCTTAAATGCACCACTGCTTTTGGTAGAGGCCATTTTTAGCTCCATAATCGCTCAAGATGCTGCTTATTGGCTGCAGGGGAAGAGCTGCGCACACAAACACTGAGAGTGAGAGCAGTCAGTAATTCAGTAGGACTGTCTGTAACCACAACAGCCGCATCATCTCCATAACAGAGGGCAGTGTGGAGCGTCACGCCGGACATGGTTTGACTCTTCCCACTGATACACTGTCGATCTGCCCTCCAGCGACATCAGCAGCTGTGTGTTTCTGAGAGATGAATGTGTGATGTTCAGTCTGCTCCCGCCGTGACGTCACGATCTGGGGTGTGAAAATCCCCTTATGTGTTTTACGGGAGAGGGGCAATCTCATGATTCCCACCTCTCCAGTCAAAACAACATGTAGGAAAAAGGAAGGGCTTCTTCACAGATTGAGTTTCTTTTTCCCTGAGATCCTGCAGCAGATGGCAGACAATGGAGTACAAAACTTTTGAGCCATTTCACTTTAAAATAACAAATACTGTGTTTCTTTGAAAATACAATATACAGTATTATATATATAAGCTGCACAAATTGTCAATGCACTCTGTACAATATAACAGTAATTTAGTTAACAGATTTTTCTTACTTGTGCTGCAAAATCGCCAAACTTTCTACAACTGTGTGTTTGTTCGAGCTGCAGAGGGTTTAATCTGGGTCAGTCGTGTCTGTGTTTCTGCGGGTGTCTGTGTTATGGCCTGAGGTGTCTGACAGTGAGGCTGATATATGAAGCTCCGTCCACCATCGTTCATGACCCCCAACACACTAATTACAACCGCAGGCTCGCAGCGAGGCCCGATTCTCTGAACCCAGAACTTTATGACAGCACGCTAGGCAGGTGTGTGTGTGTGTGTGAGTGTGTATGTGTGTGTGTGTGTAAGTGCATGGGTAAGAGCATAAGTAGCTGGCTGAAGATTGACATCCCCGCCCCACCTCCCACTGATCTGATGACTTGACCTCTGACCTTCCATCTCCATAGCTGGAGAGATTAAAAAGCAAAGAATGACCAGAGGATAAGAAGCGATGGCTCAAGCGATTCAGTCGCATGAGATGAGTCAAACATGGAAAATGTGTGAACATCAACCCGTCATTTAGCATGTTTGGCCCGTGCACACACACACACACACACACACACACACACACGCTTACATATCTGAATATTAACTGGTCTGTGTTGATATTGCGATGAGGAATCCTTGCTCGGACTGATATTTACATTTCTGAGTGGCAAATGTCGGCCTTCCTCTCGTCATACATTCCTCCCAGACACACAGCCGGGATGCTGTTTTGCAGGTCGCCTTGGAGACGGTGGGGAATGAGAGAGAGAGAAATGTAGGGGATGAAGGAGGGGAAGTTAAAAGGGAGCTTGGGCTTCTCTTTTATCAAGTCACACTGATCTTTCTACTCAGCTTTTGTGTCTCATACCGGCCTCCTGTCGTATCAGTGAACACGTTATAACTTTCTAAGTATTAGAAATCAAAGCATATATTTGTCTTTTAGCTATTAATATGTTGCATCCTTTAAACATTTTTAATTTTATATTTGATTGTATTATGACAAGCTTTTTGTTACTTATTGTCTATTCAGTTAAGTCTGTAAATACATTTTTTATCATACTCTATACTTCTGTTGTTGAGCATGAATTGAAATTCAACATGACCTTAGAAATACTTTTTTTCTCCTGAAATAAGCAAAAAGCAAAAAAACATGACCTGCTCTTGACACCTGACCGATGCAGAGGAACATTGTTCTTGCACCACCACCCTTTCAGTGACCTCTGACCCCTCACCCTGGACACAAAACTCAGTGTCCCCTCACAGTTCAGATGGTGAGATTAGAGTCTGTTGTGGCTGGAAGATGAGAGATCTATGGAATTATTACTATTATCATTATTATTATTATTGTTGTTGTATTTGTATGTTGTCACACTATGTTTTTTTGTCATCATATACAGTAAGTACTCATCATATTCAAGTCAGTTTCAGAGCTTAAACCTGCTGGAAAAGCAATAAACTGCAGTGAGTCATTCACAGCTCTGTGCCGCCATCTATAGTCTCTATGGTGCAGCAATGAGGGTTTATAAATCTAATTTCTAATTTGACTGTGATTTAAATGACGAATGAAAGAACTGTAGATTTGGAGTGTGCAAAGATGCCCTTTGAGAGTTAATGCAGAAAGATGTGCATTAATGTAACATGTGGTTTAACATCAATAATGCATCACTATGTATGATCCAATATTACATATACAGCACTATGACATGTGGTTATTGTGCTTAATGAGAACTTTTACCATTTTTTAAAAGTACATTTTGATGTTAGTCATTTTTGTCTTTACTTATAATATTGCATCTCTGTGAATCTGCTTAGTTTACTTATGTATATAGTTTATTTATGTAATTCTGATCTTATATGTTTTTATAGTTATTATTGTATTTCCCCAATGTGGAATAAATAAAGTTTTCTTTATCTTATCTTAATAAAGTATTTCTATGCTGTGGTAAGGGCACTATTTAAAATACGAGAGTAGCTTTATCACTGTATAAAGTAGAATAACATTTAAATATCTGAGCAAACCTTTACATTTACAGTATTTTAATAAACATACTATATAAAGTTGTAATATTACATCATTGACGTTCACTAAACTTTACTCCCGCGCATGCGCAGAGTCCCGCCGACCCTCCGACACCGGCAGTGACGTAAAGATGGCGTCCTCCGCTGGCCGGCTGGCAGCACGCTGGCTAACAGCTTCAGTCTCTCCTTGTCACAGCGGCGCAGCTTTCCTCAACGTTTACCGGAGACATGCGGGGGTTTGCTCGGCGGCCACGCTGCGGGGGCTGCGGGGAGGGTCGGCGGTCCTCCGAAGCTCCTGGACGGCCGGAAGAGCGGTGACATTGAGAGGACCGGCAGGTGAGAGGCGGCTAACTGTTAGCATAACATGCTCAGTTTATCATCTGTATCTGCAGCTTTCTGTCACTTCTCACAACAACAACGTGTCTGTGTGCATGTCGCCGTCCAGACTTTGTGATGTGCAGAGTCTCAGTTTGATGACGTGATAATAAAGAGTCCTGCAGGGCTGCTCAGCATGTGATGTAACTGCTCTCTGTTGTGCTGCGAGATTACATCAGTGACAGTGTGTCCCATAGGCTATATAAAATATAACAATACCTATGTACATCATTTAGTATGAACCCACATCACTTTTTGTCAGCATCATGTAGTTTTTTATGTTTATGTTGTTACTGCAGGTACAGTGAACTCAATATATTTTACAATTTTAAAGTTTGGATTTACTGTGTATTGTGTCGCACATTGAATAAGTAAATCTGCATAGCATGACAATAATGCAAAATCAAGTATATAGTCATAATAAGCATGTTTCTCATCAGTGTTCTTGAATTAATGTGGTTTCCGGAGTGTAAAGCAACAGTGAAATGTTGCTGCTCTTTTATATATAACAGCTTTATTGTACATGTTATACAACTAATTAATGTGTTTTGCAGTTTGAGGTTTTATGTGCAAGATTGTATAATCACGGTGATGCACTCTTGCTCTAATAACGCAAATGAAGTGTGCTGTAATACTTACCATGCATAGTTTTAATTGCAAGACATTTTTCAAAACTTGTGTGTGTACTGAAGTGGTACTCAGTTTTGGCGTTAGTTATGAATTCAGCGAAATGTGCTGTGAAAACACGTCAGTGATGTTTTACTGGTTATATAGCGTGGTGGAATTGAATGCAGTGCATAACTATTGTTTTTTGAGTGTTATATTGATTAATAGCTACAGTGACAGCTGACAGGAATACGTTAAGGAACTTTGCCGAAGGCCTCGATGCAATAATTTTGGACTTTGTTGATGATTTACTTCCATGAGTTACAGCTTGCTTCTTTATATTTATTGCTCTGTGCACTAAAAGTTCCTCCTTTTTATGAAATATTACAGACATCTCATCAGCATTTGTGGGCAACTTATGTCCTATTATGATCCTTTTCTCTGCAGACAAAAAATGTCCCCACGAGATTTCCTGTCACTCGTTTCACACCAGCAGCAATTTGGCAAACAAGGAGGACTTCTATGGAGTCTTGGGCGTCTCCCGAACTGCCACACAGAGGGATATCAAAAAGGCTTATTACCAGGTCAGAGACACACTTTACTGGGTCACACTGTTGTGAAAATACATACAGAGTTTTAAAGTCTGACTGCCCATAATGTGGATAACGTGAGTTTGTTTGGATAATATTTTTGAAAGAGATTTGGATCTGATGCATTTTTTATTTTCTGCTCTTATCTTTATTCCTACTTTTTGTCCCTCTCCAGCTGGCAAAGAAGTACCACCCGGACACAAACCCAGATGACCCAGAGGCCAAAGAGAAGTTTGCCAAGTTGGCTGAAGCCTATGAGGTACCAACCAGTTACATGCAGCTGAAATAATTAAACAAATAACTTAGTTCCCTCCTCAGTTATGTTAAAGTGCAGTACAACTAGTCGTTTATGATTAGTAGCCGTTACATTATGTTGTGTAAACCCAAAATATAACTCTGAAGGTGCTGAGTGACGAGGTGAAGAGGAAGCAGTATGACATGTACGGAGCGGCGGGCTTTGATGCAAACCGCGCTGGGGGCAGCCAGCAGCAGTACTACAGAGCCGGGAGCAGAAACATAGACCCCGAGGAGCTTTTCAGGAAGATCTTCGGAGAGTTTACTGGAGGAAGAGGCTTCGCAGACATGCATAACATTTTTGAACAACGGCCCGAGGTCAGAACTCGCTGTAGCATCAAGATGTTTTGACATTTAACATTAAAGCTTCACTGTTTCATCATTATTAACGGGTAGTAAGTAAACATGCATTGAATGTAACAAGTCATTCAGGCGGGAATGTTAGTGTTTTAATTTTTTAAAACTCTTTCTTTCCACAGTTTGTGATGGACCTTACGTTTTCAGAGGCAGCAAAAGGTGCGAATAAGGAGCTGAGCGTGAACTTGGAAGACAATTGCCCGAGATGTGACGGAAGTGGCAGTGAGCCGGGCACCAAGGTGTCCAAGTGTCACTATTGCAACGGCACTGGCATGGTGAGTTTCAAATCAAAAGGCCGGGTAGTTTCCATGGATCCTTTATCTTGTTGAGTTATCATCAAGAGTCCAGATTTTGCCTCACTCTGCCACCTGACCACTAACCGATACTTCTGTGTGCGTTGCCCCCTGCAGGAGTCCATCAACACGGGTCCTTTCATGATGCGTTCCTCCTGCCGGCGCTGCGGTGGGAAGGGAGTGATCATAATCACGCCCTGCGCGATGTGCCGAGGTTTAGGCCAGACCATGAAGAGGCAGACGGTCAATGTGCCTGTACCCGCTGGTAGGTCTCAACCCCCACATAAAAGCAGAGTCACATCCACAGATCTGTTCCAGGAGGAACGATTAATTAAAGTGAGATCTAAACCTGCTTTGCCATTTTTGCCATTTTCTCACAGGAATTGACAATGGTCAGACAGTACGCATGTTGGTAGGGAAAAAAGAAATCCTCATTACGTTCAGGGTGAGTCTGAATTTCTTTTTTTGAAGCAATTATAGAATTTAAACAATCTACCGGGGGAACATTGGAGTTTGATGTTGCTGTATTTGAAATGTCTCTGCACAGGTCCAGAGCAGTCCGATCTTCAAGCGCAACGGACTGAACATCCATTCAGATGTGTTCATCTCTGTAGCTCAGGCCATCCTGGGGGGCACAGCCAAAGCACAGGGCCTGTACGAAACCATCAGTATATTGGTGAGTAAGAAGTGGGCTGCACATAATGAAATATGCAGCATCACTCCCCAATTCTCTCGATTATTTAAAGAGTTTAGTTAAAAGGTAAGTGGGAGTTCAGTTTTTCAGGCCTGCATGACACTGGGTCTCGTTCTGTAACAGCTTAATATTTCTGAATGAGTACTTTCTGATGCGTGACGCAAATAAGTAAATTCAATCAGATATAATTTCAATAGAGGACATTTCTGTTGTCTGTCGACGGTGTTTTCAGATCCCTCCCAGCTGTCAGGCTGATCAGGTGATCCGGCTGCAGGGGAAAGGCATCCGGAAGATGAACAGCTACAGCTACGGAGACCACTACGTTCACATCAAGATCAGAGTGCCAAAGTAAGACCCACATAGATGTGATAAGAAAGTATGTCAGTAAGCCTATCTGCCCAAGATTAATAAGGCAGTTCTTTCAACACAGTATGACAGTAAATGACCAGTTATTTCTGTGGAAAAATAATAACTGGAACTGTTCATTGTATGTTTTAAAAATGTTTGATATTAGGTTAGACTCACTGAAATTGACTTTATATATTGTTTTCTCTTCTTTGTGTGAGAAAGATTTGCATTCTTAAATTGTTTCTTGCATCGCTGCAGGAAGTTGACTCGTAAACAGCGCTCTCTGTTGCTGAGTTACGCCGAAGAGGAGACGGACGTTCAGGGGTCTGTCAACGGAGTCAGTCCCTCTGCAGGTCAGATTTTCAACAGTTCGACTCCACCACACAGTTAAAACCTTGTATGAGAGAAACACGTAGACGCAGATAGTCCGGCAGTCCCTGTTTACCTTAGATTTGTCAGACGTTGAGCTGATGTAGTGTGTGTTTGTGTCCAGGAGGGGGCAGCAGCACTTCAACAGATTCTGGTGCGAAGTCATCCAGCTCAGAGGAGGGACAGGACACGCAGCAGAAGGAGGAAGAGGGAGGCTTCTTCTCTAAACTAAAGAAACTTTTTAGCTGACAGCTGCAGGTGGGAGCTTCAAACTTCGTCTCTGATGCACTTAAAACATCGTCATACATTCGGAAATGCTGTGAAAGGGCAAATTCAGTCTCATCTTTACAAGTGCATCTGAAATCACGTCACTTTATTTAGGACGCACATTTTAAAACATCACATGTTTTAAGTCCTCACAACGCTCTGTAGACACCGCTGAGGATGTTTTGTGAAATTGTGGAATTAAACATTGTGAGATTTCTCATGAGAGATCATTTTGAAGAAC
>JBAJHX010000051.1:22942508-22963154 GCA_037176925.1 Amniataba percoides | reverse complement strand
TTTTGGTAATATCCAGAGTTTTTATGGTAATTTTCTAATTAATTGATTTTTCTCTGAGGGTACAGACAAGCTTTGACCTTTTTAGAAGGGTGAAACTAAGACTGGCTTCAAGCTAAAAGCTGCAGATAAAAGGCTTTCACTCTCCAGCTCTGCATTGAAACACACAGTACACATCCTGTAAAATGTTTAGTGGGAATAGACGGGGGACAAAAAACCTTTGCAGCACGATGAAGTGACGGACTGTGTCCCAGACACACAGCCAGACTTTACCAAAGTCAGTACAAGGCAATTAAATGTTGGACAGAGCCACCAACTTAAAGTCATTGTTTGACCTCGTCTGGCCACGGAGGCAGAAACCCACGCAGACCCCGAGCTATACAAACATAAAAGCTTTCACCTGCCAATCATGTGTGACTGACGGCCGGTTGCTGGGAGTAACTGGGAAAAAGTAAGTAGGCATCATGGGGAGTGATAATAGACTTCTGCCTGTAGCGTTACAATACAAATGGCCTCACATCTTCTCACGGGAAGGCACAAAAAGGTCAAAAGCAGAGTGTGGGGGGCAATTGGAGTTGTCGGGTGCTCTTGTGTTACTATTGCAGACTGATGGGTAATTATATTTTGAGTTCAAGAGTGCTTCCTGAGTTGACAAAAAGACACTGATTGAGGGAAATCTTTTGAGCACATTAAAGTTGCCTGTTTATGAAGGGAGGCACTGGCTGCATTAGGGAGAATGGATGTATGGAGGTCTGGCAGCTGGTGACAGACAGCGTGTGAGATTTAGTGCCCTCCATGCCTGGAAGCAACCCATCCTAAGCCTGGTTTACCAGGATTATTCACTGGTGCTGTTGGTCTGTCCACTGGGCACAGGGTTTTGTTTTATGTGGAGAGCACTAAGCCTGGGATTTGTCTGCTATGTTCCCACTGGGCTGGCTCGGTCCTGAGGAGGACACTTGAGGTTACAGATGGGGGCCGAAAGCGCCTCGTCCCTTGAGGGAAGTGAGACCTGAACGGCGAGTAATCTGTTTAACAAGAGAATCGGCCACAAACCAGAGACTCTGCATGCAGGAATTTTCATCTGGATGTGCAGGACACGTTCACAAGTCGACATGATTTTATCTCTCAGCGAAGCCGCTGTTAGCCACGACTGTAAGCGCAGAGTCGGTTCTCATTGGAGGGCTGAGGACGACACAGTTTATGGTCTGAGTCAGGAGCTCAAATATTCACAAATTTGTAAACACAAGAAACTGAGAGTCACTTTTCACTATTTTAATATTAAATTTATTTTGTTGGTCTGAAAAATAAGAAGCCGAGACTCTGAGTATATAAACTCTAGAAGCCCGTGCCAAATAATTTGTGAGCACGATATTTTTCATGACAGCCAACAAAAAACTTACTTTGTTGATCCCATTCATGTTGTTCAGTTTTGTTGGAAGTTTATAGTAATTTTTCATCACGCCTTTCACGTCCTGAGTTAAAACAATGCAAGGACATGTCTTTACTTTCTTTCTTTAATAAGCTTTTATCCCAAAAGTAACATCCTATAAATCACAGCTGAGCTGACAACTTTGTCTTCAGTCTGCAGTGACAACAATAATTCAGTTCAGTCAGTCTGAAGTTCCTCTGATAAAGATTTTTGCATTCATTTACCATTCATTTATCTTGTTTAATGTTTTGTCTAATATCTCTACAGTGGTTTTAGGGCCTTGTCTTTTGATGGTTGTTGCAATTTGAAATATTAAACTACAGTACGCTTTATAATCTGCTCCTTTTTCATGCTTTGGTGAGCTGATGTTCTGTTCTATCCTCTGTTCACCTTTTCAGGCTGGCTGCAGAGCAACATCCCTGGTGCTGGCAGACATCCCTTTAATGCTTAAGGAGGCTTCAGATGGATCTTAAATCTGGCTCCACTCACCCACCTAACCACACGGCCTCACTGCTGCCTGCCGAGTCTGCAGAGAACCTCGTATTAAGGTCTGATTTCTACCTCCTTATTTGTTGTACATGTCGTTTCTCTCGCTAAAAGTGTCAGCGCATAAATTGTATAAAAGGATCTGGCTTATTAAACCAGTCGTCTGACTGCTCTGAGACTGCACAGCGCAGAAAGAAAAGCATGAGTGAGTGAATCCAAATCAGATTAGTCTGTGAATCATTCTGTAATCGCAGCCTCCAAACTCGATATTTTTTCGGACCAACGGATATTGGCATTCGGGGACTGCAGGCCATAATCACAGGGGATAGATCTGCAGCCGAGCAGCGGGCCAACGCGGGAGATATTTCATTACTGATCCAGTAACCATCATTCGGCTGGCGTTTGTGTGTGCGAGGCTAAAGGGTAACTTTGGTTTCAGCCTGTTTCCCATTTCCCTCAATCAGAGGAACCTCCAGTCCAATTTCACCCTCCCCTTCCCTCAACCCTCGTCCTCTGCTAATTAGGGCTCCAGATCACTGCCACATGCATGTGAGCTGACAGCGTTGTGTGTGTGTGTGTGTGTGTGTGAGTATGTGAGTGTGTGCATGCATGTATATTTATGTCCGTCTCGAGGGGTCGAGGAGATGTTCCTTGCCTCGCCAACTATTAAAAGGCTGACCCCAGATTTAGTATCAGATTACCAGATTGCCAAATGTTTTCCATATGGTCTTTCCATATCGAGCCACTGACTGGCCGATGTTCTGGCCTCGGTCCTCTCGCTCTCGCCCAGCTACAGCAACGCAGTGACATATAGCGCTCAAATGGATGACCTCATGCCGGGTAATGTTTTTCAGACGTTGTGATTTGTGACGCTGGCTGGGCAGCCTGCTCGCCTTCAACCCGGCTACCAATTTGACTTTCTGGGGGAAAGAAAAGTAAAATTCGAAGTTGGTTTTTGGTTGATTTATAGACCTGCTGTGAGAGGAGAAATATCAGGGTGAAATCACGGCTTCTCGTGGTCGGATAATTATTGTATAAAAACCAGCAGGCTTTTAAGCAGGCAGCCTCTGAGAGACCGTCGCTTCAGCCAGAAAGAAAATCTGCTGAAATGATTTGGAAGTGGACCGGGGCAGCTGTGTGTGTGTGCATGCATCTATGTGTGTGTATTCATAAAATATATAGTACGTTCATTACTTGCAAAGCTTTATACATTTCATATTTATTCCTAATGCAAAAATATGATGTAAGTCTTTTACAGAGAACATTTTAGTTCTTTAGTTTTATAAAGTTTAAATGTTAAAATAGGAGGACTTCTGACATGAAAAGTAGAAACTTTGAGGGACATTTTGAAAGTTTCAGTGCTTCCATGTTTCTATATATCCATTGTGGATTAATTAAGCTTTTTCTGGTGTGATACAGAGAGTAAATGTGCCCATTTTTCTACCAGACTTTAGATGCATCTGTGCTGTCACATGTGGATTTATCAGTTACATGCTTATTTAAAAAGGTACACATGTTGCATGTATGTTTCGACATGCACCTCTGCATGTGTCAGGACCTTAATGTCGTCGAGCTCGCAGTCCACCTCTCCTCCGAGAGAAGCCGACCAGACTGCACTGCACACACTAATCATCCAGTTAAAGAAAATCTCCCCTGCTGTCTCTCCCACCCACTCGCTCCCCAAAGCCAGTCTCCTCTGGTGGTTTCGTCGGCCTCACGGCAAACAACCCCTGCAATAAATCACACAGCGTTAGCAGCACGGTCAGCAACAAGCGCAGCATGGTGTATTATTACGAACTGCGGCCACTTATGGTGAATCTAACTGCTGTTTAAAGGTTGGCCGGTGGTATTTGGGAGCGTCGGAGTGTGTGGTTTTGAAAAAGAAAGACAGAAGGGACAGAGGACAGTTCAGATTTTAGTGTTGTTTCATGTAGACTACAGATGCTAAATGGACTTTAAAGACCTGGTTGGACATTTTGCTAATTGATTAATTGAATGATTAGTACTACTCATGTCTGCTACAGCCAGCAGTTGGTTTGCTTATCATGGAAAAAAGACTGAAAATGGAGAAACAGCTTGATCTAACCGGCTTAGCAAACCCTCCAGATATCAACAAATAAGACATTGCATCTCATGTGTTTAATCCAGACCAGATCCAGAAGATGCTACAGGAGTATTTCAGGACTGTGGGACTATTTCTTGTTTGGAAGTGCTAACTATCTGGTGTATTTTTATCCACGTGTCTTATGGTATTTTTTATCAGCTTAGACACATGCAATTAAATGTGTTGATTAGTGATGCTTGAAGTTATCTTTATGTTTTTATCTCTTTATGGGGGCGCACTCTGTTGTGGTGCTGTTTGCTCCTGTTTCCATAGTTGATGCTGAGCTTAGATAAACACCTCCTGGCTCCATATTCTCTGCAAGAGAGCAAACAGTGTTTCAAAATGTTGAAATCCTGATGACACAGCTCTGTAAACTTTGTGCTCCCTCTCAGATAATGAACACTCTCCAGCCAGTCAAAACCAAGGAGTCCCCATGGCGACAGTGTAATGCCTTTTCAATCTTATTTGTGCTTTTTTGTGAGACTATAAGCTGTCAGTACGCTTCAACAAGACTGCAAGATGCATCGATGAGCTTTTTTATTACTCTGGCTGCATTAAAAATATCCTCATCCTTGCAGCTAGAGACTGTAATCACACATTTCCAAAACGGAGCAGCCCAGACGTCCTTTGGTAACTTGTTTCTGCCAGAGAAAAGACATGTTGAAGCTGACCGGTAGGGTGGGGTCTGTTTGATTTATCATGGCTGCAGTGAGCCAGAGCTGTTCTGTTGGGTCAGGAACGCAACCCAGCCCCATCTGATCGTTCCCATGATGCAGGTGTGGTTCCCCACTATTTCTTTTTTTTTTTTAAATGTGTTGTATTTAACCTTTATTTAACCAGGACAATCAATTATGAGCTGATAACAAATACTTGTCTGGCAAGAAGGAACTGCTGCGTTCCTTCTTGCTACTGCTTATTGGATGAAAGTGGATAAAAAGCACAAAGGCAAAAGGATAACAGCTGGAGGAGAAGAAAACCTGACTGAAGCTGGAAGGACACACTTTAGGATTTTGAGAGGAGAAATTAGCATTTGTTCAAAAGTACCTTCATCAAGAGAGAAAACAACAGAGACACCGTTGTCATTTTACATAAAGATGGATGCCTGTTTCCCTCTCTGAATTTTTGATGGATGGAAAAGAAATACATTTTAAAGATTTTGACTTATCTAAAATGCTTTGAATTTACCAACAGCATTAGACTATGAGAAAGAGAAACCAGCAGAACTTTAGCAGGATGGAGAAAAGTTCATTTAGACTTTCTCAACAAAAAGCATAATTTCCAGCAGTTTCCATTAAGCGTTAGACTAAATCTGAACTCGCAATAGATTTATTTTGAGGTTCGTCTCCAATGAAGGCAAGCATTTGGTTGCATTTTGGATTTAATAGCTTTGTAATTTGCATTGCAAGCAAAGTACCATGTTAATTCTGATGACATCACCCAGAGACCAACACTGAGATAAATAGTGAGGCTGAGCACTGAAAAAGAAGATCAACATACAGTTCAGCATTTTATCAAACCTTCCTCATTACTCCAGAACTTTTCTTTTACAAAACATTTTGCCAATGATGACAAAGCTTCAGGACAATAACCTGGTCTTCAGTGGGGACCAAATACATGATTAAATAGCTTGGCACACAAAAAAACATAAAATCTGTGTCCCTTCTTCTATTTGTCAATCTAGAATAAATTTCTTTCCACTTAAACAATTAATCGAGACAGATGTGTGAGGACGCTCTTGAGTCTTCAGCTTGGATTTGGATCTTAACGTGCTCTCAAAAACAAAAAAGAAAGTACCAAAAAAAAACATGTTTTTCAAGAAAAGAAAGTTTTTTCTTTCTATTTTAGTATCGCCATCATTCAGCTTTGGGCTTCCCTCCATTTTCTAGTGATAATTACTGGACGCAGACTGAAGCAGTGTGCCAGGGTAACCAATGCTTTGCAGCCTCGCCGTCGGAACGGATGGGAATCTTCCTCATTTTGCCCACGCTTTGTGTTTAATTACAGGGTCACGCGAGCGCAAAGACATGAGGCTCTATAATTACTTGGAATGGAAATAGAGTCACTTTGTGTTATTCTGAATGGATTATTTAAGACAAAGGTGTCAGAATACCCAGTAAAAATACCGTCCTTTCTCATTTTGGTGTCTGGACTCTCTCATTTGGTGGCCGAGCATGTATAAATGTTTAAGTTGGTGACAGGGTTTAACCTGAGGAAGTGTACATCTCTAAGCTTACATACAGCGGCCATGTTCGCATATTGAGATGTCTCCCCACTCCAAAAGCCATCTAGGTTTGATTTCAGTGATCTAGAGTCTTGTAAGGATATTTTCCTCCTTTTTTTTGCCAAATTTAGAGTTCAGAAGTCAAGATATCCTGTTGAACATGTGAAAAGGTTGCTTAAGAGGACTTGAGTGGAGCAGATATTGACTGAAACAGCGGTGGTCGTTCTGAGCAAATTATGACGCTGCTCCTTCATGCATGAAAAAAAGCAGTGTTGATGTGTTTAATATTATTTTTCTTCGCCAACTTCACATTTTAGGTCATTTTGAGCAAACACACCATCCCTGAGCGTGGGAACCAAACTAGCTGTAAAGGACAACGTGGCCTTGAACAACCTCGTAACCCTCAAAATGACCTTTTACCTCTGACTTGTTGTGTCCTGAGCGGTCGTACATCATGGTTATGGTGAGTGGGAAAAAACGAAGATCACCAACGCACATCAGTCACTTCCAGCGGCGCCAGTGATTGCAGTTTTATCATTCAGCGAAGATGCACATGAACTCTTAAAACAATATCTTCACTTTAGTTTGTGCACACTTAATGAAAATTATATCAACTTTAACGTTGCATCAACAAAAACCCACTGTGGACAGTTGGGGTGGTATTACAGAGTATGACTTGGAGAAAACTTCACAGTCTTTTTACATCTTTCATCGACAGTTGGTCTTTTTTAAAGACATCTGTGAATCATTCTAGGTTTCCTACAGCTTGGCTAGTATCAAACCTTACATCATTTCAATCTTACAATCAATATTATCCTTGTTTATTTCCATTAAAGGTAATGACTAAGACTGAATGACTTATTTGGATGTTTTGTGTGCCGTTCCTCTAGAGTTATGTTTTAACTACATGGATATCAAATCTAAATAATCCATCTTTGGACATAATATTTCCCTTTTATTGATTCAGAAACAATGTCAGATGTTTCTGTTTTTAAACTACAGTGCTTTATTATTGAAAGCACCATTATCACATCATAAAGGGAGAACAAGTAAGCTCCTAAATTAGAAAAGAGATTCCAAAGAAATGATGGTGCCTGAAGAGGTAATATGTCACAATGCACAATAATACTGCTTTTGTTTGTTTTTTTATTGGTTTGCCTTATTTGGCCTCAAAAATAGATGCACTGCAGTGAAGCTGTCCCTTTGAGTGCTGTCTTCCCATTTTGAGTAGCTGAAAACAGTGTTTGAAAGCTCAAAATGTGGGTTAATGTTTGTTTCACAAGTGCTGTTTTTTATCCTGTAATTACCATTTTAAACTACAGGACAGTCAAATCTCAGCGCACTTTATACTTTTTCAAATATCCACATCAGTCATGTTTAAAGACATAAAACTCCTTATAACAACAATAATTTGTGTCTGATACAATGTCTCCACAAAGACAGTACATTTACCAAATTAAACTCTTCACATTATAATCTGTCAAGTCAGTTTAATTTATACAGGCCAGCATCACAAATTGCCTGCATAGTACAAGACTCCATCTGTCCCATGACCTTCAACTCAGATGAGGAAAAACTCCCCCTCAAAAAACTGACGAAGAGCAGCTGAGGAAGAATCCCCTGATAATTATTCACCATTTTCCATCATCACTGATGTCAAACATTTTATACGGCCACAAGTATGAGGACACACTAGCATTTATTTAAGCATACCTTAATGCCAAGCTTTCATAAAGTTAAAGCTGTATATGTTGTAAAGATACCCTTTTATGTTTCTACCAATTTATCTACACTGCCCACTGCATAATGTCAGTAAATGTTGAAACAAGGTCAAATTCTTTGTATCTTGGAGGCAAAATGACTGAGTCAGCATCCTCCTCTGCTTTCCATGACCATAATGTTTAGACTATGGTGTGACTATGAGTCCACTACGGCCTCTTCAGTCACTATGGCACAGAAAACACAAATACTCAAAGCACTTGAGGTTTTATTGTTTACCATGCAGCGTGTACCTGACTGTGGACGTGGTGTTTGTGTGTGTTTCATCCTCAGGACCACTCTAGATGTCACTGGTGTAAATGGAGGGTGTGAGTGTTTCAAGCTTGCGGGTTTCCCACTGTAGCCTTGATCAAAGTGTGTGTGTGTGTCTCTAGAAGCAGTGTGAGTTGAGGTTAAGAGGGTCCTGCTCTCTCTCCTCTCCTGTCAGTTTTACAGCAGACGGCTGCCTTCATGTCGGCTCTGCGGAGCGCTCGCCGCAGCTTTTGTTTGGGTGAAGTGTACACAGATGTGGACACCACGGCGTAAACACGAGCGGGCGGGAGGGGGGTTGTCGGGGAGGTGAGATGTGCGAGAGTGCAGCCGCTGCACATCGAGCCGTTAGACCACAGATGACGTCTTTTTCAGGGACATCCCGTTTTCCAACTCCATACATTCACACCTACTACCTACAACAGCATTAAACACAGCAGGTCTATCACTGCACGATCAAAGCAACCTGATTTGTGCTGATAATTCACAGTAACAGAGGCACTCTCATTCTTTTGCCAGGATAAAACTCAACCTGTCCTCTAAAACCGATGCTTTGTTTCTTTAAAGAGTTTGTATCATGGTGCACATGAAGAGAAAGTCACAAAGATACGCTGCCTTTTATTGAAGTAAATGTGAGACTTCTCATCAATATCTCTGACTGCATTGTAAGTTTCTGCTTCCAGTTGATCTGTTAGCTCATTTTTATCCTCTTTTACTCTTTTAAATCCAATTTAAATGCATCTTTTTATATCCCTCTGCATTTTTTCCCTTAATGCCTTTAATGTTCTTTATAAATCTTTTTTGAATGGCTTTGTTTTTTAAAGTGCTGTAAACAGAAACTCGCCTTACAGCTGCTTCATAGTTGTGGAAAGTCGAGCTAAAGTACAAGAAAAACCCAGAAAGCGATGAGTGCGGTACTGACGATGTGGAAATAGGCGACCAAATGCCCGTAGTCGGTTCCAAGTGGATAAAATAGGCAGGCATTTACAGAGCACCTTTTTTTGGCTGCAGCCATGAAGTTAAGTGTTTCTTCATGGCTGGAACCAAACGGTTTCATCGTTTGTGTACCCAAGAGGTTCATAAAGTCCTATTCTTTTACACACACACATTTTTTAAGTTGCAATCATTGCCTTTTTTTATCCTTGTTCCTTTGTAATCAAATGTGGTACAGTGTAATCATTCAAACAGTCCATTTCTGTGCATCACTTTCCAACAGTTTGTACACCTGCCTGATCTTATCCACGGTGGTCTCATGTGTCTGTCAACATTTCTCACGGATGTAGCTGCCGGGTAGTTAATTGTGCTGGAAGATGCCCACAAAGCTCCGATTTGGTCCACGGCTCCTCCAACTGGCTTAAACAGATTGCTCAGATGCGATTCAGAGATTTGAGACGAGGCTGCTTTAATGAACAGCCGTGCTCCTCTTTTGTCTAAAGCCAAGTGGTGCCTGTCCTCAGCAGGTTCATTTTAGTCTCATCTCATTATGGAAAAAATACTGAAAGTCTACTGTCCAACGGCAATTTTTCTTAGTTTTGTCTTCAGTTCTGAAACACTCACAGGTTTTAATTTCGTGCAAACATTAAATGAGCTGATTGCCTCCCTCTCTTTTGTCTAAATTTTTCTAATGAGCTGCAAATTTTCGGCAAAGACCTGCCTGCTCTTGGTCCTCGACATAACATGGTTAAGGACCTTTTAAAGTAAAGTATTTTTGCCTGCCTCTCTCTCTCTTTATTTCTCCACTCGCTGCCCACTCTCTCTCTCTCTCTCTCTCTCTCTCTCTCTCTCTCTCTCTCTCTCTCTCTCTCTCCAGTCTTTGGTCAGTGCTGTTGGGTCCAGGCGTGCAGCCGGACTTGACCGGAAAAGGTGAACTCAGAGCAGAGCCGTTTCAGCGGGGGGAGGCTCGCGTCTGTCGTGTGCGTGCGCTTTATACAGGCCTGTGTGCGCGTGTGTGTGAATTGTCAACACATGAAATGACCACAAACGACCGTTACGCGCATGCCTGTATCATCCAGGAGCTAATTAGGTGCAATCACAAATGTGCGTGTGTTTAACTTACACAGGATTTGGCAAGAAAATGGCTGATAGCTGTGATTGTGTGCTGGCAGGAGAGACGGGGGGGGTCTGCAGTGGAGGATGGGGGGCGGCTCAGGGGATAAGAACTGAAACACGGCCCAGCATTTCGACATTTCTTCACCGCCTCTGCCACTCTGTTTTGGGGCTTGTTAAGTGAAACAGAAGAAGGTGGAGCAGGGGGGCAGGAAGAGAGAGAGAGCAGCAGAAAGAGTGAGTGGGAGTGCATGAGTGACCGGTTGAGTAACTGAGTGAGATGAGATGAGTGAGTTGGAGAGAGAGAGAGAAGTGCTGTGGTGTTTGGAGAGGGTGGTGGGACTGATTACAACATCAGTCTCCATTTCCTTCACAGAACAGGGCCGAGAGAAAACACGAGAGTTCACAGTGCAGGTATGTGTGTGGATCTGCATACGTGCAGGCGGGGTCTGGAAATAACAGAATACTTGGTTTCATTTAATTTAAGTGTTCTGGTGTGTTATATAAATAATTATTGTACATTTGTTTCTGCATATTTTATTCTCACAAAGTTATATGAGAAGATAAATATGAAGGAACTGGCAGCTTGGTAAATTATTGTGGGACAAAGATGGAAACTGTCCAAATAAAATAAAATGAAATACAACCCCACCTACCAGTACTTAAAAACTTACTCACACTCACTTTAGTTGCTTACTTTGCCAACACAAAGTAGGGAAAACGAACAACCCGTGCTGAATAGATCGTGTCACCAAACCATCTGAGAAGTAATATGAGAGAGCATTCAACACCATAGATGGAAAAAATGTGGATAAGGCTGTTTGCTGACCTTGTAAAAGTGAGGCAACTCTGTTCAGGATCAGCCTGTTACTGACCCTCTGGAATCCATATTTAAAGCAAACTATTAACTTTCAACTATACACACACATACACTTATAGCACGCACCTTTTTGTTGCACATAACGTGTGTGTGAATGCATCTTGGGGATAAAAAGCACATGCAAAAGTAAAAAAGAAAAACCACACAGATGTAGAGAAGGAAGAAAGAAAGATAAACAAAGAATGAAAGAGGGGAAAAATGTGTTGCATACTGAACACAGAGGGGGTTATTTTTCCTCCTGTGTTGTAACAGCTGCGGCCGTGCAGAGAGAAAGTCATCGCCGCATATTAACATATTACTGCATTGGGCCTTTATGTGATAGCAGTGTTGATTATCATGATTGGACACGAAGACAGACACACACACACACACACACACACACACACACACACTGTAATTTGATGTTTATATGGTGCACATTCCACCAAATCCCACCAGTGGATGATTTTGGCTCTGTAAATGGAGTGTGTAAAAGCAACATGTTAATTACTCACCACTATCCAAAAACGGACATCAGAAAGTAAAAAAAGAGACTTTCAGGCTGAATCAACTCCCCAAACTACGTCTGCGGCTGAAACTCTGACCCCGGTGAAGGGCCGACGAGGCTCTTTTACCTCTTTGCCCCGAGGGCTGAACAACATTTGCGCTCCTCTCGGTCCCGGCTCTGACTGCGGGAGCTGTTGCCAAGTTCTGCTTCGATTCAACTTGGATAAAGGTTCACTGCTGCAATCAAGAGACGTGAATGTGAGCTGTAGTTGGACTCTCATCTCCCTGAAGTCATAACATAGATCTTTGGACGAGAAGTACCTTTCTTTGCTTTTGGAAAGCAGAAGATTTGGCTCATAATGTTGATTTTTTTTTGTTTTTTTTCTTCATTTTTTTCTTGCATACCTAAGGCTGACTCTAGTGTATTTAGCAGCTCCACAAACCTCCTGCTGCTTCATGCATCATTGTGCTTACAAGACCCAGTCCATCTTCCATAATGAGAAACATTTGTGTGTTATGGAGGTTGTAAAAATAGTCCCTGTTTTTACACTTTTACCTCTCGGCTTTTGAAAAATGCGAGGCTTCAAACACAAGGAGCCATAATTCTGCTGTGACGGCACAAAGAGATGGATTAGTGTGAACCAGCACTCAGGACTTAGCCAGATTGATTTTAAATGAGTCTGGAACAAGCTGTTTTTCTTTTTACTTAGATTTCTTCGTAAAAAAAAAAACAAAAAAACATCTGTTTTTAATGTGGCCAATTTTGGCATAATTATGGAAGCAGGCCATTCCACTGTAACAAGAAGTCTGCAAAAATGTCCTCCACACAGATCATCATCATCGCTGGTGCTTGTCGCCGTAGTAATCAAACCAAGAGATTTACAGCCGACCTCGTCCTCGTGTTAGTGAGATGAACGTCCGCTCTTCCTCTTTTCCAGTTGCTTGTAAAAACCGGGACATCACAGTTCTCATAACTTTTAATGCGAGTCCTGTGTACTGAAAAGTTTACAACACCTCCTTTCTCTGCTTTCCGGGCCCTCGTTTTGTTTGCTTTGTCTCCATAATCCGGGTTTCATTTGATGCCAGACCACACGCAGGTGGGACTCGTGATGGCGCTGTAACAGTGTCTGTCTCAGGCGTGTTTGCTGACGAAGTTTTATGAGTCTCCTCAGTGCATTCGCAGGTGTTTGGTGGGTGTAAAGCTCTGTGTGGCTTGACAGATATTGAATGATGGAAACATGAAGAGGCTGATGGTCCAAAAGTGGGACAGTCTGAAAGAGGAACTTGAAAAAAGAAAATCTCTCTACTTAACTTTGAGGCCAAATGAGACAAACATGTTCAAAGCTGTGAGGGATCTCCAGGTTTCCTCCTGCCATTGTTGGCTTTAGTGTTAAAACACAAATAGGGAATTGCCTCCGTCTTTTCCTGACACACATGGTATCAATTTTATAAACTCATGAAGGCATGAAAAGTTATTATTTTGTATAGTAAGCTAATTCTCAGCAGTAGTATCAGTGTCAAGTAACCAGGGCTTTTTGTTTTTGAAGTTATCCATGATCTTTCACTTCTTGGAAAAACGCCTTGTGGTTAAAACAACATAGTCTCAAGTGATATTCCCACCAATACAGCATAAGACTCCGTGTAGACAGACAGCAATATTTCTAATGAGTAATAATCTGGAATTTAGTTCTACAAATGCATCATTAGAGATATGATGAATGAGTTCCTGTTTTGTTTGTACTGGTGCATACAGATGCATGTAAGCGACACTAAACACGCTCCTAAAGATCTTTTCCTGCTGTTCTGCTGATCTACAGTTGGAGGCAGTAAGTGGCAAAGCAGCAGAGCAATGCACCAGCAAGGACGCTTAGAAGAAAAATGCAAAAAGGTAAACCTGGATGTAAAAACACAGGATTTAGCTATTAAAATCATACGCATGTGGGGAAAACCAGAAGCGTGTGGGCTTTTAACTGGAGGAGGTGAAGGAGAACTGGATTTACAGACGGCAACCAACAAATCCTGCTCGTTATACCTTTTAGGATGGAAAAAAAATGGCTTTGAAAAATGTTTTATGAGAAGGAAAATGCATCCAACGTGTTTGCTAGACCTCAAGGATGCACACGGTTCATTCTGATGTGAAACAGAAAGTAAACAGAAACTCATGAATTTCTGTTGTTCCCAGTAGCACCTTAAAATCCCCAAACTGTGTGAAAGCTCGCAGTGAACTGTGATGGTTTTCAAAACAGCAACAGTATCTGGGAGGAAATTTGGGGATTTGGGGGGGGGGGGCTCCTAAACAAAGTCAGGGAGTGTGTCTTTAACCTCTCAAACCCAGCGGGTCAGCTGTTACAAACTCATGGTGGGTTGAATTTGGGGGAAAATGATGCGCAAGACATCTAGAACATTTACACATGAAGTGATGAATCCATAAAGATACGCAGCCTCGAATTTTAACGTTACGCTCACGGAGATGCGATGCAGAGCTGAAACGAGTATAAATGTGAGAGAGTTTTTGCAAACTTCAAAAGCTACAGTTTTGGGGGAAAAAAAGACGAGGGTGAAACTGAATGTTAAGTCGATGCCACATCTTTCAATCAGGACGAATTGGCTTCATAACAAAATCTTTCATGTGGCGTTGGGCCTTTACACACCAATGAAAACCAAAACAGTAACAATCAAACAACCATCAGGGAACCCGCTGGTGTGCAGAGCTCGAAAAATCCCTTTTGTTTTCATCCTGGCATCTCTCATAAGTGGCAACTAATTCAGAGGTCGGTTTTAATGCTTCCTGGAATATACAACGACTTGACACCGATCTCTCTCTGAACTCCTGCTGAACCTGGGGGGGGGGGGTCTGTTTGAGTAGGCTGGACCAGAAGCCGAACGTATCACAGTTACAGGATGCATTATTTATTAGAGTGGAGAACTTCGGATTGTATGATGAATGTGTGTTGATTGGTACAACGTGATGTGGCTGGATGTCAAAGTGTGTGTAAGTGTGTGTGTGTGAGAGAGAGAGAGAGAGACCTCCCGTCGGTCCATCCATTCCCCTCTTACACACTGACTCTGGCCAGATGTGACCGTTGCCCTTCGCCGCTGTTCGTCTCATTCTTCCTCTCCCTCTGCCCGCTCGTTCTTCCCTTCTTTGGTAAACCGTCCTCGACTTTCTCTCTCTCGTCGCCTTCTCCTCGTTTTAACCTCACCTGCCAGGTTCAATCCTTCTCGTGTGGCTTATTGCAGTTTTACTCTGAAGAGCCTTCACACACACACAGAAATATGCACGTCACGGATCACTGATGGGTAATGAGAGGAGTGTGTCAGTAACCCAGCTGAAAACCTCTGGCATCAGATTTTGATTACAGATGGAGAGTGTGTGTGTGTGTGTGTGTGTGTGTGTGTGTGTGTGTGTGTGTGCGTGTGTGCGTGTGTGTGTGTGCGTGCGTGCTGTCAGTGTGTTTATACTGGGCGTTCACGTGGTAACAGGCCTGTTGCTAAGACTAATCCAGCTCATTTCCTCTCCTCAAAGACTCATCATCTGTCTTCTGACGGGCGTGGGCTTATTGTGTGTGTGTGTGTGTGTGTCTGTTTTAAACATGTGGTCCATGTGTGCATGTGTGTTTATCCATTACGTCCACATTTATACACATACATTATGCACGTGTCCATATTATGAGGATTAAATGGGGTCACTGTTGTCACACAAGTCAAACAAATGTTTGAAATTTGAAATTTTAGATGTGTTTCATGGTTCTTTTGCGGTTAATAAGCAAATTAAGGCCTCTGTATGCAAAATAAAACATCATGTTTAAGTATGACAGAGAGAATCTGGTGTTAAGGTGTCAAACAGAGGAAACTTTTTTTTTTTTAAAGATGTTTGCAGATTTCTGCCAAATTTGTTTTTTGAATAAACCACATGACAATTTATATCTAAAATTATGCTCAAGTAGTTGTTCAGGGTCAGAAGTTTAAAAAATTTCATGTTAACATTCAAAGCACTCTAAATGATTTGTTGGCCTCAGTTGATCCTCAGTCGGTGCTTCCCACATTAAAACATATGACGGCCTCAGTCTGCTGGTGTGAGTGTGTGTCTGTGTTGTTCTTGTTGTGCGTCCTCTCAGGAATGCCGCTGATTGGAGGGGTTGTCCGACTAAATGCCCAGTGTTTTGCTGGATATATACAGTAAGCCTCGGTGATCAGCGTGGATTTTCCCCTTACCTGCACCGGGAACTCCCTTTTCTGGTTTTGTTTATTTTTTAAAATTTTCCACACTTTGGAGCACTTGACTCCAAACTCCTGACAAATACTCCTGCGTAGAGGTTATTTTTTTTACCATATCTGCACATAATGATTCAAGAATCAACTTAATACTTACAGTAAACATGAAAATAAGATAAATATTAACTTAAATCATTACAGTTGTTTATAAACTGTAAATACATTTTACTTTAAGGGCCCAGGTGACTTCATCGTTCGTTTTGTGTAGAGAAAGATCGGTTGTAGAAATGAATCATGGCTCAGTTCAAAGAAATAAAACACTTTTCTGAAGTAATAATCTAAAAAATTTTAATCCAAATATTTGTCATCAAATGGGACAACACAACAGTGACTGAGCCGATGGCCGACTGAAGGAACCTGCAGCGTTACGAGTCATGTGCATGAAGATTTAACACACACCTACGCACCAAACATTTGCATAAGAAAAGAATACGAGTGTAAATATGAATCCCAGGTGCTAACTATGGGACATTAACTGCACTCCAATGACGTGCTGATCATCTTTCTCATAGTTGTGACTTTAGGGGACGACTGAGAGGGGATCTAAGATGCACGAGTCCTCCTGTTGCTCGTTGGCCAACAGTGAGACAACCGGTCTGCTGTGCAGCTCCCAGGAGTCAAAGTGTGTAACTGCACTTGACATATGAACTGCACAGTCTGACAGCGCTGGGAAAGTTTGTGCCTTCTCAGCAAAAACGCATCTCCTTGATGAATTAAGGTTAAATGCACCAAGCTAGCGCGGTTCAATTAGTGGTTTCACCAAAACAAGTCCGACAGATCAGCGAGTCGTGTTTGTGTGCCATAGTCACGTCATGAACAGCGAGCCAGCGGTGCTGTTTACGTCCCCCGAGGCGGTCGGTGGTCGATTTAAGAGAGCCAAAAGACCTCTAATGGCTTTAATGCACTTTAATGCACATTTAGATCTTGTTGAGGTCATGTTTGGTGGTTTCAAACATCAGACCACCCTTTCTCTCAATTCAGCGTATAATTAGTTTCACTCTTTCTCTTTCTCTCACATCTTTTGTGTGTTTCTCACATTTTGAATTGTTTATTTCTTCCTGGTTCTTCTGCTGTTTTTTTTTTTTAGGACACATGACAAATTTTATGCTGAAAAAAAGAGGCAGTGAAGACATATAATTAAGTATCATCTCTATTTGGCCAACACTGATTGTTTATTTTCTTAAAGGTTCATTTAGTTTTCTTCCTGTCATCTTCACACACACACACAGTTACAGTGTGGGTATTAGTGAGAGGCTGCTAACGTCTGTGTCACACTGCAGAAACACTTTGTGGTGAACCGTCTTTCATGAAGAAGCTTCACGTTAAACTCAGCAGTGATTCAGCAGTATGAGGCCGGTGGTCTGCTCGGGGGCTCGGTGCCAACTGCTGAAAGACAACACTGGTGAGAAAGCAGCTCTGGCACGGCGGCCGTATCAGCAGCATGGACCACCCGCCTCCGCCGGACCGCCCGCTCTCATACGAACAGGTATTTTTAGCAGCTTAAGGAGAAATACTGCCTGGATCTTACCTCAGCTCGCTTGATTGCTTAATGTTGTTCTCTGGCTTGATCCTTCTCTCCTTTCTCACGCACACACACACACACACACACACACACACACACACACACACACACACACACACACACAAATTTTCTTACTTTTCTTCCTCGCTCATAAAAAATTATGTACAAGTATATATGCTTTTGGTGCCTATTTTTTAAGAAAAATGCTTAAAAAAGCTCATTTGTCTTTGCCTCATTGGAGATTTTTAGTGCTTCAGTGCTTACAAAGCATTTCTGTTTCATCTTTATCTGAGATGTGGATCACAGTTTAATATAATTAAGAGCTATTAACTGAAATGTGTGTTAATGAGGCATCATCTGCACAAGTAAAGAAAAGTGATAATGATGTAAGAGTGTGATATTTTGTGATGTTTTTCTGTGTTTCCATGGCAATGCTGTGTAGTTCGACTGTCCAGTGACAACGCGAGTGTTCATGCTGAACAGAGGCGTGTAACCTGTAATTGTTTCCGTCCCCACAAAGATTTATTCAAACAGGATGACCACATGTTTTAAAAATGTTGACAAAAAAGAAAACAGGCAGTCTTACTTTCTGCAATTCCACTTTAAACACAGAGCTGGAGGGAAAAAATAAAAAATAAAAGAGTGCGGACCCGCAGATGGCCGGGAGGACGGGAACTATATACTGTGTGTTTATTCATATTCAAACACAGTCAAAGTGCCCGCTGACAGCCGTTAGCCACAACATGTAAAACACCACTACAATAATATTGAAAGAAGCTCGCCACAGTCCAGGATACAAACTGAGATTTATCTTGTCAGTGTCTGGTCAGATTACAACATGTTTTGATGGTGATGATTTACTTCTGTGCTGTAGCTTCATTTTGCATGAAAGATGTGGGAAGAGATTGCATGACTGGTTAGATATTTTGGGAAGTATCTTTATTCACTCTCTCGTAATATGAAAAGATCAATTACTCTTTAATATTGTTTAATGTTGGTACTATGAATATGAAGTTCCCTCAGCAGATGGTTAGCTTAGCTTAGCTCAGAGACTGGAAGAGGGAGAAGGCAAAGAACTTCAGATTTATCTGTTTCTAGTCTTTATGCCAAGCTAAGCTAACCTGCTGCTCACTGTAGCTTCACATTTAACATAACAACATGAGCTTATTAGTGTGTTTCCCCAAACAGCAAACTATTTTAGTAGTTTTGCATGAAAATAACTTCTCACATTTTCACTGTCACTTTATGCTGATGATACTACATAAAATGGATAATCTGTGAAAAAAAATCAGGCTCTTCTGGCTCCATTGGACTTAAATTCATTGTACCACAATTAAAACAACCAATCAGAGCAGAGCATCCATCCCTGTTCCTGCACGTGTTAACTCAGAGTGAACAATCAACCACCTGACAACCAAACAATGAAAAACTGCATCAGAGACCACTAAAGGAAAGCTAGCTAAAAAGAAAGAATAAGGTCAACTTTGCAGGGAGGGGCTTTGGAGGCAGTGATGGAGAGGAAACTCACTTAGATTTTCAAGATAAATCTCTTCTGAATCCTACTGGCTGCAGCTTCAGCTTTAACTTTTTTTCAAACCAGATGTGTGGGATTTACAGCAGAAAGTAAATGTAGATGGTATCAGGTATGTAGGCAGGCACAGACCCTTGGATACAGATATTAATATGCACCACACACACACAGAGTCTGAAACACACTTCCAATATCTCCGCTTCTCCTTTTCCAACAATAACAAGGCCAGGCCTTGACTCACTCCTTCCTGATTTCTTCGCTCTCTTCATCTCCACCTTTCGGGACTTTCCCTCATCCTCCTCCTTCGTTCCAAATGCTGTCCTGGTTTATGATAAATCTCCCCTCTGGATTTGGATGCCTGTTCCCACCCACACAACCATCATCTCCACCAAAATTTCCCCCCCTTTTTTCATGATATTTTTCCCCTCATAGGTCATTCAATATCTGTGGGTTAGAGCTATAAAACATATTAATAGATGTGTCAGTCTCACTCGAGCAAAGACATAATGGATGTTTATTTAAAAACTGATGTGAGTGCTACTGAGTGTCTTGGATGCAATATATCATGCACAGTTCATTCGTTCACTTCCTTTTTTTTTCCAAATGCAAACAGTTGTGTTTTTAATTTCAGACTTGCAGTCAGTAGAATACAATAAAATGACTTTCCATGCGTCCCTGCCCAGCATGTGTTTGAAAGGATTCGATTCACAGTTTGAAAAAGAGAAAATGTCAGCTCGGCCCTTGGCAGGAGTAAATCGAATCTCACTGGCCACTTATGAGAGCAGCAGGTTTGGTCTGAACTCCAAATAACTTACCAACCTGACTGCGAAACAGAGAGGCGACTTCTTTCCTGTACCTCAGCCCACGGGTTTTTTTCTCCTTCCAAGAGCAACAATTTGTGGGGAAACATCAGTGAGTTTCCAGTGGTTTGCGTCTCTTCGTCAGTCCCACTTTAGCTACTGGACAGCGAGAAGCACTTAACCTGTCTGCCTCAGTAAATATCCAAGTGTTTCCTCAACGGACTCAAACACAACAAGAGGAAGCTGAAAGTCACCCTGAGGTCTGCTGAAAGGCAAACAAACTCCATCTTGACTCTTTTTTTTTTGTTTGTTTGGCACCCAGTGGACATTTGACACATCAGTGTACGTGAAATGTGAATGACTGAAATTTGTGACACACTGAAATCAGAAAGCAGACGGTGGCGAAAAGTGGCTTGATTGCTTTAAATTTCTGACCTCTGACCTCCCACTTCATTCCCAGAAGCATCTCCGTCTCACGTCTAAATAAGATCCCAATTTAATTTCTTGTCATGTTGTGCTTAAATTATGCAGCAAAATTTACCACACTAACACAGAAAGCTGAAATTCATGACAATTTGTTCATTTTCTCACACCCATGACAGTCAGCCATTAAGTCTTCAACAGCAAAATACATTTTAAAATCCATCACTGATGCAGCCAGTGAAAGTTTTTGCTTCTTCAGTCTCACAACTTTTCTGTACACCTCCTTCCTGCAGCAAAGCCACAATAAATATTTATGCAGCTACCGCTCATGTGTGAATGAACAAAAATGTCCCTTTAACATACAGATAAGCCAGTAATGTTATAAATTCTGTCTGAAAATGGCTTTTAATTAGTTGTG
>JBAJHX010000051.1:22928075-22942408 GCA_037176925.1 Amniataba percoides | reverse complement strand
CAAAAATGTCCCTTTAACATACAGATAAGCCAGTAATGTTATAAATTCTGTCTGAAAATGGCTTTTAATTAGTTGTGTGGCTTAAAATACTAATGGCAACACTTCCACTCGCTCATCATCAGAAATGTGGGGGTTTAAATTCTGGATGATTTTAGCTGAGTGGACTGCATACTGGAGAAATATTGTGGATATTTTATTGGATGTTTTATTCAAATTTGTTGCATTATATCATACTTTAGTGTCATCGCTGTGCCATTGAGCAGCTTCACTGGAGTAATTCTGTCACATATTATGTCATTTATTATGTCATGCTTTTTTAAAAATGAAATTTGGCAAACATACCAGTATTAAACTTGAGATGTTATCAGTCATCGTTTGAATGGGGTGAAGGGGTGATGAGCTGGAGCCAGTTAGGACTTGGCTCAGAGATGAATGTGTGAAGCCACTGGCTTACTGTCAGTGTCAGGGGGATTTACAAGTGTTTGTGTGTGTGTTTGAGTGTGTAAAAGTCAGAGTGTGCTCGTGTGTGTGTGTGTTTGTGTGAGCCTGGGATTAGGGGTGAAGGGCGACACTCGTCCTCCCTCTCTCGCCTCCCCTCTGGCAGACAGTGGATCTCCGTCCCTCCTGGCTCCTTCTCAGCTAGATCGTGGGAAGATACCCCCGCCTGGAAAAAAGAAAACAAATAGATAAATAAAATAAGACAAAGTAAATAAACCAATTCAAAACACAAGAGGAAAAAAAAAAAAAAGCTCCAATCAGTCCCGACTCTATATTTAGGTTCAGATAACGGAGGAAACCCTCTCTCAGTGTGTGTATGAGAAAATAAGATCTGAAATGATAGTTTGTTTCATATTTTTAAGTATCCACTGTTAATACAGAATACAAACACACTGAAATACAAATTCTCAGCAGCACTGTTGGAAAAATAAGTTAATGAGTGCAAAGCAATTAAGTTAGTAAGACTTTTCTTATGTAAAGACGTCTGTTAGAGTACTTTAGAAAAGTGGTGTGTGTGTGGCATGTTTTACTGCTTTAAAATGTACATTATAGTTGCAGTTTTAAATGACAGAGTCTAGATATTGTATATTATATTTAAAAAATAATTAATGATACAGTAAATTAATTCAAACCTGCCAAAGAAAATAAACCCGAAGCAAATATTGTTAAAGTATTCCCACTGCTTTAACGTGCAGGGAGCAGCAGATCCAGCAGGGAGTCGAGAGGAAAGGCAGGAAGTAACCGTTCAGCCGTGACCCTGCTGAAGTCCATCAGTCAGTTTCCACTCACATACTGTAAGTCCGCAGTGTGTGTTCCTCTACGAGACCCGGTCCAGCTCTGAGGAGGGTAGACTGCATCGTATCTGGATGGTTGGGGGGTCAAGTACTGGCTCCATAGTGGCTTGTTCATCAAGGACGCTGTCCCACAATTGAGCTGGGACACCCAGCAGCTGAAGTGTCCTTGAAGACTGTTTGAGGTTTGACTGCCCAGCGTGAGATGTTTGAACAAAAAGACAAATTACTTCATTTCTTCTGTGGTGGGAAAGTTGGATGTTGCAAAAAAAAAACAAAAAAAAAAACTCATCATTCTTGGCTTTAGAGATTTGAAACTTTGGTGAGAAGTGTCGGAAATAACAGTGAAAGAAAAGGAGAGACATGTGAGAGTGAATTTCAAGAACAGTTTTCTGTTAAAGGAGAGGGAGAGGAAATCAATGAGAGCATTTCACGGTTGGAAGCTCGATTCCTAATATAACTTCCAACTCACAAAACTGAATCCAAAACAGGTTTTACCTTCCACCAGCTCAAAAACTGGCCTTGGTCTTCTCCTGAATAATAATATATCTGCCATTATATGGTGCATTTTATTTCTAAGCTCCCTAAACGTGATACACTTCGTTGCAAAAGTGGAGAAGTTTTTTTTCTCAGTCTTAAGTCCATGAAAAACTGGAACATGTCACCTCACCATGGTAACAAAGAGATGAATCATAGTGACTAATGTGAGAGCAGAATCTTTCATTTCCATTGTCAATAAACATTGAAATCCCACAAAAAATCCTTGAAACTTAAGAGCTTTCTTCATAATCACCACATTTGGATGTGAAAATAATCCAGTTTGATTGACGTCAGCCATCAAGGAAATGGACATTTTGAACGACTTCCAGGTCAAACTCAGCAGAGCAGATCAGTCTCACTTTTAGCTTTGTTTTGTTGTTTACTTGTCTTGGTATCTTTGTGTATTGGACAGTTTTTTTTCATAACTTGGTTGTTCGCTGGTTGATTGTCCACCACTGAGTCTGTGCTGATACTGAGCTTGACTTAAGCTTAACATCGGACATGGAGCTGTTGTGGAGCCAGAAGAGCCTGATTGTTATCAGAGATTATCTGCCTCTTATATCACTGTCAGGGCAAAGTTTACCTGTTAAAAAAAGAACAATATCATTTGTTGCTCTTGAGAAACTTAAGAATATAACAACTAATATTGATGTAACAATGATTATCTGGTGTGGAGTTTGAAAGTCGTGCACATTTACCAGACAGGAAGGTAAAAAGAAAAGATACCACTGAATTACTTTGTGAGATAAATAAATCTGATGTTTTTGAAACAAACTAGCACAAACTAAAGATTAAATGTCATAAAAAAGTGTTAAGTTTGATCATTACTTTTTTAATTTGTCCCCCATAAATCTTATTTTTACATGCAGAGTACCCCTTTAAGCTCATTGACTCCGTACTGACAATACATTTCCTGTGTACACTTTTAATATAATAAAAACAACCCTTTTGAAATATTAAATATCGACCACAGTTCAGTCATATACAGATGTTATTGCTGTGCTGAATACATTTATGCAGACAAAAATCCCAAAGCATTTTATTTGTGTCAGATTTGCATTTATAAAATTTGTATTTAGTACCACTTTGCACAATAATTTCACCTCTGAGTGGCCCAACGTTTGCTTAAAAACAATGTATGGCACACCTAGCGGACATAGTGACTCCGGAATAAGACTTTAAATGAATGGAGAAAAGATGGCATGGGCCACGAAAGTCAATGAATCCACAAAGAAGTGATCCAGGAAATTTCCACATACATGCAGGTTTCGGAGGGTAGCTGTTCAATAAAAGTTCTTCTCACTGACAAACGGAGGAATGAGACGTCCCATTACCACCCACAGTGTTTGATTAACGGGAGGTTGACTATTGGCTATAACTATGAGAATTTGGCAACAAGGATGGAGATGTAACAACAAAAAAAAGAGGCAGTTGTGGATTGCCACTTTAAAAAAAACTATTTGAATTTGAAAGGCGACATCCTGTAGAAACTCTGAGCTTTGTCTCTTTCTCACAGTCGCTGCTCTGAATCAGAGAGAGAGAGGTGGCTGAGAGGAGCAGCAGAGAGGCCGAAGGCAGCGCACTAACCAGAGACAAATGGTGTTTGTCGTGTGTGAGAGTGTGTGTGTGTGTGTGTGGAGGGTTTCTGTGTGAACGCGCAGTGGGGAAAGCGTGGGCGCCGCAGCTCGAGGAGAGCGGGGCGACTTACCAGGGGAGTGTACCGAAGTTTCGAGGGAGCGGGAGAAAAAGAGGGCAAAAGTGAAGGAATAGGAGGACATGGGGAGAGAGAGGGATGAGAGTAAAGACAGAGGATTGGGAGGTGAGAGAGAAAACCGGCTCTGTGGGTCCGAGTGTAAACATGGAGCCAGCGTACGGACGTGTGCGGGGGCGCCGGGGTGAAAACTGAGAACGATAAGAAAGATGGAGGGAAGGAAGGAAGCAGAGAAAGAAAGTTAGGAGAGTTTATTATACAAACAGGCCTTGTCCTCAATTTCTCTCTGTCTACTCCCTTCTTTCACACACACACACACACACACACACACACAGCGGAGGTAGAAAAAGATAACACAGTTATGAAAGTTAACACAAACTGGCTTTGTTCTCTGTCTCTCTCCAGCTAACACACACATCCCATGCCACACGCCTCCTCCCAGCAGGCCACACACAACCACATGCCGGGCCCACATGGGCTGAGAGAATCCAGAATTCAAACACACAAGCATGCCGACACACACACACACACACACACACACACACACACACACACACACACACACACACACACACACACACACACACACTCATTCTCACAAACACACTAAATAAAACACTCACAAATACCTCAACCACAAAAGCCAGCACCTAAATACACACACTGGCAGCCAAGCTCAACAGGCACAGCCAGCGTCACACACACACACACACACACACACACACACCTCCACACATACTGTACACTCATGTTCATATGTGCACAGTCGGGGGGCCCAGGACTGAGGATGAGGGGATTTCCAGCCTGATGCTCCACAGCTGCAGAACGGCACCCAGCGCGCCGCCAACTTGACGCAGAGTGATGACCTCATCAGATGGGAGTAACTAAGAAAACAAACCGCACACGATCAGAAGCAGAACTTTGACTTTGTGCTTTTTTCTTTTTTTTTTTCGTAAAGACAAGAAGAAGATACAGATGGAGAGGCAGAGATGTGACAGGAGGAGCCAATCATTTGTGATCATTGTTGACTTTTTTTTCTGCGTCTCCTTTACATTTTTAAGATCCCGAAAGATCTCATCAGTAGAAATGTTTTAGCTCAACTTACTGCACTTTATGGACGTTGTCCTATCATGTTTTTCATTTCATAATCCCCTCTTGTCTCTATAGCAGATTTTAAAACAATAAAGTAGATCCTGTAACAGTAAAAATGACTTTAACTACTAGTACTGGCACTTACTACACAACTAAGATATTGTATTGTAACACATGCTGTTTTTCATGGAGGAGAGAATAGTTTGTGTCCCATCACAGACCTGCAACATGCTTTTTGATTAACCACACTTCAGCTTCACAACATTTAAAATAACCATGCACTTTCATGCGTCATAACATACACTTTCTTCTCCTCCCTAATAATAACTGCTACATTCCTATCGTGACCTTTAAACTCTGAGATGTGAGGTGAGTCCCTCCAATGTGATAAATACTTGAACACACACACACACACACACACACACATACTTGTCTTTCTGGCATTGTTAGGACACAAGACTAGATCATCACTTGAGGACACACACACACACACACACACACACACACACACACACACACACACAGCATCAAATGAATGACTGAGGATGATTTGCCTTTCCTGGTACATGTGCAATGATGTTAATTATCTGCATGCATTACCTTGTATAATGCCATTTACATAAAAAAAAATCATATTTAAAATTAAAGAACCATATGTGTGATGAAAGTCCTCTTCATGTCTTTGCACATTCACAGATTATATAGAAACACATTCCACATATAGATTTGCACTATTTTAATGTGCTGGAGGGAGAGGCAGAGAGGAAATAGTTGCACAGATTTTTGGCCTTTATATGTGTTTTATTGATTGTTGTATTGTTTGTGCGTCACTGATGTGGTGTGTTTTGTAGCCTCTGTTGCTGCCTCTCAGCTGGAGATGATTGAAGCTCTGCCCTGTGGAGGGAAACACACGTTTAGTTTGGCTGGTTTGGTGATTTCAACATGGGATTAAGTTTTCATTGTCATTTCGCCAAAATGATTGAAGGCCGGAGGTTAGATGCCTGGCACCATTCTGTGTGTCAAAGTGCCCTTTTGTAAGCTACTGCATAAGAACAATGTGTGAATAATTACATTAAATCCTGATGAGCAGAATGGCACCATGCATGGGAGCCTGAATGAGTGATGTGTACTGTAAAGCACTTTGAGTGGCCAGAAGACAAGAAATGTGCTGTATAAGTATAAAGTCTATTTACCGTCATATCTCCTTCACAGGGTGTTTTAGCTAAAACAATCCCCAGGGTGTCTGAAAACTAATTTATAAGTGCTGACTGATAACAAGTAGTAATTAGTGGAGGGGGAAGTTCACATTAACTATTTTTCTCTGCGATGTGTAAAGTAGCCGTGATTAAATTGAATGTAAATGTGTTTGAGGTTAAGGTCAAAAACCATAAAATGCTGCCAAGTTTCCATCAAGCCCTACTGCTGTCAGAGCAATCATGATCCTCAGTATTTGTACTGAGCCGCCTCTAAACAGGGTTATTTTATGCTCTGGTACATGGTTAAGATGGCTGTTTAGTTCATAATGCACACTTAAAGGCACATCTGTCTTCGCTAAGTGGCTGATGAGAGTTAAATGCACAGTAAAAACCCCCATCAGGTATACATAAATCAATCAGTGAGCTCCAGTCCAACTTTGTTTTCTCCCCCTTGGAAGGTTAATGTCCTTGACAAAGCATCTGATTCAGCTGCATACTGCTGGAGTATTTGTGAGACTTGATCCCATCCTCTAGATATCTCCCTCCCTTTTGAAAAGGTCTCTGCACACCTCCCCTGCAAACTTTCCCAGGTCAATAAAGATAAAATACAGTGTTGTGAAATGGGAACGCTGTAGTCAGAATCACTGGTCAAATGGAAGAGTGGGAATAATAAGATGCCTCCCCTGTTAGCTTTAACTCCTGACTGCAGAGTTTTCTCTCAGCGGCCGTGATGATTCTTACCTTTCCTGTCAGCAGCACTGCCATATAAACATTTTGCTGTATAATATTTCACCTTGGCTGGATCCAAAACTATTTCTGCATCGACTTTAAGATCCTCCAACGTGGGATAAAACTTCCTCCACAATGCCCTGAGAATTTATTAATCAAGAGGAATATTTTTAGAGCCCGTTATTAGTCATGTGTCCTCTTGCAGCAATGAACATCTGCACAAAATTTCGTGCCGATCCATCCAAGTCAAATATTTCATTCTGGACTGAAGTGTTGAATGACAGAAATACTGATGAATAGTGCCAAGAAGGAAAATGTCCCTGCTGACAGTTGGAACCCACCCTGTCAGTGTTGAGAGCAAACATTCATCCACATTCATCTCCACCCAACGACAGCACTAAATGATGAAATATGCCGAGGACACTTTTCACCAGCAGTGACAGAAAGTGGACGGCTGGCAGAGGAAATTGGCGATGAGTGTGTCTGTAGACTGTAGAGATACTGATAAAGTGTTTGGATTTGAGTCGAACGTGCTGAGTGCCAAAGGAGTAGTGCAGGATAAGACGGACAAACCGGGTAGAGACTTTTTGAAGAGGATTCAGGAAAGACGAAGAGAAAAAAAAGGGGCATGGTGACAAAAAAAAACCACCTCTGCATCACCTCTCTGCTTCACTGATGTTGTGAAAGCAAATAATCCGTAAAAAAACAGTTAAATTCCAAGTGAATATAAAAAACTCTCACTCCTCAGTTTGCACTTTGCTCATTCAATCCCCCTTTTCATTTCTCATCTTTTACAACCCAGTGCTCCTTGGACTTACTCAGCACTTTCGTACGAAGCTCCTCGCTCCCTCTCTTGTTTTGTTTTCAGTCGCTGCACTCGAAGAGCTGCCAGAAGCAATTTAACTACTCACATGTGTCCGGCACTGGCTCAAGATGTCCACTTCTCACTGTGGGTTGCTCAACAATTGCACATCGCGTGCAATCCGAAGCCGATCGCCATCTGTCTGTGTTCTGCTTTTTACCGGGTTTATCCAAGAAATACACACTGATGACTGACAGTTTTCAGGCCATCTGAACGGTTGACAAATAAAAAGGGAGTGAAAGGTCAAGCGAGGCCCTTAGAACAGCACCAATCAATGTTTTATGCTACTGATGAGAAGATAAGATGTGATGTAAAAGTATTCATCTGAATCTGAAGTTTCACATTAACTGAGAGAGCATGTTCATCTTTCAGCATGTTGTTTTGGTTTTGCAGCCCACAACTTGACTTGTTTGACTCACTCTTTCTCAACTTCATGCGGGCACATGTTCTCAGCGATGTTCACACACAGCTGGAGACGAGCTGGTGGTCACGGTGGAGCATTTAACAGCCAGACATATTTTTCCAGAAGAAAAATCTTGTTTGTAACTTTTTCAAGTTCATAATATGTTAATGTTGTGTTTACGGCTTGTTGAGCTGCATCCAAGTGGCCAAAATGCAACCAGTGCAGGTTTAATGGAAGAGAAACATTATCAGTGGTGTTTGATGTCAAAACCAACCAGCAAGGGCATCTTCATAGACCCACCTGTTTAAAATTTAACAAGCAAATAGGAACAAATCCTAAGAAGAAGAAGCAGGCATACCAATTTTTTGTTGCAGAAGTTTCTCTCTGCACCTTAAATGTCTAAGAGTTATTCTTTATTTCTTCATGAAACAAACTTGTTTCAGTTTCGTTGAACCGAAGCACATTTCTCATGTAGTTCTATCGAATCATCACGTGCTGTATGTGCATGTTTAACATTTGTGTTTAAGTTCTGAAAATGATTTATATCTTCATCAGTGGGAGGCAGGAAACGGTAGAATCTATGGAGGAAGTTTTTTTTCCAGTTGTGCAAGAGAGAATAAACTCTTTACTCCAAGTTTTCTGCCAAAAGTAAGTTTAATAGCGCAAAATGAAATGCAGCCACAAGACACTTTGGTTTGGTGTCAGCTGGAGCAGCCTCTCTGCTGACAGGTAATCAATGTTTCAGCAAGTTCACAACCTTTAAGTGGAAACAGACAAAGCGTGTTGGAAAGTGGCTGCATCAGAAAGGTTAATTACACAAAGTTTTCAAGCGTTGCTGTTAAAATTAATGATATATGAGTCTCCGGCGGTGGAATATTCCCCTTAACCTCCAGTTTCTCCAGAGAAAAAGTCCAGCGGCCAACGCGAGAGGACTGCAGCGCACCTGGCAGCTTCCAAGTGTGAGTTCATCTAACTGTATGAAGAACTGCTAAAACAGCCATGTACAGTACAGTATAACTGCATCTTGTAAAAATATGGCCAAAAACAGGACAGTGTCATGTTGCTGTGATGCTTCTCCATCCAAAAGAGTAAAGTTCTGCGCTGCTGCAAAGATCAGACTGTCGGCCTGGTGCCAAATGTTTTCCACACTACGGCATTTAGTAGGCATTAAGACCGGCCCTCGCGATGATCAAAGTGGTTATTTGGGAAGCTTGCGGGCCCCGTTGTTGTCTTTGGCCGGTGGTTTCACAGCACATTGAGAATAATGCTCAGTCTGGAGAAGCCATTACCAGGAAGCATCAACAACCCGGGGACACCGAGTCTGACTGAAGTGAGCGGAGCAGAGACTGAGCTGAGTCAGAGAAAATATACCAGGCTTGTTGATGGAGAAGGGGAGGAGAAGATGGAGGAGATAAAGGGGGAGACGGTGGCAAAGAACACAGAGGAAAGAATAATACGTGAAAGGTTGGAGAGGGGGAGGAAACGGGAGAAACTGGAACATTATTGCTGTTTTTTGCTGAATTATTTTCTTATTAAAGGAAATCCAGCTTCTTCCTACAACTTCCTCGTTTCCAGTCTTTGCTGTATGTATAGTTGAGCATCATGGCTGCTGTCTGTAGTCTCATATTTAGTTTAACCTACAGACGTGAGAGTGGCACCAAGAAAGTAAGTTTGAGCTATTTGATACCACTGAGTTAAAGGTATAGAGGGTTTTTTTCTCTTCCTATTTGGAAACACAACATTCAGTGTTGGTTGTTCATCCCCACGTTCTGGTGTCCTACATGCTTATGATCCGGCAACTAGACGCCACACTTTTATAGAGTCCTGCGTGTTGTTATTGGCTGGTGGCGACACACCGCAGGTTGACGCCCAGAAATGTCCGTAAACACAGCAAAATAGGAAAATCCAGGCTGAGGGCAAGATCTCTGCAGGTACAGACACCACGACACACTTCAAGTGGGTGATAAGTGATGAGTGAAAGGGGTTATTTTTGTACGAGTCTATGCATTGTTTAGGAAACTCCTTATTATTATACCTTTAGGGAAGGTCTGCTTGATAAACTAAGACGGCACTGAAGTAGCAGCAGATGCAAACAGGATCATCTTACAAGGGAAAAGAACTGGGAATTTCTGTGCTATGAGTCTTGTTTGTCTGAATGAAGAGCCTTTTATGTCTAAAATGTTAAAGGTCATGGGTGCCACAACTTCTGACTTGGTTCCTACCAAAAACAGGTTGTAAACCAGCGTGCTGCAATCATCGACGTGTGCAGCAGCTTATCGCTGCACAGGCATACTTCATAATGCTTGTCATATGGCTGTCTGCAATTGAGTTTGCTTGTAATATGATGGTTTGTTTCGCTTGATGAATGAGCTAATTGTTTGTGGTGGTTTGCAGTCTATTTTACTGTTCTGACTTTTTGTGTCATCTAATTGAATTACCCAATCACTGAGGGCCCACAGCTGTGAGATGGATATAAATACATCACGCTCCAGTTGAGACATCATGAAGAAGGCTTCAGGCTGTCTTTGTTTCCTCTTTGCTAAAAACAATTGCAACAAATTAGCTCAAACTTAAGCTCCTTTCATCCAAATTATTAAGTAAACTCTCCAAAACACTTACAAAGAGAAGGAACTTTGAATTCAGCTATAAAAACTGACAATAGAAATAAAGAGGAGGGACAAAACAATGGATGTAAAATATGTGGGGACTTTAAAAAATGTGCTCTCAGTTGGATATTGTGAAGCCACATCTCCCATTAACTCCAAATGTCTCCATTACGTATTGAGTAAGATTTAATTAGCTTGGTTTATAGAAATTCATGCATGTGTGCATCTGTATGTGCCTAGAAGCTGTATACATGATGTTGTTTTTACAATCAGCTTCTTTGTTTGAGCGACAGGGTTCAGGAATAGTGCAAAATGTTCGAGCCAAATTACAACAGGTAATTGAACAAGAGAGATTTCTGTATTTTTTCTCTTTCAAAGTCCGCTGAAATGGTTGTGACTCATTAGGAAAAAGGTGATGTCACCTGCACCGCACAATGAAGCAGGTTAGTTTTTGAGTAGAAGGGTAAAAATAGAAATTATCATTAAACTATGATTGTTACCAATTTGTTTTAATTGATTTAACGGGATATAAAAATGTAATGATTTTGCAACCTTCAACCCTTTTTGCAATGAGTGTATACACATGAAGCTTTTCTATTAGCAGTCAAACCCTTAAAGTCTCATGTGTGTTTGTGATACTTTGCCTTGTCCAGTTTGAAGTATGTGGTTATTTGTGTAATTGTACACGTTCTAGTACAATGTGCTGTTATCAAAAAAATGCAAAAGAGTTCAAAACCATCTGTACTTCACCCAGAAACCACAGCGCCTCCTCCGAGGCAGATTTACCAGAGAAAACATCTTTTCAACAAATGTGAATCTCTGGTTCTCGTGTGTATTGTCCCCCTGTCACTGTGTACTCGCCAGTATCCTGTTAGCAAGCAACACACACAAAGCTGAAAATCTTTTGCAGCTTGTGAAACAAAACCGTGGATTTTTACAGGAGAAACGAACATGAACGTGTTGTTAAAGGTTCTGACACATTGAAAGGAGGCCAAGTTCAGCAACATTGGTGGTCTTTCCATTTCGCGCTGTATGTGGGAAAAACATACTTGTTTCATTCCAGTGCAGAGATGAAAGAAACCTGACCTACTGTGATGCCCCGAGGCTGCAATTTATTTACACATCTCTGTATAGAGGTAAAGAACACAGCAGGTGATGGTGACAGATAACATTCATCCACTGTCAGTGTGTGAAGCACGTTTCATCTGCGCTGCACAAAGGAAACTACTGTAGTGCAGAAGAAGATGCTTTTTTTTATTCTAATCTAAATCTCTGATATTTATTTATACCAAGCTGTGATGTTCAAAGCTTTCAAGTAGTTGTGTGGATAAGTACTGTAGCTTACCTGCAGCTCTACTTCAGTCAGTGCACTTGCACATAATTTAATAGTCATACAATGAGAGCACAGTGATGTAGGAAGCACTGGTCTCCATAGGTGTTACTGGACTGTGTCGTAGATTAGCTGCATGCAAAATGTGATGGTGGGTTGCAGTGTACATTTCATATGCATACTTATAAACACACTGATTGAAGTTGCTGTGAATACTGAAAATTTCCTTTTGCTTTTTAAAGACTGATGTCTCTTTCCTGTCGGCACAGTCACGTCATGTGCTGATGGCTCGCTCTCATCCTGCTTCCCATTTTCATGTCTCTCACTACACACTTAACTCCATCTTGCTCTTTCCACTCTTATTTGTCTTTTTGCCCCCCCCACCCTTTTTTAGAGATATTAAAACTGTCAAATGATCCTCCTCCTGTCTTTCTCTACCTTTGTTCTTCACTTCTTCTCTCCTTCCATCCAGCCATCAGTCACTCATCTCATATCGTTCATCTCATTCCTCTCTCCCATCCATACATGCAGTTAACTGTGCCGGTCTTGAACGCCCGAGGCCTCGCGTTTGAAAAAGTATTCTGGCAGCTGAGGCCTTTAAATGAACAGATAAAAGATGAGAGAAAAGAGGAGATGAAACGAAAAGCTGTCATCGGCTGTCGTTTTATTCCCATCATCTTTTCATTGTGTGTCTCTTCTTCTAAAAACACTAATAAGCCAAAGCTGTTGTTGTTTGTTGTGTGGTGGTCCGTTTGGTCTGCGCTGGCACTCGCTGAAGGTATCACTGTCATGTTTTTACTTGCATTAAAGAAAAACTTTATGTAATGGGAAACTTTCATGACCTCATTTCTGTGTCAAAGAAAGCTGTTAAAACGTTTGTTCATCAGGCATCAAAGTTGGCAACATAAGAACAACCCGACTCTTTATCTTACTCAAGAGCTCTTCAGCAGAGTCAAAACCGGGACAGATACAATGACAGATGCTGCTAAAACCACAACAAAACCTTTTCCAGTTGCATTTTGACAGAGCCTGGCCTCCATTTTTAGTATTTATGCTAAGCTGAGCTAACTAAAGGTTGACCATTGGATTGATCTTCTCATCTAAAAGTGAGAAAAACAAGCAAAACGTCCCAGATCTACTCCTTGAGGAGTGACTTCATTAGTTACCACTCCTTGTTAAAAGAAACTTTCCTCGTCGCTGCTCCGTCTTGTGAAATTCGAGCCATCTTTTCACCCCCAGTTCCCCCCAGTGTGGCATAAAGCCCATAACTCAGAACCAAACTGTTCAGACACAAATGGCAAATTCACTGTTATCATTAAGTAATTTTAGCCGTGACTATTCCTCCCAAATTGTCCTAATTTTAGGGGCCGTTGCCGTAATGTTGCCAGTTTATCGTGTTGAGCCTAATTTCGGGGGCTGTGTTGTTTTTGCAGCAGTGCAGCAGATGAGATCAGACGACGGTTTGGGGAGTATGAAGGTTGACGGGTTTGTCAGATTGATGTTTCTTAAAGCGTTTTTCCATGAAAACACAGCTCTGCCATCCGGGCCTGCACTGCCTCTCCTGTTTGTTTTCAAAGATAAAAATAGAGGAAAGTTTTTTTTCTTTTTTTCCTCATCATTCCTCAAGACTACCCTCCTCACCTTTGATCCTTTTTTGGAATAAGCCACAAATACGAGAGGGATGACCCTGCAGGTGGTATGGCCTCAACCTCTCAGCTGTTTGTAGCAGTGGGAAACGATGATGGAAAACAACTGTGATGGTCTGGTGTGTGGCCAGTTTACGTTTCGTGTTCTACAAAAGTTTCGATGTTTGCTCTTATAATGCAGCGCTCTGGTGCTTTTGAAGCTGCCTAGATATGATTAAGATATAACTGATTGAATTAGATGTTCAGTGAGGTTGTGTTTCTTTCCCTGATTTAAAACTCTGTGAAAACTTATTAAGCTTTACCAGATGAGATACACAACTTTGATAGCAACCAAACATTTGTAAAAAAAAAAAAAAGAAAAAAAAGAAAACACACACACACACATCAAACATGTGTGAAACATTTGGGACTAAGGGAGCTTCAATTTCCTGTTTGGGAAAAAGTTTTGGAAGTCTGAAGAGACGTTCACACCGACGCCAAAGCTTTGGCAAAAGCACAACATCGTCATGAATTTCAAAGACCCTGCATCAGAGGGAGTGCATTTCAATAATGGTACACTACATATAAAAAAAAACTTCTACCAACAGAGAGCATTAGTGTATTATTCTTATAGTCTACCCTAATTCATATATAACAATAAAGTTTAACAGCACCACAAAATACAGTTAAAAAATGAGCATAAAGTTGAATCGACACCTTTTTAAAGTATTTAGATATAAAACTAAACCGCCTTCATGAAGGTAGGATTGAATGTAGGGTTGCTGTGTTATACTGCATTAGCTTGATGTACTTAATAAACTGAGAACCGCATTTAAGCTCTTTAAATGTAAATCATTCAAATTCAAAATTCAAAAAATTCAAATTTTATTTATTTAAAGCCCAAAATCACAAACATTGTTTGCCTCGGAGGGCTTTACAATCTGTACAGT
>JBAJHX010000051.1:22906536-22920967 GCA_037176925.1 Amniataba percoides | reverse complement strand
GAGCTTACTGACAGCTCTGCAAACTGTAAATGTCTGAATCCCCTCAGGTTTGTTCTCTGTGGCTGATTCTGACCTTTGACCTCTGAGGAGGAAGAGGAAGAATTTGAGAATTTGTGATTTTTTTTTCCCATGAAGGCCGGTTTTACTGTGGAAACCTGTGCTTACACAACATTTTTCATTCTTTGTTTTAGCTCACTCAGTTCAGGTTTTGTTTTGTCTGAGGTTAACAGGAAATCAACGGTTATATTCAGACTCACAACAAGTCACACAAACAGAAACACACATGTCCCAGAAACCACAGACGGAGTCATTTTACATGCGACTTTAATGCAAAACAACCTGACCGCTTCCAAATGTACAATACATGGAAACACACACAGCCCAACACCATAATAAAAACAGTCACTCTTCTCCTATTTATTCATTTTAAAATAAATTTAATTTTTTCTACTCTCAACTGTCTTATCTCCACCTTCGACCATGTGGTGGAGTTTGGTTGAACTTTATGCGTCATCTGCTAAGAATCCACCATCCGTCCATCCACACTGTCTTTTACCTTTTTCCGGCTTCCTGTATTTTTTCCCGCTTTTGGCAAACCCCTCCACGGCTGCAGCTTTCTCCCATGAGACCCCCCTCCTGCATTAATTAAGACCTGCGTCAACGTCCGACGCCCACAGAGTGATGGTTGATCCTCTCCCGGAGAGCTGGAAAGCTGGACTGATCTGACCAAATAAAAAAAGAGGGAGAGAGAGAGGGAGACTTATAATGTGATTTTCAAAAGGGAGTTTGATTTCATCCTGCAGGTATTTGGAAAGCGGAGAGAGAGGCAGGCTCCGGGGATAAGGCTCTCCTTTGTATAAACTTTCCGCTGTATGAAAAAAGATCAACGGGGAAGAAAAGGACTACTTTAATTTCTGTTTAAGAACACTGGAGGGGCCGCGCTGGAGAAGTCGGGGGCAAGTGCCAGGCATGGTTTTGATTAAACGTTATGAGGTACTGCAGGGAGGGCCGCCGGGGCGTTTGCACGTTCTTAACTCAGGGCCGTCAGTCAGCACTCTCTCCGCTCGAATACCTCAGTGAAGGAGAGACGGAGAAGCTGAATGAGAAATCCAGATCGGAGTTTTGGCTGCAGGAACAACACGATTAATCTCATTGGTGAATTCAAACCTTGCTGGGTGGAACAAAACCAGAATCCAATTACAGATTTGTAAAATAGTGAAAAGCTGTATCAGGTGTCCTTTAGTTTTATAATGTATGAAAGGGTTTTCAGAAAGGTTTAGCTGAAGTGTCATAGCTATTTAGATGCTATGAAAATGAAAATGTAGAAAGAAGATCAGTCAGACCACATGTGGTTGCACATTGTGATTGAATCTCTAGCTCACAGTGTGTTCATCCGCTCTGTTTACTTTCTCTGCATACTGAGATCGGACCACAGTGAGAGCCAAATGGTAATAAAGAGAACCCCATTCACACCTCATGTTAAAAAAGTAATATATATATGTAGATTTCCAGGGTCAGCGATGTCTCAGGATCGTCAGTTCAGTTTGTTCCTCCTCCACCTGTCCACATGTGGAAGCGTCCTTGGGCGAGAAACTAAACTCTTTTTGCGACTGTGTGTGTGTGAATGGATGGAAAATACCTTGGGAAGTGCTTTGGATATGCTGTATAAAAGCATTTATTTTATTCATCCTGTCCAGATAAGGAAAAACACATGTTGTCATTGGAGTCAGCCAGGAGAAATAAACGTTGAGCAAAGAAAGGGCACCTAACTTCCTGTCAGTGCCTTCGTGAGCTGCACAGAAAAGTTTATTTTTGTGGTGGTTCTCGAGTAGTTCCTCATAAAAACTGTTAACTGTTAAAAAGAGCTCTTTCTTTAACATTGCTTCACTTGACCTGTCCACAAGCCCTGCCCCAACTACTTTGCATATTAAGATCCAGACAAAATAGAGATGTTAGCACTTCTTGTTTAAATGCAAAGGCCCACAGATCAGATATATATACACAGTTAAACTTTGAGTGTTGATCCTCGAGGACTTTCATTAAGATGTGTTTGTTTCAGAATAGCATCACACCAAAGATTGTTTGCTCTGAACACCAAACAAAGATCTTTTGTGCTAAAAATCATAAAAAAATCTTGATAATGTGGCACAGCATCTGTTGTATGTATCGTCACAACCTCGGGCTTCTTTCTTTACTGAGACTGACATTCACGTATCGTATGGCAGCGAGCAGTAGGAATTGTAGGAATTAGAGCAAAGCAGCAGACAGTGAGATGAAAATCGAGACAAAGCATGTGAGTCAGATCAGTTTAATGTTTTATTTTCACTAATGTTGAACAGTCTTTTTCTCCGGTTGCATCATGGCAGCCGTGGTTTTGATCAGCTTGTCTTGTGCAACACTGGCTCGTGTGCTTCAGCTGGGGCTCTAATCCGTCCATTCATAATGTAATTTCCAAGCATAATTAAAATGTTACATAACACACCTTCACCCATTATACAATGGCAGGCGATTAGGAGATGTTGGCTCACTGAAAACAATGAAGTAAATGGCATGTTTTACACCGGCAGGACTTGTTTCTCCAAAGAAGGTTTGTGGTTGAACCAGAAGATTACTGGTGGACACACAAAAAGTAATAGGTGAATAAAAAAATGTTAGAAATAACATTTTACACAGCACAAATTTAAACATTATGTTCGGTTTACTTTTCAAGAAAAGTTTGTGGAAACAGCTGCATATCCTCTGTGGCTCTGGAGAAGCTTTCTAAAGGATTATTGTATAAATAATAAAAATGAACATCATGAAAACTACACTGATCTACACTGAAACTACACTTCAAATCAGGCCTCATGAGTTCATAGTTTGTTTAGTTTTTTTTTTTATCTTTCAAATTTGTAACGAAATAACATAAAACTTATTGTGCATCAAAATACATAACTGACCTATATAATATAAACTGATTAATGATCTCTGTAATTGTGTGAGTTAAAGCCAAACTTGACACATTTCACACATTCGACATTATAAAACACAGATTTGTCATTTTAAAACAAGATAATACGGAGCAACTTTCTGAACTTGTCGTGTTTAATGGCACTTAGAGACTGGCACCGACACAAAGGCTTCTCACTGATGCCGCTGTGGATTAAAAACATCGTGGACGTGTGCTGCGTGTGCCTTCACGCTCACCAATTTGCTCGCGTTGAAGCCGCTGCCAAACAGTTTCCACTCCCAGAGAAGAGGCGGGAGATTTTCCCCTGAGCTTCGCCATAGGCCTGAAGATTAAGTTTGTTAACGCAGCTCTGGTTTTAGCCTCTGTTTGTTGGAACAGTTTTTTCCTGTCTGACGGCTTCTGTGTCTCCTACTGTCTGTCAGTGCTGAATTAGGCAGGTTTTGGATTATTGAGAATGACGGGCTGACGATCAGCAGAGTTTTTTTATTTTGGACTCATTACTGCGTTTACATGAAGCTGGCAGGATGCTGCAGCTCAAGCAGGGCGAGGACAGGAAATTCATTTAAGGTCAAACAAATACTGAAACCCACATGTGACTTAAAATGAGGTTAAAGTATAATTTAGCTTGAGGATGATTTAAATTACAGACATTTAGTTTCATGCGATGTTTTAACCAAAATTGTACAAGAAACACGTCTCATATGTCGACATAAAGGGACGCATGTTTTGAATGTTTGAGCACATCCGCCCACAGACGCACATCTGTTTTGTCGTTTTGTTCAAATATATCCTCATCAGTTTCTCCAAGACAACCTCGTCCACCACACACAGATCTCGCCAACACATCGAGATGTTTCTCAGCACGACACTCTCTCATATCCCCTCCCAGCAGGCTCCACGCGGCCCGCCGCTGAGTCTTAATATACGATCTCGCCACCTGCTAGCGTTTCGGCGTTCACACAGCTCACTGCTGATCCCACACAATCCTAATCTCCCCGAGTGCTTGGAGGGCGAGTGATGCAATGTGATTAGTTTGACTGGGAGGGGTGTGTGTGTGTGTTTTTGTGCATTCACAGAGAAGTTCATAGTTTACACAGAAGACTTCATGACAAATTCTTACAACATGCTAAAACTGTTTTCATTTTAATCATCTCTGTGTTTGGTTTTGTAGAAAAATATGATTGTTTTTTAATTTATTCCCTGAAAATATCAAACTTGAGGCTTATCACAGTGAAGATGACTGTATTAATTTTGATGGGCCCAGTACGATGATATAAAATGGGATTAGGTTTAAGGTCATTTATGTTAGATTCCTCTTTAATTTATTGCAAAACAAAGGCTTTGAGAGACTTATTTTTGTTATTTCATTCATTAAAGCAATTTAATGGAGACTAAAAACAATACCGCTCCAGCTAAAAACAGAAAAATGAAAATTTAAACAGGAAGTGGAAACCCACCCACTTTATTCTCTTCACTCTTGAAAAAAGTCATGGAAGTTTTCTGCCTCTCACATGGGAACATGAATGTAAGGAACATTAATATGTATGTGAGCGTTCCTGTGTTTTTTTGTGTGTGTTTTCCTCTCACAATGGGAGCATAGCTGACCTTGTCCGTCTGGTCTCCGAGGTGAAATCATTGTGCCCTTGCTGGCCCACACCTGCTAACCGGGTCGGCTCTGTGGCGTCTCACGAGATTAAACATTTCATCACACTCGGTCGCTTCAATAGAGACGGACACAATATCTTTTGTTTGAGGAGGAAAGACTCATAACTGTGAGTGGAGGTCAGTCATTTGTTTAGAGGCTCTCGGGGACTTATTTGTGTGGAAGGAAATGAGCTGCTGTATGTCAGTCAACAAGCTCAAAGTTGTGTAAGACAACATAAGTGCAGATGTAAACCTAAAAAAAGAAATATATATATATAAAAATATAAAGTATTCTCATCTTGCTGTAACACTCTCAGCACCTTTTTCAAGATGCTTCTGACATCCTGAATTTGGCTGCTGTTCAACATACGGTATAATGTGAGAGGATTTGATGCAGCTCTTTTTCCTCAGCGGAGACATGAGAAACTATTTTCACTTTAATGAGGACGAGTAAAAAAGCACAGTATGCTCATAAAAGCGCAGAAGGAACAATATAGGTTTTATGAAATATTGGAGACACGAGACATGCTCCACCCGAAGTCAGACCTTACATTTGCTAAAAGTAAAAGTTCAAAACAAGTCTGCACGCAGCGTGGCATTTTGAGGTATGATTCATAAACTAAACTTATATTCCACTCAGTTTTGCAAATTGTCACTCAGGCAGTTTCCATTTTCCTCCTCACCTCCGCTAACAACCGCTCAGCAGAGCCGCGGAGGAGCGGCCCAAACCGTCTCCAGTAGGAAACAGTGAATGTAGAGAGGACGGGCCCGGAGTTTGGTTGCAGAAACCACACGTAAAAAAACATAATCCTCCCCGGGTTAAAAAAAAATAAGGATTATGATGGATGCCCCGTCTCAAAAGCCACTGCAAAGTGGAAAGTCACAGCCGTCTACGAGCAGTTAAGACTTGTCTGTATTATTATTCACTTTTCCTCTCTTTACATTTTGAGAAATGTTGCAGAGAATTAGTTTAGAAAACTGATATCACTCTAATATTTGCTAAATATGAAGCTGGACACTGGTGGAAAGAGCAGGCCCATCTCGGTCTTTGGGTTTGCTTGGACCCAAGAAAAAAAGCAGTGTTTGAAGCTTAATTAGCACACATTTATGAGTTTTTATTTGCAGTATTCAGAAGTTAGAAGTTACGCTGTTATCATGTAACATAACTGATGTGTTCACGTGACAAAAAGTCACACATTTAGTCCAAAAAACTCAAATCTGACTCCTCTTATCCAGGAGTGGTAACTTCTCTGCTTATTGCCTGGCAACGTTATGATGACAACAAAAATCCAGGAAGTGACTGTGCCAAGCCAGGAAACAGTCATCTAACCACTTGTAAAACCACAACTTGTGATTTCTTTTTTAGATATTATGTGTCATTAGCAAGAGTTAGAAGTGCTGAATGATGTATTTAGTTTCATATGGAAAGAGCCAAGTGAGCTGTTTCAGTCCACTAAGCCGAGATGTCTGAAAGTCAAACTTATCTACGCTGATCTTCTCGTCTTACTGTCGGCAAGAAGGCAAAGCTTTTTTCAGCAATGCCAATCTATTTCATCTGTTAGTCATGTGTAAATTTCAAGTTCTGTGAAAAGTAGATGTGTACTAACATATGCACATTTTTTCAATCTAATTAAAATTTTAGTGTAAATACAGTGATCATGTTACTGTTATAGATTTTACAAAATGTGATTTAGTCATTATTTAGATTATTTAAATGTGAACATAAACTGTAGTGTCAGTCAGAGATCAAATTAGTCCCAGTCCTTTGCCCTGCAGCTGGAAATTTGGCCAGAAGATCCAACACAAGAATTTCAAGCGGTTGCAGTGACTCAAGAGGAAAAAAAAAAGCCTCTCTCGCTTCATGGACTGGAACTTTTTGTGGTGTCAGTTTTGAATGGCAGGAAAATAAATGCGAGAAAAGATAAAAGGCTTGTATGTGGCTTCAACTGGCAGAAGGTTTGTGTGGATCAGCGGGAATGGTGGAGAAGAAATGAGAATCCAAAGTCAAAGCCAAGAGGAGAAAAAAATATTAAAAATGAAAACATTCTTGAAAAAAAATCAGCTGTTTTTTTTTGGGTTTTTTTTGTTACCACCAATTACCCTCAAAAATGGCTCTTCTAGGTTTAAATCAAACATTTGGAACAGTTAATGAGGGTTTAAATTTTAATCAAGTTCAGTCTTTGGTGAAACAAAATTACCACTGTTGGTGCATCCCACTATAAAGACCTAAGAAAATACCCCCCAAGAAACTCTAATATCCCATAATATCACGGTCCCGCTCAGGAATCGCTGTGGCCCAGTGTGTAACAGCATCAGTATGTTTCCACCATCTGGTTGTCGTAGCTACAGTAAACAATTACCGCAGCACACCCCTTCAAAACGAACAAATACCGTATCAAATGAAAAAAATCAACATGTCTGATGTTGTCCACATACAATGCTCCTCCTCTCTCTCCTCCTTTCCCCTAAATTTCTCCCCTTCCTCCTCCCTTTCTGTTTTCCTTCCTGCCAGGTCGTGTCAGAACCTGCTTCACATCTGGCCTGACAAACACCAATAAAACAGGGCCCTTTGTTACGGGGGTGGCACTTCGATAATTCAATTGCTATCAATTTGATGTGGGGTGGGGAAAAGCCTGCAGGCTTGCCAGACGTTTCCTGAGGGAGGAACAAACATAAAGAGGGAGGGGGAGGCCTGAGAAGCCATGTTAGAAAACTGAAAGGTGAGGAAATACTGGTCGTTCTCGGTGGAGCTTGTGTGTCAGAGCGCGGTGGAAATGACTCAAGAAGCCTGAAAATGAGCAAGATTTAAAGAACATCCCGTAAAAAATTAAAGTGAAACCACGCCGGCTGGAATGACGAGTGGGAGGAAAAATGAAAAGCAGCAGAGACGACAGAGAGCGAGTAATTCAATTTGACAAGGGGATGGGAAGAGTTACTGAAAATAGCCAAACACACCCTTTTTTTGTTGCTATAAGTGGGCATAAAGAGGCCTATTCCTGCCAGGGGTCAAAGGTCACTTGTTGAGAGGTGAAGGGTCGAGGGGAACGAGCCCCGCAGCACTTAAGTGTTTAGAGAGGAGCTTTGTAAGATAAACCTAAGATTGACAGACTGAAAGGACCCTAAGAGTCAGGTGACTCTGAATCATAAACAAACAGGAGGAGAAATCAAGAGATTCAAGACCTGCAGAGCTGAAAACTGCTGCAGCTTCAGTGAATTTTATAGCAGACCCAGAGTCAAAAAATGATAAATAAGTAAACTTGCTGGATACAATTCTCAAATCACCACTGCATCAAAATGTTTCTCTGCTGATGTCCATTATTTTCCAATCCATTGTTTTTTTGCTAATCAATCACCAAAGATGTTACATCAGTGCTTCAGAGCAGCAGTCTCCTGCACATTACATTCACATTAGACGATTCTGCACCTGACAATTTACGTCCAAAGCCAGAATTCAGTTTTGGCACATGAAGTTCAGTGATCTGAACGTAGCAAAGTGGAAAATGAGGATGTGGAGGTCAGTCTGACTTTCTTTTATGGAGGAGACCAGATATTGCACCCTGTCACTGACCTGCAGTTAAAGTTTGACTATTTATAAACACATTACCAAGATCATTCTTTACCATTAACCAAGTTTTCTTGTTGCTTAATCCTTTAAACACAGTTTATTTGCTAGAATCACAATATCGTTACAATCTTAACCATACTGTTGTTTTGCAAAGATACTCTAAGAAATGACAATGTGGAAAATGTTATCTTTCAATGCTTGACATAGAGGGAGGGTATTTATTTCTGTTCCTCAATAGCTGAACCACAGCAGGTTGTTCATTTCAAGATTCAAGATTTCATTCATTATCATATGCACAACAGTTACATGGAGTGATCACTGGCAATGAAATACTGTCAAATTACAAGGTGCAAGTGTTAAATAGTGCAATTATTTCATGTCTCCTTGAGGTAAAAACTTTAAGTTAAAAATGTCAGCTTTGTCAGGCCTAAGAAAAGCAAAAGTTTTTTCATATTCATCTCATCATACAGATATATAAGCATTTTAGTTGAGTTTAAAAGTTTAAGCAGTTTAAAAGGGTTTTATTTGGCTAAATTTAAAGACCAAACAAATCAGATTTACTCTGTTTATCAGCTCCGTAATTACTCCCTGCATCTGAGTTTCAGTCATGTCTGCACGCATGAATGAGCCTTCCCGTGCTCGTGTATGATTTATGCCTCATGCACACAGTATGCATGTGTGCAGCATATGGTTTGCAGGCACGTATGCCTCACCGTGATGTAGTATTAGCCTCGTCTGTTATGTTTTGCAGTGAGGGTCCCTGGTAATCCTCCCTCTGTGCAGTCATGTCATCTCCTATCACAACATGCCTGCCCTGCCTGGCCCCGAAGGCCTATTGTTGTGCCACAAAAATACTGGAGCCCCAATAAACCCTCGGCTGCTGCTCCAAGGCCCAAAGTTCACCACGACAACGCTGCTCCTCCACCCATCACCTGCATGTTACCTCTGCTGACTCACTCCTGTGTTTTCTGATCCTCTTGTACCTGGTTTCATCTTAAGTTTGAAGGCCCAGCAGAATAAAAAGATTGTGCTCTTTGCTCTTGTTTGCTCTCTTCTTCTTCTTCTTCTTCATCTTCTTCTTCTTCTTCTTCTTCTTCTTCTTCTTCTTCTTCAACTGATGATCTACACTGGAGGATTTTACACAGTGCGATTGCCACCAAATCTTTCATGTCTGTTTTTAATCACAGCGTTTTAAACAAGTGCCCAATCTTTTGTTTGTCTGAGAACATTTTTCATGTTTTTGCATTCATGTTTTAGTGCAGGAGACTCACTCTTTAACTGGTTAGGTCTGGTATAAAAACAAAGAAAAGTCCAAGTGCAAACTGCTGAATTTTTTAATAGGAGAGGCAGAAATGATAATCTACCTCACTCGTTGAGATAAACTGCAGACTGGGTGATGCTGTGATCTTGTGGAGGTACATCATTAAGGTCATACTGAGGTCGCGGGACACTTTGAAAGTTTTGTACAGCAGTGGGCTTACAAGGACCTGTTGTCAGGTATCTGATCAGGCAGATCTGAAGTTTGCATTTTTTCTAGGATGACAATCGTCAATCTGTCTGTCTAGTGTGTTTTTTAATGCAAATGGTGTAAATAAAAAAGTTTAATAATCTCCTTCTGATGTTCCCCTTGACAGGAAGATGTCTATAACCACAGATACTTTCAGTTTCTTCTCCCTTCTGTTTTTACTTCTTCTTTCTTCATCATCATGTTAAATTTCCTCCATTGGTAACAGTAAAAACTCCACTCAGCATACTTTTGGAAAATGTTTTTAACTAACAGTTTTAATGTTTTGTCAGATCTGTGGCGGCCCTTGTGTTAAAGACTTTTTCACTTAACTTAAAATTCTGCCTCAGAGAACATGGAAGTCATTAAGGGCCATGGGTAAGAGGAGACCTTTGGGTTCCACGGCAAATGAACGGCAATTAAAGCTAATTCAATTAAACCTTGTATTGCGTTTCGGAGAGGAAAAGAGCCATCCACAGCTTTATCCACTGTGTTTTTCTCATGAGAATAAGGAACATGAGCTCTCAGGCCAGGCGGTGTGGGAAGCCATTTTGGAGAGGACTACAAAGCGAGCCTGCACTGTGTCTTGATTCAGTGCAGCTCTTTAGGTGATTAATTTAGTCCAAAAGCAGTGATGTAAACACTTATGTGACCATTAGTGTTCAAGCTGTTCCTGCTCAGTCTCAAAGGTAAGACAGGACCTTTGGATATAGAAAGGTAGTGTGCAAGGTAGCTCTCTTCTTTGGTGCTTTCATTCAGTTTCAACCACAATAGTTTTAGTCCATTTTCACATCTGTGTGCAACTCTTCTTTGACAAAGTAGCCAGAATACACTCGGTTAAAATGAGCTTTATTCTGTTTTTCTTGCTCTCAGCAAATTCAGTGATAAGCAAACCTAAATCAATTAGTCTGCAATACTCTCAGTACTTTTGCACCAAGACCCAAGGCCATGGTTCCTACTGAAGACACAAATTTAGAGACTTTTTTAAACACCAGTCATTTCTGTTCAAAGATTGCGCACAGTGTTTTTTAGGAACTGTTCCTCAAACAGGATTAGATTTTAGTCTATATTTTTCTATATATGTAACTGAGGTACACATTCACAAAAAAATCTGAATCTGAATGAATCTGGCGTCTTTGGAGGGAGCAGAGTGGATGGATGAAAAAAACTTTAACACAGAGACCGCTGATCATTTCCTGTTTCCAGCCATGGGTCAGCTTCGTTTGGTTTGTTTTTTTTACTGTGGCCACAGTTGTTCCCTAATTTTAACCATTTATGTGTATAGTAACCATGACAACGAAGATCCCCCTAACCTTCACAAAGTGACTCATTTTAACCCAAACCATAATGTTTCCCTACCTACTTATCCGAATCCAAACCATGACCTTTCCCTAAACCTAAACCAAGCCTTATATCACAGTTAAGGCTTGTCAAATCACTTTTTTTTTAAGTTTAGAGGACAAATGACACAGATGAATTATTTCCCACCGGTAAGGGCATCAGATAAAAGAAAAAAAACCTTCAATATGTCGCTCTGGATGGCTTGGACTGGTGTACTCTGTTGTTTAATCTGGAAGAGTTTCACTGGGACCGCATCCAACTCGAGACACCATGAAATAAAACTTTGCTTCAGCTTCCCATTTAAAGATTAGAAATGCATTCCGGAAGAGGACCATAGATCTGCGTTATGAATTAGTGCCAAAACGTTTAGTGCGTCCGTAAATGATTTTAAACACTATGAAGTATGTGATTCACATTTAACTGAGACGGCCAAACTCTTTGTGCCAGAGTTCGCTCTTCAAAATGCATCAACGTCAAAGAGACATAAACCATGCTTTTAGTGTGCTAGCAGCCGTAGTAAACATTCCCGCTCTATCTCTCATTGGCCCTTATATATTATGCAGGTATGTCAGCATTGATAGTAAGATATATTGCAGCACAAATGGACTGCATATGGGATTCATGGGTGTAATATGGCGAGTTGGGTACACCATATACACACGAGCATGCATGCACGCTCGCACTAAGCCGAAGGGTTAAGAGGCTTGCAGGGCCCGTTCAAACCATTATCAGGTCCAACAATCTGTCTGCAGTTGGATTTCACCCCATTCACTCTTACCTCCCCACTCCATTCACTCCGTCTATCCATCCCCAGCAAGCGAGCGCGGGCTGCTTTCATTACAACCAGATTGTTCAAATAAATCAAGCCTCTCCCCAACTCCCCTGCTTTCCTTTTTTCTCCCTCCGTCTCTTTCTTTTCTCTTGGCGCCCTGCAGCAGTTCATGGAGGAAGGTGTTCAAATGAGAACCACATTTCGGGGGCTAACCGGGGTGATGGGCTGTGAAGTTGGGGTTTGTTTGAATTTAGGGCATCTTTGTGGCTCTGGTGTGTGTTGTTTGAGGATTGACTTCCTATATTCTTTGGTTCGCTCCAGTCAGAACCAGAGTTTACTGTATAAGGAAGTAGACAAAGATGTACAGATTTATCCAGGAACACGCACAAGCTTCACTTTACAATTCAGGTTATTGTCTTAAAAGCAATATTACAAACGAGCAGAGGAGCAGAATCACTTGTTGGACAGGGTGGAGAAATGTTCTGATGCACAGCCACTGGATGCAGAATTGTCATCTTGCAGAGTTTTACAGTGCTTCTGCTTCCTTTGTGTCAGTGATGTCATGTCGAATTACCAAAACAGTGGACAGGTTGTCAGACAACACAACTCCTGTCTGCGATTATGCAAAATGACGGTGACTACTACTTGTGTTTGAATTTGGTTCTGACATTTACTGCTCACTGCTCATTGATTTATTTGGTTCTGCACCAGGGCGACTTAGTTACCTGCCTCAATACAATAAAACATGTCATTTACATCTGCTTGGTTTACGAGATGCCAATGATGGAAAATGTTTTATTCATTTCAGCGATCCACATCCATCAAATCCGACTGCTCACTTTGGCTCTCATGGTTGTGAATGCTCCAGTTGACTCACTTGTATAAATGAATGGTCTCATCTTTGGTGCCAGACATCTTTTTTTTTTTTTCACATTTCTGCGTCTGTGTAGCTGAAGCATAAACTTGCTGCAGAAGCTGCTGCTCAGCTACCGGCTGATCTCATCTGTTGAGTCTGCACCTCCAATCTAAACATGGATGTGTCCTCTAAACGAAATGTTTCCCAGCTCGTCACATCAGGCTGCTCGTGTCTTTGACAGGTTCAGACAGCGTGGATGGCATCATAGCGTTACACTGATGTCTGTTATGTTTCTAAGGTAACACACTGTCACAGAAACTGATTTCTCATTAGTAAAATATGTTCTGGACAACTTTTCAAGCATTTTAACAGAGTGTAGAATTTAAACATTTAATAAAGAGTGAACCATAATTAATAAATTCTTACTTATTTCTTCACCAAGAAGATCCAAGAATATTCGAGTCAGTTGCAAAGATGTCTCACAAGGTTTCATTTTATAATTTCTTTATATCATTCAGTGCTAATATGCCATTTTATTAGGTTAATTTTACCTTTGTGTGCTCTACCCACTTTTGCTGAATCCAAAAAGGAAATCTCTCTTTTCATACTGCTGCAGTTATAGTGCACCATCCGAGGCCGCACCCTTCAAAAGTGGTTCTTGTTTTAGCAATCGCACAAAACAACCAAAGGGAAATGTTTACCCCCCGGTAATTTTCTGTGGAATTTACAGTGATAATCTAAAAAAAACCCGCCCTCTGAGCCACAGTGGCTGCTGTTTGTCCTGCAACTCTTTCAAAGAATCCCCTTAATTTGAATCTCTTGTTTTCTTGTTTTCTCCTATTTGAACCTGCAAGGGTATAATCTGTCCGGTGAATATAGAATTGTAAGTATTTCTGTTTCTGTACTGACTCTCCACTGTTTTTCTGCCCATTTTTAAATGTAGTCTTCTATTAGAAACACATGGCAAAAGATGGGTTCAGACCGTCAGTCAATACCAAGTGGTTTTTAAATGCACAGGTGTAGTCATACATGTGAGCCATCCATTATGAACACGGCAGGACCACATTCCCAGTGGTAATTTGCAAATTAACACACACATTAATTATCCTGAGTAGGAAAGGTTCAGGCTTTGTACAGTGGAAACTTTGTCAGAGCAGGATAAGCACAAGTGTAATTAATAAATAACATAATGACTGCAAGACATCCAGGCGTGTCGTGAGCAGTGGCATTTTTACATGCTGGCTCACCGTCATGGCTTACCGGCACACTTCAGTGACATTTAGTCACAATTAATGTGATTAGTTACACTTGTGCCTTTGCTGCTCTGACAAATCAAAATGTCAAAATGCAAAAAAGACCCAAATAAATAAATTATTATTCAGATTGTAACCTGTGTTTTAGGAATGTTGCTATTTTCTGTCTGCACTGCAGCTCCTTTATTTTATGGCATAGTTTATCATTATGTGCAATATTTCCATGTGCAGTATCTTTTTCTTGGAAATAGTTTGTCATCAATGCAAAATTGTTCAAACTTGGTTCATTCTCTTGTAAAGCAGTCACTCATGCACTGCCTTGTTCGTCTTCTTATTTTAGACACTTTATATTTCCCATTTTTACTTTTTAAACACTTACTATTTGACTACTAACCTTTTTATCTGTATTTTTACTAACACTGTTCACTGGCAAAGCAATTTCCTCCAGGATATATAAAGTTGATCTTACCATAACAGACACACCTAAACAGTGAAGTTTCTATTGGTTGCCATGGATACGCATCAGTGACCCATTGAACCAAGACT
>JBAJHX010000051.1:22882379-22906436 GCA_037176925.1 Amniataba percoides | reverse complement strand
TGTGTGTGTGTGTTTGCGTAATGAGGTCTTGAGAGATACAGGCTGTGTGTGATCAGCTTCTGTTGTTTCTGGATGTCGTCTCTCAGTTTTTGTGTTTAGCTTTGCTTTATGACAACACTGCAGCACATTCAGTACTGACACACATCGTCAAATGTGCCCAGTTCCTTAAACCAACGAGGAGGAGAAAAACTTCTAAAAATGCTGCTGCACCATTATAAAACAATGAGAGGCCGACAGAATTTTTGATAAGACACAAAATCACAGGCATTTCAACTTGTAGTCTTTTTAATACTGTTCTTTTTTTCTCAGCATTGCTTTTCTGGCAAACACATACACAAAAACTGAATTGACATTATTCACAAACATAAAACAATAAGAAAAAAAAAAGACACGTTTCCCTAAATAAACAGGGAAGGTTCTGTTACGAGCACGTTGAAAATATTTCAAACATTTCCTGCCCTCTCGCTGTCCAAAGCAATGCAGAGAGTCTTCCAGTTGATATACTGAGGGAGAGCAGATATATGAGCATCTGTGTCTGTGTTTATACTGGAAAATTGACAGAATGAAGAAAAGTAGTGAAGCCAGAGAATGGTGAGTTGATTTTGGACAGTGCTGGGGTGTAGTGCATGGACTCAATTATAAAGCAGACAATGGAGACGGTAGATGTGGATGCAAAAAAAAAAAAAATCGACACACTCTCCCTCACACACACACACACACACACACTTGAACAAACTAAGTAACTCTCATCCAGTCACCTTGAATAACCAAGAACTGAGGAAGTAAATACAGGACTGAGGACTAAAGACATTACATTTCACATTTCTTCATTTTCAGTTTGTAATGTAATATAATGTAGTGTCTCGTGTGGTAAAATGAGGGTCCTTTTTGTTCTTGAAATACACTTCAGCATGTAATACGACACTACAAGATGTCAGTAACGCTCTGCACCGATCCTGCTAAGGCACGTCTCCGTAAACCCATTTATACTTTGCGATTTAAGATTCTTTCTCAAGAAAGGAAAAGAAATATATATATATCAAAAAATAGTAACAGTAAAGGCTCATTACATTCTCAGCCCTGGACAGGAAAAAAGAGAACAAATACATCTGAACAGTGTATTTAGCCTCTGAATTTCACAGTCTGGTTGGCCGTAAACATGGAAAACAGTTTCCAAACACACAAACCAATGATCCTTGTGCACCAAAACACACTGGTTAGAGTGGAGGCACAGAGAGCCAGCGAGAGGAAGTCAGGGAAGAAAAAAGCTACGGGGGGATGCTGTCTAGACCATATCTCAGAGACGATACGTTCAGCAGCGCCGAGAGGAAACTGGTGTCTTAAACTCGCTGACACTCACAGCAAATTGCCTTTCAAGCTCTTTGAACTTGCTTTTTCTTTTCTCGGCACGTGTGTGCTCGTTTATAGGAGTGGGCTCTGCGGCAAGAGGCGTTTTGGGAGCAAACAGTCTGTGGCTTGTCCTCATGTAGCGCTGGCAGACCTGGCACGGAGAATAAAGTGTCTGACACTTGACAGTTACATTCACTTGGTGAGCTCCTCAGACTTATTTTGACAAACGTTGTACAAAGGCATTCTGTATGTGATGTTAAGATGACTGGGTTTTAATTTAATCTTTAAAATAAAACTTTTTAGGGGATATCTGATTACTGTTGGCTTCTTTTAGCACTGGTCTCAGGCTGCTATTTACTTCAACACTCTTGAGGGTTTTGGCAAAGTGTAACTTAAAATGCAAGAGTGTAGACTGTGACTACTTAAGCAGGCTTTTTCAAGGGAAAACAATAATGTTTCAACTCACTGCAATAGCAATACTGAATGGACATCAACAGCAAAAAAACAGCACAATGAAAATACAAAAAAACACATGACAAAAATAGAATATCATGATATACGCTTGACAAAGCGGCCTTCCCGTCACGGCACAGAACAATGCAGGCAAAGTCCATTCTCAATTGCTCTTCATTCAGTCCATTTATCTTTCACAGCAAATTTGTTTCCCATGAGGCCAACAGCTTTGGGGTGTGTGGAGAGAATTATGTTAGATCTGTTGACAGAGAGGAATCAATCTGCGTGTGAAGAAACTTGAAGTTTAGTTTCTCATTACATCATGTCAACAGCACAATATGAAGTTTAGACAGCTTTTATGGTAATCATCCTGTTACTAGCTTTGCAAAGTGATTGTGTTATTGCATTTCCGTATGCAGCTGTCAGCCTTGTGGCAGTTCATGACTGGGACACAAGAAAGGAAAAGAAACATTTCTTTTCAGTGCAAGTTCTGTTTATAATCCCCGTGGAGCAGTTGGAGTTGGTTCGAAAATCCATTTTCTACCAGGACGTGTGGTCGAGGCATCACACATCTGCATCACTGTTTTCATTTCAACCACTGTCACTTCCTCTACTCTGTGGCCCAAATGCTTGGGCACTTTTCTCCATACTGTATCTCCCAAATCCAGCAACACGATTACAGCTCATTCACATAGTTTCTATTTTATATACAAAGTTTTGTTGTTTTTTGTTTTTTTTGTTTTGTTTTATGAGCCATCAGTTACAGCTGTGTCAATGCAAAAAGGCACTTCCGTTTTCAGTCTCTTACCACGACCCATCTAGTCAATTGCACTTACTTTAATCACCTGGTTAGCATCCACCATCATCAAACTCTGCTAGATGACTTTAAACCACATTTAAACCCATTGTCCCACAGTGGTTTAGCACATTTAAAATATGCTCTAATCTTTAATCATTCAGGCCTATCTCTAAAATAGATGATCCAGTCTGTAGTCTTCTCATTTTGGACAGCAAAGGATAGTAAGTGCCACTTTTCAGATTGTGGATTTCTGCAATTGGAATGAAGATTTTTAAATGCTCGGTGGGCCATATCAGGACCTCACTAATCCAGATGGGCAACCCCACTCTCTTCGAAATCTTTCCAAGTGTTTGAATTTTATTGCATCTTAGAAATATGATGGCTTTAGGGATGATAAATTGTTATTTGATGGGCAGTGTCCTTGCATCAAGGGTACCTCATAGTCCAAACCCCCATTTTGTTGCAAGGATGGAGGCGGCTGAGGAGTGTGACAGCGGTCGATCTCAGGCTGTTTGTGGGGTAGTGTACCATTTCCCCCATTCTCCAGGCAGGTCTTTATCCCCTCCAGTTCCATGGGATCAGGATCAGCCGGGCCCAGCTCTAGCTCCATCCCTGCCTTGGCCCTCCTCCTCCTCCGTACACAGATGATTGTCCCAGCCACCACAGCCAACCCCAGCACCAGTGCCAGGGCAGCCAAAATAGGGATGAGAGTATACGTCAGCGGGATTTTAGTCTCCACCATGGGCCCCAAGGATGTCAGCGTGACCCCTTCAGTACGGGCCTCTGTACACGAACCTGGTTCTATAGAGCTGTTGGCCCTGGAGTTGATTCTCTCACCCAGGGGACTGGCACAGACGGAGTAAGTACAATTGGGTTTCAAACCACGCAAAGTGTACTCAGGGTAGGATGCTGGTACACTTAGGATGATGGGGCGGCGATCAGGCCCCGACAGGTTACGATAAGTCAACCTGATGCCACGGATGTGTGGCCGTGTCTCGATGAAGCGATGCAGATCAAGAAGGATAGACGTGGAGGTCACCTGCCGTGAGCTTATAGCATCGGGTTCATCGGTCACTGTTGTGGGCGCTTCGGTTTCTGAAGGTTTTGGTGGCTCAGGAACCTCATCTACATTCTCACAGTAGAGGCCAGAGGTTCCTGAGGGACACAGACAGGTGAGATGATTCACTGGGTCAAACTCACAAGTCCCCCCGTTGAGGCAAATATTTGGTGGGCACATGCCAGAGCTTGGAGAGACTGGCGGCTCTTGAGGAGGCAGGGGGCTTTTTGAGTAGACGGTTTCCTCACCGGGTTGAAGAGAAGGAATGGCATTGGTGTGGGTGGTTTCTGGAGATGTAGTGGGTATCTGGGGAACAGGAGTACTTCCAATGGGGGAGCCAATCAGGACTGTTGTGGTTGGTGGACACCCAAAATCTTTGTGCTCCAGTGCTGAAAGCATCTTCCCAGCGTTAACCAGAGGGAAGTGACATCTGGTTTCCTCGGGCCTACCAAGAGTCACACCTTTCTCTTTCAGCCAGACAGGAAACCAGGCTAATGGGCACAAGCAGTTAAATGGGTTCTCAGCTGCTGTCAGTTGTACCAACCTAGGGAAGGTCTGAAAAAAATTCTGGGGAAATCCCTGGAGATTAAGTCCACTGAGATCCAGTTCTTGAAGTCCAGTGAGTTTCTGAAAGTCATCCACCTTAAGCTCTCCCAATGGATTGAAAGCAAGGCTGAGCTTGATCAGCCCCTTCAGGGAGTCTTGCTTTAGGGCCTGGGGCACCTCAGTTAACTGGTTTGTGGAGATGTCAAGATCATGGAGGTTCCCCAGGGACGCTATGAGATCCTCATCAACAGAGGTGAGCCCCACAGAGGCCACCTTAAGGGCCTCCAGATGGGGAGCTTGGAGGTCTGATGGGCCCAGTGTTGGGATGTTGTTGTGGCTTAGGTCTATAAGCAAAAGCCTGGTGAAACGAAGGGATGGCAGAGAGGTGAGTTGGTTCCCTTGAAGCTTGAGTTCCAGTAGCATCTCTAAACCTTCAAAAGCTTCTGGATGGATGTTCTGAATGCGGTTTGCATGAAGATACAGCCTCTCCAGCTGGACCAACCCAGAAAAACTGTCTTTGGAAATGTGGGTGATGTGGTTAGAGGACAGATCCAAGTTCTTCAGTTTTGACAGCATCTCAAACACACCGTCAGGAATCTCTGCCAACTCATTCTGGCTCAAATCAAGCAACTCCAACTGCCCAAGGCCTTTGAAGTCATCTTGGGACAAGGTGTCAATTCCGTTATGGAAGATGTAGAGATCTTGGGTGGTGGTGGGGACTCGGGGCACAGTGTTGGAGCGTCGTTGAATGCAGAATATTGAGTCCTGGGTTTGGCAGGAACAGTCCGCCGGGCAGTCGGAGGATAACACCAGATCAGATGAGAGGACGAAGACCAGGAAGTAAGGCAGCATGGTGACGTCAGGTCTAAAGTTCTGTCAAACATAAGAGAGAGAAAATGGTTGGTGTTAATCACCATTTGGCACTGAGCTGGTCATAATTAAGTAAGACCTTACAGTGAGAAAGAAACTGAGGAATAACATAGATTATATATGGAAAGACCGTTGATAGACATTACTGAGAATTAAAGTTAAGTGCAAAGTTTTTTCTCAATCTAAGCCTAATTTAATTTGTTCTAAATAAATTCTAAAGTATTTCTCATCACATCCACAGACTCAAGCACATAGTCCTGCAGTTTAGTACAATACAATGGATAAAAGCACAATATAGTCTAATTCACAAATTTTGCAACAGAGCTCCCACACACACATAAACAAACAGTTGAACCGACTGCTTCATCATACTGAATTTGCTGTTTTATATCCTTGACGAGCAGACACCCCAGGGATCAGAACCCACAGGCCGAGGCAACGGGTTAACGTAGCCCACCCAGGGTGACCCTTCTTAGGGTAAGTGAGAAACCCATTCAGCCTCTTGCCTGTGTTTATGACACAGTCTTTAGCCCGTGAAACCCAGTCTGCAGTTATGAAGCTGGACGGCAGCACCACACAGCTACTAAATACAAACACGACCAAAAGGCAAATATGCTGTTAGCATGTTGGTACACACACACACTCAATCACATCTTTTTTACATATTTACTGAATCATGTTACCAAAAACATGGCAGACAGGAATGCAGGAAACTGGGGGAGCAAGAGGGACTGTTTGGGGGTGTTGCACATGTGTGTACGAGATACTGTGTGTATGTTTGACAGAGAGAAAGAAAAAATGAAGAGAGTAAATTACATCTACAATCCATTAACTTCAATAATCTGATTTAAATTAGATCAGACGTTGTGTGTGCAAATGTGTGAGCCTCTGTGAAAGTAGTATCCATAAAACAGTGGTTAGCTTTAGTGCCTTTTGGGAGTGAAACAGGGAGTACTACAGTAGAGTAATAAATAGTGTGATTCACTTCACTGTGCAAGAAGATAAACAATCAAACTCACTTTTAACCTGACTTCTACAGAATTTATGTATTTTAATGTCTTTCTTGTTTTATATTGTGCATGGACTATTTTCTTACTCCATAGTCAAATACTCTTATTTTATTTACATTTGTTTTATGTCTCACTGGAGTCTGATTAAGGTAGATGATTATTCAGGGAAACTAAAACTGAACTAAAGGTTAATTACTATTTTAGATGTGCAGGTAGAGTTGAATGTATGTTCACACAAATCATATTGAGGTGACTGCATACACTGCTATGTGGTGAGCACAAATGATTCATTAGTATGACAGAATCAGGTCTGCAGGGTGCATCGTTTAACTCCAGTTTAACTCCATTCGGAGCCAAAAACGACTTTTTTTTCCAACTTGTTTGAATTCATCAGGCTTATTCTGGATGGGTTATTGTAGCCTCAGACAGTCCAAGAGTCACAAAGACTGAAACATGAGAGCAACCTTGGCAACAGTCAAAGAGAGTTTAAATGAAGGTGAAAGAGATAAAAATAAATGAAGATCAGCAGGCTCAATTTAATTAGGAGAAATAAAAATATAACATAAAAATGGCAGCATTTTCAAATACTTGGAAATTGTACCATCCTTACCGTGGTGAAATCATGCACATTTTTAAAATTTACTGTTTGGAAGATTTGGGAAATGTTTCTAAATGACCACATAGGATAGTAGCGAATTATTTGCATCTCTGCCCTTTTGCCTGTCACCAATATTTTCCTGACCACCTCTCATAAAGTTCATATCTCTTCATAACCTCTTTGCCCTCCCTCCCCACTCCCATCTCTCCCTGCCTCCCCCCTCTGACCTGGTTTGTGTCAGTAAACTGTTGCACTCCTGCCCTTACCAAGACTCCTGAGGTGGAAGTTGAGGAGAAACCTAAGATGTTTTATTAAAGTCAGGAGCGCACCTCCGGCCCCTTGCCTCCCTTCCCTTTCTGCCCTCTGTCTCCTCCATTTATCCCCCTTCTCTTCATAACATAGGAGGCCAGAGCCTGTCAGCTTGGCAGGAATTTGCAATATTCCCTCAAAATCTGTCTTTATTAATCGCAAAGGAAGGAGAAGGAAAGAAAGTGAGGGAGGAGGGAGGGAAACAGAGAAGTTAAGAAGTGGCTATTCACAGAAAAAGCGCGGATATTCTAGAGGAAAACACTGGATTTAGTTTTTTTTTGTGGATTTTAAGAACAAAAATTGGGACTTCAAGAGAGGCTAATACGAACCAGAAGCTGCCAAAGCTGACGATGTTGCGGTAGAGCTTCAGTGGCACACTTGAGAAAAGATCAAACCTCTAATGGGCTGGTCTGTGAATACCAGTTCTCAGCATGTTTCTAATGCTTTTCTTTGTTTTATAGAAAGTAACAACAACACACTGGCACTAACGAATGAGTGGCAAAAAAGGCAAAATAACAAGGTGAAATAAAATGTGTTTTGACAGTGCAGAACAAATCTCTTCTAATCTGCGCTGTCTTGTTGTAAACCACTGAGCAATGTCTGATCTTTGACAGGCTCTGATGTTTTATGAATCTCTTTCTGATTACTCTTTGGTTTCTGTTGAAACTTGTTGAGCAGCGTTTCTCTGTTTGGGCCAAAACTTGGAAATGGCGGGAAAGTCTTTTTAGGTGTAAACGGGCATGTCCAGCAGTGACAGATAAATCTTCAACTAAAATGCCTCCTGAAAAATAACTCCTGAAATGTTTCACAGTCAAAAAAAAGAATTAAGTGCTTTAAAAATGAGTGAATTTGTACCTTCACTCATAGACTGACTTTGCCCCAAAAACCTGAACATTTTGGACAGAAACACTTTTGGAGAGATTCCCTCCATCAGTACTGTCAGAAATACATACGAATGATCTGCATGAATATTTATTTGGGTTTTCCACAAAAAAGTACTGGTAACTTCTTGACATTTTCTTAAAATGACTTTTCCTCCGTCTCCCTCATTGAGATAACAATTGAGCAGATGAATATGAAACACGTTTCTGCACAATGAGGCTCAACAATCCAAGTGAACTAACTCTAAGTAACTAAGTAACTTCAGTGGAATAAAAGCATTCTTTCTCACATGATCTACTACAATTTATCACAAGATGCAATTGAATCAAATGTGACCAAGGCACTCAATTGAAATTATCTTCAGCTGTTTTTGCCAGTGTGACAGTGTTTCTTGTTGTGTGTGTGGAAAGATGAGAAGAGACAGCAAAGCAGCTCATTTAAAGGGAAAAAAACAGTCTGGCATCATGTTTCCACAGCCACCAAACCACTCTGTCACATCAGAGCTGTTCTCATCAGCACTATTCTCACTAAGACATAATGCTAATGCAAACAACAGTGCACACCTTAATGCTCGAACACACAATAAGCTCCAGCAGGATGCTTCAGTGATTACAGAGTATTGCCACTATGACGAACCATACAACTGCTTTTGTGTGAGACACATGTCTTAAGTTTTAAGACAAGCTCTGCTCCGGAATCCGGATCTTTCTTTGTGTGCCATCACGTACAGTAATGTTTATAGAGCAGTAACAGGGTTATAAGAAGAGCTGCTTGTTATTCCTTTATGGGTGCTGCTGCTGGTACAGCGGCTAAGTGAATAATTGGATGACAGAGAAGGAGAGGAATGAATGGAATATGAATGAAAGGATGATTGTGCTTGAGACTCGAGAAAGAAGGAGAGCGAAAAGTGTGGAAAGGCTTTGTTTTTGACAGTTTGCATGTCAGATATGAAGTGAACGACTCAGGAAGTATTCCCTTGTAAAAAACACTTGTCTGCAGCTTTAAATCCTAACTAAACGGTGCACATGTGGTCTTGTGGCTTTGCCGCTCCAAACTGCCTGTGTCAGGACTTGCAGTGTAGGTAAACCCTCCTGACAGCGTGTGTCAGCTCTGCACATGTAATTCAGGGAAACGCACCACTGCCTCGTAATATACGAACAACCACAGAGGATAAGGAGTCAAACCTCCATGACAGCGAGCGCCCTCCCTGCTGAAGCCTCCGCGATTAACCGACTCCCTTCACACCTCAGGGCCGCTGCTCTGTCGCTGAACCTGACCTCTGACCCCACCATCAAGCAAGTGGGTAAGAGAAGAGACAGTTTTGCTTTCCAGGCCAGAAATGATCTTCTTATTCAGGTGAATTTCTGTTTTTGTCGTGTCGGAGGTGAAGGCGCCTGCGTGTTCCTCTTCCAGCCGTCACCACTGTCAGTTTAGATTCACGGCAGCATCCTTTTATTTTATGTTCACATTTTGTTCCCACTGACACTCATGGTGCAAATAACTGAAATACTGAATACTCAATTTCTTTACACCTCCAGTGAACTGTCCTTTTCCTGAACTGGTGTTACAGCTGTTATATTTTAAACAGGTAAAAGTCATAGCAGTTATTTTAAGTGCTTACTCTCAGTCTATCACAGCCTGTTGTTTTGACTCATTGGTACAGAATTTTGATCCTTAAAATCATGATAATAGAAGTGTGTGTGTGTGTGTGCGTGTGTGTGTGTGTGTGCGCAGATTTTGAGACTAACACAGCTGAAAGTCTGAGGCACTTTAGACAAGACATTTATATTATTAAGTTCACTCACAGCTTCTTCATGTACACCTCCTTATTTCTGAAGTTGGCTCAGCCTCTCAAAGGACTGGCGGGATAAGTGGGAGGGAAACAATAAAGCAGGAAGACATTAAGTGAAAAGCATACAGCTGAATTTGTACATGCCTATTTTAAGAACATGGCTATCTTTTTTTTTTCTTTTAACATCACAGCCTTCTTCTGTTGTTTGATGCTGACCGGGTGCCCACATCGCCAAGCCATGAATCTGCCACATATAGTAACACACGAAGTCAAAACACGGGGAGCAATTTCCTCCTGCATCTCCCCACGCAAGACTTGCAAAACCAGTTCTCTCTCTGCTCTCTCATGAATGCATAAATACATGTGACAGAGCGCTCACGGCCCACAGTATATCCTCAGCTATTTGTATGAGTGCAGATGAGGCCGCACGATGAAAGAGAAACATCGCTGTCAAAATGACACGAAGCAGGTCAGCACGCACCCGAGACCTGCAGAGCAGCACGGCACAGCGCTATCACTACACACACACACACACACATTCCTGCACATGTTCACACCAGCACACACACACACAAACACAGCCTACAACACAGCTGGATTCTGTTATTCACAATACACTGCAGCCATCTCTCACTGTGAGACAGAATGAAAGGCCCACATAAACCTTTGTCCTCCCTGCGATAAGAGAAAGGTAGAGAGAGAGAAGAGAGGGGAGACTGCTAGAAAATGAGCGTGAGAGGTACACCGAGAGGAGAGAGAGAGGGAGAGAGAGAAAGAGAAATTTGGTGTCTTAATGGCTGGTAGCTGACAACTGCCTCCATTCATCCAAAATCTGCCGTAAACAAAGCGTGACTCCACTAAACTTAAAGTGCCTGACAAAAGCCAGATATGACAGTGTATGTTCTCTCAAACTGAGGAGGAGGGAAACCCACTGTACAGAATCCCATTCATCTGCTGCTACGAAGAATTGAAGGATACGTCGGCTTAATTACAACTTGTATATAGTTTATTTCTCTATAGGTTCTTCTTTTTTTTGGCTAACTGGACTGCTGCTACTCCAAAAAAGAACATTATTGCAACTTTCCACATTCATCAAGGGTGTGCTAATCATAATAAAACGCATGAATTCATTGTACTTCTATTGTAGCACCACATTAAATGTCGTCCTTTGTCATTTCGTTGTATTGTCTTCCCCTTTTCATTCCTGTCAGAGGTGAGCGCTGAGACATCAAAGGAAAGCAGCTCATAGCTCTCGTGGTTAAATCTTGCCAGGAGGGGAGTTTGCTATCCTTCATTTACTCACACTCTGTGCCAGTGTGGAGGATTATGAAGATTAAAGAAGCCACAGAGGGAAACTGGAAATACTGAAGACAAAAACAACCGCACTAGCTTTGATAAAAGAGCAATAAACGGAGAGGAGGCTGTCGGATCAGTAGTAAATTTACAGATATCACTCCTCACCTCTGCAGCAGTGCATCCAACTGAGATCATACATACTCACAGTGCTTTGGACAAAAATGTCAACTAGGTGATGTTAAAGAATAATTTCCATGATTTTCTTATTCAGGTCTTACCCCACCTCTCACCTAGTGTCAGCTTTGGTTTCATCAGCGGCAACCATCTAAAGGAAAAGCAGTTATAGCTAATGGATAATGATTTGACTTTATTTGGCTTAGATCATATACCTTGTTTTACACGTCTGAAGGCTGGATATCTTTAGTAGTTAACATGCTTTGATGCACACGATTGATGTTGTTTCCAGTTTTATCAGATCAGATCAAACATAGTGTCAACAATGACTGGGAAGCACTTACAGAAATTTAACTATCAGTCAAAAATTAAATTAAACTGATGTACCATGCCAAACCAAATCACCACAGAAATGGCTGTTTATCACCCAAAATCAACTAATAAAGATTATTTCTTTAAGGACGAGTGGTGAGAAAGGATTTGAGGAGACTGTGGGAGAGCTCGAAAAGAGACGGTGGAGTCTGGGACAGAGGTACAAAGAGAGAGAGTGGGGATCATAAATTGTGTTAGAAAGTTGGTCTGCGGGGAGATTACTTCATTTTCATGGAGGAAAAAAAAGGGGGGGACGTGAGTTAGCAGTACAAACCTTCCCCCCTGCTCCCACACCCCCGAAACTCCCCAAAGTGGAATATCCTGTTACCTCATGCCTGAAAAGCTTACCAGTAAAATCAGTTTAACAACTTTCAATCTTTCCCAAACTCTCAGTCCCAAAATCTATTGTGTAAGCAGATAAAGTATATGGTGTGCGCTGGGCGGGCGTTGCACAGTCTGCACAAGCACAAACAAGCACGTGTACTGAAATAACAACATATATTAATCCTGAACACACACATTTAATGTCTGTTTATTGTGTCTGTCGTACATGTTTTCCATCACGTCTTTTACAGTTATAAAAACAAAACTATGCAGGAGTGGAAAACAATCTCTGAAGCGACTGATTTTAGTGTAGATACAGTCTAAGTTGTTTGACTACTCTTGACCTTTAACCCCAGTGCACACCGGCAAATCTCTCCATCATACAGACTCCCTAATGCCTCTTTTCTCAAAAACAATCATAAAAGTACACACTTTAGAGCAGTCAAATGCGCGTAATGCAACTCCACACAGAAACAGACATTAAACGCTTCTGTCCCTGAAACTGTATCTGAAAACCATCAACAGATCAGATCAAGTCCTACAAAGCCGATATGTTTGATGTTTGTCTTTAATTTCACGTCTCCATCCAATAATCCAAAGAGCTGTTTAGTGTGAAGTTTTATGACGTGAACTAAACAAAGAATCTGAGACATCCTCACCAACTTAGTCATCTTCTCTGCAGCCGGGTGGTGACAACTGCTGTCTAGACTCAGCAGGGACAACTGTGATTTAGTCTATATTAGGATGAAGAAAAACACGCGAGGACCACGTAATAAGAAAATCAGCAACAGTAAAGTAGGATTACTTTGATGGCAAATCATTCAAATAAGGCAGAAGAAGCTGCAGTTAGCACTTTTTGTGACCTTCACTCTAAATGACAATGAACCAACTGCACTCCTGCAGTGGAGAAGACAAAGTCAAACCACCTCTTGAATCATTGAGGCAGAACATTAAACACAATGTTCCGTGTGAATAACAATCAAAATACACATGCACACAAGACAACAATCAAACACACACTGAGGATTAGGCTGTAAGCATGACATCTCTCTCCACCTGCTCCTATCTGCTCCTCTAAAACCCCTTTTTTTTTATAACATTGTCATTCATTTTGGCGCTGAACCGCACACACACACAAACATAAAGGCAGCATGATCACTCTCCTTTGGTACAAATTAATAACACTGAGTCACAACCCGTCTCTTCCTGTCATTTGAAACCGCAGTAAACCTCCCTCTTCAGTCTTTCATCGGCTGCTAATCTGAGTGATGTCTTTCTGTACCTGTGTGGTTTTTCTTCCTCTCCACCCGTCCTCCTCGACTGTCCAACGATTTTGACTCTTCTCCCTCTCTCTGCTCGCTCCTCTCTCTTGTTGCTCCTTGTCAGAGCCAGAAGTAGCTTCACATACAGTACAAAGGTTCTCCAGCCTCCATGTGGAAGTCAGAGGTCAAAGGTCAGAGGTCAGGGTCAGGGTCAGAGCAGGGATCCAGTGTCTATGTCAAGAATGCCACAATCATGTGGACGTTCACTTGTACATCAGCTGAGATGTGGTGCACACTCAAATTAAGACCTCACAACTTAATCAACCAGCTGCCAACTATTCTGCGTGACTCGCATTCCTTGATAATAAAAGGATGCCACAGTATTTACGGTATTGTTGACAAGATTACAAAAATCAAAGGCGATTACTGATTAGTAATCCATCATCACTTGACAGCGTCCTTGTCTGGCTCTGTGGATGGATCTGATTGGCTGCTCTGCTGACGCCTGGATGTTCTGGCGTCTGACTCAGGTATGGCAGCGATGCTGGATATGCTGCTGACGCTATGATGAAAATGCAACGCGACATTCGGGCGCGCTGCCGCGGCTTGTCAGAGCTCAGTTCTCTCCTGTGGGTTTGGGAAATGCTGCTGGAAGAGGATCGACCCCTCTCCCAGTAAATACCAGATCATACCTGTTCAAAAACAGCATCTGTGTTTAGCTCGAGGAGTTTGTGGGCAAAAGCCAACAGATTTTTGAAACTGATTTAATTTCCCGGCAAAGAACTGCAGTGACAAGTACCTGTTATATGAGGAGTGTGTGTGCGTGTGTGTGTGTTTGCTTCCAACACCCCCTGTGTGGACATGACACGGGCTTAGGGTTAGTTTAAGTTTAAAGGCTGGTAAAAGCATTATGCTATCAATGGTCCTCACAGCTAAAGAAGAACAGACTCACTTGTGGTGAACATTCATACATCCAATTCTACCAGTAAATCATCTACAACGTTTCTTCTTCTTTAAAAACATTTAAGTGCATATTTCTGATACCAGAATAATGATACATGTTGAGGGTGATTGGATCTTTTATATCTTCGTACGCGTTTGTTATTTAAACTGAGCATACACAAAGTACAAAACTAATGGGGAAATATTTTACTTTGACCTCGAGCCATCAGCAGCTCGTTCTCACAGCAAACATTTTGGCTCATGAGATGCAGGTGTAACTAATATCTTCGGTAATTGCTGCATTCCTTTTTGGTATTTCGGTGCCAAGCTACTGGTACGGTGCCTGCTAGCTCACTGGCTTACTGGCAAACGTACACGAAACAGAGGCATCATTAGGGTTATTAGTTACGCCTCAGTTTAAAAAAGTCACAATGTCCATTGATGAAAGCTCTATGGAACATGGCTCAGTCTTTGTGGTGTTTTATATGAATACACAGCCTCTGTTCTGTCAGAGGAAGCAGAGGTCAAGTTGTTGCACTGGTGAAAGGGAGATAGCAGATACACCTCTTAAATAAACTGAGCGTGTTTTGGCCCAGCAGTCACCATCAGTGGGTTAATCATGAGCTGCTTGGTGATCATCTGACTGGAAACATCCAATATTTCTATGTGTATAAATTCAAGTAATGCTTCTCTCTGTTCCTCTGCTGATTTCTTCATGTCAAATTTAATTTTTGTCCTTTGTTCCTTCTGTACTAAGCCTTTTGGAGTTGCTGGTTTAACAACTTTAGCTGATTTAATTTAAATCTGTTATGTATGATTTTATTAAAGGGGAAAGCTCTCCCAGCACAGTCCCTGTTGTAGAGTTTGTTTCACAAATCTATTATTTTAATGTTTTTGACTGAAGAATGGTTTTGTTTCAATTTTATGCTTTTACATTGAGACGCATTATGTAGATCCTTAAGACTTAAAAAATGAGTTGCGTGCATACCTCATAAACCATTTTATAAATTTCACCTGTCAGTATGGACTCATGGTTTTCTTCTTCTCCATTTTTATTGGCCTATTGCTTTTTTTGCTGCTAATTACCACCTCAAACAATTAACTGAAGTGAATCATATCAGCCAAGTAACATAGTAACATACAAATCATAAAAGGACCTCATCAAAACAGCACCACTAATACAATTTAAACAGTATTAAAGCGTGATCATCAGGCATTAACGCGGCTGGTTTGGTACTCATCAGCAGCACGGTTACTCACACACCCTGATCCAGGCTGAGCTTTGGCGACACCGGTTTTTCCACTTACTGGTAAAAGTCTGAATGCCAGCACAGAGGCGTTTGGCGACAACTACGGCAACATCTCCAAAAGCAGTCACAAATGTCACGGCTGTTTGTGTGTGTGTGTGTGTGTGTGTGTGTCTTCACACTTCACTGGCTCTGAGCCTGCCCTGTCCTGTCAACAGCTAAAAATAAGCATGTCACCTGTGCTCACCTTCACTCAGGTGTGCCAGCAGGCAACTGGCAGTAGAAACAACACTCTCAGACACGTCTTCTGTTTTCTTGTACTTCCCTTCTTAGCGATGGTACAAATTTGTTAAATCCTCAGGGTGGAACTTCCAAATCCTCCACTTTAACCCTCTTTTGACAAAATCTAAAAGAGCATACAGTAAATAAAGATACAAAATTCCCTCAAACAAAGTGAACCACGTGTTTGCCTTAGTTTGAGAGGATTTTCCAAGAATCAGTCTCACAGCTACAGTAAGCAAACTTTTCACCTTCAATCAGTGAAGTGTATTATCGTTTCTTCCCCTCCCTCTCAGATCTGTCAGTGCCCGTCCTGCCATCACTTGTCGCTTATCTTAAGGAGCTGTTTACATCTGGGATCGGCATCTAGCCCGAAGCGGAGATGCTGGCAGACGCCGCAGAAGCAGTAAATGTCTCTTTTTTTTTTTTTCAGAGACTTGCTTCGTTTTCCAATGCGATAATAAAACTTTCCTGTACCTTCTTTTTCTTCTTACTTTGTTGTACTGTGGCACATTGCAGCTTTCAAGTCAGGCCCACTTCACTTGTCATCACTCTTCGTTCCTTTATTTCCTCCCTCCCTCCGTCCTCCCATCTCCAAGCCTGATTACTGACTGATGATCACCTGTGGGACTCTTACCCAACAGGGGCCCCTTCATGCTTGTTAAGCACAGCTGTCAGTCACCAAAGCGTGGCCTCTGGCAGGGTGCAGGTTGGGCTGGACTTTGGGGGGGACGAGGGGGGGGCGACACCTCCCCTACAGACCGAACAAGTCTAAACAGATACTGCTCTATCTTATAACTTTTTTTGTTCCTACTTATCTGTACTTTAACAAACACTGTGAATGTCTCTCTTCTACTATCATGACAAATTATATTAACAGAAAGAGAAAAAAAGAGTAAAAAAAAAGCAGGAAAGTAGGAAAACAAAGCTCAACTGAACTGATCTTAATTTGGTCCTTGTAGGGTTAATTCAAGAACTAATAGCAACTGATAAATCAAACCTTGGTGACAGACTCTGGTAACAAACACTGTTTTTTTCTTTTTCTAAAGAGACAAAACACACAAGCCATCTTAAAAATATTCTTCACTATTCACTATTCTGACTTCACAGAAGTTCATGTTTATCCATTATGATTGACTATATATGCTCTCAGTGTGTATTTTTACAAGTCATATGGTGAATGTTTCAGCGTATTGCATTACATTACTTGCTTTGATAAACATTACACAACCTCAGATTACCTCATTACAAATGTGTAAGAATGTACTTCACACACTGCAGCAGAGCAAAGCAGTGCATTAAATCTGTGCTAAAAATGTGCTCACAACTCATTTTAGACTTCACAGTCTCGGCGGAAAGCAACACGCGCTGCACGCTGAAGCTCTTTTTCCGTGGTTTGGTATTATCATGGGACTTCTGTCTTCCCCAAAACCTAACCTAATAATAATTTGCTCTCGAAATGTTCGAGCATGGCCGGCTCTGTCCGCGTCGGAAAATCGGCAACAATCAGTGCCGTTATTTGCGATCACACGACTCCCCCGATCGAATTCGTCCCACGTAAACGCACCTTCACACCACAGACTGCTCTGCTAACACCCACTTCAATGCCTGACCAGATGCACACACGCTCACACACGCATACAAACACACACACACACACAATCTGAAACAGGTCTCTCCCAACCGTCCCCTGCTGCTGGATCACCTCATTAACCCAGTGTTAGGTCAGGGAGTGTGGACGGATTTACTGCTCAGAGAGACTTCTAGTGGAGCTGCCAGTAAGCACGCACACACTTACGTACTTATAATTGGATTATAATTGGCAAATGGGTTCAACTCCAGAAAATAATGAACATGGAACAACGAATTAATACGAGGCACGAACAGGCAGTGTGTGTGTGTGTGTGTGGAGGTATCCCTGATGTAGGATGTCGTTTTGGAGTGTGTGTGTGTGTGTCTGTGTGTGGTAGTGGGATAGATGTTTACTTTGTCACTTATCTATTTACTTAAACCCCTGACAGAGCCTTTAAAGTAAACACACACACACACTCTTTCATTCTTGTCTCTGTTGGACGGGGAATCAATTAGTGCAAACTGAACTGCGTGTGTGTTTGTTTGGCTCGGTTAAAGCCAGTGACCTCGGCTGGTTCATGACCCAGAAACAAAGGCTGCATTTTACACAGGAACAGAAAAATCAGATTTTTTTAACTCTTTGTGGTGCTGCTCGGAGCCATGCCTGGTCCTCCGTTTACGAGACCAGACCTGATCCCTGTGCTGATTTTTTTTTTTTACTGTGTGAAAGCAGCTACAGACGTGTAAAATGTGTCCCGTGAGCCTTTGTATCTGCTAGAAAGGGGGAAATATGGTACTAATTTCAGTTTGGACAAAGTTCATCCCGTGTTATTTGAGCAACACGTTGCTGCCAGAAAGATCACTTTTCACACCACATTTGTGGAAACTTTGAGCAGCACTTTCTCCCCTGCTTGAGAAATTCATAATTGCAAACCATCACCGACAAATCAAAAACAGGACGTCTTGTGCTGAGATCACAGCTCACGAAGCAGCAGGAGTTCAGACCACAGATGACATCACACACGCACACACACAAACACACACACACAAACGTCACATCTTCTCGACTCATAGTCTGTTTGCATTTCACCCATCATCGTCAAATATCAAACTTGTGAACATTCACCTCCAAAAATGTAATTTATTCAAAGTCCTGAGTGAAGTGCTCTGTTAGGCTGCAACTGTACCAGTGCAGAGAAAGCAGCTCAAATTACCCTTAAAGTGATTAAGCTGTATGGGGTCAAAGGTCGCGTTAACACTCTGTCTTGCTCCTTCTGTTTGTTTTCTTCTTAGGTGAGACTTTTTTTTCCCCTCCCACTTCTGGTTTCAGAGATTTATTTTTTCTCTCTTGTCTCAGGACTTTCTTGTTTCATGTGAGAGGGATTAAACTTAAATTTAACTTTGAGATCATGGAAGAGCGCTACGACCGAATGTGACTTTGGTAGATGGACTCTGTGCTGGATGCTCTCCACGTTCTGTGGAGGCCAACTCGCCTGCCGTCTTTTTGTGTGTAGTATTTCCCCCGGAGGAGGGGAAAAGTGTAGGAACGGCGACGACACGCTCCACCGCAGACCAGGCGCTGACACACGACTCTGAAAAAAAAGCCCCGAGGCCTGTTGGGAGATTGGAGAGGGAACGGGGGAGAAAAAAGATGTTGTGTTTGTGTGGATGGATGCAGTGTTTACAGGCGCACACACACACACACACACACGCTGAGACTCCCACAGAAGCCACAGTTGACCTCATTTGATTCGGCGCTGATAGCAATACAATGCTCGCCTTTTTGAGACACGGATCACTTGGATTTCTTTAAATATATAAATGTATGAGTCATTTTTAGTTTCCACTAAGTTTCCACTAAAACACATTGAAATTGATTTTAAAAAAAACGAGCGATAAGAACAAATACTTATAATAGCCACCGCAATGTTGCCAAATATCCTCATGGAAACGGTTGGAATTAATTTGAGTGTTTGAAGTTTTTTTTTTTTTTTTACTTAAATGAGGTTCAAAGGAGCCGAAACGGGCCAGTGGAAGCGATGCCATGCTCCTTTCAGATTCTTTTGAAGATACTATCTGGCGTGTTCGATTTCGTGGGAGGAAGTGTGAGTCTGAACCAGCCTGAGAACGTAGCGAGACCGAGCGGACAAACAACAAGCAGGACAACCAAACGCGCTGGAAATTTCTGAGCATGTGCCGCTGATCTGTCAGAGAGACGGAAATCAGATAGACCTGAACCGATTTCCTCACATTAACCTCAGCAGCTGTGAGTAAACACACAGGTATGCATGCAGAGAGATGTGGATGTACGGACAAAAGAAACACACCTTTCACACGTCTTTAGTTTTCACATAGATCGACCACAGCGAGTCCACAAAGGAGAATTTTAATCCGTCTGTAAAATCACCCCGAACCTTCACATTTTATTCATCCACTGTAAAAAATCAAGCCATTTGATTTTTAACACATTCAAGAAAATGCTTTTCTTTCTGAAGCATCATTTCAGGTCACAGCTTTTTGCAATTTTACTCAACACAAACAGTGTTTAAACAGTGAGTCCACAGTGTCCCATTATTTCAGATCAGGATGGCATAAATGCAATAAATTCTGTTTGAGCACCAGAAAAAAGTGAATTTCGCAGCAGGCCTGCTTTGGTTCATGTGGTTTCCACATCACTGAGACTCGGCATATGGAGCCGTCATCTCTTTGAGGGTTTTTTTTAAGAGCATACATTTACCAAAAACACATTGTGCAAGAGCAGAGAGAGCGGCGGACGGGGTTAAAACAAAGGACTGGTTAACGTCGCCATAGGCACAGCTGTTTTTATGAAAATGCTGTTTGTTTGTCGCAACTGTGGGGGACATTGCTGAGAGAACTTATACTTTTTTAGTCCTCGTCCACCGTGATTTGCTTACTCAGCTGTTCGGCGCGCTGACCCTCAGCTGAGAGGCGGCACTTGAGACGTTTTCTCCGTCCCAGCATGGATGAAGCAGAGGCAACAATATGAAGGAAATCTGTAAAGTCAATTGTGCATTTGGTGATCTATCACCTCTGTCTGTGGGCAAATCATGGGAATCGCAGCAATCTTTGTGCGACGCCACACATGTGCACTCACAATAACTTTTCCATCACTTTGAATAATGGCAGCAGTCAGACTTTTAATGAGCAGGAGGTTCAGCAGAGGCGCCCGAACTGACCAACAACTCAATCAAACACAACGCAGATATAGTAAGTTAATTTTCTGCTACGCGCCTGTGAAATTGCTCCATCAATCTTTGCTACCTCCGTTTGTTTAATACGTCCCATCTGTTCCGATGAGAGCAGCAGTCTGGTGTGTTTTGGCCTCGGTGGAGGCACAGAGTGGCGTTTCTGCGGCCGGCTGACCTGCTGACTGCTTGTCTTGGACTTGTGTCGGTCTGTCTGTGTTTATGGAGTGTCTTGGTTTAGCTCACGCTCATCGCTAATGCACTGGTAGATTACACACAGCAGACACAGAGAAATAAACAACTTCTCCTCTATAAAAAGAGTCCAGCAGGTATCAGAGTGCAGCCTTTTGGGAGGCTTTTACTCAAAGTGTTGTCTTAAATTAAGGATGGGCGCACAACAGGAGCAGTTATCTTGTAAATTAAAGTTTAAATGTACGTCCGACATTGTGTTTGGCAGCCTGCACCTGAAGCGTACACATTACATGTTTCTTTATACAAAATCACAACAAGACTGTCGGCCTCGTTAAAAGCAAAGCAGCCCGTTTATATTGTCAGTGGCCCGACAAGTTTCACAGTTTATTTCTCGCATTTCCACAGCTGCATGTGTTCAGCTATCTACTCATTAAAAAAAGAGTAGATAGAGAGCAATGTCAGAACAAATATAGCTTCCAACGTACGTAGTAATGTGGTAAGTTACTGGTATTTTTTTGAGTTTATTGAGAAATATGAGAATACCTGAACTATGAAAAATATAATGTATAATGTCAGTTCAAAGGCATAAAACTGATCAAGGTGTCACCCGGTGTACCTGTCGAGCTCTCACACTTTGTTCATATTTACTTTTCTTAAAATGACCTTTTTTTGCATGTCTGTGTTTGCCGTCTTTTACACGCACACACAGTCACTCCTCTCCCCACCAGTCAGCACTAAAAGCTGCCACAGGATCACTTTTGATCCGCTTGCCATCTCTTTGAAGTGGCTCTCGGCTCTCATCTGCGAACAAGATGTCCAAATTAAAAACGCCACAGGCTCGCCCACAGCCGCAGTTTGCCACGCTGGATTCAGTGGGCAGAGGATGTGTAAAGTGCAGAGTCAAGTGCAAAGCGATTCAGGCCGATGCTTCATTTGAGACGGCGTAAAAACTCAAACAGCTGCGTAGGGAGCAGAAGGGAGTGTTAATAAAGCGCAGAGATGATTCTTTCACCAGATAAACCTGATTTAATGCCGTGGACGTCAGCACCTTAAAAGCTGCTTGTCTCATTGCTGAAAAGCTCAAATTTTGCTGAAGATATGCAACGAGTGTGAATGATGAGGAAATAATGTGCGACTGCAAACAACTTTAAACTGTTCACAGAAACCGTTTGAAGTTTTTTGTGTGTTTTTTTCTTGTTTGCTTGGTGTAATTATTCTCAGCTTTCAGCATATTTTAATATCCCTTGCTTCGCCCTACCTCTCCCCCTTTTTTCACAGTTAAAGCTGTTTAATTTACAGAAACACTCTCACTTCCACAGTAGTTTTATTTGCATACTTTGCATTATGTGGATCATTTAAGCCTGTCGCTTTGATCTGATTTATTGAGGGTGTTTTTCAATGGGCTCATTGTTGCGACAGCGGAGACAGATGGTGCCAGCCTCCCGAAAACCATCAGATATATTTTGTGTGTTCCAGTAAAATATGAGACTTGTTCGAAGTTTTCCCAACAAACAAGACAAAGATGCTTTTTTCTTCCTTTTTTTTTTTTTCAAATGCATCCAATATCGTGTGAAATTGATTATAGATATTTTCACTGTGACCTTTACTTGCTCTCATTATGATCAACAAGTGAGTAACAGTCGAGAATCTCGCACAAGCCCGAACCTGCTCGTCTGATCTGTTTGTATCTCTGCGGTGGTCCGGGCATCATCAGACGGTCGGGCTTTGGGCCAAATGGAAACACGGCGAACCGCAGAACCTGCTGGCTTGTGTGGCGCTCGCTCGGCGGGCCAGGTTTCCTCTCGTTTGCGTAACCTGGGCTGTAAATCTGACTCCGATTCAACACCCTCTCTTGTACGTCTCTTTCTCTTTCTGCTTTGTCGGTTCTTGTTGCGGCCTGTGGGTTGACTGGTCCCCCCTTTGACTCCTGACCTCCTAATCCCCTACCAGCTGCAGCGAGGCCTCCGAGGAAGACTCTGACTGTGTGTGTGTGTGTGTGTGTGTGTGTGTGTGTGTGTGTGTGTGAACAGTCGTACCTGCATTCTTTGTTAAAATCAGCGTCGTCTATTCACAGAATTCATTATGAATGTGTTTGGTCTCTTTACCTGAGTGTCTCTCATCTTCTAAGCTGTGTTTTAATTGAGTTTTAATTTAATTTAACGTTACTGTCTGTGAATTTCCCGTTGGATTCACTGAGCAACAAGCGTGGCAACAATTTAGTCCATTGGGATCAATTACACGACTTAAAGTACTGAATACAACACTCACTGCGACCTATAATTTAGTTTAAATTCATCCTCTGATATTTGAAAGGGAGGGAATCTTCAAATTAAACGCTCGACAGCCATGCCTGTGGTGATGGTCTCTTAGCGGCCGCAGTTTCCGCGGAAACCAAGTGGAGTCTTTAATTTCGAGAGTCTCATTCACCTTCGTGCTCTTGAATCGCTACTCATCCCAATAACAAGGCAGCGCCACGACAATGTGGATGGAGGATGCTACAGGAGCTGTTTTGCATTATTTAATAATATTTAAGCTTTTCAGAGTAGAACCTTTCCACATGAGGAGTGGATTACAAGCCATTAATCACAAGAGGAATTGGTACAAATTCATGTTCTGATAAAAAAGTTTGAACTTTTTGTCTCATTTATGAGAATTAAAGGATATCTAGACGTCTGTGTCAACACATAAACTGGACGTCTTGGTGCAGTTAACATTTATATTACACAAAACTCTTTTAGCAGTACTTTAATGGCTTGCTTTTTATTTGACAAAGGTCAAACTGAAGGTTGAAATGCAGTTATATAAATAAAATGTCAATACATTATCTAGTATTCACTTTCAGTTTATCTGCAGTGACTTCAAATATTCATTTTAAGAGTCAAAATGACAAACAGGCAGAACAGACTTGTTGCTGCACAGATGCAGCGTTTACACGTCAACTATAGAACAAAAGGGGAGTAAAAGGGGAACACGATCCTACACCTGCACCTGAACGCAGACAGACATCAGCACAAAAATACCCACATTCCCTGAAACGTACACCCGCGGCTCAAAGCTCCTGCACACGTCCTGACACATACGATGTGCTGCACACGAGCGCAGACTTCGGCTCGCACGTCCAGAGGAAGCCGACGGCGACGGACACCTTCTGTTTGTCAAACGTCTTTTCTCTTCACCTGTTGTGTCCTCGACTTGTTCAGGTCCAGACGTCGACCCTTTGAAGTGCTCTGTGAGGCCCTGCAGCCCCCAGGCCACCACCTCCAGCCTGTGTGTGTGTGTGTGAGTGTGTGTAGGGGAATGAGGGCTGTTGAATGGGGATGAAAGTGTGTGTGTATGTGTGTTTTCTGTCAGGCCAGACTATGTGCCCCAAGGGGGAAAAAAAGAGAGAGAGAGGCTTAGAAAAAGAGGACTGGAAGGTGGGGTTCCCCTCATCTAACCAGACCACCACCCTCTACACACACACACACACACACACACACACACACACACACACACACACACACACACACACACACACACACACAC
>JBAJHX010000051.1:22872619-22878532 GCA_037176925.1 Amniataba percoides | reverse complement strand
GTGTGTGTGTGTGTGTGTGTGTGTGTGTGTGTGTGTGTGTGTGTGTGTGTGTGTGTGTGTGTGTGTGTGTGTAACATCAGAGCACCACAGGGCACACTTAAACCCCACTAAGAGGCGGGGCTTTAAGTTGGTGTGGCTGATAACAACTCAAATCTCACACACACACACACACACAAACACACACCATCCAATCCACAGCTCCATCCTCTTCACCTTGTACCTCTTAACTTCCTTCATGGGGTTATTAACTCCCTGATTGGGGAGCTTTCCTTCGGGTTCGCCCCTATTTAGTTGTCATGGTGGCATGACCCGAACACTTATTAGCTGACCCTTGGGATTAGTCCAAGCTGGAAATGGGGGAGGAGAGGGGGGGCGGCGGCGGGGTTAAGCCTTCACCTCGAGGTGCTCGCCGCAGCATCTCACAAAAACCTTAATTAAATTGCTGAGACACCAAGTCAGGAATGTTTGCTTTGCTCTCCCGCTCCGCCGTACCTACTCCGGTCCCTCCGTCCAACTCCACCTTTCTTTGCCTTTCCCATACTCACGCTCAGTTTGCTTTTCTGCCTGCTCACCGGTCAATATTGATTTGGAGAGCCCCGATGGTGCCCAAAACTCACGAGGGAGCCCACAGACAGTGAAGGCAGCAAGCAAAGTCAACATATCACTGTCTGCTGTTGTCATGCTGCCTCATAAACTCTCCCCAAGCTACTGCTCATGTATTACCAGCATGTTTATATGAAGTCTAATCTGAGATGTTGAGTGTTTTTTCTTCTTTTCTGTATGTAATGTGGCCTGAAAGATATGATTGTACTTTCTCATCATAGAGTAACTGCACAGCTCACCACTGTCATTCACCAAAAAGATTTGACTTCTAAACAAAAACAACACATGCAAATGACACAGCCAAATATTCACAACTGAAAACTTCCCACAGCCAAAGGTGACTTCAGTTTCTTTGTTGTGTCAGACAGAAGTTAAAACACTCAAAAATACATAATCTACTGTGATACTGAGCGAATCCTCACTTTCAATATGCTTGAAGAAGCAAATGTTTGGCATTTTTCTTGATTAAAAGCTTAAATTATTAATCAGTAATCAACAATTCAATCAATCACCAGACTGATATTTGAACTGTCTGATCATGTCAGCAGAGCCAGTGTGCAGGAAACCTCTGCTGCAATAAAAATCCTGAAACAGGACTGCAGGTCATCTTCACTGACATCTAAATTGTAGGATAGATGTAGGTTTAGATTGCAATTAGATCAATATAAAAAGTTTCTGAATACTGTAAGAAGAACAGTTTGGAAGCTGCAACCCGAAAGGTTTCAGCATTTCTGCTCAATAGATCTATTAAGTGATCAGCAAAGTTCACAGAAGTTCAGCTATGATCGATTTTCTATCAATTGGCTGATCAATGAATATGCCACTTGTTCAAAACTGAGTTGAACAGCCACAGTTCATAATGTTAAATGTTAAATGCATGAATGAAACAAAAACACTTCATATATGAGGTTACATGTGCGCAAACTTCATGCACACACACCCTCACCTGCAGAGGAAACAACACAGAAGTGGCCAAAAACATCTCAGACAGCCGTGATTTACTCTCTGATGATCAGCAGCCGATCGCTCAGATTAAATTCAGCACATCCACACAGCCAGAGGAGAGAGAAAGAGAGAGGGAGAGATAACCGGCTCTAATCCGACACATTGGACACAACCACGCTCTGAGGCAGCGGCAGCGATAAGAGCTAATCCTGTTTGCACGTATCTCCGCAGAGAAGGAGAAGAAAACACTCCTCTCAGTGTCGAACTTTGTCCGAGGCTCCCTCCGAGCGCGTCTGGCCGGCAGATCCTGACCCGAGATAGAGAGCCGCGCGCCGGCAGAGGAATGCGAGAGCCACCGGCCACAAGGGAGCCTCTCACATGCGCAGCGAGGCTGGATCGATTATCAGAGCCTCAGACTGCCGGAGAGTCCCGAACAACCCGCTGAGTGCCTCCTGTTCTGCGACCGTGCAGCATCTTAAATGTTAAAACACGAGGAGGGTTTGTTTCTGCGAGCAGCGAGGCGCGTAAAGACGTTTACGTGCGCAGGTTGGAATTACGCACAGAAACGAGCCTCTGCGTGTTAAAAAAAGTTAAAGTGTGGGATGCTCACCTCGGTAAAGTAATCCAAATGCCTCTCTCCAAACTTTTTATCCACTTTAGTCAGCGCGTCTCCGTGCACAGCTCCAAAAACTGCCCCAACACTTCTCCTTCTTCTCCTCGCGGCACAGTTCGCGTCCGCGGACCTGAGTCTGGATCACCTCTGCGCGCTCCGCTCCGTCTGTCTGTGACACTTGGAGACCGACGTCCGCCGGCGTTCAGGGGCGCACCGACTCCTCAACAATAGCGCTCATTGAAGTGAAGGAGGCGAGCGCCTTAAACGAGCCGGAGGAGGAGGAGGAGGAGTGGGAGGTGCTGCGCCAGGAGCGGGGCCGCGCCGCTCCGCTGCGCCGTGCGCGTCCCCGAGGCGGCCTGCACCTGCGAATAATATCGACTGAAGGAGAGGTGATTTATCCTCCGCTGCAGGAACTGAGAGACACAAGTCTGCGCGTCACAGAGACTTACTCAGATGCAATTTACAGCTTTGAGTTGCTGTGAACTGTTTTTTTGTGAATGCTTGATAACCTTTTTTTGCACATTCCTGCACGATTCTTCCATTTATATAACACATACTGCACACATTGTTTTCAATTGCACATATAGCCTAGTCTTTACTGTATTTTATTCTATTTCTCTCTATTTTATCTCTGATTTATACCCTGGTCTGAAAAACGTGATTTTCCTTTATTTCTTTTCTACTTTGTTTATATTTCTGCATCAGCATATTGAAATAAAATGCTTGTATGTGAAAACCTCCTTGCCAGTGAACTTGATTCTGACTCTGATGTCATTTAATTTCAGCAAGACAAAAAATTTACATACCATTGTGTAGGAATCTATATCAAAGACTCATTCTGAAAGGTGTTGTGTTCAAAGACACCTGGGGTGTGTTCACAGCTGCATGTTTATTGCAGATTGTTGATCTCCTTAAAGCTGCATTAATTAATCATTTTGGCCACTTGGGGCAGTATAACAAACAATAAACAACGATGACAAATCATCACCTTATGCACTGTTTTTCTCTAAACCAGTTATAGAGAAGTTTGTATAATTAAAGTGAGAGTTTAACCTGTAATTAATCACAGGGATGACCTTATAACAGCAGAGTTTATGGGTAAAAGGAGCTTAACATCAGCACTTCTACTACACTTCTACTAATGCGAGCAGACAAAAATGAAGCTTCATTCACCGACATGCGCACCAAAGAGACCGTATGTGTGTGTGTGTTTAAAAGGTATTAACTAACAATTTGTACACAATTAACAACATTCTTGGTGAAACTTAAAGAGGAAAGTCTGTCTTACTTTGCTCTTTCGAGAAATGTCCAGGTCAGCTGTGTCACAAAGGTTCACCCACCCCGTCACATTTCTTTTTATTTACAGTTCAGCCTCTGAGATTGCATTTCCATTTAAAGCCTGTGTATTTATACACAGTCTTGGGAAAGTTACTGCAGGTGCACCTCTAACCAAATACTTCCGCCCATCACCTAAGCTGTAAATGAGCTGTGGACGGAGACACTAAATTCAACTGCTGCATGTCCGGGAACACACTGAAACCTGAAACTCTCATAGTTTTCACTCTCAGCCCAGCAAAATGAGCTTAACAGCATCACAAACCACAAAGCACATCCAGTGGTGTCACACACACACACACACACAACCATCTGGACGTTGATAAGCCACTAACACGGGAAACAAGACACATGCATGTAAATATAAAGGATGTAAATGCATACGTAGCAGATGTATGTTACATCACAAACACCCTCACACACACATAAACACCGTGAGACATCTGAGAGTCTAAAACGAGATGGTCAGTCGGACAAGTTCGAACATGCACGAGCACGGTCCAGATGAAGTCCTGCTTCCATCTCCATGACTCACACACAATAAAACCACAAAGGAATGAGTCCACAGCGAGCCAGTGATGTGTCTGATTCTGTGGAAAAAAGAAAAAAAAGGATTAAAATAGCCCACTTAGACCACCAGAACATCACCAAACTTTAAACTGGATATGAACCAGGAAATACTAAAAACAAAGTGGAATTTTTTAAGGAGGCATAAAGAAACATGCCAGCAAATCAAGTCATTTTTAACAATATTACCACATTAGAACATTTGGTACATTTTAAAAGTGCAACAGATCAAGTCTGGTGGTTTGACAGCTTGATTTAATGTTTGCTTTTACTGGGAAGTACTTCACTGAAGATGTTGTACAATCACATATTATTAAAAAAAGTAATCACTGACGTGAGCTACGATCTGATTGGTCCAACACAAATACCGAATGCATTACTAATTTCCATTAAAGTTTGACCTTTAATCATTGCTTTTGGTACAAAGTGCTCGCTGGACCGTGTATGGTCACTGTGCTGCGTCCAGGCCAAATGCTTGTCTTTATAACATGACTATTTGGATATTAAATGTCCATCTGCAATTTTCTGTCCCAGTAATACTTGTTCTTTAAGTGTACTCAGGTGGCATATCACATTTTTAAACTACATCTGACTATAAACTAGATAGTTACAGGCAGGTCCGTCTTGTTTCATTACTGAGACGATTCATACAGTCGTTGTTTTTACAGTCTGTTCATTCATTCACTGTGATACTGAGCAGTGATCACACTGAGCAGCAGGTGAACGGTGGAGCTGTTTTTCTATGTTTGTTTTGCTGAAAGCAGAAGATAACTGACTGACTGACAGTGAGGAAAATACTGAGATCTGTGTGGATCCTCCAACAAAACCAGGGAATTTAGCTTTAGGGGAATCAAGCATGTTAATATTTGATCGTTTTACCTTCCATCCCTCCTTTACTGTGAGCGACCTCTATCAGCGTGAGGCCAGCTGGGCTGTGGGATCGGTCCCATTAAAGGGCTGCTTTGTGTGAGTGTGCTTGCGAGGTTGAGAAAGAGGAACAGATTTTGACAGGAGCGCGAGAAAACAAACACAACAAGCCCAATCCTCCGCGCTCGTGTTTGATCTGCTGCTTTACAACGAAACACTAAAGTGGGACTTTCCCATGAGGAGAAATCAATACACCAGCCTGATGGGTGGGTCACTGATTTCAGAAGAATCAGAAAGGGAGTTTAAAGACTTAAATGAGTTTATTTAATCATCTAATTAATCAATCAATGTTTTCACTGTACCAAACCCTGCCAGTGCCCACTGATTTGCTCCAGACAGACAAAAACAACTGCACAGATTTATATGAAAATTTGGACAGACATTTGTGTTTCCCAGAAGATGAATCCTAATGGCTTTTAGTCATTTTTCCTCCAGGTCAAAATTCCTCCATCTCTTTGGTTTTTGATCATAAAATAATTTTTCCGTTAGCCTCAGCTTTGGGTTTTGTGCCTATGATCAAATTTTAGCATGCTAACTACATTGTAAGACTGTGAACATGTAAACATTAAAATCACATGTTAGCACTGTCATTGTGAACATTTATCTCAGTATATCTCAGTAGTATTTTATTAAATGTACTTGGGTATTGATCATCACCACACTTAGGCCAAACCCACCTTAAAATGATAATAAAGTCCTGTCTGAATCTTATACTCTGTGTAGCAAATCAAAAATGTTGTAGGTGGGTGGAGATGTGCTGGGTCCCCTCCGTCCACTTTGACAGCCTTATGAGGTCCAAAAAGTTGAAGTCTTAACTGTCAGAGGACATTCAAGACACGCAGCAAAGTTTAATCATACCAACACAGAAACTGTACAGTACAAAGTGGCGCGTAAAAGGCTGAGTGTGTCCGCTGCAGCCGAGC
>JBAJHX010000051.1:22857619-22870119 GCA_037176925.1 Amniataba percoides | reverse complement strand
TTTCCTCCAACAGATCTTCCTCCGTTTTATGTGCAGATGATAAAGATGGAGAGCGCTGTTTAACACAACACGTCACTTTACTCAGTATCATTCACACTATCATACTCACCAAAATATTCAGTGAAACTGTATGGAAGTATTTACATTTGTTACGTTAGATTCTTTAGTAAACTTAGTGAAGCTTGGAGTCAAAGTTCAGGCCTGAGTGCAGCCTTACTTGACTTTTTTTCCCGTCTACATACCGACGTGTTTGCTTTACTGTATGAACTGTGCTCATCAATCAACACAACTTCTGGACAGTCTTCAGTGTTTGAGACATTGTAGAGAAGTCAAAACAAAAGTGGCACAACTGGCACGTTTATTGTCCTGTGTTACGGCATAGCAGCTTGGCCTCTGCACATACTGTAACTATGGTGAAAGTGGCGAGGAACCCCTCAAAAATTTTAACTACTGCACCCGTGGAGAGAAGATTGTTGACGGGAAAAACAATTGTGAGAGTTACTGCTATCACTGTCAACACTGCTGCTTGTGACACCATCAAAAATACAAATTCAGATTATATAATTCACACACACATTCAGCACCGATGTTTTAGCATTTTTGTTCAGCATCTATTGCCGAGCTGCCTCAACAGCTGTGTTTGTTTTAAGGGAGAGAGGATGTTAGAAGGAAAGCCGGGGGAGAAGAGGCCATGTGTGCTGAAATGTACGCCTGTTTGATTCCGCGTATACACAACATACGTCGACTCGTGACATGTTTGTGTGTGTTTTTGTTTGCGTCTGTGCGGGTGCGTCGGGGGAGCCGACCGCAGCTTGAGGCCTCCGGCGGGCCGAGGGGGGCTGCCGGTGGTTCTCACAGCCCGTGGAGTGATTCTCTAACAGGGATCGTGAGAACGTGAGTGGCGGGGGTCCTCGTGGTTGAGAGGAATCCAAGAAAACGCAAGGAGGAGAATAAAAACAGCAGCGTGCATACATGTCAACAGCATAACACGAGAGGAGGGAGGCATTTAATGAGGCTGCTCATTTTAGATCAAGGAATTAAAAAAAAAAATCCTGTTGCAACGACCCCGTTAGAACCGTAGACACCTCTAATGGTGGAAGAAGTATTTACATCCTTTACTTAAAGCTGGACTTTTATATAAATAACGTCTGTTAGGTTCAAGTTCTTCACACAAAGATATTAAGCCTGCAGGTAAATCTCTTTGTATCCACAGTAAACCAGAGTTTTAAATCTGCAGACTGTGATGACTTTTTCATGCTCATGCAGAGGCAGTGATGAGTTTTATGTCAACCAGCAATAAGTGATTTACAGGAAGTACAGTGGAAGTGTCCAACAATAGTTTTAGGAAACAGGAAAATGTTTTTTTCTTTTACAGTAGATGATTATTATTCATGCATTAATATAAAAGCAGGATTTTAACTGACGTCAGCCAATAATTATTACAAGTATAAACTGTTTCTACAAAGCGCAAAGTGACTGAAATAATGATGAAAATGGTTGAAAAAGTAATTTTCAATAAACTCATTAATCAAGTAATTGGCAAATCAGCACCTGACTTGTGTGAACTGTTAGGTAGTTAATTTTTGACAAAATAACCTATTTTATGATCTCTTTGTATATTTTGGCTTTCTACTTGAAGGTAAGAAGTTTTCATTTAAAAAGTGTCTTTTAAGTCATTATTGATCTTGAATGATGAAACACAATAGCAGCTGAGTCTGATAAAAGCCTGCAGCATTTAAAGTATTTTGACCTTTGTGCTGCAGCGTGCACTTTTTTACTCTCTCTACAAGCACTGTGTGTAAACAGTTACTATGCTCAAATTAACTAAGATGACTACAAATTATGAAACACCAGCGGTTACAGATTTTTGCTATAGGTGCCACAAAAGTCAAAGAAATAAAAATCATCTTGATTTATTTAACTATAAGCTTTATAGTTCAAAAAGTCTCAAACACTTGTCCGTCCTGTCTGTGTGCAAACTGATCAAATCAGCAGGACGTCTGAACCTCTTTTTTTCCCACACCTGTCTTCCTTCTCTCATCTCTTGACTCTTTCTCTCTTGCTCATCAAGCGACGCCCTCTTCTCTCCGTCCTTCATCTCAAACTGCAGCTTCCCTCGTGTCTCTGTGAGGCTGCGTGGTTATTTATGGGCTGGTGAATGGAGAGAGATAGTATGAGACCCAGAGCTTGGCCTCTACCCCTCCACTGTCTGCTACCCTTAAATCACCACAGAGTCTGGCTTACTTTCACATTAATGGTGTGTGTGTGTGTTTGAGAAAGATAGAAAGAGAGAGAATAGAGAGAAAAACTGATCGACGTCATGGACATGTGTTGGTAAAGTCACTGTGCGCCAAACTTCACAGGCAAATGTTTTCATGACGCCATACTGACTCATTTCTAAGTGAGTTATCGGTGTCATTTTGTCCTGAAGTTGGTGTGTCACACTTCTTTGTTCAATGTTGGAAAAATGTTCAATGCCATTTTATTGGCCAAATAAAAGACAGCAGGCTGTGTCTTTAATGGCATTAATGTCATGACACAATCAGTAAGCTATCTGTTTTTGGTGTTTAGACTGATTTAATCCTGAAATGTAGTCTGTCTGTCTGTTGATCAACATTTAGATCAACATTATTGGTCACTGATGTCATAAAGGGTATAAATGTGCTCCCTGCTCTGCTCCGAGTCAGCAAAGTTAAAATTATTATAGTTATTATTGGAAGTGATTTATTCAACTGATTCAAAGCAGACATTATTGGTTTTATTGGCCACTTGGGGGCAGCAGAAAAAAACTACACATTCAACAGTGACATAATGTTGTTTTGCTGATTATGTTAGAAAACAGCTGCCTATTTCTTCATCCATCAGACACGTAGCGACGATAGCATTTATTTGAGTTTGGCCACGCGACTAATTTAAAGTCTGATATTCTCCTTCCTTTCATCTCTGTGTTGGGTGCAAACCAACTCCAAAGGAACTCTGACGGGAAATGTTTGGCTCTTTTTCTGCTAAATGCTCCACTATGTTCGCTCAGCGGCTCATTTGGTGCTAGAAAAGTCCTGTAAAGTGGATTTTTCACTGAAACACGATGGAACAGAGGTGATGAGAGATGAACCAAAACAATGAAGAGGGCCAGAAAACAAACAAAAAGCTAAAACTGAAACTGGAAAACAAGTCATCATATGTATCATATAGTTTTGATTATATTGATTATTGATGTGGAGGAGATACTCGTCCAAACAAACATACGTTACTTCTCTGAGTGTCTTTGGTTTTAGAGAAGCCACAGTTCAAGTTTTCAGGGTATAAATAAAGATAGATGTTTGAGGCGGTGTGTGTGTGTGTGTGTGTGTGTGTGTGTGTGTGTGTGTGTGTGTGTGTGTGTGTGTGTGTGTGTGTGTGTGTCTGCCCGCCTGCCTGTGGTCAAAACAGGACCAGCTGAAGTTTATGACCCTGCAGTGTGCTCTGTTTTCTCAGGGTGACAGAGAGGACAGCCGGTCTGCAGGGGGCTGGGGGGGCGAGGGGGGGCACATTACAGCAACACCTGGTCTGCAAGTAAAACTGAAGAGTACTGGAGGGGGGGCAGGTTGGAGTTAAGTTTAAAACTAAATGTTGCTGTAGGCCAGAGTACAGAGTAAATTATCTCTTAATAATAATGCATCTTAAAAGTCATTTTATTTTTTCTTTCTGTTTTTTTGCCGTCCGTCAACCTGTTTCTTATTAACTCTCAGACCTGTAATACAGACTTTTCAACCTCCTGCAGTAAATCAGCGAGCAAAGCCTTTGTTTTAAGATAAGGGAAGGAACATAAATAAAGGCCTGTCCACGACCTGCTGCACACACACACACAGATATTACATACAATAAATAATGCAGGAATCCATCAACTCAATCCCGTCTGAGTGCATCAAAGGGAGAGAAGATGATGAGCAATTTCCTCTGTAGTTGTGTGTGAGTGTGTGTGTGTGTCTGTGTAGTCTCTGCAAGGGTTTTGTGTTTATACCTGAAATACTGAGACGCTAAATGGGTCTAGTAACGCAGAGACGGCGGACACACACCCAAACAAACTGTCTAGTGGTTACAGACAGGAAGTACAGAAAGAGATATGTAATGTTTGTAAAAGGAATCAGAACAAACATGAAACTCTGAAATGACTCAGCAGTGACGATAATTGGAAATGAAAACACAATTGTGCTAAAATAAGGTGCGAAACTCAAAAAGTGCATGAAATGCACACTGCTCTGCATCATTAACAGGCTCATAGTAAAATATATTTATTTGCCAGGTGTAAAATTGTACTTCTTGCCCGGCGGATGGAGCAGTGATTTACGCCGTAACGCCAACCACGGAGGAGGATCTTTGACGTTAGATGGCAGCAGAACAATGAATAACGAGGCGGATCCCGGGTTTGGGTTTTCAGCATCCGCGTGATTTATGCAGGCTGCACCCGGCAGGAAAAAGGGAGAGCAGGGCCTTTGACTTGAGGGATCCTCCCGTATCTGACAGAGGGAGAACAGATCACAGACAGCTGGAGATGAATGAGAACACATGCGACAGGGTAAGACAGCTCAGGCCAGACAGGAAGAGGCAGTGAGCCGAGGTGAGGTCACTTTTCTTTAAGGTTTAAAAGGTGATGAGGGAGTGACCCAGCTGTTTGTGGCCAGAGGTTGATGCTACTTTTTTTTTAAATAACTGAATTTATTGTTTGTGCTTTGGCTTTCTGGTCAATCTGCACAAATGAACTCTGCTCAAATCACATTTGAAGTCTTTTCATGTACCTGCAGATGAGTTTCAGATGCCTAAATTGACCATCAGTGAAATAGGCATGGTGTAAAAAAGTAAATCCAATAAGTAGAACAACATTTCACACTTTTATTGAAAAAGCAAAATATTGTGCACAAGTAAAATAGAAACCTCTTCTGAGAGTAAGAGTCTGTTTTTCCTCTTGATGTTTTCATCACTTAGTCATCCCACCTCCTCATTTCCGTCATGACAGCGTGTCTAGTTCAGGGCCACATCACACAGGAGCACTGTGTATTCTCTTAAAAATAAGAATCAGACTTTTAAAAAAAAGATATGTTTGGAGGTGCTGCGTGATTTGGTTCTTCTTTTTTGTCCTCACAGCACCATGTGGTACCTCATTTACCCACAATGCCTCCACTGAGTTGTAAATCTGACAATATGATGGATAATTCAAAGTATTCAAAGAGGTTTTTAGTTTAGTGTCACATTGATCCATAATGAAAGATCCCCAGCTGAAGCACTGTAAAAACTACAAAGGTGTTATTGTATCTGCGCCAGTATACATTTGCACATGATTCAAATATGATCTAAATCCTTTAAACTTCTCAAAACATTTAAAAATGTTTAAATGGGTGGCATCTTTCCCTGAGAAATCCTGACAATATGATCCAGGTCACAGCTGTGTGTTTGATGATTTTATCTGATGTTAGCCTGCCCTCTTCTGGAAAACAGACAAAACTACAACTGGACAGAGATTATTCAGCAGCTGAGTGAAGAGAACACAAAAATAAGTCACCTTCAGCGCTGTTTCATCCAAAGTACAGTCTGAATTTACAAACCAAAATATTTTATACTATCTCATATCTTAATATTGTAACATTAAAGGCACAATGCACATACGTTTAACACACCACTGATAGAGAGGAGAAAAATACTGCTTACTTTCACTGTGAATCATTGAGCAAATTTAGACATTTATTTGAGCGTCATTTTATCAGGAAGATTCAGTCTTCCTGATAAAGTTTCAGATCTTTTTTTTCCACAAAAGAGACCTGAGAGCAAAATACATTCAGCTTCACAACAAGACAACTCAGTCACGCAAAGACAATGTCGCCCACATACAAAAAAATACTAAAACAGTCACAAATTATCAAAAATATTAAGGAGTGCAGACTTAAACCCCTCAGAGTAATGAGCGTCTCTCTTCAGATAGTGTTGAGGTGCATAGTTGTGGAAACCAGGTCTGTGTGGGATTCAAGGTAATGTCATAATACAGGTGTGAGTTTAAGTCATTTCCACATATACACAGTACCAACAACGATGTCATGGACTCATGTCATGGTTCTGTGGCTCCCGTAGTTTTGAATTAAGTGCAGTCAAAGCCACAGCGGTTTGAAAAGATGCTATAAAAAACACAATACCACAACTAACTTTCAAGTTCTAGCTGCCACAGGCTTGCATGAAGTTTTTTAAGGGATAAGAGCAGTGAGGGTTTGCAATTTTTATATTTTACTTTTCCCCTTGTATTTTTCATCTGTATAGGCAGACTAATCTCAGTCATGTAAACTGTGCAATACTGGGTCAAGAAAAAACATTCAGCGTTATATTTATTTTATTTTTGTGTCTTTTCAGTATGTAATAAATATGCTCCATTTTCATTTCTTTAAATTTCAGATTCTGGTGGCCTAAATAAATAACCCCTCACAAATGAAAAGTTCAGTCTCAGTAAACCTGATGGAGTTCAGCATTTGGCGTCTGGTTGTCTGCTCCTTTCCCAGTAACTCGTCATCTGCGGGATGCTTGTGGTCATCACGGCGATCACTTTCGAAAGGCTGCAGCCGCTCAGAGGGTGCGTGGGGTCGACGATAAACATGGTCTTTTCAGGGGGGTCGGTGGGGGGGATGCCCAGGCGCTTCAGGCACATGCCCAGGTAGACGTCTTCAATGTAGACGGGTTTTATCTGAGGGGACACTTCCAGGATCTTCCCGGGCAGGTCCAAGGACATGACGTAGCACATGCCTAAAGGATACGGGGGGTACTCCGCCTCTGCAATCACATCTCTCGGCATGTAAAATTTGTTGAACGGGTTTCTTAAAACCGGGCTGTGCCACCACACCAGACCTGTCATGTAGTTGTGTTTGGGCGTGCTGGTGTCCAACAACAGCTTGACCAAATTCTGAACGTGGAGCAGCATGTCCGAGTCGATCTTCATGGCATACGCAGCTTTGCCGCAGTGCGCCGACAGCCACTCCAGCATCATCATCGTCTTGATGGTCAGATTGCGGTAGCTGTCCTGGAAGTTGCTCTGGATCAGGTCCCGGTGCTGCAGGTTCTCCTGCCTGAGCTTCTCCTGCTGCTGCTCAGCATCAGCTCCCCCAGGCAGGCCCAGTATGAAGAGGGTCTCGACCGACTGGCCCAGAACCAGTTTCTCGCTTCCCCACGTCTTCCGGATGGCGTCCCGAGCTGCCGCTTCGCTGGGGGCAACCGGGACCACCAACACCAGGAAAGGAGTCGCGCTCTTACAGGTCGGTGTGTCGTCCATGATGAATTTGTAGTTTCGAGGGTAAGCCACATGATACGGCCCGGGATCCTCCCACTGTGGCCCTGCTGCTGATGACGATGATCTTCTTTGAGTGTCCCAGCCAACCAAATTCACGTCAACTTTGAGATAGATGAGGAACATTATCGCTGCTCCAAGGACGCAGATCAAGATGGTTTTTAAGCGTCTCCTCGTCTTATCCATTATAACTGCATACGAAAAAAAGAAGAGAGAGAGACACTCATGTTATCACAAGACAGCAAATATATTTTGGATATGGCAGCAATCAAGATTAGCATATTTAAGAAGAATGCAATAACACAAGCTGCAGGAAAATGGTGTCCCTTAATGTCAGATGTGGTGCTTATCATTAGAAATATTATATTTGTATAAAGACTTCATGTTTTTCAGTGATACTTTGAGAAAGACTGCAGTTTAGTTTTTTTTAATACAAGTGGCTGTTTCTCATTTAACAAAAACAGCCACACTTTTTCAACTTGTTTTCTGAACACAAACTACTATACAAGAACGTTGAACTCTAAATGCAAAGTTTCAGTACATCACTGAATGTGCTGCAGACAACACTTCTGCTGATACCTTGAAAACACTGACATCTGACACCGAGCTTTATCCTGCACATGGAAATCAAACAGAGAAAGACTGGATGACGTGATCCAAATGTCATTAAAAAACAAAATCCAATGAAGTGAAAGGTAACCAAGCAGGTATAAAGCACATACACACACACTGTCATAAATCTAGTCAATATTTCAGTATTTTCACTGTGCCTCAAGTGTGTTATTTCTGAACTTTGCATTACATTTTTTATATGTAGTTTTTAGCTGCGTAAAGTGAGAGATGTTAATCAGTGTCTCACTGTCCATCCCAAATCGAAGATACTGTACAAACAACATTAATGACATTACTCTGAAGTGTGGTTTAACAAGTTCTTCAGTTAGCAGCTCAATGCTGCCTTCTGCCAACACGCCAACTTTGTCACAGATCTGAAAACATTGTTCTTCTGGGTGCGGCAGCAGAATAAGCTGCAAATATTTGTGGTGACTGCCAAGGCTGTTTTGTAACGTAAACAGAGAGCAATGTCCTTAATTATAGAGTTTTAATTTAGAGTTTCTTATTTGTTTGTCTGTCTCAGATGTTTTGAATATTTTTAAGATTGGATGTGGAAATGATCATTCAACAGAAAGTTTGATTTTGAAGTCAAATGTAATCACTTCTTGATCTTATAATGCAAGTATGTTCCTACTGATTATACACTCAGCATATCAAAGTAAAAAATACAAACTTTACATACCTCCAGTTAATTGCGTTCACTCAGAGTTTAACTTTCATACTCGATACCCTTTTGGAATAAAAAAAATGGCTTATCATCTCCAAATTGCACAATCTGCATACCAACAAGTCGACAACACGTTAGTTTCCTCGTGTATAGTGGCATACACGTAGTTCACTTGCCCAAGCATGTTGGGTTGGGGCTTGCACAGACCTCGTACCTGATAGACTGGATGTAAGCTGTACACATAAGTACATTTAACCCCTCTCACGTACGTTATATAGAGTCGGAAAGCGCAGTTGAGACACCTCTCTGTGGTATTAAAAATTAAATATTTATACTCATAAAGAAATACTGACTAACCCTAACCCTTTTTTTACGTTATCATTAAATGTAAAATATCTTAATTCATGACAACGTATCAAATCCCACTAAGCTGAAATACTACTGAATTTAAAAGAAAAAAAAACAATATTATACTGAACAAAATGACACATTTAGATACATTTTTAATCTGTTTATAAACTGTGAGAGGTGGAAATATGAACCTTATCAAACCATTCTTACCACATTTTAGCAAATTATATTCACAGAACATTAAACTTAATATAAAATCTGTTGGAAACGCTGCTACTTCAACAATATGCGCATTTCTTGAGTTGTCATTTTGCTGATTGTAGTGATGTTGGCTCTGTCCAGACCTCTTTAATCCACAAGAGCAATACAAAACATGAAGTAAATGTGACAACAGTACAAACTAAGAGGGACCAGTGCTCCACCAGAGACGCTCTTTGCTGTATTATTTTATCACTTTCATCCTGTTTATATTACACAGCCATCTCAGTCCTCTGCCGTCCTTGATGATTAGAGTCTAGACACATTACTCATCCATCCAGGGTATGATGCTTCACAGCCGAGACAAAATACAAGATATTCAAATATGTATGCAAATAAATGTGCTACCAGCTGAATAAAAAAGCGCTGAAGTACAGTTTTGAAAGATGTCTGCAGATAATAACCTTTTTGATGAGGTGGACTGAAACATATACTGTGAATAATAATAAGTCTTTGTGTGTCAGACCGACCTGCCGTGATAAACTTACTTTTTTATTTTATTTGTACAGTTGTTTATTTTGGACTTAAATATTGAAATTGTGGATAACTTTTGTAAGCTTACCTTTAATTGGTGAGTCACACATTTGTGTTTTATTGTTGAAGACGATATCTGTGTCTTTGAGTGGAGTCCAAAATGGGTCAAATTAAAGGGCCTCTGCCTTAAGTTTGGATGGTTGGTCATTAAACAACCTCTCATACTAATTAACATTATAGTCAGGAAGTTATCGATTTCTACACACACGTCTTTTTCTGAATTAATACTGGCAGCTGAACTTGTATTTGTCACTTTAATTGTGTTTAACTGTGTGTTTTCATGCACATGATATCCTGGTTTTGAGTCTTGTGTTAGACGATATTTGAGATATAGATGAAAAACATAGTCTATCAAGGTATCTTTAATTGTACCAAAGTTTCTGATCATCTCCCTGCAGGCGTGTTTTAATTACTCAACCACCACATTCAACAAAGTATCATAAGACACCCTGATCATTTGTTTATGTGCCACAACATCCTCCAGGTTTTCCAAAACCAGGAAATAGTCTTATCCAGGATTCTGCGCTGAAACCAGGATAAACTCTTCACATCCACCAACCATAACCAGGATTTTTCCAAATATCCGGGATATTAGTGGGCACGTCCACACTGATAACTCGGCCACTCGTGTGACGTCGGCAGTGTGAGATGTTAAATAAGCATTTTGTGAAGCTGTGTGTTTGCTTTGTCGCTGAGACATCGATAGGAGGAGGTTTGATTTTAACAAAAGTAAAGACTGGCTTAAAAACATTATCACTACATTTGAATGTTACAATAAATTAACAAATTTTAAACTTGCAGTAGGTAAATTTCACAAACAAAAGGCAAACGTTCTGTTTAATTCAGATACATGAACCCTTATGACAAACATACACCTTCAATAATTGTTGTCTATACTGATTCTGTTGATATAATTGTTTACTTATTGTGTTTGATACTTTAAAGTTAATTTACTTTTGCATTTTTGCATAATTCATTTCACTGACTTCCATTTTTTTAGACACTGGTATCCTGATTTACACCAAAAATTACCTGCTTACTATGTGTACGTTCACTAATGTTAAGGAAAAGGACAAGGGGAAAATGTTGTAAAATCACAAATACTGGCTTTTTTTTTTTTTTTTTTTTTTTAATCTAAGCTGTTATGCGGCAGGTTGTGTCTTTGCATTTTCATTTATATGATCTTTCAAATATTTATTCAATGAGAAAACTCACTGCTGTTCACAAACTCCACCTGCTGCCTCATACTCTAACAGACAGGTAAAAAAAAGAGGAATAAATAAAGTTATAAATTTTATGTGTTCAGCTTTGCGCAGCGGACGCCATGATGACGGAGTGACGTGAGGAGCAATGAAGCCACGTGACGCAGCACGCGCCTTTACTTACCTTTTCCGCGTTCACGTGTCTACTCCGAAGCACTTCCTGTCTCTTTTATCTTCTCCCCCCTGCTGAAAAAGTGCCCGAGTGAGCTCATTAAAGCAGGTAAAGACTCTTAGAGGCTCCAACAGGGCAGTTTCTTCACCGTCCGCCTTCACCTGAGAACAAACTCCGCCCATCTGCGCCTCACTTCCTGTTTACCTGCCCGCCTCACCTGCCCCAGCCAACCTGCGCAGACACGCTCTCACTCCTCTGTGAGACACACTCTCAATGTGTCCGTTCAGATATTTTAGAGCCAAAACAATCACTGAATCGATAGTCGATCAAAAGAAAATCAATGTTTATAATCGATTAATCTTTTTTATTTCTAACAAATATTCAATTCCTCATTGATTCAAGCTCTTAAATATGAGGATTTGTAATATTCACTTTACTTGTTTTTTATGTATGATTTGACAACACAAGCAAGCCCAAGTAATAAACTTAAGGACAAAGAGATTTTTTTAAATATTCTGTTTCTGTTTATTAACTATATAAATTGACTTTTGTATCTGAAATACCAAGATTTTCATTTTTCAGATCCCTGCAGAACTTAATTATGCAACATATTAAACTACTATAGAAATAAGAATATATGAAAAATATACTGTAAAAAATATATATATATATATATATACACACACACACACACACACACACATATATATATATATATATATATATACACACACACACACACACACACAAACACACAAAAACCTACAACAAGAACAACAATAACAAATGTAGTCAGCAAGGTTCAGTGTGATTGTGCTCATTTCCTGACTCTGGACATTTGTAAGTCCTGAGTGGGGGGGCAGATCTGCAGTAATGATTCTTTCTGCCGTCCTGACTGTCTGTTGTTCCTGTCCCTGTGTGGTGGACAAACCAAAGCACATATTAATGGATGTGCACAAACAGACTCAGTAATGACGGAGCAAAATTGAATCAGCAGTTCCTGAAGCAGCTTGAACTTCCTGACCTGCCGCAGGAGCAGTTACATCCTCTGCTCGGTCTTTTCTGATGCTTGTTCTTGAACGCCCACTTCAGGTCCTGTTGTTGTTATTGTTGTGTTTGATTTCCTCCTGAAATCACCATCATCTGATTTTGAGCTGCAGGTTGTTCAGATCGCACCAGAGGGACAACATTTGGGGACATCCCGAGCTTATTTTTTATGAGTTCAGGGATTATCAAGATCATCAGAGAAGCCAAATGAGCATTAATGATGTTTTACAATATGATTCTTACCTTACCATTCTTACCTTTCGTCTTCTTTTGAAAAAATCCTGACTTGTTTTTCTGGACTCTATTTCCCAGTCGATATTTATACCAGTGCTGTTCGAGCATCACGTAGCAAAACATGTC
>JBAJHX010000051.1:22819820-22846559 GCA_037176925.1 Amniataba percoides | reverse complement strand
AGGCTCCTGACTACAGTGGCCGTAATGCTCCAACAATCCATCAAGCAGCGCAGCTTCGTAGCTTACCAAAGTCGGACAAAAACATTTTGACAGATTTTTGAGCACCGTGTACCACATAAAATCTGTTCGAGGTCAGTAAGGACAACCAGAATTCATACAAAAGGCGCACCAGATTATAAAGCGCACTGTTGATTTTTGAGAAAAATTAAGGATTTTAAGTGCACCTTATAGTCCGAAAAGTACGGTAAATTGAAAGGACATGAGAGCCAGCTGGCCGCTGGAAAAAAACTGAAAAAATACACCAATTACAGACAAAAAACATTAAAAAGGCCCACACATACAGCTAAAACAGTTCAGTTCAACAGGCAGTAACACGTAAGGCGGAGACAATATTCTGAAATCAAAACAGGAGAATTGTTTTCATTTGTTCGTGTTTATTGACGTAGTCTTTGTCAAAGTCAACACTTGTGACGTCCTTGGTAAAGTGTGGCAGGGCCCTGATGTACAAATCACATCTGTTGTCAAGTAATTCAATTTCAGAGTTCTAAAATGTCATCAAAAGTACATTTATACACTTTACATTAGCGTAAATACTTTTCATATATTGTGAGATATATTTCTGTTGAAACACAAGGCACTTGGACACCTTTTTGAAATACTGATTAGGATAAATCAATGTGCAAACGAGAATACAAGATAATTCAACACAGATACTGGCCTTACGTGGCCATTGTCAAACATTCACTCCTCAAAAATCCTCGACTGTTCTTTGAACCATCGATTGGCTTCCTCTTTTGTACCTTTTTGTGTTTTAACGTATGAAGCGAATGTGTACTCGTTGTGGTAATACACACCTTTGTCTGCATTGTTCCTACATGAATGTTGCTCTCCGTCCGTCTTGCCTAAGGCAGGGCTGATCCTGTCCAGATCATTGTCTTCCACTGATTGATAGAGCACTGAAAGGTAGAGCTAAAATAAACTGGAAGCAGAAAGCATTAACCTGAAACCTACATTCAGTTGCGTCAACACAGTTTGTATTCCTCTCTTCTTGTGACTTTTAAAATCACATGGTCAAACAGATAAGCCTGTGTGGATTATAATATTTTTTCACACGTAGTAGTGTCGTAAAAGTCAAGATTAAAACAAACAAGAGAGCAGCTGACAGCCACGTTTCTGACCGGTAAATCTGTGAAATACCTCCGTCATTAACTGATATACAGGGCAGCGTTAGGCCTCAGGAGGATTTTTCCTGAGGAGGACTAATTATTTTGTATGCCGTGAACCAGAAAATGAAGCAGGCAGAGAGTAATCTCTGGTGTGCATGTTGTTCATGAATGTGTCTGATGAATCTACAGAAACCACCTTTAAATAACAAAACTATGAGAGGGTTTGATTTTAAATCACTTTAAATCCATTTTTATGACCAGATGACTAAAAAGAAAAAAAAAAGAAAAACACATAATTATCCTCCTCAAAATACATAAATATTTTGTAAACAGGTAAAAAAAAGTTTTAAGTTTGTCGGCATGTTGAATTGTTTAAATTAACTGACTTCTTATTTTGAAGTCTCACTAAATTGCACAAACTCTTAACTCTGCCTGAAGGAGAAATGGATGCAACATTGGTAGATCTTCACGAAGTTTACAGTCTGTTTTAATGTAACATTAAATTATTGTGTTTAAACTGTATATCTCATTGCTCCCCATTATGCTGCTTTGCCTCACATCTATGTAGGAAGTAGAAAAATGGATCTGTGGAAGCAGTCGATGGGGGTTGTCGAACATAAAAACTGTGACATGGTTAGTGCACCTGTTCTTTTCTGGTTTAGTAAACTAATACAGATGATTGTCCGCTGTAAAATGTTTTTGACCACGACGTTAAAGCGAAGCTACAACAGGAGGGGAATAGAAATGATCAGTTCACCTGAATCACGCACACGTTTTCTCATTAAAGTGGTATCGAGCCATAGAGACACGTGTGGTTTTGAGATATCCACCTCTAAAACATCTGCCACCATTTGGATATACACATAAATTGACTGTAAAACATGAATCTGTGTGGCCTGATATCACCTTTTTTGCTGTTTTATTTTCTGAAAGAATCGGCCCCTTCAGTTTAAGACATCTCAAAGATGATGTAAAGCGTTTTTGCGACCTAACGCCCGTAAAGGTCTTGTTTCAGTTTCGTACACTCAACAAAAAGACTTCTGGACTTTTCCAGAAGAAGAGTCTGTCTTCAGTTGTTTCTGGGCTGGAATGACTGAAGTGCTTTTTATGGCTCTGCAGATGGCAGCGACCTTTGATCGCAACACACACACACACACACACTCACACACACACAGTCATCATTACTCTTCATGTATGTCGGACCTGGACATATAACCGTGCAAACAGGGACACTGAAAGACAAACACCCGGTACTGTGCATTATTAATCACACATCCTAGCTGACAACAGCTGGTTTGAGGAGGAGGGCCCTCGGGGGCACAACCACCCAAGACAAAGGGTTTCTTTGTCTGGACCCCACCCCTGCAGACAGGTTCAGCACTTCCCCCTCCTCTCCTTCCTCCTCTTCCTCTTCACCCTCTGTGTCCTTCTCTGCCATCAGACTCAGACCGCCCAGCCCCCCCAGAGCTCCCAGCCCCAACATCGATGCTGCTGAAAGTCCGAAGTGTAACAGAGGAGAGTCCGAGAGGCCGAGCGGCCCCATGCCGCCGCCGCCGCCTCCTCCTCCGCCCATGGAGAAGAGTGGGGGCCCGTGGTGGCCCAGAGCTCTGGCGTGGCAGAAAGCAGAGAGAGGCAGAGAGCTCCCGAGGCCCCCAAGGAGAGCTGCGGTGGCTCCGGGGATGATGATGCGGGCCCCGCCTACGGGTGGCAGCTCGGCGGCGCTCTGGTGCCCGGGGAGGCCCAGCCCCGCCCCCAGCCTGCTCGGAGCGCCTTGTTCCTGGGCAACAAAGTGCCCGTGGGCCTTGATGTGCTTACGTAGCGAGCTGGGGTCGGTGTAGCGCTTCAGGCAGCCCGCCATCTTGCAGTAGTAGGGCTTGTCAACGTAGTGGGTGCGGGTGTGCTTGAAACGGTCGCTGGAGTTGGAGTAACGTTTGCTGCAGCCTTCGTAAGGGCAGATGTAGGGTTTTTCTCCTGGATGGGGAAAGAGCAGAGCAGAAAGACGTTTGACAGTGAACCTTTGAGACGTTACAGATTTATGCTGCGTCACCGCTTTACAAGGACTTTAATCAGCAATCAAATGACGCTTCCATAAAGTTAAAAAAGACAAGAAATCTATTTATGTCTGTATATGTGTATATATATATATATATATATATATATATATATATATATACATACATATATGTATATATATATATATATATATGTATAGCTCAAGATTATATATACACACACACACATATATATATATGTGTGTGTGTGTGTATATATAAAATTTTGAAGTCAAAGCATGAGCATTGCATTTTTTTAAAAAAACATATTTCTTACTTAGAAAAAAAGAAATGTAAATATCTACAGCCACATTACGTCGGTGCAAACTATACTGCTTCTCTTTACGAGGACTTCTAAAGCTTTCACACTTTTATTGTGCATGTGCCTCACCACACTTCCCAGATTATGTATTTGTACAGTGAGCACTGTGGATATCTTTTTTTTTTATTTGTGGGTGTGGGAGCACACACTTATGTTCAGGAGTGTTCAATTGTGTCAAGAGCAGCAGATCCTGTTCATGTAACAATGCTTGCTTTACATCCTTTTACATTACTTTTATGGTCACCATGACGCTCAGTGAAAAAGAAAGTGTCGTCCTGTTTAGAGAGATTATATCCTGTTAGAGACGTCATCTTTTCTTTATGCAGGTGGAAGGTGACTGTCAGTACACAGAATGATTTATAAGATACCAAACAACAAGAAGTCATTACTCAGGTGTCTCTGATTGCTTTTCTCCTCTACGTTTGACAGAGCCTTCTTTGTGTTTTTCTCTCTTTTTTGGCATTTGTATTTATTTGTTTACTATGCTGTATACCAGCTCTGATTTTCAAAATATGAGCACTTTCCATTGGTAAGATAAGTACATTTTCCTTCTCTTACCAAATGGTGCTTTAACTATTTAGAGGATTGCAGAGGCCTTGTGTGTATGGCAGCCTATGTGGCACTGCATGTGCTTTTTTCTTCATTTTTAAGGGCAACAGTTAATGGGGGGGGAAAAGTTTTAGGATCTACAAATCTATCAGTCTCTGCAGGTTTAACACCTGTTTTTTATTTTTCCCTTTTAAAATAATAAAGATAACCATAAATCCAGCAATATCACACAGCACCATCTCTGGATCTTTGGCATCTTTTCTGTCTTTAGGGCAGTTTCAGGGTTCAGACACTGATATTGTATTGAAATGGACAGATTTCAAGCTTTTACTTTGGTCATTTGAACTTGTGATGAAGGTGTTTTCATTTGTTATTTGAAGGATTATTTCCAGTGTAACCCGGTTAAAAGAAAACATGGTTATAAAAGTGATTAGAGCTATAAAGTGTTATAAAACCACAAAGAGAAAGCTAACAAGCGGCTGATCAGCAGTAGCTCTGCGATCTCTCACCTCGTTTTGAGAATCTCAATCAAAACTAGCAATAAATGAGATTTTCTTTCATCCCGCTATGAGAATACTTTCATAATCTTCAGTGCGTCATAAAGAGCTGAATACAAAACAAAGCGACTTGTTAAGACAGATGCAAGTTTCATGATTCAGTTTGTTTTGTGTCTCATTTGACTTCTCTCTGCAGTTTGAAGGGGGAAAAAACAGACCTTGTGCAGGAAGTAGACAAGGCCCCTGGCTCCTGCTTGTTTTGAAAACACTGATGATGATATAGTCGGGCAAATCATGTAGTGTCTAGGTAAAAAGACACTTCAACTCTGTGGATCTACACGTCTCTTCACTTGTAGGGAAAAAGTTAACTTGAAACCTTGTTAACCTGAAACTTAAGCTGAATGAGGCAGCTGGCAGTCACCGTCTTAGTTCAGCTTGTTGTCAGCATTTCCAAGATGTCATGGGTTTTGTGGATAATTGTGACAGCACTGTGCGAAAGGTCAGGAGATCAAAAGTATGACAACTCATCAAAGAAAAGAAAAAGAAATTTGTATGATTCATCATCTGAGCACAAGCATCCAAATTAAGTCACGATATGACGATATGAACCAACAGACACGCTGACTAACACCAGCTGTTCATCCACTGAACTGAACTGAACTGAGCTGGGGTTTCCTACAACACACAAACTCACCACAGCTCATTCTGCGAAGCACTTTTTAAACCAACTGCAGTAAAAGTGTTTATTGTCTAAAAAGCCGATAAGACTGCAAACAGTGAACTGAACCTTGTAGCGCTGGGTCCCGTCATTAACCGCAATATACACACTGGTTACAGAGTCAGATATGCTATCACAATGGGACAACTAAAACTCTTACTCATCATGAGTAAAGACACACCTTTATTTGAACCACTGAAAAGTGCAACACCAAAGAAATACATGTTGAGTAAAGAGGGTATGTTACACTTGGAGGGGCTAAAAGTCATGGTCTCTCATTGTTTTCCACTTCGATTCAGATCATTCTTTTTCTGTTTTCTTTAATTTTTCTATCACAAGTCTCCTAAATTAATGAAAGCGCAATAATACATTTCATTTTGACACCAACATAATATTTGTCATCACATTAAAAAGAGGAAGGAACCAGTGAACTACAAAGTTTAAAGTATAAACTTGAAATATGAACTTTAGAGTTCTTTGTTTTTTTATTTCTTTTTTATTATTATTTCTAACCTTTAATTGTCTTAATCTTATCAGTAAATCATATGAATAAAACAAAACGGTTGGTCCTTCAATTTCCCATCACCCATTAAGTCCCCCAGAGATCTTTGGACTCACTTTTCACCTGTTGACCTCACTTATCTCATCACTTGTTTCCATATTCGCTCACCTCCTTGTCAGCCATAAATATCATACAGTCCATAGTTTTTCTGAAAGTTCAACCTGGCTGCCATCTGCTTTGTTTCCCATTTTCAGTGTGTTTTCCTTTGTTGTTTCAATGTGGAGCTTCAGCTGAACAAGCATGGACCTGCCTCTTCTTCCCACCTACCACTTCCTCCTCCACGAGTGCATTTTCAGGGATAAAATGCCTCAACTCTGGCCTTTGGGTGTGTGTGTGTGTGTGTGTGTGTGTGTATATTTAGTCTCTTTCCTGACATATCCAGACTTCTCTACCATGTCATCTATGAGTCAAGAGCCCAGTCTATTTCTCAGTAACTTTCCAGAATGGATGAATACCACAGTTCTTAGCAAGCATTACTGAAACATGAGTAAATAGTGGGTTTGCTGGGGACTATTTTCAGCCACAGATGTGGTGAAACTGTGTCTGAATTGAGGTATTTAGTTTTGTAAAAGCTTTTGAAATAGAGAAAAAGCTTTATCAGACTTCCCATTAAATTGCCTGGTTGTGTCTGACGTCACTGTGAACTCACCTGTGTGTGAGCGGGTGTGTATCTTCAGGTTCTCCAGACGCGAGAAGCTCTTGTTGCAGGTGGGGCAGTGGTGTGGCTTCTCATTGGTGTGTGTGCGAATGTGAATCAGCATTTTATACCTGTAAGATAGCAAATGATTAATACGCTGCTGTTCAGACGTTCAGTATCTTTTCTGACGTCAACACTGAGGACCGATTAAAGGAAAAGATATGCCCTCATTATGTGTTTGAATGATGGCGGTGTCTATCACCTCATTCATTTGGGTTTTATTGTAGGATAAAGGTGATTGCTTTGTATTGAGTTGCATGATCCTTCCCTCTGACGCAAACCATCAAAATGCCACCACAGTGATGAAGCGAGGGTTAGCTAAGGCTTTAAAATAAGAAAATTAGACTGGATCTTGACCTTTTTAGATGGAGAAGGGAGACAAATCAACAAATCACAAAAAAACCTGAACGCTTTACAGTGAGAGGAACCAGTGGCTGTGTGCTCTTCTTTCTAGGAAGAAGTTTTTTTCTCACAATTCAACATGAAACAGGAAACTGTTGTACTTCTCTGTTGCTTTGCATGTACACTTTACATAAAGGTCTTGGGTTTAGATGTTTCACATAGTCTTACTCAGCATAAACGAAAAGAAAAAGCAGTCGTATAATATATGTGTACTGTCAGAAGATATTATGCAAAGTATGTCACTTCCTTAAATTTCCCTCTAAAAACACAATTATTATTTATTTGGATAATTTGTCTGAATGTGTATTTTTTTTTATAATAAAGCATTTTGTAATCTGGTAAGTGCTCTATAAATAAACTGTATCACAACAACCTCATCTAATTTCCATTTGTTCCCTCGGCTCTGACATTTTCTACACTGAAATGCAGTTCATTAAAAAGAAAAGAAAACATCTCAATCTAACCATTTATGGTGTTCAAAGGCAACACAAGCCGCCTGTGCATTTTCAACGTGTGTTTGCAGTAAGAGGGAGTTACCATACACCTGTACAAGCAGAATATTTGCATTAGAATAATTTATCTGGTATTCTAATGTTGAAATTTCATTGTGAGCCAACCTGGCATTGAAGCCTCTCCCGTTTCGAGCACAGCCCTCCCACTGGCAGCAGTAGCCAGAGTCCTTTTCGGGCTTGACGTGGAAGTCGTTGATGTGATCCACCAAGTCCTGCAGAGAGTCGAACAGCAGGTGGCACTAGAGGATAAAGAGGGAGAGACGTTACACACTGAAGAGTTCAAACTAGCAATGAACAACAGATGCAACTTCAGTTTTTTTTTTTTCCACACATCACTTCCATTGTTATTTCCAGTCAACGTTTTTTGTCTTTTTCTTTTTATTTTTTTCTCATGTTACAAGTGTTCCAAACTTATTGAATTATTTTTCCAATATATATGTACTGTAAAATGATTTGTGTTTACTAAAATTAATAATCCCAAAAGCCCCAAATATCCCATTTTGAATGATAATTCAGCAGACAAAAGCTGTAAACGGTCACATTTTAAATTCAAGAGCACATGATTGACTTTTTCTTTATTTTTTTTTATTTTTAATTATTAACTGATTAAACTTGTATCTAGCTGATCATTTTAGCATCAATTTTATGTACAGTGAACTTGAGTCCTCTCATTCTCCATCACTGTTTTTAATGACTGCTATTCATAATAATATTAGTCCTCAGCACCGCCCAGTGGCCAGAGTAATAATTGCAGTCTTTTTAAAGCAGCCCTGGTACTTTCACAGCACATCTGAATGATTTATTGTTATTGATTAATGAGGGCTGGTTTGAGACTGTAATCATATTTTGTGTGAGCTGTAGTGAGTGAAGCCGAAAATTGTGGCAAATTTAATGCGACATAAATTTAACAGAGATTACTGAAACAAACCATTCAGCATGCACTGTTTTGTTTTTTTGTTGTTGTTGTTTGTTTTCATGATTATCTTCACCTTCATCCAACGGCAGGCCAGCTGACCGTCCAGCGAGGGCTCCGGTGAAAGCTGCTTCTCTCTGCTCTGACCGATGAACATGGAGGAGGGGAAGCTGTACGCCCTCTGTGGGCTTCCAATCGGCAGATAAAATGGATAACCCTGCGGTGAAGCTGCGCCGTCCACAACTCGATGATGAGCTGGTTCCTGAGCGAGAGGAGGAGGATGCAGAGAAAGGTCACATAAATGAAGGTGATAGTGCGGTCAGTTCATATCTGCCAGACAATGTTCACCTCTGACTTGTGATTCCAAAATGAAAATACTTGGTAATACTGGGTAAGGGGTAATATAAAGTATGACTTTACTCATTTAAGTGCTGAAAATATGGAATAGCAAAAAAAAACTCTTCTGCTTGTACTGCATGAATGCACACCTGCAATATTACCAGTTTTTCTTGTTTAATTTAAGGACTGTTTCTAGAGCTTTACATTTTTAACATTGTCAAAATCATTAAATAGATCTGTTTTTAGTATAAAAAAAGTATATTTATAGATGATGAATTCAATGTGTTTTTTAACAATCGTGTGAAGCTCTGCTGGCATTACAATTGGAAGGGAAATTTATGAAGGTCAGCTGAGTGAATTATTATGAACAAAAAGCTGCTCCGAACAGTTTCAAAGACGTCTTTGAGGTATGTCAGGGGGGCGTAATGAGTGCTGCTCACAGTCCACTTTTAAAGTGTTAGACAAATTAACATCGGTACTTTCTGAGCTGAGATGAATCTGTGCCAAGAGAGGAGATCTGATGCTCTAACAAAGAGGCCGTGTGTTTCATGTTTTACCACTGAAGCATGGCTCGAATTTGATTTAGACAGTCACTAGACGGCTGTGTGCTGCGAGCAGACACTGCACCAACAAATTAGATTCACTCCCAGGGTCCCAATTCAATTTAATCTTGAAGATGAGGGGAGCACATTCAGCCACAATCGGAGACTGGCTGGATTACTCTGAGAGGACCGTGGTCATGGACGAGATTAACTGCGAACACGAAGATACGCACCGTCAAGTCACAGTCTACCCTCAAGTGTACCTCACGAAACAGAAGAGTTTGATTCTCACGAGCTGCTGTTATCTTATTTTTAATGTATCAGAGATCAGTGTGAAAACAGTGTGAAAAAGATCGCTCACTGTGATGACCAATCGAACACAGCTTGAGTTTCAGATCGTCTTTTAGCTGTGAAACCTCCAACTCACAGTTTTTCAGACAACTGTTTTAAGTGGAAAAGTTATCACTCCCCCTATTTCCAGTCTTCATGCTAAGCCAAGCTAAATTACTCAGCTGCTGGCTACAGCCTCATATTTTTAGTATGAGAGTGGCATCGATCTTAACTGTCTGCAAGAAAGCAAATAAACGTACTTCCCAAAATGTCTAAAAAAAGAAACAAAAAGCAGAAGCGGCTGTCAAAGGTATTAAATATCTGACTGATGTGATTTTGACTGATGTGATTTTATAAAACTGCATTAGTGACTATCAACAGTTCAAAAATGCTTGTAATGCACCTTCTCTGGCTGCAATAGTTAGAAGTTTCAAGAGAATCACATTGTCTTCTCTCCTTATCTTTCCATCTCCTCAGTGTTTTAATGTACTTCGCGCCTGACTGACTGTATTCATATCTGATGTGAAGAGTTAGTAATTGCTTCAGTGAAGTTTTATTGCTTGAAAACCCCAAGATATGTCAGATGACTGGACTAAAACTCAGTTCACAGGCCCGTTTTGCAGGACGAGGTCATTCACTTCGCTTTTTGACCTTGCATGATCATTGAAGGAGCAGATAGGCTGCAAATCTATTTCCAACAATTTCTGATCTGCTTGCAAATAACTTTCTGAGACAGATCTCATGTGCACATCTCCACTCCAGATGTTGCTGTGGTGAGGCTTTTTACGTGCCCAGTATCCTTCATGGGGCCATGTTGTGCAAAGGTGAGTCAAACTTTGTAATCTTAAAAAGCTGCTTTAAAATGTCACATACAGCAGTGGTTGTCACTATCAGATCTGATGATAATGCATTACACGAAAAACAGAAAGGATCAGCAAGGGCTGGACTTACCCGCAGGAAGAGATGCGGCTGAGGGCTTCTGCTGCTGTGAGGGGACTCCAGAGGCGAGGACGGGGAGGGGGAGGAGGGGGAGGAAGGGGACGGGGAGAGGGAGGAGACGTGGCGAGAGGAAGGTGACAGGCTGAGGTCCATGGCTGGAGGACTGAAGCAGGACCCAGGTCGTTCATGAGAGGGAGACTGGGAGTCTGGAGATCAGAGTCAAAATGGGATGATGATGATTGCACACTGGTCATAAGCATTGTCGAGCTGTAGTTAAACTGTAAATTTGGATATGATGATTTTTATGATGATGTCTGTAAATTATTGAATTGATTGTGTTACTTATTTTTGCCAGTTTAAACCAGAAGAAAGAAATATGGCTCTTTAACTGCTAAATGTGTGAATCTCTTTACCAATTGCTGACTTTATCTGGTGCTGGACCAGAAGTGTACAGTGAGTTTATCAAACTGTTTTTTTGTATGTGCTAAAAACAGCTGCCTGCTGCTGGAAATAATGTTTATAAAAGCACCGAGATAAAGCATGAAGCAGCTTTTCCCTAAAGACAAAACATTAATGAGGATAGAAATCAAGGGCTGCAGAGTTAAACATGCATAGACACTGCGAAGGACAGTTGTAATTTAACGTTGATAAGAAAATATATGTTGTAAAAGACGGCTTTTGGGTTTTCTATTGCAGCCCTATCTTGCTTTTCAGAGTCCTATTGAAAATACTTAGAAAACCAAAAAGGGGATGAAACGACACCCACAGATGAAAGGGCAAAAGGGCATCATTAAACAACAGCTAAATCCATACATTAGACCATGACAGGCACGAACACACGTGATGCAGAAGTAAAGAATGAAGTTATACGGTCCGTTCAGGCTGCCACAGAGGACATGTTGTGGTGATCTTTTGGGCCACTTCATGTCAGAGTCATGCTCTTCTCGTTATGAGCCACACCGACAAATCTGAGGACAATGCATCTCTGTCGGAGGGCAGGAGGGAGCTACCATTCATTGGATTTACAATATTAAGTTACTGGGAAAGTGAGAACACGGAATCCACTTATTATACTATTGCATTAGCGCAGTGATAGTCTTAATCACTGCAACACGGCATCAGCAAAGCCATGTCGTGTGTGCCAGAGAGAGATGGGACTTTGTCGAAATGCCTCATCGACAAGAAAACTTTATGTCCTGTTTTTTTCTGTTACCTGGTGAGGACGGTGGAGATGGGAAGGTTGTGCATAGCAGGCGTGGTCGCGTGGCGCTGAGCGGGGCACAGATGGAGGAAGGACAAACCCTCTTTCCTAACCTCACTGGACCGTCCGTCCGTCCTGAGGGAAGCTTCAAGTCCAGGGGCTCGTCCACTGACAGCATGGCTGCTGGTTTCTCTGCCCGCCTGAGGAGAGAGAGCCGTTATGTAGTCAGGCCATCTAAAATAACCATCAATATTCATTTTTGATTGAATGTTCAAATAGAAGTGAAACCGTCCCTGTTATGAGCAGATCTTTGCTGCAGATTTGCACAAAATGCCTTAATTTATGTACCTAACAATACCAGTGTTACTTTGAGTAATATTAGTTTCTTAATTTTGCATAGATCTGTTAAAATGCATTTTTGTTTTTGAATTCATGCTTAAACCAGCATTAATTATTACAACCAGCTTTAAACACAGTTTTACAGTTACATAAAGTCACCATATAAAGTTAAAATAGAGCTAAAGCACTGCCTATTCACACATCCACAACGCAAGGAACAAGCAACAAGCAACAAGCAATTCATCTGAGGTCACTAATTGTTCTGTTTGCACTCGGTTTTGTTCACCACCTCCTCCTGAGGTAAACATGAGGGCTCGTAAGCTGCTAAATGCTCCAGTATGTTCACCAGCTTGTTGCTAACTTGTTGTTTGTTTCTGGGTACTTAGTGTATAGTAGAGTTGCTGGATGACACTTAAATAAACCTTAAAACTCACACTCAAACTCATTAAAAAAAAACAAACTGAAGTTGATGGGAATTGGTCTGATGATTATTCTTTGCAGGTTCACTACTACAAACTGCATCTCTCAGATTTCAGAAGTCATTTACCCCCAGAGCTTTAAAATAAGCTTCATCCTGTCTTGTTATAACCTTAAAACACAAGGCCTTATTTAAAAGTTATTTTTCCATGATATGTGTAAATAGCCAACACTAAGCTAATGTTCAGATAACATGGAAATAGCTTGGTCAAATAAATGAAATCACTTCTTTGTCTCTCTCTCTCGCTCTGACAGGGATCCACAGGTCTCTTGTCGATGTTAACCGCTACAGGAAGTCCCTCCCGTCCTCACGCTGGAGTGAGACAAGTTTGATCCATCAGTAAAAACATCTTTTCCTACCAAGTAATCAAAGCGACCTCCTGAAGAAGCTCACACAGTCGGACACTGACCAATCAGGTAAGTACAGTCATTTTGCACCAATCTGCCACTGACATCAGTGTAAAGCAGAGTTAGGTCTGAAGTGTCACTGTGTGGGAAACACACATTTAAATCATCTCTGTGAAAATGTCTGCTTTACTTAAAAGACAGCTGAACTATCATTTAATTTGTTTGCTGTTCTAAAAAATCAGACTGGGTTTTAAATGATTGTGAAATAATATTAGTCACAGCTACAGTCTGATCCTCAGATCCTGTTAAATCATTCGTCGAATGTTGTGGCTTAAAGACCAAATGAACCACAAGTCAGTCTAGTTGCTGTGGTGAACACAGATTAAATCATTTTAAGCGACAGTTTTAGATTAGCTGAGAGCAGCTTTTCTGAGAGAGCAACACACTCAAAGATGTAAATCAAACATTCAAAAAAAAAGTTTACTCTCCCACAAATTTAACTTGTGTAATCCTTGTTTGTTGATCGGGCGGCATTCTCCATTTACTTATAAAATCCTTCTGAATTACACACAACTATTCTCCAGGCAGGAAGAAGCTAAAATTTCTGAGGCAAGGGGACTATTATTTATATAACAGAGTCTGCTGATCTAAAACCATCATTTGTACACAGATTAAGGCTTTACATGGTAAAAAAAAATGCATGATGCTTTATTGATTTAGTTTGGCTGCTTCAGTTCTTATTTTTACATATGTTCTGATGGCTTTCTGTTATTGGAGCCATTGTTGATGTTGTTAATAACACCTGTGCTTTTCCTACAATTCAAAATGTCCACAGTTCAATACCCTGTCTCTCTCAAATGAACGTTTCTGGGTCTCTTTCACTTCTGACATCAGAGCATCAGAAAACAAAATCACCTCGATTTAGTTGTTTTAGCGGGATTCAGTCCTGTGTTGAGAATTTTAGTTGTTGCTCAGTTGCTGAGGAGAAAAGCTCTGAGAAGCATTATGATGTGGGATTGTTATTGCGATCCTCCACATTTCTGTGGTTGGGCTTCACTGAGGGGCTTAACCAGATTTTGCAGTAGTTTTCCACCCACCGTGGTATGATACTCTGGGTGAAGCATGAGACAAAAAGCTACCCCTGTCCATGACTCAACTCAGAAGTTCTTGTTAGGCCAAATGACTCAAGACCCAGATATCTGCTTCAAAGAAAAACTATCTCACAGGAGGAAACCAAGGAGGGGAAGAATGTGCAGTGAAGTGGACCAAACCTGCGAACAAATGCTTTACAGCTGCTGCGAAAGCTGACACAACACTCACACCTGAGCGCTGCCTGCCACTTCCTCTGTCATCTGCTCGTATAACAGCATCACTGCGAATCGAATATCTGTTTATTCACTCACCACCTCTTTGTGAAACTCTGGAAATACACCTGAGAGCAGAAGCTACTCTCAGTAGAGACTAGAGCCTGACCAACATACCGGCATGGTTGATATTATCATTATCTATTATTATTGGATATCATTATTCATTATTATTACATCATATTATCATTTATAAATTAGCATGTATCATTTTATATATCTAGTTTATCCAGTTGAGTGAGTAGCTATAAATGAAAAGTATGGACATCTCATTTGTTTAAAGTCATTTGGAAAGCAGTAAAAAAGTGATTGACTTATATCTGTATCCATCCATCCGATCATGTGTTTTGTTGCCATTGGTTTTACTTTGTAACCATTTCTGACCTCATTAAATCCCTGTATGTGCCAAAGTATTAATGTGGTAATGGGCAAAAATAACTGTCATTACCTCACATATGGAAATATTGCAGGTTTTAAACTTTTTATGGGCCAATGTATGCTCCAAAGACACATTTACAGGAACCAGAATCTACAGTATGTTATCCTGCATAGTGATCGTACTTGTGTGATGTACATGAGAGGTCAAACTCCCCATTAGACCATAATTTAAAATTAAATGCTCATAAAAGTTGCAGCAGAAATCAAACAGACTTATTATTCACTTGGGAGGGGTACTGCTGTGTAACAGGGCACTGTAATAGCCAACTAATCACCCACTGCTGTATGAAAGGCAAAGACATATTAATGATGTTTCTGACAAATATGCTTATTCGCTTTCCTGCCAAGAGTTTCAAGAGAAGACTGATAATGTGAGGTTGCTATAGGCAACCTGCAAAGCGCCCATACTTTTCATGCAGACATGGGAGTGGTGTCGCTCTGCAGCAGAACAAATACATGTACTATTCCTTTCACCTAAATATGGAAACAAATCTACCTTGCAGATATTTCACTTTCACTTGAAAGCCTCCACCCACAGCACCCAAATGTTTTCAGATATCTGTTTTTCTGGCCAGTTGTGATATATTTAGCCAGTGTTTGCCTGCAGTGGAGCTCCTAAATGGCGCCAGACGTGGGCTGCACGCAGATTTGTGACACAACAGCAAAACCTCCATCGGGTGTCTCGCTGTATGGCTCTTTAATGATAGCTGGCAGTAAGAACTTTCTTAATTTACTTTCACTGGATCTCCAAACAAGGCCCAGGACCCAGGCTGGCACCGTCCCAGTTACATGTACACCTCTTTAACTTCTAAACTTGCTGTCGCCACAAATTCTTCCACAATCACCGACAGGATCCCCCGACATAATATGAGGCAGAGGCTAAACCACAATGAAGTCAGTGTTTAGGTCCTTCTGCCGGCCTGCCAGCTACCTCACCACACTGGTTTCACATTCCACAGCAACTTCGCTGACTTCTCTCTCACTCACACACACACACACACACACGCTGTTATTTGGAGGTATTGTGACGGCACGCACACACAGGACCATATGTATCCAGGCACGCATGCAGACCGAAGTCGCAGCAGCAGGCATGCGCAAAACTCATAACCACACGTGAGCCCCCCCCTTTCACTCCATCCCACCATCCCACCAACCTCCAGCAGCTCCTCCTCCTCTTTTCCCTCAATGACCTGCGTTTGGGCAACATGCCCGGACCCTCTTATGGATCCCCTACTGCCTAGCAAAACACATACTTTGGCTATTTGCACGCCTGCACACAAACACATGCGCTCGTGCACACACATGCACGCACACACAGTCACATATAGTGAATATTCTGAACACATGTAAGGAGTCGCCCTTTTTCACGCACAGACAGCAACACACACACACACACACACACACACACACACACACTGTTTGTCTTTCTATAGTTGTGAGGGCCCTCTCTGACACAATGCCCCTGATCTTAGCTATCATAACTAAATGCCTCAGCCCAACCCCTCACCCTAAACTAAGCCTAACCTTAGACCCTAAAACCAAGTGTTAACCTTCAAACAGACCTTTGAATTAGTGAAGGCTGCCCAAAATGCAGACATAGCAATGCAAACATACGCACACAAATGACGCAGCGAATGTGTATGTGCATTTATACGTCGGGTAACGCCCATATTCTGAGGAGCGCAGCCTTTTAATAACTCACAGCCACGTACATACAAATAAATGTCAATTCACACACAGCAAACAGCATAAATTGAGCCTAAATACTTGAAACATGCAGGAACACTAAACTCTGAGTCCTTCTGATGCCTTGATGTGTTCAGAAGATGAGCACTGAGCAAGCCTGCATACAGTCACATACTAAGTTTGGGCAACAGAGCTCTTTATTGGCTCTACAGGCATGCATGTACACCCACTTTGAAATGATAAACATACCAGAAACGGCACATTTTTAACACAGTTCCCATATCTGCACAGACATGCGTGCAGATGGATGCCCCCCCCCCCCCGTCTCGGGTGTAACGCACACCAGCACACACATTAGAGAGTCTATCCTCCTCTCACAGGAAACCTTTGCTTCCACGGCGCCCTGATCTGGCCTCTCCCTCCACGTTTTTTCTCTACTCGCTCTCTCCACTTCCCTCCCTCTCACTCCTTCCTGTGGTTTTCCTCTCCCAGTCCTCCAGCAGAGCATACCTCTCCCGTTCTCCTCCCCTCTCCTCTGCCCTCTGCACCTCCCACTCCCTTTTTTTTCTCTCCCATTTTTTATTCTCCAGAGCGTTTCTGAACTCCCTTTTTTCCATTTTTCTTCACTTTCTTGTCACTCGGTCGTAACAGAAACTCACCACATTGCCTCTCTATGAGAAGTCGTTCCTGACTTCAGCTTGTGTATGTTATGAAACAAGTTTTTTTTATGTAATTCTCTCAAAATACTCCCCCTTCTAATCAAAACGATAGAATCTCAGATGGCTGAAATCTCAAACGAGTTGGTGTTGAAGTGTGTCTGTCTGAAAGTGGAAAGTTTTTCAGTGGTAGGGAGCAGCGACAGAAGACCGTCGATCACTCCAGGAGTGATTTCAGTCTTTGTTTTTTAGGGGTTACATCCTTTGATCTTTCAATCCCACGTCCTTATAAGGTATTACGCAATGCCTGCGCAACAGCGAAAATGACAGGAGGCTTTGTTTTCGTGTCTCGGAGGCATACGGAGACAGGACGGGAGAGCCGTGAGGGCTGAGGTGGGATTCATGGGAAACTGCTTGAATTGGCTGAAACTGGACACCTGTTTGACCCGCGAATGGCAGGGAACATTTCAGTGGACAAGAAAAAAAGACAGAGCGGAGAAAAAAGGGTTTCTGAGGACATGGTGAGGGTTGCGAACAGCAAGGGGTTCCTCTTTCCACACAGACTGTGGCGAGATGGAGACAACAAGCGAAACATATTGCAGTTCTTGGAGGCAAACTTTTTTTTTTTTTTTTTTTTTGGGAAGACAAACACGACTTCCTGTTTTTCTCATTGACATCCAAGTATTCAAATTACACAATATGTTTTTGACTCTTTTCAAAGAGCCCAAAACCTACATAGATCATCCAAAACAGTAATGGCCGTATCACGTTTCAAACTCAAGTCACAAAAACAAAACCACCGCCACTGCAGTTAGGCGGTTTCTGCCGCCACGGCAGCGAAAAGAAATTTACTGTCAGTGTTCACAGCTTGTGAGTGTGTTGAACCACTGTTTTATATTATGTCAGCTCTGATTCACAGCACGCTCTCGGTGCCAGCATTCAGAAGGTTTCCTTGACGGGAAAAATGTCAACGTATGGCGAGGCCGCGGGCGAGCGAGCAGGCAGGCGGTGAGAGCGGTGAGGAGAAAAACCGAGAGGGGAAAGGAGGGAGGGAGAGACAGAAAGTGTGGGAGTCAGACGTGGGCTCCCACCCTTTCCTCCTCACACTTTTCCCATTATTTGTCTCACCATTATCCTCCCTCTCTCTCTCTCTCTCTCCCTTGTGTCTCGGCAGCGCTAAGTGATGCAACTCTGCAGAGCAAAGCTGCAATAGCCACCAGTGGAGCCTGCAGTGTCTCTCGCACTGACACTGGCGTCTTTACCATTTAGGAGGGGAGTGGTGGCGGCTGTCAGGGGAGGAGGAGCGGGGGAGTAATCTCTCAAGACAGGGATTATTTAGTTCTTTGCTAAAAAAAAAAGCTCTTTCCAGACTTTCTGTACGTCTCTACACTTATTTTTGAACGACAGTAAAACTTTCCAAAAAAGTAGCTGCAGCAGAAAAGTTTTACTAAAATAAAAGCACAACCGGTTGCTCGCTGCTTGCATGGGGTTATGGGAAAAAAAAAAAAGCAGAGGTTCTGATTTAAGCGTCTGAATATGATTCGAAACAAACCCCTGTACCAGAGAAAACTCTGAGTCGGAAATTATTGAGTAGCAGAGTCAACGTTGTGGTGTTGCGCACGTCACACGTCAGGCAAAACAACGACAAACAGCAGACAAAAGGCAAATATTTTGAGTCAGATGGGAGGGGGATGAGTTGGGGTGGATGGAGTGATTCAGCAGGGCTGTAATGAAGGATAAACTCACCTCATCCTGCTTTATCCTTTGTAGCTCAGGGATGAACTTAGCCATGTATAGTCATGATACACAAACTTCAAGACGATAACCATTTTGGAGCAAGTTTGTTTGGACCATCTTATTCCCTGACTGCCTCCTTCGTGGAGGACGATGAAGGTGAACATTTTTCACAGAAAGAAAAGATAAACTGAGCTCCATTTTATTTGTCAGAATCAAATCAAATTGCATATAATGTAAAAGGTGTCGCTCATTGTGGCAAAAACCACATTGTGTCCAGACTTCCCCTCTCCAGAGAGCATCTCTCAGCTCATTGTTCAGATTTTTCTATATTGTTTCAGTTCACTCTCCCTTCTATAAGCCGCGCCGAGCAGCTGTTTTCAGTCTGTCAAACCCGCTGTAAGTCATCTGTCCGGCAAACCAAACCCGACGCAAACACACAACAGAGCAGTGACAGTCTGAAGAGCCACATGCAACCTCAGGGGTCGAAGAGTAAAACAGAGCCACGGAGGGTCGGTCAGTCACTCACTAAACCAGAAATGAATGTTTCCTGAAAATGTAAACAGGCAATTGTTCCCTAACACGTTAAACAAAACAACTTGAAAGAGTGATAATATGTCGACTGTGTGTTTACAGCTGCTCCCTAAAAGAATCTTTAAAAGTTTCTTTGGTTAGTTTCTTCACTTTTGTTTCATCCAGTACCTTGAATTCTTGTTTTTAAGCGAATTAAATGTTCATTTTTGTTTGTTTTGTGTCTCCCATTATGACTTTCTTTCTACTGCTTCTTTTTTTCTTTCCATAGCTGTAAATTTTCTCGTTTCTTCATTTACGTCTCACTCTCTTCTCCTCACTCGCAAAAACCCCCCACCCACAATCCTTTGCACCACCACCACTACCACCATCCAACCGTTTGGCAGCGGGACAAGGTCAACACAGAAACCTCTTCACGTCTCCTCTCTGCTTTCCCTCCCTGTAACTCTTCGCATCAGATCCCCTCCCCGATCCCATCATCCTCCACTGCGGAGGAGAAAGGCTAAAAATGGGGAAGAGGTTGAAGGAGGGGTCCGCCAAAAAGACGCAGACTTTCTGGGTTCAGATATGGAGACGGGAGGGAACATTAGGAAATGAAAAGCAGAGAGAAAAGGAAGAGGAGAGTTTGCGGAGACAGACTGAAGGAGAAGAGGCTTTTTAACCTTTGTTGTCAAGCGAGACAGACGAGGCCAAGAGCAGTCTGCACCCCAGAAATCAATCTCTTTTTCTCTCTTCTTTCTTTCCGTTGTGTGTCTTGCTCTTTAATTTCTTTCTCTTTTTTTCTACCCCTCTCCATCCCTCTTTCATTCCCTCAGCTCTGTCATCCAGACCTAAAACACACAAACACATGCGCCTCACATTCCTACGTGCAGAGCAGATTCACCCAATTTGTTTCCACTGCCTGTGTGTGTGTGTGTGTGTGTGTGTGTGTGTGTGTGTGTGCCAAGCCAGTAAATAATAACCAATCCCAGCTGTACCGTAGGCCGTTCCTCTCATTCTCGGTGGAGAAACAAAAAAGGGAGAGAGAGGAAAAGGGCTCTGTCAAATAACAAAGTAATGAGCTGGAAAAAAGTCAGCCGAGAGTTAAGCAGGAAGAATTAATAATGTTTTAATGCTGACGGACATTATGGGTCCTGTAGAGCCGCTGGCCAGAGCTCTCCATGTATAGGAGTTACACGCCATTTGAAAAAAATCCAATTTGTACTCGTTTCAACAGGGAGCCTCAGTTAAACCACCTTAATGCTTTTCCATCCTCCCAGCAAACACTTTTAAAAGGGTGGAGGGGTTGGGATGGTGCTACACAGGTTAATAAACTCCACAGTTTCCTTTCGAAATTCCTCTAAACAGTGACTCATTAAGTTGGCTTCCTCACACTTGGGGAAAAATAACCCTCCAATTTCGTCCCGATTCGCCGGATTTGTGCGAAGTATCCGAACCTTATAGGGGTTGAAGCTTAACAAAGCAAAGTGCTGTTTTACCACCTTAAGGGAGAGGAAGGAGCTGATGAGGACAGGATGATTAGGGAGGAACAACGGAGACCACGAAAAGTGAACAGTGCAGAGAAATAAAGAAAATAAGAGACGGATGAATATGAACCGTATCAGTGTTGAAAGTCATTATTTGATAAATTATTCAATATGCTGGAACAGATGTTTTACTCTTACTCTTGGAAAATGTCGGCAGTGTGTTAGAAACAGTGACATTTTGAACTGAAATCAGTTCATTTATATTGATTGGTGGATTCCCCTGCAGAGGCAAAGTAAATCCACTCATCCAATTTACTTATTTTCTGGTAGCAGCCAGAGTTTGCCAAGTAGAGATAAAAAAAAATTAAATCCTATAGAGACTAGCATGTTTCCAGTTAGTTCATTAGCTTGTCGCTGATTGATGATGAACAACAGCAGCCGGTGCATAAAGTAGTTGACCTTTATAAAGCAAACGGCCACGTGTTTGCCTTTTGTGCATGATTTGAGGAGGTTTGTGCACCATCACTGACTCTCTATTAGGCTTCATCTCCGTATTAACTGCATCCACAATCATCATAACCAAAGACTGAGAGGAGAGTGGAAAATGTGATCGAGCAAGACTCCCACTCCCTCCATCTCTTTCTCTGAACTGTGCTTCCAAATCTGCTCGGTCTGATTCTTTTCTTTTCTCTTTAGCTTGTTTTTCCTCGCTGGTCTTCTTGTGTTTATTTGTACGTTGGCAGAGGAGCGATGTGCTCATAACGTCTGCAGGAGCTGCGACTGACGGGTCGGATACTCTGCTCTGATTGGTTGTTTTGATTCGGCCGGTGGATTCTTGTCCAATGACCTCAGAGGCAGCAAGTAAAGCCATAAAAACCTGATTATTTTAGCGGTATCAGTCTTATAACCTACTGTCAGAAGATAGTTATAATTTTATAAAAATAGGACAAAAAGTTGTTTTCATAGAGGTTACATAGTTTAGCTTTAACCATATATTACCCAGGATCATGTAGCAGATGTTGTAGAAGATGACATTTAAAAAGAAAAAAAGAAAAAGAAAAAGATTTCTTGTCTAGCAGGTAACTAATTCATCATCCTGGACCACATACAGTATTTTATCATTAGCTTACAATAATGCCTACTATAAGACGTGATTCAAATAAATGTAATCATTTATTTTCAATACAGTGAGTTTATATTAAATCAAGTGAAGAAAAGTGCTAATATCCAATATATAATTTAAGTTGTGTCTTGTCATATGTGATCATTGCTTTTAGCCTGTATTCAGTGAAATATCTTTGGGTTTTAAACATTCAGCCAAACAAAACAAGCCATTTAAAGACATCAACTTTGGGTCTGGGAAGTTGTGATTGTTCACAATTTTCATACATTTTATGGACTAGAACATCATCAAAGAAGCCCTGAGAAAAGAGGGTGATGAAAGGAGAGGAGAAGTGAGCTAACAGTCTGCCCATTGTAGTCCACATCTTTGAGCCGCTGGGACACAGAAGAAGTCCATTTCTGACTCTACGCCCATCTGCCATGGCACTTGATCCCTCTTTACAATCATAATTCCCTTCCTTGCCAAGACATCTTTTTTTTTCTTCTTTTATCCATTTTTTCCCTGTCTTTCTCTGCTAACTGTTCACTCCCTCTCTTTGTCGGGCCTTTTTTTTTTTCTTTTCCGTGGAGGCCAGCAATTCGTTTGCCTCCTTCCTCAAACACAGGCCGAAAAGAAAGAGAGGCAGCGAGTGGGAGGGAGAGGAGAGGAGGATAAGAAGGGGGGAGAGAGGGAGCAGGGGAGTAATGGAGGGGGGCGGGGGGGATGTCGGGGTGGGGTTTGCGGAATTTGGTCTATGTTTGGTTTGGAAGTAAAGGCCCCGGCGCTGCGCTCTCAGGAGGATAATGGAAAAGAGAGGGAGAAGAAAGGGAGGTTTATGGATGTGTGTGTACCCTCACAGGTGGTCGGCACATACTGATGGGGGGCCTTTTGTGAGTCAAAGTGTGTGTGTGTGTGTGTGTGTGTGTGTGTGTGTGTGTGTGTGTGTGTGTGTGTGTGTGTGTGTGTGTGTGTGTTTACCGAATTGTGTCCGCATGTTGGAAAAGCTACGCGCGCTCAAAGCATGCGTGTACACTCGTCTGTTCATTTGCAGATGTTGGCACGGGACGCATGTGAGCTTTTAGCATGTAAGAATCAGAGGAGGAGGAGGAGAGAGAGAGAGAGGAGGTGAATAAGACATTCCTAAGATGGAGGAGGGAGGGGGGGGGGGATGCAGGGAGCCAGTGGTTAGTTAGCGGTTAGAAACTAAGAGGAGAAAAATGAACGTCTGGTCCAGGGCCGGGCCCAGAAACGATACCGCAACCGAGCCGACGAGCCAAGCGAGAGGAGAGGAGAAAAATAAAGTCAGGAAGAGTTATGCAGAGGAGGAGAACCAGGGGAGGCCTCCTCCTCCTCCTCCTCCTCCTCCTCTTCCTCCCATATGAGGCCTGCTAACTCCTGCCTCTGCCGCAGGGGGAGAAAATGGGGGAGTAAACGGGGGAGTGGTGCTTTTATAGCTGAGCTGAACCCGCTGAACCCATCATGTGCAAACAGCAGGCGAAGTATGAAGACAACAGAGGGCCGAGGCCAGGAGCCACACGGGGGGCTGCAGTGGGGGGTACTGTTTTTTTTTTGGGGTTTTTTTGGAGGGGGGGGGTCGCACAGGCGCAAGTGATAGAGGAGGAAGGGGGGGGGAGTCATCACAGGTCTCCCCTTACTCCCTTTACACCATCAGTTTGGGTCTTTCTTTCACTCATTACTTATTCCCCCCCTCCTTTCCTTTCTTTGCTTTCTTTCCTTGGCTCTTTCACCTTCTGTCACTTTCTTCATTCCTCCTTTTCCTTCTTTCTCTCTCCTTAGTTTTTTTTTTGTCCCTCATTCCTTCTTGCTGCCACTGTTTGTTCCCTTCACTTTTTTCCTCCCTTTTTTTCATTCCTTTCTTTCTTTTCGCCAGATACTCTTTACTTACCATTCTTGGCTTCCTTCATTCCTTTTTACCATTTTTGCTAAATTTTCTTCTTTCTTCTTTAACATTTAGATGGTATTTTCCCATTCAAAAACTTTTGTTGTCCCTCATTTAGTTCATTTATTTCCTTCTTTTCTTTACCTGTTTCTTTCCTTTTTCCCTCCCGTAACATTGAGTCATGTATGTTTCCTACCTTCCTTCCTTCCTCACTTCCTCCCCATTCCTTATGTCTTTCCTATTTCTATCACTGTCTGCTCCCTTCCTTCCTTCCCTCTCTCCTCTCTACACACATAATATTTCAACACTCACACATTCACACACACACACTCATATATGCCGTGTGTATGAGCGACCCTCCCACCCCGCAGCAGACAGTGTGGGTGGAAGTGGGCTGTGAGGCAGACGCACCCAACAACAACAGGAAAGGAGTTTGCTTGGCTCGGGGCCTTTTTTAAAATCCATCCATGAGCGTCTGTCCAACCTTTTGGAAAGCAGCATGATGCAACGGGCCTGCAACCTGCACATCACAAAAACCTCACATCCTCAAAAACTTCTCCCCCCACCCGACCACCATGATGCATCTCAGAAAGAAGGGGCTTTTAGTGGATGTGACGCACCCACGGGTCACTCCCTAAACCTGCCCTGCCTCTCGGGGCCCTGCAGTGTTTCAGTCTGCGTAAACGGGGAGGTGCAATCATCCTTCAGGGAGGCTGATCAGTGGTGTCATCAGGGTGGACGACGAGTGGGTCCTCCACCCCCTTGTTTTACGTGTTTGTAAAGAGGGGGCGTATGTGAGACTGTGCTTGTTAGTTTACTGGCCAACTGAAGAGCTTAAAACTTACAAACTGGATTTACTCTACTTTTACAAACAGTAGCTTTGTGGTTTAATCGTCAGAAAGAGCAATATGGACGTTTTTTTTAATCTGACTCCCTCAGTACAAGTATATTTTCAAGTTACGGTAACTTAAATAACTTGGTTATGATTGGGAATGGTTGTGGTTAACATATATTTATGTTCATGTTTGCACCAGCAGAAGGCCCAGTGTTGACCCCTGAGGAGCTCCATGCCTGCGATTTGCTAGAGGAAGAGGAAAATGTAAGTCAGGCTGCAACTAACATTAACTTCAATTATTCATTAATTGGCTGATTATTTTTCACGATTAATCAGTTTGCTCATAAAATGTGAGGAAAATACATTTCCCAGAATGCACAATTACATTGATAAATATCCTGTTTTTGCTTGATATTTGCCCAAAACTCAAATACAGACTATGATGTGAAGGCAGCAAATCTTCACATTTAAGAGTCTGGAAACAGAAAATACTTTGCATTTGTTTGAAAAATTATCTCCAGCTGATTTCCTTTTGATTGATAAGTCAGTCAGTGGCATTAATGATATCAGTGTAACACATACACTCATCTTTCACACATACTGGGCCAATACCCATCTGTCAGAAAATGTTATCTTTTTACATTGCAGGTTTTTAAGAAGAATGACAGAGGCAGCCAGGATGGACTCTTTAGGGGCTCCATGTGATTAAAGAGCTGCAGATGAGGAGGGTTTCAGTGTCTCTGAAATACCATTTAAGGTTAATGAAAAGTAAGAGTGGAAAAAATAACTTGTGCCAACTTGCAATTACTGTCATAACATCAGTTCAAAATGACAGGTTTTATGTCCAATAGCTCTGAGTAAATGTGGATGTGCACACTTTACACTCTGAATACAGCTTTATGTACCAATATCACACAAAAAACACCATACAGTTGTGCTTATATATCACAGTATGTGTTTTTTTATCCCCATAAATGTCTGATCACGACTAATATAAGCAGATAAAAGCCAACTAAAAGTGTGTCAACAAACTCATAAATGAGCAGCAGAGGACATTTAAACATAGATGCTCATAGAGGTCTTTTTGTCAGGATGAAGGAGAAAAGCAGCCACTGACTCTCTCTGGGATTTACCTTTCAACAGCTCTGTCGGTCAGTCAGCCTCCTCTGTGCTCTCTCTGAAGATGCTTTCGAGCCTCTGGCAGACACAGACTGAGGGCACAGACGATCAAAATCACGCGAGTCTGTCTGTTGTTTCCCGCAACATCCCGGATCGAGCTGTCGGTGATCTCTGGATGAAAATCTGTTGATTCTGGAGAGCAAATCCTCCCACAGGGGATCGTTCAGGAAGAAGAAATGCCTGTTGCAAGTGCTCAGTTTTCAAATGGAAAACCTTGTCCTGTGAATAGTTGTGGGTTTTTTTCTATCTCTAAAAAATAAAGAGTGACGTGATCTGAATAAATCACTGACAAAAGGGGTAAAAAAAATAAAAAAGAAAAGAAATGTCGCTCAGGTGTCTGGTAGAGGCTCTCTGAGAGGCGCATCGCCCAGTTGCGACGCTGGTCAACTGAGATTACAGCTGAGGAGAGGAGGGAAGAGTCTGTGAGAGGAGGAGGGAGGGTGGAGAGAGAGAGGGAGAGAGAGAGAGAGAGACGCACACACATACACACACACACAGAGAGGAGGGGTTTTTGTTGTTTTTACAAAAACACTTTATTGACATTCTTCACATACTTACTTACAGTCCAACAAAATGTGCTTTTTCTCATGTTAATTCATGTAAACGTGCAAAATGTAGCTGATCTTCAATAACTGAACAGATGAGAGGGAGGGAGAGAGAGAGAGAGATCAAATATGACTTCCTTCACCAGCTGTTGACTCTCATGATAGTCTTAACTGTGTTATGTTGTGTGTGTGTGTGTGTGTGTGTCATCCATCCACTTGTATTTTAAGCTTTGTGTCACATGTTGACGAAAAACTAAAGATAATTTAAGGTTGAGGCCACCTTTAGCTTATGACAAATGTAGATGGATACATGCTGTCTGTGTATCTATCTATCTATCTATCTATCTATCTATCTATCTATCTATCTATCTATCTATCTATCTATCTATCTATCTA
>JBAJHX010000051.1:22802925-22819666 GCA_037176925.1 Amniataba percoides | reverse complement strand
ATCTATCTATCTATCTATCTAACTATCTATCTATCTATCTATCTATCTATCTATCTATCTATCTATCTATCTATCTAACCCTACTGAAGAGTGGTTAGAAAAGCATACAGTGTCATTTGAAGTAAACTAATAAGCCTAATTTTCTGTTTAGTGTGTGACTACAGGGGCTGCAAAGGGACGTTTTAAGAACGGTTTCCAACTTTTTAAATCTCTCTTAAAACAATACACTCACGTCCAGAGTTGCTGTAATAAGTCCTCCTCTCCACACAGGCTGGGAAGATCCCTCCAAGCTGGTCTCTAGTGTTTTGCTTCGGGGTTTTTTTCATGCAAAAAAATGCTATTTAAATCATATCATGTTGTAGTTGACTAAGGCTACAACCATTTTAAAAAATCACAGCAAATAACACTCATCCAAGTTTGTTTGTTTGAAACTTCCTGCATTCTTATGAGTTGAAAGAGAGAGATATTTTGTTTTCACTAAGCAGAAGTTAGGCAGAATAACAGAGGACCCAGGATTGAACCTTGAGGATCACCATAACTGAGATGAGCTAGAAGAAGACGCAAATATGTAGCGTACCTTTGAAAATAAGTGATTTTGTTCAACTTTTGCAGGATAGGTGCAGAAGTGTGTCTTTACACGTCCTCTGATTCTCCTGTCTCATTGTGTAAATTTGGTAAAAACACCTGTGGTGGAAAGCTGCAGGTGTTTAGTAGCAATAACACAGAGAAATAATGAGTAGTTTATCTATATTATGTCAATGTTACTCTCCCACTATCAAAGCACTCCTTTACTATTGCTTTGCTGTAATATATTTTTGACATGCTGCATAATCATAATGAACCACCAGAGTCAGAGAAAATACAAAAAATGTTGTGTACACACTGACAGTGGCAACCACATTTGTTTGACCTCAGTGCACATTATCGCCCTCTAGTGATTTTAAGTGGGACCTAAAAACTGAGTTCACTGAATAATGATGAATGCGACAGTCTCAACAAACCAAACATAAAACCCTCTTGTTAATCAGACTGACCGAACAGATTGATAAGTAGATAAGAAGTTTGTAATAATGACTAATGATTCTTTTGCAGCAATTTCATGTTTCCTCAAATCAGAAAAAAAACCTCTTTCTGGAAAATTTAAAACACCTGGTTTTAGACTGAAAACCACTTTAATTCAGTAAGTAATTAATAACTTTACACTGGAGATAGAAGTACATTAGAAGTACAATAAATATTGACACAAAGTCTCTTGAAAATAAGTGAGATTCAGTAATAATTCCATAACAATATGAACCTGTGCTAAAAATGTGGCTGCCTTTTTGAAGTCGCTATGCTGACATCTGCTGATCAGTGTGTGATATTAATTATTGAAGTGATTAAATGTACTCATGACCCACAGACATCTTTGATATTGTACAAAATACAGGGCTGCATTGTTAAAAATGACATTTGTATGTCCAAACCATCCCATTCTGAATCAGCCTGCATCAAACTCTACATAGCTTTCTGCCTAATATATATTTTTACATATTTTATAACAGGAAACGTGAAAATGTCCTTTTGGTTGGTGCATATCTCCTCCTACATCTCTTTAGTTGAAGTGAGAATGTATTTTGTAAATCTGTAAACACTTTTGCTCCTCCACTCGTCAGTAAGTCGCCTACCTCATATAATGTAGCCCCACCTGTTCATGGTTTCCTGTGATGGTGGTAGTTGATCAGCTTGGCATTTTTTCAGTGCTATTGTCTACATTCTCGCAATGCAAAAATGTGAAATTGTATTTTATATATTTTTGTTAATATTTCTTATGGCTCTAAGAAAGTGCAAGGCTTGTGAAATACACCATGCCCACATCCTGCTGAACTTTAATATCAGCAGATGCATTTTGCTGATATCAAACTTGATATGGAGCAGTTGCAACATTTATTTTCACTGATGAAAAAGTGAGTTCAAGTTAAGGTCAGTTAATGCTGGGCTTGTGTGTTGCATGGACAGCCAACACACTAAGTAAATGCCAAAAATGCAATAAAGATAAGTTGCAGAGACAGAAAAAAAAATCACTTATCACTAAGGAAGTGAGGTTTTGATATAAGAGCTGGATTCTGTGTATCCACCACCCACAAACATTTACTGCTTATCCTTTACATCAGAAGAAGAGCTTCTGAGTGGTGAGTTACATTTATTTATTTATGTATTTATTTATTTATTCTTTATTTTTAATTATGATTTGAATATTTACAGTCATTGTGAAAACATCAGTACAAATACTGTTATTGAATTGTTTTTCTGATTGTAAGTTTGCATTTATATCCAGTGTGGGAGTGTGCATTAGCTATTCATGGTCAGACAATGGGTGTGAGACCCACCCAGCCACACCTAACGATGGTCGTCAGGAGGGTCGTTGGATCGTGAGTTTCAACAGCCGTCGTTAACACCTCAATGGCCGTAAGTGCATCGTTGGGCCATGGGTCAGGTGCAGATGATTGTTTATCCTGTTTTATACCATTTTAAAATGCATGTCTGATGATACTCCATGCATGTCTTACGTGCAATGTTTTAAGGTGGTCTCAAAAGCTTAAAAGTGATAATCAAACCAATACTAATACTTAACTTGCTGCACTTTTTAACCTTGAGGCTAACTTATGGTTGGGTGTAATTCTTAATATTCACCCTCCTGTCATTTAGCCCAGCTGCATGGATACACGTGCAGATAAATAAGAATAGAATAAGAAACATAATTCTGTAGATAAAAAGTCCCAGCATCTGATCATTCTTATTTCAGTCTGTCTCTTGTCAGTTGCACAGAAATGCAAAAGTAAGTTGATGCAGTATTTAACTGCAATCTGGCAAATAAAAAATGATGTATTAATGAATGATGTATACAAGGAAAAAGAAAATGTGTGTCTACTGTGAAGGTAGTCACACAAATTCTTTGCAAAATGTCACACTATCATCATTACAAAAATTATAAAGTCTATCCAGATGTTTGCTAATAAAATCTTCTGTTAAAGGGGTTCATGGACGAGCAAACAGCACCTGTGCTTTAAGAGGTTCATCAGTGGACCTGTTCTGCGAAACTGAACATCCAGGTTCACACATGAAATGGTACACTGAGCACTGGAATGGCATCATGTATGTCCTGAGTGAGCTCTTTACTGATGCAAATTTTACAAAGTACCGCATGCTTGAGGAGGGTAACTTCGCCCTAACAATCAAAGATCTGAGAGAGAGCGATGCAAAGTTTTATTGCTGTGGAAACAAACCTAAATACTGCGAGCTGCAAAGAAATGAGCTCCAAGTTACAGGTACAGTAAATACAAGGATTTATACATTTTAGAAGAACACAAGTACATTATTTCTTATTTTATTCACCGTCATCATCTCAGAGCTGCAGGTAAAGGTGATTCCCTCCACAGAGGGACAGACAGTAACACTGATGTGTAGCAGCAGCTGTGCTCTGACTGAAAACCCTGCAGCCTACATCTGGTACAAGAACGGAGACTTTCTCTATGAGGACTGGTCTCCCTGGTACCAACAGCTGGACATTTACAATCCACGGCCTTATTTTATATTATTTTAAAGTTTGTCCAGTTGGTAACGCTTCTTACTTCCATCTCTTTCCAGCTCCAAGGAAGTCAATGGCAGTCATTAATGCAATACGACTGAGTATTGCAGTGCTGATCCCGATTCCTCTGCTTCTCTTCCACGTCTGGATGAGGTAAAGCACTTGACAGTCAGTTGTTCTCCCTTTCTTTGACTTTGAGTACAAAATCTTAACGTTACAAACCTTTTTATTTCAGACAGACTCGCAGCACGGGACATGAATCCTGAACCAGCAGGCCGGAGGAAGACTTTTATAATGGAGATGATCCAAGCACTGCAAAGGCGTGATCATTGCAAGGTTCTGCATTTATATTTAGACATATTTTTGAATACCTATTTCTTTGTAGTGATACAGTAAAGAGCTGATTTTGGAAGTAAATACTTTTACAGAAACTTTACGCTTTGACTTTGTCAGCATGTTGTGCAGTTCTTCTTACTGCAGCTTAGTGTGTATTTCAATGTAGGATTTGCTGTGTGGTTGTCATGTTAACAATGTCATACATATATATAAAAGCTAAATAAAGTCTCCTTTGAATTCGAATATAAACTCTAATTGTTTTATTGAAATACTAGTTCTCAGTTACAGTACCTTTGGGAGGTGTAAAACAGGAAGTGCATATTTTTAGCAGTTGTGTAGGTTGTGTTGACTCACACTAGGTGCAGAAATTGGCCTTTTGCACAGTCAGAACCTGCAACTTTGCCCGTCAAAGGCAGTGACTGTAATGAAGTTAAGGAAACAGTTTTCAGTATGTACAGCAAACAGAAAAACTGATAGAAAGGTTGTAATGTTTTCTTTTTATTTATCTTTAGGCTCGCTATTTGACTCACAAAAAAAAGTCAACATACGAGATAGTAAGTATCCGGCCAGTAATAAACCTATCTAACTAATCTAATCTAACTACTCTGACTTGGAGTAGGTGTCGTGTTTAATATATTTGTCACTACTAAAATCACTAATGAATTATTTGGATTTTTTTAAATATAATTTGTTGTAATAAATGAAAAATGTTGAACTATCTCAAGTGGTAAAATGAAGTCTGCAGCTTCCTCTTCACAGATTTAGCACAAAAACAAATGACTATAAAGAAGACTTTGGTCATTTACACGTTTGCGTCCCCCTGTTGACCGTCTGACCTCTTTAACACCTTTTAAATGACGGCGTGTTGCGGTTTAAGACTGCTGCACAGCAAAGTATGTGAACACATACCAGGAATGTGACTGTGTCTTTTCACTGATCTCATACTCGTAGCAGACATAGCAGCTCAGAAACAGAACAACAAAACTGAATGAGTAAAGGTAAAGAACAGATGAGTTATGTACACAAATATGTGGAAAAACTGGATGTATGTTTGAGTATGTAGGAAAAGATAAAATACACAATACAAATTAAGTTGATAACAATGATCAAAAAGCTTAAATTTTACTCTGTGTATCTGTGCTGGTATAGACTCCCATACAGTATATATGTGTGTTTCTATCTGCCTGTTTTTTTACACATTATAAATATCCACATAAAAACATTTGACTGCAGAATATTCTAAGACGAAATTAATGTTAAATGTAGTGAAAAGATTTTGCATTTAGTAACAGTCAGTGTACCGAGAAAAGTCAATCAAGTGCAATGGAAATGGACCAATAAATCATGAAGTGGATGAAGCATGTGATCCAGTGAAGGGATTCAAAATGGTGAGAGACAAAAGCATCATATCTGCACGAGGGGAAATTTAACAATCCTCATATTAATACAAGAAACAAATATAATTGCACATGACTGTTTTGTTTTATATCAGTACTGAATTTTGTTTTGAACGTGTCTAAAAATAAAGAGACAAAAGACAAATTAAAAACAAACAATCATCAAATCATAGTAGAATACAAATTCGAAAAAGGGGTTGGAAGTGTACACTTTTTTATTCTTATGCCTTTTTACTCATCCTGGTTTATATATTTTTATAGTATGTACCAATAACCATATAGCAACATTGGCAACATTTCTAATACATTTAACAGTGACACATTAAGGAGCCAATACATTAAGTTTGACAAGTTACGTGAGTCAATATTGTACATGTAAGATTTTCCATAACATTAAAAACTTCTTATCTTATCATCTCCAGTAAACTCAAGTTTTCTGTTTAGTCAGAATAATATTCAGCTACATAGGAAGGAAGTGGGGTTTGTGTCAGAGCTGCTAAACCCAAATGTCACCAACAGTCTGTCCTGGTCCCTTTAGAGAGTTGCATTTCAATTTTTAACTGTGCTTTTCTAAACATAACAGACTGATAAACTCGCAGTGGTCCGATGAGAAGATGAAGACTACAACAGCCATGTTGTTGGCAGAAGCTGGATGTGTGTTTATTAATTTCATCCTGCACTTCTCGGGTATGAATGCTTGTTTATATCCTTTAAATTGTAAATGTGATGTAAACTGTAAAATTTTGAAGATTATAACCAAGAAAAATTGATCGCGCTGAAAAAAGCTAAATGTCAGTTCGTGGAAATTTGTTTTGCAGAAAGCAGAAAATAAATTGAAATACAATGTATACAGCTCTCATTAATATTAATGTATGTGATGAAACTGATTTTGACATTTCTAATCTACAACACACAAGCAGACAAGCAGAAAAATCTCACATTTGCTACTGATATTCTGTTAAAGGGGTTCATGGACGAGCAAGCAGCATCTGTGCATTAAGAGGTTCATCAGTGGATCTGCCCTGCTCAGCTAAACGTCCCACTTCAAACATGAAATGGTACAAGGTACAGAAGAATGGCTCCCAGCATGTTCAGAATGAGATCCCTGCAGATGGAAATCACATTACATACAACATGTTAGAAGAGAGAAACTTCACTCTGACAATCAAAGACTGGAAAGAGAGTGATGCAAAGTTTTACTGCTGCAGAGAAATCGACGAACCAGGACGCTGCTGGGACAAGCAAATTGTACTCCATGTTGCAGGTAAAGTGGCTGACTGTCATGTTTGCACTTTAAGAATGATATTATGCTTATTTTATTCACCATTTCAGAGCTGCAGGTAAAGGTGATTCCCTCCACAGAGGGACAGACAGTAACACTGATGTGTAGCAGCAGCTGTGCTCTGACTGAAAACCCTGCAGCCTACATCTGGTACAAGAACGGAGACTTTCTCTATGAGGACTGGTCTCCCTGGTACCAACAGCTGCTCAGCACTGACAAATCAGTCAGATACTCCTGTGCTATCAAAGGCTACGAGCACCTCAGAGCCCCTGAAGTCTCAGTGGGTGAGTGATATTACGAAATCTTTGGTTTAAAATATTATACTTTAAAGAAAAAATCATTCAAGTGGAAATAGAAGCGGATAAATCTTCTGACATATTGTTATTAATTCAACAATCAAAATATTGAATTTTAATGTTTATTTTTAGATTCAGTCACACCGACCTGCTTCAGTGTGACCTATGCTAAAGGGAAAATGTGCTCTTCTAAGCAGACATCAGAGGATAAGCCCTGCTCCTTCACATATCCAACAGGTTATGTTTCTCAAACATTCAAATTAACGAAACAAATATATCACAGCGACTGATGAAAAGTGTATTATCATCTCCCTACAGAGGTCTACATTCAAAGGAGTTCTGTTCAGCCGTATGTCACACTGACCTGTAGCTCCAGCTGTCTGACGACGGACCCTGAAATCGCCTATAAGTGGTACTCAAACAGACAGTTGTTGTCTGCCGGTGGTTGTAATGGTCAACACATCACATTACTCAACTCTAATTATGATATCTACTCCTGTGCTGTAAAAGGCCAAGAAGCCCTGCACTCTGATGAAGTCTGTAAGTATGAACTAACTTAAGGTCTCCTATAATTTGGAACAGGACATTTGAGCATTAGTCTCGCAGAAACTATAATGACCTGAGTGATGATGATTCAGATGTCACAATGAGTGAAAAAGAGTGTGGTACTGTGTGGAAAAAAGAGGTGAAACTACTTCTGTCTGTATTTCAGGTGTTGATAATAATGTCTCAAATGTTTCAGGTACTCAACATGAGAGCTGCTGGGGTGTGAATTATGACCGTAAGAGAATCTGCGCTCTGGAGGGCTCCTCAGTCAACATTTCAAGTATATATTCCCGCCAAAAAAACCAGAGAATGTTGTCTCAACTTTGGTTCAGAATAAAGGGAATGGACCAGGAAAGCGCTGAAAAGCTGTCTGAAGATGCAGGTTATGTGGAGTATCACAACATCGAAAAAAACAACCACGTGCTGGGAATCAATAACGTGCAGAAGAACGATTCAGGGGAGTACATATTCAGGCCGCACGTTTTGTACAAAGAGCAGACTTTTTTATCTGGAGTGACTCTGGTTGTCACAGGTAAGATTTTCTAAATGCCTGAATATTTTACCTCAGTGTGTGTTAGCAGCCAGCAGCAGATTACACTTATTAATTAATGTCCACACAAGTTGATTTACATCTGGTTCAAATGATAAAATCCCTCTTAAAACATAGTGCTCACAAATCTATTATCTTTCCATCTCTGCACCTCTGCTCATCCCACTCGCTGTTTTTATAACACTGAAGAGATGCATAAGATTTCTGAATTCTTTGTTGATGTTGTTTTTCTAATCCGAACACAACCTGATCCACTCTGCAATTTTTAGCCTTTTGATTTCCAAAGTGTTGGCCCATTATTGTTTTACTGAATATCCCATGCATATATTATATGTTCTCTGAAATAATTGGCATGAAGTTTTTTTATGATTGCAAGCCAGTTTATCCAATAGGCACACAAATAATGTCTCTTTCTTGTTAAAATCATCTTTCAGGCCTGAAATTGACGTTCACTCCTTCTGCAGTGGTGACAGAGGGCCAGAGAGTCACACTGAGCTGCAGCACCAGCTGTCCTCTGACTGACCACACAGACTACACCTGGTACTTTAACGGTGAACTTCTGACCCCACAAAACCAGAACAAACACCTGGTTCTGGATCCAGTCTACAGTCAGCATGAAGGAAACTACTCCTGTGCCATCGAAACTGCCCAAAACATCAGCTCCCTCACAGAGACTCTCAGTGTCAAAGGTGAGTACATTTTAATTGAAAACCAGTATGATTTTTTTAAAAACTGAAGGGTATGTCTCTATTTTTAATCGCATCATTCGCCTGCTCTTAATTAAATCATTTCAAAAGACCTCCTGAAGGGTCACAACCAAACAAAAGCATGCTGTGGCTCTGCCCACCTGCCAACCTCACTTTCCTGCAGATTGTGAGGTTACGCGGTAAAGCTAGTACATGTGCACTACAGCACCAGCATCTTGGACCAAAACAAATCAATACTTAGTACGTCTCCGTCCATCCCATCCTCCTCGACACTGGAGTAAGCTGAAAGCTCAGTGTGTCTCAACAGATGCTAAAGGGTGCTGTGACAGCTCACATCACAACACACACATTACTTCAGTACTCCACAATATCTTTGTGTCTGCTGGGGTATAACAATTTTTTGAACGCTGCATTTTGAACTTTTCATTTCAGAGCCAAAACCCACACAAATAGTTTTGTTTTTGCTGTTTTAAAAATGTTGTGCTTTCTCACGTTAATCTCTCTCCAGCTCGAGGGAAGTCGTTGCTAATAGTTAATGCAGTAAAAATGGCTGGTTTGTTGCTGACGGTGTCTGCTGTGCTTCTTTTCTACCTGGTGATGAGGTGATGCATCGTTTCCCGTACTCAAATTCTTCCTGCTGATCTAAAATGTCTGTTTTCCAAACACTGCTGATTTGCATAATGTGACTAATAAAATCCAGGAGGAAGAAAAGACAGGCCACTTCTGAGCGAGGAGACAAAGTGCAGCCTGAAGAGGTGAGGACAAACCTGAGACCTGGAAATGACTGTGTGAGTGAGTGTGTGTGTGTGTGTGTGTGTGTGTGTGTGTGCACTATGTGAGCTCCCTCTGTTTAATTTGTTTTCTCTGCCCTTTAGATGGTGTATGAGAGCATCACACTTGTGGACAGGAATCGCGTCGTGCAGAACAACGAAGCAGAGCAGCAGGAAGACGCCGTGTAACATCAGCTTGGATCTGGGTGGGACGTTTAGCAGAGTGCAGTTTCATTTAGATTTAGATTGGTAAGACGTAAATTGAAAATGCAAAGGCGCCTGTAAATGGAGCTCTCAAAAAGATGCAAATACTTTGTAATCAGAAACAGGGTTCTGCACACGTCTTTTAGTGAAAATGCAGATGAATCACATGCTTCTCTTTAAAGGCCGTCGTTGTATCGGTGTGCCTCAGTCGCCTGTCTTTCACATAAGATTTGAGTTTTATTCACTGTGATATCTTCTTCTTCTCTTAGCAACCATTTGCGGTTGTATGCAAGACTCTTATCTAGAGCTTCATCTAAAGATCACACATCCGTTCCTGAGGACCTGCATGTTTATAATGATGATTATGGTTCAGTGCTGTCACGTGCATGAAATCCCTGTAAATCAACTGTTGCACATACTGCCAACAACATTAACACACAAAATGTCCTCAGTTTTGCATTGTAATAGTTTTCATAATCTTCATAGTTTTCTTAAAATAAAATATTGTTGTTTTGCTTCTTTCGTGTATTGTAAATATTTTAACAGCATACATGTATTATGCTTGTTTTGTCTTATTTGTCTCTAACTATGTCTGTGTATCATGTACTATGATGTTTTAACTGTGCAGATAGATTGAAATTATACTATAAGAGGCTGTTTTCTTTTTTTTTCTTTTTGATTTTTTTCATTCTCTTGTTTTAGGGCAACTTTCCTGCTTCTGCTTGCAGAATTTACATCATTTTACAAATTGATCATTCCTTACTGAACATGACATTTGTGAGGCACAGCTGCCAAATGTAGCTATATAACATCACAACTATAATAAACTATCAAAATTTCTTTTTATACACATTTTATGCAATCTTTTATGTCTGTTTGTTCCTTTAATTACCTTCACATTTGATTTTTACAACTCAAAAGATAGATAATTGCTGGAGCTGGTCTGGACGACCAACTGCCAACCATATCTTCTCCAACAATTAGCTCACTCGACACAGAGACCGTTTTCACAGGGATCAAAGTGTTCTTAACAGTACTTGTTTGAAAAGCAGTGGAAAAGAGACTCAGACTTAATCAAGATACCCAAAAAATCCAACTGATACATGTCATCATGAAAACAATCTACATATAACCACATAATAAAATATAACCTCAAAAAATTAATGCATGAACCCTTTAGTAGATCAGGATTACTGGAATTGCTTATCAAAATGCAATAGAAATAACTAGAAACATATCTGATTAAAAGAAACTTGCATCAGACAAGGTGACTTAAAGGGCCCATTTAATGTGGCTCCTGATTATTGAGGTTTCTCTTCACTTAATCTGTTGCTATTTCAGTCACTGACACTTCCTTATCTTTTTGAGTCACTGCTGGTCCCTGTACTTTGGAACATACCCAAAAACATGTTTTGTCGAACAAAACAATCTTTTCCGTGGTCAACATTTTTTTTATGGTCTCATAATGTGAAACACTCAGGGCTGAACGGCATCAAATATTATCTATAATATGCATGCATTTCTATATGTTAAAAAAAGAAAATATATATATGTATATATATTAAAATATTTAAAGTATATATATATGTATATGTATGTGTGTATATACATATATAATTATATATATACCCATATAATATATTTTAAAGTTTTTTTCCATATGTATCATCTTTTTATAATATCTAATATTTATTATTTATTTTGAACGTTTTGCAATACTTTCTATTCTCTTCGTTTCAAACACTGTACTGCCCTTTTCACTTAAAAAAGATCTTTTACTTTTTTTACATAAAAATGCGTATAATAATACATAATAATCTTTGGTTTGCTGTTTTCTATGTATGTATTTACGTATTAATATGTATTTACATTTGTTTTTATATTTCACACAAATGATACGTCCCTCAGTTTTGTGACGCACTTTCCATCCTCCTCCATTCAGAAGGTGTAGTTTTTATTTTTTAAACAGATTTTTTATTTGCCATTTTTCCATAGTTGTAGTTTTAATAAAGAAATTGATATAGTATTTTATATCTATTATTTAACATTTTATACATTTTATACAGTTTTTTTACGACCCTCGTACGTGTGACGTAGTTAGGCCTCGGTGCTGACGTTCTTTGCGTGCTGTGTTTGATACCGCCGCCTTCAGACAGCGACTCTCCGCCTGAAGGCTTCACCGCTGCTCATTTGTTTCCACATTTAACGCTAAAACACCATGGATAACAGAGGCTACGGTTCTGGTAAATATACACCGACTACCAGGCGTCCCGGTGACGGTATACAACCTAAGCTGTGGTGCAGATTGATATTTATTTTAGCGGCGGTTATTGATTAGCTCATCGGTTAGCCGCTCGCTGGCTTTGTTACGGTGAAAGGTAGCACATGTTTAGCTTCCTAACAACAGCGACTTTAGCTTAAAACAGAGAACTTTATGCTTAAAAAAATTATCCAGTCTGTTGAGAGAGTAATCACACTAACAATCAATAACTTTACTGCACCACAACTATCATTTATATCTCCCAGTTCAGCTCGTTAGTCAGCAGTATATGTGTTTGCTAATATGCTAACGCAGGCTGATGTGTAGCTCATTGTTAGGGCAGTTTCAGGGCGTGTTAAATGCAAATGCTATCCAATCGATTTCTTTTTTTTAATGGAGTCGGTGTGGGGATTTGCGACTTTTACTAGCTTATTATTAAAATGGCCGCCCGCGCCTGAATGCCTTCAAAGCTGAGTTGATTTAACTCTTCATGTTACACACACCTGCGATTTTCCCATTTGCACCATATTCCGCCTGTTAATCAGGGAGCCTGATAGCAGATTAATTGTACAACAAGGATGTAATGTTTAAAAAAAAGTCAGATTGTTTTTGAAGAGTTGCACAGTATTTCTAATAGCAACATTTAGATGTTAGGTGCTTTTATATAATTTCTAAAAATATTGCTGTGGCATGCCTGGACAACATCCAGCAGTTTCCACAGATCCCACAAACACACATCCATGCCAGAGAGAGCTTCAAATTTCCAAATAAAGTCTCATGTTAAGACATTTATTAAGGTCTTAATTTGGTATTGCTGCATGCCTGGCCAACATCTAACCAGCTACATATTGTTGGTTTCATCTGAAAAAGTTAGCTTGTTAATGTCTTTATTCGTATTTTGCTGCAAAACAAATGGTTGCCTTTGCTTTGCTAATGTATTTTCCACTTTTACAGGTTACTCCAGTTGGGGAGGTGGAGGGTCAAGCAGCAGAGGTGAGCAAATGAGTGAATATCCTCCTTGACTGTGGCCAACACAAATTTTAAATAATCTAAGTGGGATTTGAGAGTAATTATGACTCAATAGTGTTTTGGTTGACACACTACTTGATGGTTAAATTAATTTAGCTTCATTATCCAAACTTATTATTAAGTATTATGACATGAATTAAAATTAAATACTAAAATTAAATCTAACTTCTCAAAAGTACAGTTTGTTTTATACTAAAATAATATAAAAGCAAGCAATTTGTGAATTTGTTATGTGAGTAACTTATATATATAATAATATTTTTTCTATTTCAGTAAGACACTTGTTTATTTGCATCTGACTTAGTCATTTTGTTTTCCAGCTTTCAACTGAGTATTATTTTTGCCATCAATGTATTAAGGGTAGTGATGGTGTTCATATTAATGTCTTTTAATCCCCCGCTGTGTTAGGTTCTGGTGGCTTTGACCTGTATGGGGGAGGTTATAAGGACTCAATGTCTGGGCTTGGAGGCTACGGAGGAGGAGGAGGCGGAGGCCACATGAAGAGAGGGCTCTCAGGGGCCTCCCTGCTCTCATCCACAGGCACACATGCAGATGCAGTCATTGCCAAGATTAACCAGCGCCTGGACATGCTCACTCAGTTGGAGGGGGGATTGAAAGGGACTCGGGGGGACAGGTAATCATTTTTTTTAATTCCTCTTTCTGCTCCATACTGTCTCCATCAGTCAAATACCACAACCACACATCCATGTCAGTGAGAACTTTAAATTTCCAAATAGTGTCTCCCACATTAAGAAATTAATTTAGCATCTGGTTAGTTGAACCCATTGTCTCTCTAAATGTTGCTGCATGCCTGGACAACATCCAGCCAGTTAAATGTCGCTGTTAATCAGTTAATGTCTTTAATCGCATTTTGTGTGGTATAAATAAAGATGCTTAGGCCTTCTAATGCTATTGGTAATTTAAAAGTCAAACAGGTCTTGAGATTCTGAAGTGGCCCAGAAGTAGAAATGAGCTCTGTAAAATATAGTTAAAGTAAAAAGTAAAAGGAAGGACGATGCCCACGTGGTTGGAAACTTGGCGGTTATTGTTTTTGTTCCGGTTGCTGGATTTAATTGGGCAGTCTTAGTCTGGTAAGGCATTTACGTCCCCTTTACACTCAGCCTTGTGAAAATATGTATACCTTAATTCCTGTTTGGGATTTAAAGGGTGTGACTCACTCACAGGCTGCATTTGAATGCCTCAGCATCTGAGGAAGCTCTGTTTGCTCCCCATTTGCTATGTTGTGGTTTGTCTGATTGCTTGGACGAAAATGTTGTTGTGATTCCTCAGAACCGTAGATGTCATGAAAATGCATGGCCCTCGCTGAAGGTGCAACTTTTCCATTTGTAACAGATTGACATCCTTGCACATGCCAGTCCATCTTTACCCAGCACTCCTTGAACATTGCCTTTGTCTTGACTTTGTCTTAATTTCTTCACACACTTTAATTCCCTCGTCCACCTTGTGACCTAACCCTGTGTTCTGGCTCTAGGTTACACAAGAGAGATGAGATTACAGGTTAGCTTGATAGTACTTTTCAAGCCAAACTGTTAATTGAAGGCCGTCTGCTCAATCTACAAAGCACAGTTTATATTTCATCCCCTTTCTTGAGTATTTACTATAATCCAGTCACTTCCCAGGACACTTCTTTCACCTGTCTCAAGACATCACTGGTTCAGAAGGACCATGCCCATGTCTGTCCAAGGATACACAGCCTAAGAAACTGCATTGCCCCTAAAGACCTCTAACAGAGAATGTGGGTGGATGAGTTTCTGTAAACTTAATGATAAGATAAAAATCATTACTATATTATAAAAGACCACAAGCGGAGTGTTTACTTGTTTTGGATCATTCATTTCTGATCTAATGTGGTTTCTGAAATAAAGCTGGGAGTGACAAGAAAACAAAAGGAGAAAGCGAGACCACGGAGGAGAAGGAATAGCAGGTGGAGAAATCCGAACCTGACTGCCTCCCTGCCTCCCCTGCTCTCTGCTCTTCTCTATCAACCCTCTCCCTCCCTCCCTCCCGCAGGTATGACCAGTACGAGTCTTTCGACTCGCGCACCTCCTCTCTCTCCTCCTCCCGAGATCTCTACAGATCTGGCGGCAGTAGCTATGGTTATGGCGATGGCCGTGGGGACAACATGCTGTTGGGTCAGCGAGGAGGCTCGGGCTTCGGAGGGGGAATTGGGCTAGGGGGAGGAGGAGGCTTTGACAGCCCCTCCTCTTCCTATGGAGTCGCTAAAATGCGACAGAATATGAGGGAGTCCTTCAGCAGTGTCCAGGGAGGAGGTTCTGGAGGTGGAGGATGGCCCGGAGCAGGCCGACGTTCCCCCAGAAGGGGTGGAAGTGCCGGGGGTCGAGGAGCTGGAGGAGGGTTTGGAAGCCGCAGGTCTGACCCCACTCCATTAGGCGGAGGTGGGCGGGGCAGTGGTAGCGGGGGCCAGTCCCACCGCGGCCACTCTCCAGGAGGTGGTAGAGGCAAGCTCCCATCCCTCCTGTCCAACCGCATGTACCCTGAGAGTGGGGGCTTCCACCAGGGTTCCATTCAAGGGCCTCACGACTTTCCTGGGAGGCACTTTGGAGGGGGCCCACGGGCTGGCCGCCAGCGAGGCCGCAAGAGAACCCTCAACAAAGTAAGTAACTCCAGCCAAATAAGACCTCCTCAGACACCGGGCAAAAGTTAAGCCCTTTCTGATTCCCTCCTTTTTTAATATTCACAACCCACTGGCAAGTCAGCCTAAAGTGCTAGTGCCTGCTATGTGCCATGTAAAATAATTTGTCACAAGTAATCCAGACACATTTGACACGTCACTTGCTCTTAACTCCGCCCAGCCCTTATTTAATGTGGTCAGAAATGCCTCATGGAAGTGCCCCTTTTGTACAGTAACGGCAAGTGACAACTGTCCCCGCCCAATCCAAATCAAACTATTTGTCTTGTTTACCTTTTGGGGTGTTGAATGGTTTCACTCTGGTTTCACTTTGTTTTTGTTTTTTTTTTCTTTGTCTTTTCTTTTGCCCACATCCTTGGTAGTCTTAATATAAGGCTAACGCTATTGATGAAGAAATAGCCACAGAGGGAAGACATTTTAAAGTCTGCTAAAGTCTAGAGTTCATTAATGGGTTGATGATATGTCCTGGATGTACTGTCCATATGTTTTTGCCAGAATGTATCCGTGAGTGCAAATTGATTTTGTTGACTGTAGCAGGTAAAACCGCAGCGGGATGTCCAGAAAAAGAGAAAGCAGACACCCACTGCAGGTGACGAGCCAGAGTCAAAGATGAACAAGACCGAGGGTGCAGGATCAGAGGCTACCCAAGGTACTTCAAGAAAATATACAAAAATAAACCCAAACAACAAAAAATTACTAGTCAATAATCAATGTTCCTGTCCATCATGGTCTGATGTTGATGTGCTTTTCTTCCACAGAGCAAACAGAGAAAAATGGTAATGACGGCGAATCAAAGGCTGCAGCTGCGGTGAGTAGATTGAACTTGTTAGTCAGGACCTCTTTGGATCTCTTTGATCTATAAAAGGCTCAAAGAGATTCTTAAATTTTCCCACATAAATACAGCAACACTTGGACAGCCATGTATTGTATTTATTTACACTGATTAATAAACCACAAAACCATCTGATTTAATAGAACAACGCTGTAGATCTATCAGTTAGTATTATTTAAAGGGAAGTCCGTATGAGGAAGAGATTACATTGTTTTATAACTATGACAGTTTTATTGCATAAAGGCCTCGCTGACTCAAGTACTGACAAAGAACAGAATAAACACACTCTTCTG
>JBAJHX010000051.1:22791812-22802825 GCA_037176925.1 Amniataba percoides | reverse complement strand
TAACTATGACAGTTTTATTGCATAAAGGCCTCGCTGACTCAAGTACTGACAAAGAACAGAATAAACACACTCTTCTGTGTGGTCTTCTGTTAAAGGGCCTCTTCCTTTATCTGTCTTTTGCACAGATTTTAGAGGAAAACTGTGACTTTCATTGGAAATAGAAGCACTAGTGTTGACTGTAAAAGAGGTTAATGGCAGACTCTTTTGGTTTACATCCACTATAATGAAAGGTCTATAGGTCTGACCTGGACTACTGTATAATGATTCCTAAATGAAAACTGTAACCTGTTATAAGTTTTCTGTATGAAATAAATAACTTGGATACTTTCCTTCACAGGAGACAAAGCCCACTGCAGATGGAGATAAAGGTAAGCTCAGCTGCAGTTTTTCCTCACTGATCATCGGTTTGTTGTTACCCTCTCGTTGATGCCTAACTTCTGCTCCGGTGCTTAGTGTCACCAAAACAAGAGGAGAAGAAAAGTCCACAGGGCAAACAGACCCCAGCCCAAGGTCAGGACAAGCATCCAAAAATGAGGAAGAGGAGGGGCTTTCTGGAAAGGTGAGAGGACACACTTGGTCAAGATTTACTACTTTAATTCTCTTCTTTAGTTTTTATATCTTATTGTAAAATGTGTTTTCTTTAGTTTTCACCTGCATCACTGTACATTATATTAAAGCTGTGCTGAGTTATGACTGTGTGGTAATTTAGCTTATTTCAAGGCTTTGTTCTGTCCACTTTACATCACATTTACTTTGTTTTTAATGTTTTATTGTTTGTTTCTTGTTTTTTTTTCCCCCTTTTCTTCAGGGTGATGTTTGCTTGCTCTGTGTGCAAGTTCCGTTCGTTCTACAAGGAGGAAATGGAAACGCACCTCGAGAGCCGCTTCCACAAGGACCATTTTAAGTTCCTTTCCAGCCAGCTGTCCAAGCCCACCACAGACTTCCTGCAGGTGACTGAGATTTGTGAAACAGACTACATAGACATCCACTGTCTAGTATTGATGCATAAAGGGATGAATGCATCACTATTAGTGTAGATAATGGAAAAGTGGCTTTTCTTTTTGCAGGAGTATTTGCAGAACAAGTTTAAGAAGACAGAGCAAAGGGTTAGCCAGTTGGAAAACCACAGTGCTGCCATCTGCCAGGTGTACAAAGAACAGGATCTCACCAGGGGTAAGTGTGTTTGTTTTTGTGTGACAAGTAAGATAAGAGGGATTTTAAACATTGCTCATGGCCAGTGTTTGTCACATCTGTGTAGATCTCGGTATGGAGCATTTCATGAGGAAGGTTGAAGCCGCCCACTGTGCAGCGTGTGACCTTTTCATTCCCATGCAACCCCACCTGATACAGAAACACATCAAGTCTCCGGACCACAACTACAACAGGAAGGTAGAGATGATTATTATTCTTCTGAAAAATATATGTACCTTTAGGATCTACAAGCTAGCCACTGTGAAGTCCTCAACAAAATGCATTAAACTAGTATTGGAGTTTTATTTCATGTTGGCACACACTAATGTTTAATACTGCGAATATAGGCCTTGGTTCATTTTATATAAACATACCAACACAGTCTAGGGGTGGGAGAGTTTTGCACCCGTGCACAGGTTTCACTCAGATCTGTCCTTTCTCTGGTTCAAGGGTATGATGGAGCAGTCCAAGAGGGCCAGTCTATCAGTTGCCCGCAGCATCCTTAACCACAAACTCATTGGCAAGAAGCTGGAGAGTTACCTCAAGGTATGTACAATGTCATGTACCTGATCAAGAGCTGGCAACCAATCTGAAAATCACCAGTGTCATTAGCCTTACAGATAGTAAGGAGTAAGGGTCAGTCTTTAACCGTGGAACAAGATACAGTACACAGACCTCACTAGTTTCATGACATCACATTGGTGCCTTTACACATTAATACTTTGTGGACTGCATTGGATTATTATATGGCTATATTTGTTTTCTTTGCCCTTTTGGATGCCAGTTTTAGCAGTACAGCAGGACTGGAATTATTAACAAACTCCCCGGCAAGATGTAGATCATAACTTGCTTTTCGTAAATGCCCCACACTCCTCGTTCATCGTAGGACACTTAAGTACAAAACACACCTGCCTCTTAGATAAGTGCATGTCGAGACTTAAATCTCGCTCATTTCAGTCTCACTGGTCGTGAATGCAGCAGCTCGTAGACAAACAAATGTACTTAAAAACTTTCTGTCGCTGTCAGGGTGAAAATCCGTTCACTGGTAACCAAGACGACCAGGATCCAGAGGACTCCATGGTGATGGACGTGTCTGAGCTGGAGTTGACCATCGAGACAGCAGACGGCCAGACGGACGCAGCAGCAGCCAAGGACGAGGCGGTGGCTGAAGGAGAGACGGGCCAAGAGGAGGTGGAGGGTGAAGAAGCAGCAGCAGCAGTGACAGCAGCGGAGGAAGAAAAGATGGAGGAGGAGCTTGGAATGGAGGGAGAGGAGGATCAGGGAAACCCAGAAGAGGAAGAAGGTTTTGAAGTCGGAGAAGAGGAGGAGGAGGAGGAGGAGGGATATGTTGTGCACGATGAGATTGGCGAGGAGGGATTACAGGGCGAGCTGGGAGATGAAGAGGAGGAGGAGGAAGAGGAAGGAGTAGAGGCAGCAGAGGCCGAGGAGGAGGAGGAGGACAAGAACGATGAATGACTTTTGCACGCAGTGTGACTTCTCGACCTTAACATCTGCCCGGACCAGTCAAAGACTCCCTCCACAGTCCCATTCAACACAATGTCATTGCCAGGCATATTAAAATTATATGTACCTGCTCCCAACATATTTCACTGAGTTTTATATAATTTAAGTTTTGTTTAAAGAATAGTTTAACTTTTTAGGGAATACTTTTATCTGCTGTCTTGCCGAGAGTTGGATGAGAAGATTGTGAAAAAATAAATGGCTAATGTTTGCCTACCAGCTCTCGATTGCTGACTTTTTCGATAGACTTTGGGGAGAGCCAGGCTTATTTTTGTCTTCAGGTGACACTTATCACCTCCCTGCTTCAGGTCCGTTCTTAAGAATCCTGAATGTTTTTGATTCTCGCAGTTAAACCATAGCAAGACTGCAAAAATTTATTTCCTAAAATTTCAAAACTATTCCTCTCGATACTGTTTTTGTGCCTTTATTCAGGTATTCTTAATTTAGATTTATTTGTTTAGAATTGTTTAAATCTTGGGTATTGTAAAGTTGACAGATATTGTGTACTTTTTCCTTATCGTGTTCTGTCCATCACCACTGTTGATGATGGTGAATGGGTGATTTTCCGACTTGTTGGTAAAATCTAGAAATTTATTCTACAGCGGGGGGTGGCTGAGATCATTTAGAGGACAGTGTCTGTAGAATAAGGATGATATTCAGAATGGACGTCATGTACCAAACGACTTTGTTTCACTCTGAAGTCAGAAATAAAAAGTTGAACAAAAAAATGTTTTGTTGTGAATATTTTAACATATTCACTTTTTTTATGCAAATGAAAGAAGAGTATAAACTGGCTGGACTGACAACCAAACTGACACCATCAGAGGGGAAAAAACTAAAGATAATTGGAAAGTAGACACTACCACTGTTTCCAACTAGGTAAAAATATATCTTGGAGTTGGCAGTGGTGGCATGCCACTTTATTAGTTTAGTTTCACGGACTGGAGACTTGGAGTTGGATGACAGACTGTTAAATATCCAGTCACGACATCCTTCTCGGTTGAGTACCATCATTGTCCACCAGGCGGCGTGCCAACTCAAATATTGTTCAATAAAAAAAATATTTTGGATATTGACGTCATATAAACAGTGATATGACTTAATGGTGATATAAAATTATTTTATTTTCTTACTATACCATTAATTATTTTCACATTCATATGTTCTTTTATTTGATGATGATGATGATGATGATGAATATCATAAAAATAATAAAATTGCACTGCGTTAATATCTCATTTATGTCCCACCTCGTGACTAAAGACTCTTTTTATAGACTTTAAAGAGAGCCAGGCTCACCTTACCACATAAAAACATGCACAATAATCACGGACGGTTCTTTACTTCTGCATCTTTCTGCACACAAATGGACCAAAAACACAATCTGCTTTATGAGCAGGGCGAAGAACAAATCTGCAGCCACAGTAGATGAAAGTATTGCTTATTTAATAATAATATGTTCCTATTTATACCACACATCATTTGTCCCTCACTCACCTCCCCCCATTAAAACCCGCACAGTGAGCTAACAGTGAGTTATTTACCTCTGCCATCTTTCTGAGAGCGAACAGATGAGACACACACTCTGCACGGTGAACACCGACCTGTTAAATGGCTGAAATTATTACAAGGTATTGCATGATGTTCCCCGGAGGAGGAGGAGGAGGAGGAGGTGCGGGTGACATTTCGTCCTGCCCTCCCCCTCCTCCCCTTCCCACCGTGCGTCTGACGTCATCGACGTCGAACGGGACTGTTTGTTCTGGATTTGGGGCGAGGAAGGTCTACGAGCTGCTGACAAGCGACCGAAAGAGGTAAAAAAAACAGCACTTTGTGTGTGCGTGTGGGCGACATTGGCATATCAAACGACAGCGTAGGGCTCCGGGGGGCCGCCGAAAGCTTCGCACCGGGAATCGGGCCCCCGTTTTTCGCGCGCTGTCAGTGAGCGCCTCGGCGAGCGGAGCGTGAGCTGTCTCCGCAGGCCTCGCAGCCGGTTCGGGCACACGGGGTAAGATTAATTTTTCATCCCTCAAATCGGCTTGATTCGGTGCCGCTGCGCGTATTCTGTGTCGTGTCTTTCCCCTCTCGACACCCGCGCCGGGCCCGTTTTCGCGGCGTTTGACGCTCCGTGCTGTCACGTTAGCCGCGGGTCGCTAGCCGAGTTAGCTGCTCGGCTGTTTGTTTGTAGCCCCCGTAGGCCGTATTCGTGACGTCAGTTACGTAGCGTACGCGCGGTGGCGCAGCAGCCCGAGCGAAGCGCGGCGCAGCGGTGCTTCGAGAATAGCGATCCCGCCCGGGTCGTATTCAGAAAGGCCGTTTACGTGCGGAGCTGTCACCTGCTCACAGTGGACACTGACAGGGAAGGTTAGAGGAGAACACGGTGTTTGTTTGCGTCTCTTTAATAAAGTGCTCGTTTGTGTGTGTTGTTGGTTATTCAGCGGTTTTTCTTTCCTTAAAGTAACGTTAGCGACGATGTGAAGAGCCTGCTCGGCGTTACGTGATGCGAAATAGTACCAAAATGGCTGATATATCTTGTAGGATAATTTTAATTTTGGTGTCAAATTACGCTTGATTTTCTTTAAATTTGGCCTTTTTATTTGAATGAGCTGCACATCGTGTTAACTGCACACGTTATGTGAACGAGGCTGCGCAGTGTCAAGGTTCAAATGAGATATTAATGTTGTGGTTGAATTGCTTTTTAAAGCCTCATATCAGCCACAGTCTGCTGGTATGTGTAGATATAGATGTATAATAATGATATTCAGAATGGATTTCAGTCACACACCAACACAACCCTGTTTCGCTGTGAAGTCAGAAATAAGCTGAAACGTTGAACAAATCACCTTTTCGCTGTTTTGTCTTGAAGATTTTAACATCATTGTCTTTTGTGTAGTTTTAAAATTAAGAAATAAAAGAAATCACACTGTTACTGGAGTGATCATCGTAAAATAGTTGAAAAATGTAGACACATCAGTACAGTACAGTAGGTAAAAATAAGTTGTCTGATGGGAAAGCCTGCTGCTCAGTAAGAACATACATTGATTTACATTAATTACAACGCTGTTTTAAAGGATATTTTATACAAATACTGGATACAGAGTGTTAAGAAATGTGATCCAATGTACAGTCTTGATAAGCTGCATATTTTAGATTACTGTGGTGTGGATTAATGCGTGGGAACTCATTGACAACAGCGATTTAGTCGTCTGGTGTCTCTGTTTGTTTTTGTTTCTTTTAGGAAGGAGACACGATACTCTTTAAAAGCTTTTTAATACCTTTTTTAAGGATCTATAGAAGAAAGTCAGGTCATAGAAGTCATAATATTAAGTGTTATGTGTGTATATATAGTTTGCATTTAACTGACAGTCTTAGTTAATATGCATTTTAAGATGGGATTTTGCTCTTTGGATGAAATTCAGCAAAAATCACAAGTTGAAATGTCAAAGCACAACAGACATGTGATAAGATATTGTTTTTGTTTGTGTGTAGACAGATTAAGAGAAAGAAAAGTTACCCAAAAAAAGGACCTTTGAGCGGGTTGACATGCATTATCTAAAGACATCTACAAACGGTCAAAGTTCAAGGTCGAGGTTCAGCGTATTCCTTCATAAAAGCATGAAAACTGCAGCAGTCATGCTTTTGTCAGCTCGCTCGTCTTTAAGTCACTGAAATATATATGCACGTGACTCGAACTGCACCGCAAATTCTTATAAAATAGCAACAAGTTCTTTACATGCACATTATTTTTTAAAAAGTGGTACTAAATTATTTAAAAGACAAACACTGAGGATAATGTTCTTCTTACTAACCACTCATTGTGTTGTCTAATTCCCTGGGGACTGAAGAAGAGAATATACCAGTATATTACATACATATAAACTCCACAGTGTGTGCAAATGGTCCTTTTTTTATCCTAAACTTGCAGGAACAAAATCCTAGAGAGCAAAGAGTAGCAGTCAAATTAAAAGACACATTTAGCAGCGTCTCTTTCTTGCAGAGCAGACGGATGATTGCACCACAGTAGTAAGATGAAGCTTTAAAAAACTTTTTATTAAAGCATTAAAACCAGATTAAGATGAAATCTCCCTATATATTATTGCTCAGAAGGAATGAATAAAAAACTGTGTGGCCTCAAGTGAACTGTTTAGGAAAAGAGGTGCAGGTGACATCAAAGCACTAAACCGATCTCCAACATGTTACACAGGAATGCAGCTCTGGTTTGTGCCGCTCCTGTTCTGTCCTGATCTGTCCTGAAATATATGTACTGCAATGATCATTGTTATCATTGTGCTGCAGTGCCAACACAATAACATCATGAGCTTGTGAGGCTTATAATATGTAGTTAACATGGTATGTTGTTCCTCAGTTTCAATAAGATATGCCTCTTTTCTCCTGTCTCTCTCTCACAGGTGCGACACTTGGCCCTTTATCTGTGTGTTGCGGTTTACTTGGGCCCCACTGTGCGTCGCCGACAAACCTCCCGCGTTACCTCAGAAACTCGCCGCCTCACTAACGATATGATCGCACAATTGGATTAGACCGCAGCTGCCGAGCAACAAACATGTGAGTCCAGAAAAAGCGCCCGTCTTAATATTTAAATGTGTCAGACTTAACCGTTCCCTCTGCTCAGGCCTTCATAATAAAAGCGTCAGTGGCAAAGTTGCAGTTTTCAGGCTCAGTTTCTGAAGTATAATTATGCTGTTGTTTGTAGAAAAAGTCAGAATTACTCCCTGACATTTGCTTTTACATAAAAATGATTGAGCAGGTCGGCCTTGCTGCTGCGTGATATAACTCAGAGCCTTTATCTGGCACAGTAATTGTATGTTAACGTGTACTTGATGACTGAAGTGCACATTTTTTTTGCGCAGTAGTACTCGCAGCCTTCACTCATCCCTCCCGTCCTGTGCAGCGTATAAAACCAGTTCTCGTGTTTTTGATCAAACGTGCTGACACTTTCAACATGGATTCGATTGTCAGTGCCATGAACAGCATGGCAAAAGAAAAAAGAAACTGCTTCTTTCTTTTCGCAGCAGATGTTCAGCTGCTCTCTAGTTGGTGATAAATGCTTTAGCCAGTTCCCAACTAATGTCCTTTCACATTTTCATCTGTTAATTTAAAATTGTGGATCATCGTATTTCTTCCTTCTTACTCAAGTCTTGACTTTTTACTTTTTTCTTGATGTGCAGTGTTTCATGTATTAATTGTAAATGACAAAATATGAGCATTGCATATGTAGAACTTCAGTTTCAGGATCAGTTTAGTAGTATTCGTAAGGTAGATATTGCTGATATTTTGTATAGCAGGTAAATAACAAATACAGGCTGCAACTTGTTTAAAAAAAAGCCATCACAACATCACAAAGAGTTGGAAAGATTGATAACAGTATTAGTGTTTTATTACCTGTACTGTTATTTCTTTGAGCAGCTTCAGACTAGCAGACAAGCATTAAATATAATGTGACTTCTTGTAAACCTAAATATTTATTGGTTTTGCATTTTGAAAACTTCACACATTAACTAATTACTTCTGGCTAGTAAGTAAATATTGGACAGGTCTAGTTGAAGTGTAGAAATCTGTAATGCGTTTGTATTTTCTAATCACGTTTGTGCCTGATGAGGCAGAAAGGCTCCAGGCAAACAGTCTTTATTTGATCGTAAATTCAGAGTCATTATTTATCCAAAGTGTCTGAAATCTGACAAGTTATGGTTTGTCTGGTATGCAGGTGCTTCATTTACATAACCAGGGATGTTATGTCTTCACTGCATGAAGGCTTTTTTTTTTAAAGACAACCTAATACAAGGAGGGAACATCGACTGCATCAAGCCACGTGCCGCTTATGAAAAACAGAAAAAACTTCCTTACCACGTTGTCTCCTTATCACTTATTGATGCTTTTGAAGCTGACGTTTTAGAGTGACAGACACTGTGGCCTGACAGTGAGACAGAAAGATAAGTGAGACACAGATTGAAGCAAACTGTTTGATAATGGTGTTATAGCAGGTTGGTTTCAGATTTGAGGTGTGACAGCGGTGCTGGTTTGTATCCTGTGAAAGTTGAATCAGAGTTTGCTTCACTAACGAGCACAGCGGCGGTGACGTTTTTTACTTGGCTCTCTTCCCTCCAGAGAGTCGAGTGAGGAGTGTAATGGCCTGAGGGGGCTCCCCCCGGTCCCACCTGCCCCTGCCAGGTCCAATCCACCTAAACTGTCTGCTCAGCCACTGCAACCCACCATTGCGATGGGAGACGGACTGGAGGCGGGCAGCAGCCAGAACCCTCCCTCTGCCCCGCCGCCTCTCCCCTTCAACCCCCCACCCCCTGAAACATGGAACCCCTCCAGACCCAAGCGACAGACCAACCAGCTGCAGGTACAGAGATTTCTCTTTGTGTGTCAGCTCTGTCCAGAGGTTGGACTTAACCTTGACTTATTGTCGTCTGTTTTTCTTTACTCCCTTTCAGTTCCTGCGCAAAGAGGTGTTGACTACATTATGGAAACATCACTTTGCGTGGCCCTTCCAGGCTCCTGTAGATGCCATCAAACTCGGTTTACCTGTGAGTCCAAAGCACGCTGGTGGAGTCAAAATAATCACTTTATTCTCCAGAAAAAAACGTTGGTTTTTTTTTTACCCCATTGTGACAGGGCTTCTTCACTTGAATGAAAATACTTCTTCCATGGTCTCATAACCAGAAAAATACCCGACACTGTAGAAGCTGCAGTCTCTTAGTATATTTGGATTAACTGTTACCAGCGCAGCAGCTGCTCATCCTGGTGTCCATTGTTGTTTCGCAGTGGCTTTTCTGAGAATGACGAAGTGACAGTGAAATTACATGCACAATGCTCCTAAATCCAAGCAGCTCTGCAAATTTACTTTCTATGGTCTATATTATGGTTGTCAAAGTGTGTCAACAAATCACATTAAAATACCAAAACAGATGTTCTCCCATGTTTAGCACAGTGAACAAATCCCAGGCTTTGGCTGTACAGATAATAATTAGGTAGGATCAATTCATTGTTGTTTTTTAAAGGGATTTGTTGTTGGCTAGAAAAAAATAGAACATCTATGTCTGAAATGTGTATTTTGGACTAATGGCAGTTAATGAGAAACTAAAAAAAGGCTTTGTGTCTTTTTTTGCTCACATTCTTTACTTTTGTCCAGACATGATACTAAAGCAATACTCTGCCTGTTCTCTGTCTCCTTTTAGGACTACTACAAGATCATCAAGACTCCTATGGACATGGGCACGATAAAAAAACGTCTGGAGAACAACTACTACTGGAACGCCCAGGATTGTATCCAAGACTTCAACACAATGTTCACAAACTGCTACATCTACAACAAGGTCAGCCACTGGCCTCATACGTTCTAGTTACTGTGTGACCTGGACGTTCAGGTGACAAGTGTACAAAGACTTTATTTAAACATGTACGCGTTTTTGTGTCTTTAGCCTGGGGATGATATCGTCCTAATGGCGGAGGCCTTGGAAAAAGTCTTCCTCCATAAGATCACAGAGATGCCGCAGGAGGAGACGGAGATTGCTGTGGTCACAAAGGGACGCCGAGGGGGCAGACGAGATACAGGTATGAGTTCTGAATGTCATGTGGATGTAAAACTTTAAGATTTACTTTTAAATGCCTCTAGAGCCTTCGCCCTTCTTGCAGCAGTAAAGGTGTTAGGACAAGAACGTGTGTATTATTAGTGTACTCTGAATCCCACAATAAGCAAGTTCCGACTAAATGGTACCAACCTAACCAGCTGAGCTTGTATGTTCCTTTGGTGTCTGTACTACACCTGACACAAAACCTCAATCCTCCTTAAGCATGGGGCTGGCCACTGTCCAAGAATTTTCAATACTGGTACCGATACTTTAATACCAGTTCCTGAATGATACTTCTGAACGTCACCAGCTAACGTCAGCTGACTGTGGACTGGAGAAAACAAATATTCAGTTCACTCACCAGTCGAACAGGGAGCGATTCTTTCAGGTTTACAGATGGTCTAATCAAAGTCAGGCCTCAGAAAATGGAGCCAGAATTTGTAGCTCTTTTTAGACATTTGTTACACCTAAACAATGAGCGCTGTCAAGCACTAATATACAAACATACTCTTTTTGATTTTCCTGCAGTGTCTCAGTGATATGTAATATTAGACAGCCAATCAACAGCACTGTTAGATCTTGGTGCAAGCGTGCAGGATTCTCATTGACACTGATGAGATTTTTCCTGAGGCGCTGAATTTTGGTCCAGAATGGCGAGTATTTTTTCAATACTCAAGTTTGGTACCCTACATTTTTGCTGTGCTGTTGAGCG
>JBAJHX010000051.1:22775467-22785868 GCA_037176925.1 Amniataba percoides | reverse complement strand
CAGCTTTCGATTTTGGATTTGCAATTTTTTCAGAGTATGAATGCACATTGTGTTCTGCGTCCTGATTGGCTAAGGGACAGTAGATCATTGTCAATCAGTCTCCTCCGTGCCGTGTCTCCTGGACAGTACAGAACGTGTTCAGCTTGTCATATTTACATCTTATAAATCTACGAAGGTTTGAACTTTGAGAGTGTTTAAACAAGAGAGAAAATATTAATGCCTGTCTGAGAAAAGTGTATAAAGAACACTGTACAGCTACACCACCCGTCCTGGTCGGTCTGTTTTCTCTCCCTCCATGTAAACCTGACATTTTCTATCCCCTCCCTCCTCCTCGCCTTTCCTCGCGATGTGAAGTTAAAGAGCATGGGGTCTTGGGCCAGCCTGGCTCAGAGGTCCCAGTCCACGCCGGCCTCCTCCGTGCGCTCCTCTAGCGACAGCTTCGAGCACTTCAGACGGGCCGCCAGGGAGAAGGAGGAGAGAGAGAGGCAGCTGAAAGCACAGGCTGAACAGGCCCGGAGAGAGCAAGAAAAGCTAAGGTGGGTGGGAAGAAAATGGGAAAAGTGTGCGAGAGGGGAAGCCAGAAGTCAACAGCATGAGTCATTACGTAGACTTGATAAGATGTGTTTTCTCTTTCTTCCAAGCAACATTTGCTTTCCAGTAAATTCAGCAGAGTCAGACTCAACTTGGCTGAATGTTAATCATACTTAATCATCTCAGTAAAAACAAAGTAAAAAAAAAAAGAAGTAAAAATGCTGATGGGACTGCTGGATCCTGAGTCAGATGCAAGAAACAGGCAAATTAACGTCATCTTTATCATAGTGTTGGAGGTTTCTTATGGTGTGTTTTATTTTCAAGAGCCCGCTTGCAGGTCTAAACATCAGCGATTCCCACCCGCATTTGAACACACCTAACAAGTGAACTTTGAAATCACACCTTGATTGGCTGATTTAATCTATCAAATTGTCAAATCAACCAACACTCAGGGAACCAGTAACCGCATGCATCGGACACCATCAGCGTGTGTGTGTATTCTGTAGTGAGCATTCATATACAGTTCCTGAGACTCGTGCAGATAGTCAGGCGGAAACAGGCCGAGACAAAAACAGATTCACGAGTTCCTGTTGCAGGTCTCATCTGCTGCGTGTATGTAAATGTGTAACAAGACGATCGACTCGCTCGGTTACAGAGTGCCACACAGGAAAAGGGAAATAAAAACAAGCAACATAACCACATGCAAGTGAAGGTTTCAATAGATAAACAGATAAAGTGGTTTATAATTATTATTTAGAGGGAGGTTGTAGCGCAACAGTAGCTTAGAGCAGAACAAAATAAGATAAAGATCTTTTGAGAAGGTACCATATATTGATATTTTATTATAAACTAAACTGTGAGTAAATAAAATGAAAGCACAGAAATATCACAGAGATATATATCTGTGCGTGTGTGTGTGTGTGGATATACATATATTACATTATACATATAATATATATACAATTTTATACATATAATATATATGAAATGTATATTATATGTATAATGTATTTTTTTCATTTTCTAAAAATATTTAATATAACTTAGTCTTATAAATTCAGTGTTTCATTGTCATCAAAGTCATCAGATGTCATCAGTCATCAGATGTCTCTGATGCTCTCTGAAGTTAACACACTACTTGTCTTATGCTTGTTTTAAAATTTAGTATGTTTTTTAATTTAGTAGACGTGACGACGAAGACACCATGGAGCAGGCTCGTCGGGCACAAGAAGACGCCCGCCGCCGCCAAGAGCAGTCGCCGCTCGCTCCGACACCCCCGGCTTCCACCCCGCCCACCCACTCCCCACAGGCCCCGCCCACACAGCCACAGGCCCCGCCCCCGTCCTCTGCAGCCGCGCAGAACACTCCCGACCAGCAGCGGGAGATGGCACGCCGCCGCGAGCAGGAGAGGCGCAGGAGAGAGGCTGTAAGCGCAAAACTTTTTTCTTTTAATAACAAAATAATAATATTAGATTTGTTTTATTTTGAAGGTCGTTAACACTTCTGGTCGTTCTCTCCTCTGCAGATGGCGGACACCATCGACATCAACTTCCAGAGCGACCTGATGGCCATCTTCGAAGAGAATCTGTTCTGAGAGGGGGGGGAGCGGATGATGGGAGTGAGAGAAGGACCTATAGACACACACGAGCAAATTTTACAAACAAACATGCATATAAACCACGACGCTCTGATACACACGGTCGCTGCTCACACGAATGCACGCACACACACACACACACACACACACACACACACACACACACACACACACACAGACTTGATAGTAACTGTCCCTTTCTCTCAGTAGTTGAAACAGCTGGCTTGTGTCATGTGAATGAGAGGGGGGAAGTGAAACTGAAATAAGCAGCCCTCTTTTCCTCCAACCTCAGATACGTTTTGGTGTCTGACTCGGTGTTTATGGTTGTTGGTTCTGGGTCTCCGAGGACAACAAGGTGGGGAAAAAAACGAATGATGAAATGATCAGTCAGTTCCCTCGAGGGGGGGAAAAAAAGAAAGGCAGGATGAAAAGGAGGGGACAGAACTTTTACAGTTAAAAAAAAAAACAAATAATGTTGGTGAAGAGGAGGATTTAATTTAAGAAATTAAGTGAAAAACCTTATTCTCAAATGTCTGAAAGGAGAGAAGGGGTTCAAAAGGAACGGGTGAACAAATTACAAACGGACAGATCACTTTTTGTTTTTGTTTTGTTTTGTTTTCCTCTCTCCTAATGTCGTCTCTTATTTTTATTTTCATTTTAAGCTGGATTTTAACTGGGAGGGGGCGGGCCGGTGTGGAGCTAGTTTGTCAGGTCCAGCGGTCATCTGAGAGTCGGTTCTTTTCTCAGGACACAGTGGGAACGCAAAAACACCCCGGCCACGTTCACACACTTTTCTAAGACATCTTCCCTCCCTTCACTTCCTTCTAAATTCTCTCTCTTCAGTCACTAATTGGAGAGGCGGAGGCGGCAGTGGCGATGTGTGCGCGTTGAACACCCGGGGGCGACGAGGAAGGAACAATGGCATTTTAAAAGTTTCAGAGTGTGTCCTTTGCCTTAGCGCTCTGGCCTGTAAACTAACAATCATACCCTACAAATTATACATATTATATATATAAATAGATACATGAAATATATATTATATACGATGAAAAGTCAATGAAAAAGAACATGAGAGGAATTTGGATTTTTGGGGAGCAAAGCTCGTCTCTGTGTTCATCTCTGAGCTCTGGTTTTGATTTTGTAGAATTTACTGTAAAGAAGAAAAAAAAACTTTTTTATGATTCTATTGAGAGGATTGTTTCGTCTGTCTTTACTCTCTCTCATGAATTTTCAGTTTGTTTTTGTTTTCGTTTTTTTTCTCGACTCTATGCCAAAACCAATCTCTTGAGTGCTGAAAGTTCATTCACATTTTTTACATGTAAAATGCATCTTCTTTTCACTTTATATTAAAGGCTATGTTTTTATTGCTATTTAATTTTCCTTTCCCCCTTTTAAATGCGAAGTTATGCAGCAGTTTGCTCTGTAATAGTTTGAAGAAGCGGTTCCAAAATCACTGTACGTCACCACTTCACTAGCCCCCATCGTTCCGTAGCTGTTCAGTATCTGCACTTACCCGTATCATTACTTACATCTTCTCTTTTTTTAAATTTCCTTTCATCGTGTACATGTTTTTAGTCTTTCTTAGCCGTCTCAATCACCACTATCCTCCTCACAGCTTCTGCGGTCTGTACAATAGGAACTTGTTTGTCATCTTTCTGTCTTTTTAGTTTTTATTTTTGAAACGTTTTCATCGTCCATGGTAACTGTTTTGGGATGTCGTGTGCCATTGTGTGTTTTTATTTTTATTTTTTTCTGGAAGTGGGAGTTTTTTCCCGGGTGTCCTTAGGTTGGCCCAGAGATCTGTGAGTGTTTCCGATTCTATAATCACTTCTTTTTTTTTTTTTTTTTTTTAAACGTTTCATTCATTTCTTTTCCCTTTTTCATATTTGATTGTTTTGAGTTTATTTTGTTTTCTTCTCCCTTTGCTATTTTTCTCTGATTTTATTTTACCCAGAACAACCTGTTGGTATGTTGGTGAGTGAGGCATTGAGGTCAATAGATTCATCTTGTTCAGATTATGGAGTACAACATCTTTTTTAAGAAAAGTATTAAAATAATATTTAAAAAAATCTTTAAAAAATCTTGTATTTGTTTGTTTGGTTTGTTTTTTTTACTGTCAGTTACTATCACTGTATTTCTGTGGTTCAGCTGCTGTGGTTTCCAGCTTCGTCCACAAGGGGGAGCTCTAACAAAACCATAACTATGACTCGTACATGTTCACCTTATCTCAGAGAGTCTTAACATTTTGGCATCAGTTCTTGTTTGGACTTTTTCTTGTTCCAACATGGCCTCGCATACTAATCCTTTTCCCTGTTGCATTTCTTTCTAACTTGACTGACCTTCACTGATAAGTCCTGACCTCAACCTCGTCCGGCATCTTTGGGATGAACGTTGAAGCACATTTTATCACCAAACACCAGTGTCTGACCTCACTAATGCTCTTGTGGCTGACTGGGAGCTAATTTCTGTAGCCAGCGTCCAAATTGTGGCGGAAACCTCATCCTGTAGCGCTGAGGCCGTTAGCGCAGCAGACTTGGTTGTGGTTTTTGAATGAAATGTTCAACAGCTGCATATGAATGTAATGTTAGGTTGGCTGATGCTGGTAAACATACATCAGGCATGTTAAAGATCTGATCTGGCAACAACATCTGATCTAATGATAATAATAGTAAAAATATTTGTATGTCACTTCTTTGACATGACAAAATGATTCACAGGAGTAAAATAAGTCAACACAAATAGTCTAAAATAATAAGTCAACATAAGAAATGAAAGAAAATACAAAAATAAAGTGGTAAAGGTAGAAAACAAGTAGGTTTAAGGCTTTTTTTTGTCATAATAGATCTTTTACTGTTGCACAACAACCTTTGTTATCAAATGTGATGGTAGCATTAAATATTAACTCTATTTTCAGCTGTAAACATTGAATTTTTAAAAAATATTTGAAGTATCTATTGATGAAAACATGCCTGCATTAATCTGTAGTTCAGTGTTGTTGTGTTCTCAAGTGGGATTATAAGAGGAAATGCACAGTCAACAGGGTTTGACGAGTGGAAGGTGTTAAAGCAGAGAGGCGACCACTGTGCAGGATGTAGTCTTACAACACAGCAGCAGAGGATTTTGTGGTTGAGGCCAGTTCAGACCAGCCGCAGGTTGGAGAACAGGAGCAAATGTCGGCCACGTGATTTTTGACTCTCTCAAAGCTGCTTTACGATTTAGAGCGAGCCTCAGCCCTTCACTATCGCACATCCGAAAAAACCTTGGCACGCACAGCGTTGGTGATTCTTTGCTCGCTGTTATTCAAACTGTATCTTTAATCTGTGTCTCCTGTGGCCTTGAGCGCTCTGATAGTGTCCACAGTGCGCCCGCTGTGAGGAGAGGAGGATCTGCTCTGTTTGACTTTTATCTTACTCGTCCAGCACGAAACTTCCTCCGTCCATCGCCTTTGACTTTCAAATGAGTGCCTTGTGGTTTTTACATTGCATTTAAGCATGAAAATGGAATCGGATCCTGGGCGTGACAGAAACCTGCTGCATTTACAAACCCCCCCCACTCAGAGGGGGAGGTGAGCGAAACTACATGTGGGCAAACTGCCCAGCGAGGCCCTGAATTTATCAGGTGAGGATGAGAAAGGGCCCACGTGAAGATAAGCAATGGCGGCGATGCGCTGCGGCTCGCTTCTTCCACCTCGAGATAAGGACGACAAAAATATTTAGCAGAAAGAAGAGCGTCTGTGACCAAAGCTTTTAGAGACTACCAGGAAGTGAGACTGGGACAGAGAAAGGGGAACCTGGGAGCATTTGTGGCTTCATGACCAGAGAAATCATGAAGCCCGTAATGACCGGAGATGTGAAAAAGGCATTACGACAGGCGAGGAGGGGAGGGGAGGGGAGGGAGTGAGGAGATGAGAGGATGAATAGCAGCGAAAGGAATGAGAGGCATTAGTTACTACTGCATGTGGCAACAGATACTCGAGAGCTGCCTCCATCGGGCCAAATTTGAGTTCACCCGGCAGTCATGTGATCCTCTCAGAGAGGCAGAGGAGCGCGGCGCTTTGCATTCTTCACCTCCTCTCCTCCATTATACAAGAAATGAACATTTACACATTTATGTTTTTAAGCACAGTTGTTACATTTCATTTCCTTCGGTTCTGTTTTGATAGCTTTTGTTTTTCCTCCTCTGCATTTCACAGGGGAGAATACTAATAATGTCTACCTGCTGCACATACCAGTGGTTGTGACCAAAACGTTTTTTTTTTCTTTGTTTGATTTGAATACTTTCAGAGACGCGGAGATGTAAAATGACCACACTTTTGTGTAGCGGAGATTTGTTTTTGTCTGCTTCCTTACTCCGTCAGTCTTGAGACCCTTGAGATTTATTTTGAAACGCCTTCGTGGGAGCTAATGTGTTACAGGATAGCTTTCTCTGTGCACTAAAAAGAAACAGTGAATATCTATTTTTCATTTTCCAGGATAATATTCACACCAAGAATCAGCCCCAGTGCAACTATTTGAATAGTTTGTTAAAAGGAAAAGTCCAAAAGTGACAGATAGTATCTGTTCTTTTTTCTCCAAGCCCATTTACATCAATGAGCACAAAATGCATCCTCCAAAATGATCATACAGTTGAAACAACAAAAACTAAACCTCATAACTTTCATGACAGGAGGATTTATTGCAGGACTTTTGTATTAGATTGCATTGATTTGAGCTAGGTGGTCCTAATTTACAAGGAATTACATTTCTGGCCACCTGTTGAGTACAAGTCCAACGTTGACCCTCTTTTAGCTTCGTTTTAAGCCTCTGCCAACTCCTGATGGAAATATCTGATTATGTTGTTCAATTGATCCTCAATGATCCGTGACCGGCCTGCTGTTTGTTGCCGGGCAGGGAGGGTGCGGTGAGATCTTTGTCAGTGAAAACAGCTGTGACAGTGAACCAATCAGTGAAGTTGTGGGCTGCAAATCCAAAACAGTGAGCTTAAAGATGCGAAAATGCTCCACAGAGCCACAAATCTGAGCGATAATTCACTGTGGATTTGTCACATCTCATGGTAAAACTTGAGTAAATTGCACTTTCAGAGCAGTACTTTTATTTTTTGCTAAATAAAGTGATTTGATGATGCTTCACTTCTGCTACCACTGATCAAAACACATTCAATTTGATCCAATTCATGTTTATTTTGAGGCTTTTTTTTACTCCAACATGCATGGCCCCGAGGAGAGCCGCATCTATTCAGAGTCAGAGAAGTTGGGAACTGTGATGACTTATTTTAAGAGAGAAAAATGTGTGTAATTGTGCGCGCGTGGGAGGGGTGGCAATTTACAAATGTACAGTACTCTACGCCAGGAGGTTGTGTTGCACATGTATGGCTTCCTCTCCACGCTCAGATTGAGTAAGAGTCTTCCGCAGTCTTCCCGTTAACGGCATAAAGAGCGCTGGGGGGTGGAAATCGGTGATGAGGGCAATCACTGGGACATCAAGGCCCTCCCAAAATCGATGCCAGATGACAGTAAGCAGCTCCATATGCGATTTATGCACACGCAAAAGCACGCAGTCACATTTCGGACTGGAGCACGTTGCACAAGACGCCACACAAACACACGCTGACACACACTTGCTGACACGCTTGCGCTGCTCACACGCGAGCTCGCTGTCGTGCTCGGGGCCTCTCTGTGTTTTACGGCGCACATGGTCGCCCGTGGGAGGCGATCTGGCAGTCGTCCAGCTGTTGACTGGTCCTGCCATTTCACCACACGCTGATTGAAAACGCTCACGCCCGCCTCGATAAATCACTCTGAAGCACCTCGGTTTTCCCCTCCATCGTCGTCGTCTTGGGATCCTCATTTCCTTTTCCTCCTTCCTGTTCTAAAAACGGGGCTTCCCTTTGTCAGGTTTGACTTTTATTAGTAACAGAGTGCTCCCCCTTTTTTTTTAACAACCTTTTGTCTTTGCATTGTTGCTCGATGATTCCTTGATGAAACCCAGGTTACATAAATAGCAGGGCTGAGGCCTTCACACGAGGGATGGCAAGATGAATTAGAGGCTTGTAAGTTGATTAACATTGTTGCAGGAGGGGGAAAAACAAAACTGGTGGAGATTTAAAGGTTGTCTTATACTTGGAAACAGCTACGTCCTCACATTTTTGAGTTTAAGAGGACACAGAATCTACCAGTAACCAGCGGCTATGATCAGGATTATTGTGGTTTTAATGGTTTTGCTACCTAAAAGTTGATTCATCCATCCGTTATCTGTAGTTTATCATTACAGGGTGACATGGGGAGGTTTCTGGCCAATCACAGGGCTTAAAAGTGAGGTTAAATAGCTTATGTTACAGCTTCGGTTATGATGTTCAGTTTTATGTTGAGAGGCGTTAATTCACTTTTATGATCATTTTGGAGGATCGGTTTGTTGTGGTGCCTTTGAACTGTGCTGTGTTATACAGAGAGGCGTTTTATTGTTGTTTCCAGTTGTTTCTTCTCCTGTCGGTGAAACGAAACACAACAAACATTAAGTTCTTTGTAAATAAGACAATCAGTCTGTCTTCAGTATGATGGCGTGTCAGTGTGCTTGGTGTTTTTCTGTAAAACACCATAACTTTAACTGTTTATCGTGTGTTTACTGTGGTTGGAGCTGCTCTCGCCACAGATGCGACTGTGTGGCACTTTGCAAGCTTGCACATTTTCAAGTTTTGCAACAGCTGATTCAAATAGATTCCACTGAATTTTTGCACAACCCTGACCTCTCAGTGTAGTCTTAGGAGGAGCGATGAGAAAACAATGATGTCTTTGCACTTCATGTCAAACAAATTAGCTTTGTGACATAGTGCATGACCACGGCTTGAGCCACTGCTTTGAACCGCTGGCTGGACCTTCATAATGCGAGTTCAAAGCCATAAAGTTCGGCACTGATCCTAGAAAATCATCCAAAGTATTGTCACGATCACCTTTTCCATGTTTCCACCAGCTGTGAATGGATTGTACTGATCAGTAAGTGGACACTTCCTGCTCTCCTGCTGTTTAATGTCCACTCATACTAAGAAAAATGTCATCAAATACAATTCACGGTGCAATCATAGCAAATTTAAAACCTCAAATTTAATAGCAGATTGCTCTGGCCTGCCGGTGACCCCGATCCCAGTGGGTGCTCTGCCCTAACGTGGTGCATCAGTTTCACAGTAACAAACAGGTGTGCGAGGCATGGAGGGCAATCAGCATCCTGGTTGCTATGGCGATGGGGCACGCAGCTGCCCGAGACGCAGAGGGGGGAAAATAAGAGAATAGCAACGCTCCGTGTGGCAAACTGGAAACTATAACTGCTGGAACACACACACACACACACACACACACACACACACAGTGAGACATGCAACCTGCCTAATAAGGAGAGCAGACTGTACATGTCAGACAAACACGCCTGTCACATTTCTCACACGCTAACCTCCACATTCGTGTAAACAGGAAAGGGTATCTGCTTTTTTTTTCCCCCTCACGCTGCCTCCTCCATCTCCGCCTGCCGTGCAGTCGTCCTGTTATTTCCTCCTTATCATCCCTTTTCCTCTATCATCCGCTCGTTTTCATTATGGGACGGTAGTTTGCACTCTCGATTGTCCTCTGAAGTTCCATAAACCTTATTGCTGCAATTTGAAGTGCAAACAGCTCATCTCAAGCTCATCCCTTCAACCCCCTCCCCACCTCTCTCTCTCACTCTCTCTCTCTCTGTCTCTGTAGTCCTGTATCAAGCAACGGAAGGAAAACAAGATCACCACGCACAGTTTTCTTTTTGCCTCTGACACATGTGAAAACAGCCTCTCTGGTTTCTGGCCTCTCACACTGAGAGCGGTGAGCCGGGCTGCCTGCGGGCCTCGTGCCCTCGCCTCCTGAATTAAAGATGAGCCTATTGTTCCTGGAGGTTGGTGCTGTTGTTTCTGTGGCTGTCATTGTCGTTATTGTACTGTACGTGATGGGGTGGTGGGTGGGGGGGTGGAGGGGCTGAAGAACAAAGCAGGCTGCAGAGTGAAATGAGAGAGCAAGTGCAACGGCGTTATTACTATCATGTGAAGTGTTGAGGTTTTGTAAAGTAGGCGAGATATAAAGATATCTCTGTTGTGTGGTTAAAAGGGCTGCAGCTTCTCACTCGGTTTGTTTGAACAAAATGTGACAGTAAAACCAAGCTGGTGTCAAACAAAAAGAAAAACACCCTTAGCAAAAAGTAGTTTATTCAAGTGTACTACAAGTATACTTATTTTATACTAAAACTGAGGCAGTATACTTG
>JBAJHX010000051.1:22750350-22766939 GCA_037176925.1 Amniataba percoides | reverse complement strand
GAGAGAGAGAGTTGAACTCGGAGTCGATGGTAAAGTGCTCGTCGTCTTCGTCGTGCTGTGCTGGCTCTCGCAGGAGAAATGGAGAACGTGCGAAAATGCGCCATATGGTCTGTACAAGTTTGCTGTAAACAGAGGATTAAAGCACGTTGTTGTTGTTGGCCACACTTTGAAAGCTCGCCTTGAAACGAAGGCCGCGTCCTGCTCTGAGCTCTGGGTTGGTTTGAATTACACTGTAACAGTCATAAAGCCTCCCATCTTCCTGTCGTGACTTGTCAGCTTGCACACACTCCGGTCATTGAACTCATCGGTAAAATGTTAATGTTCGTGCTGCTGATCGAGATTTACTGGTTTACAGAGATCAAGATTCCTCAACGCGTCAGCTTTGTAAAGAAAGGAGCAAATTTGTTTGCTTTGAAAGACAAGAGAAAGTAGAAAGTCATTCTGCATTTCCTTTTTTCATTCATGTAAGCCTGGTTGGTTTAAAGTATGTCATTGTGTTTAGTTAGACCACTGAGATACTCAATTTACAATACTGAGGTTAGCAGAGTTCACACAGTTTAATCAGAGAAAAGATGTGTGAAGTCAGCGTAGCAGAGGGACTCGATGATTTAACCTCTGTTTTATGATGTAACATTTACCATCAGTAATAAAAATGACTCTTTTGTAAAGATCCCCACCAGACATGTTGTAAGTGAAAGAAACTCCTTGAATAATGCACTTAATGCAAATATTGTTCATTTCAGAGGTTTGACTGCTCAGTTCAAGGTGCCTCCAGCGTCTCTGAAAAGTCTGTTTAAAGTTAATGTGTACTGGTGGCTGTTTACATTTGATATTTTATATGTTGTGTTGATTAATTTGGGCTGGCTGATACTTTCATATTATCATGTAGGTTTGTGATTTGTAATTATTATCAATTCATATCCCAGATGTCTTTTTCTCATTTGGTCTTGCGTCCATTAGGAACTGCTGAAAATTGATTGTTACATTATTTCACAGTCTTAGATGATGTTATTAAAGCCTCTTGTCTTTTCTAAAACTGAGTCTAATCTAGTTTACAGTCATTTAAGACAACGAAATGCTGCGAGTTCTAACATGTGAGAGGCTGAAATCACTTTTTCTGAGAAATGAAGATTATGAAAATAGTTGAAGATTAAAGGATCCAAAGAGAAGATGGTTATACGCTGAACATGCAGAAATTTGAGGCTCTTAAATAAAATAGTCTAGACTAGTTTGAATTCCTGATACACAACAAAAGCCATAGTATTTAACAAAATCTTGATAATGATTTCAACCAGCGAACAACCTGATGGTTCACGTGTGATATGTTTATTAATTAACTTGTGCAACATCATGCCAATTATTGATAGAAAATTGCTGTGTTTAAAGATTTATTTTTGTATGAAATTCAAGTCCCTATCCCTTTCGCATAAGTTGTGCGTAAGTTGCGCATACTGGTTGTGTTTGTTGTTTTAAACTAATGCTTCATCTCTCCGCAGATTGAAGCCCAGTGTGTTGCACACTTGAGACTGGTTCCTACCATTCATCTTATCCAGCTGATGGCGTGCCGATCTCCATCCCACCAGGGAGGTTGAGTCTGAATGGCGGCTTAGATCTTCCCCTTCTCTTCCCGTCTGCATCTCCACGCTCCTCTCCGTCCTCCTCGACTCGCCTCTGATCCGCACGGGACATTTCAACATGGATACGGTGACCGACGACATCGAGGGCTGCTACTTCAACCGCAGCGTCAAGTTTTTCTACGAGGAGAGTGGCAAGAACATCAGCGACTACTGGCGCAAACGCGACTACGTGATCGTCACCCTGGGTATGACGGTCTGCTTCATCGTCATCTTCTCCAACCTCCTGGTCATAGCCGCCATTTTGAAAAACCGACGCTTCCACTTTCCCATCTTCTACCTGCTGGGTAACCTGGCTCTGGCAGATCTCTTCTCAGGTACGTTTGTTTTACTTCATGTGCTTCTCTTATTCTAATTATTAGTACTGCAATATTATATTAAATCCTTCTCTCCTCTCCACTATGAACCATGTACACATTAGGATGTTTTAATGTTAAAAAGAAAACGTTTTGTTTTGAAGGCATAGGACAGTTTTTGCCCTTTAAAAAAAGTAATGCAAACATACGCTTTGTGGCATTTAACCCATTAAATCTTAGCTTAGATATTTGCTTTGCAAGCTTTGTGCAGTGTTGTATCTGAGGAACAAATGTGATCAAATCTTGGTTTTTATGATGAGCTGATCAGTGTACACGCTGGTAAATCTGCTGCTAAAGATGCTGCTGATGAGTGGGCTTACATAGAAGAAAATGTTGTTTTCGCTCTTATCATATGAACTTAGTTGGCCCAGTTTATTTTCATCAGTATATTTTAAATCAGAAAATAAATATTGTCACTTGGAGCTGTAGCTGTGTATGCCTACATAAACTAAGTGGTACATTTAAAATCTTATGTCCTATTGTTTTAATGATGACATTGGTGACCTTTATAAATACAAACCATAAATATAGTCCAGTTGGACAGTCGCCTCGTCTGTGGACTTTTTCAGCTGTGCTAACACTGATCCTGTATGTAATCTGGTGTTGGGCCAACACATAGGTCAGGCTAATTGGTGACTCTAAATTGCCCCCAGGTGTAAATATTTGACTGCTGACCTGTCCCGGATGTTCAGACATCTGGTTCAGGAAGAGTCACGTTCTGTCTTTTGTATGCAGATTATATGTAAATAACGCTGTTCTCGCCCCCTCCACTCAGACCTCATCCTCTTCACGCCAAAGCGCTTACAGGAAGAGGAAACTGAGAACAGCTGTGACAGGAAAACAAACCTCACGACCTAAAAACGGTCACTGACAAAACAGTGACAGGAAGACAAATAAAATGACAGAAATCATTTTTACAACCTGAATTTTATTTGTCCATAGATCCTTTTTTTGTTGCCAGTACTTATTTCATCACCAGAACAACTTTTTACAATACCAGCTGTTTCCCTTTTCAGGTCAGGTTTTGTTTTCAGTTTCCAATTTTAAAGCCATTGTCTTGACTAAATAATACCTGGTCCCTCAGCTGGGATTGGCTCCAGCCCCCATGACCCTTTAACTGAGCAGCAGGCAGAGATAGTAGATAATGGATGGATGAAATGTATGTTCTTAATTGGCTAATATTTTTTTTAAATGCAGATACATGAAACAAACATTCAGGAGTTTGTCTTTTTAGGTAGGAAAAAAACACAAACTACTCCTTTAAGACAACACAGTATTTAGTAGTGGGAATTACCTTGTAGCTCTTTAAAAAACAAATCAAACACCTTTACGTAATGACATTTTCCCCTCCCCAGGTGTCTCCTACCTCCACATGATGTTTCATACCGGTCCCTGGACGATTAAGCTGTCCAAGTACCAGTGGTTTGTGCGGCAGGGGCTGATCGACACCAGCCTGACGGCGTCGGTGCTCAACCTCCTGGCTGTGGCCGTGGAGCGTCACCAAACCATCTTCAACATGCAGCTGCACAGTAAGATGAGCACGCGGCGTGTTTTCATCATCATGGTGTTCATCTGGCTGGTGGCCATAGTCATGGGCCTGGTTCCCACCATGGGCTGGCACTGCCTGTGCGACCTGGAAAACTGCTCCACCATGGCGCCGCTGTACAGCCGCAGCTACCTGGTGTTCTGGGGCGTCCTCAACCTGCTGACCTTCTTCATCATGGTGGCCGTCTACACCCGCATCTTCATCTACGTGAGGCGCAAGAGCAAGCAGATGTCGCAGCACACCACCCAGATGAGACACAGAGAGACGGTGCTCAGCCTGATGAAGACCGTCTCCATGATCCTGGGTGAGGAAGGACTCTCTTTAGTTCACACATTAATAGAAACACACCAGAAACTCATTGAAAACTACATTAGAAATCTCTCACAGACCTCATTTAAGTCACGCCCACTTCTCCTGACCCTGAAATGCACCCTGAAGGGCAACGGCGAAGTACAAACAACCAAGTGTGTGCTTGTGTCCTCTGTTTTGACTCTTAACAGAGAAAGTGGAGGCAGCTTTTCTCCACCTTGTATTCTTAAACCGTTTCATTAGCTATGAGTTTCCAGTGTAATTCCGAGATAGAAAATAACACAAATGTAGGAAAATTGCATCTAGAGGGGGAAAAAACTTGCACACAGTTAACACAAAACAGAACAAAAGTGTTGCAGCCTGAAAAGAAAACAGATGTAGTGGCAGAAAATATCACACTTGACTAATGTTTAGGTGCAGCAGACACAAACCAAACCCAAATATCACAATACTAACCCCAAAACTTCATACAGATGGGTTGAGAAATTCTTTTATATTAGTGAACATTAAAGTTCTTGAAAAAAAGCTTCTTCTGGAGCTTTCAACTCCATCTCACTGTCATCATCAGTGGATGGATGCACTGTGATATTTATTTATCACAAATACTTAATAAAAGTGTCGCAGTGAGGATTAAGAACCTTGTGCACAGGAGTATTTAGTGAGATCTCATTTTATTTTGTTAACAAAGGTAAAAGAAGATTATTTTCTTCTAAATGGAAATGTATTAGTTTAGTTAGTTTGGTTGTGTTTCTTGTGTAGGATCTCAGTTGTATTTACTTCCTGTTTATTTTTCTAACTGAAGAAATCATCATCATTTGAATTCACTTTATTCAGTCCTTCATCAGGTAAAAGTTTGTGGGTTTGCTCACTCAGGATCTTTCATTCTGCACATCCTGACCTCTTCTCAAGAGGGTGTTGTTTACCGCTGTCAATCAATCTGATACCATCTTTTTCTGGAAGAGCTCCGCCCTCTTTAACCTAGGAAAACAAACCTCGTAAATCTCCCCAGAGAGATATCTCCTTTCGCCCATTGTTCAAAAAGAGCAGTCAGTTTCTTTCCTGGACAATGCTCACCTGACTTTTCTCAGAATAAAAACACGGACAGACTCTTAAACGTGTGAATGCAAACAGGCAGGCATGCTGCAGGTTTGTTTCTCAGCCTGTCTGTACTTGTAAATCAGAATTTACTCCCCCCAACACACACACACATTGACTCCTTCTCTACTTCCTTCTCTGGCTTATTCCTCTTCTTTTCTGCTGAACTGGCTGCGCTCCTCTGCTCCCTTTCCCAGCCTCCCCTGCTTCTGCACTTGCATTTTGAACTTTTCGATTAAATTCCTCAAAGTTTTTCAAAATGTTACTCGTCTTTCTCCCGTCGCTCAGCAGCCAGGATTCAGCACCTCTGGCATGTGAGGAGGGACGAGGAAAACCCGAGCATGCCCTGACAGGGAGCTGCATAGTTTAGTTACTGTGACAGAAAACTCCTCCTCTCTCTCTCTCTGTGTGTGGGTGTGTGTGTGTGTGTGGGTGAGTGTGTGTGTGTGTGGGTGTGTAATATTGTTTTTGACCTTGAGAGTGAGGACATTTTTTTGTATAGTGGGGACATTTTGGCCATCCCACGTGTCGTCAAATTGAGGGTTGAGACTTGGTTTTTCGATTCAGCATGTAGTTGTAACGGTCAAGCTTGTGGTCAGGGGCCGAGGAATGCATTACACATTGTGTGTGTGTGTGTGTGTGTGTGTGTGTTTTCATCCATAGCCTGTACATGTGTACATACATTAATGCTGAACGTGCTGCAAGTGTGTGCACATAATGAATTCCTGAGCTGACTAATGGAGTATTATGATAACAAAATCTGATCATACGGTCTGAACCCAGTCCGTCCACATGCTGACATGTTATGTGTGTGTGTGTGTGTGTGTGCGTGTGCGTGTGTGTGCATTGTCTAGAGAGGAATTTACAGTACATTCCCATTCTCCCTTAGCAAGCCTCCTGCTTCTTCACATTCTTTATGACTCTGTCTTCTGTCTTCATTTTCTTTCCTCTAAGTAACTCCTTTTTTATCTGCGACTTTTCGTGTTGATTTCCAATGTTATTACAAGTCTTCTAATGACCTTATGTACCCTTGATCCCACCCCCGGCGCCCTCTCAATCCTCCCCTGACAGGCCTGTTCGTGCTCTGCTGGACGCCCGGCCTGGTGGTGCTGCTGCTCGACGGCCTGGGCTGCGACTCGTGCCAGGTGCTGCGCTATGAGAAGTACTGCCTGGTGCTGGCCGAGTGCAACTCCTTCGTCAACCCCATCGTCTACTCCTTCAGGGACAAAGACATGAGGAGGACCTTCAAGGAGATCCTGTGCTGCTTGTGCGAGCGAGGCGGCGACGACAAAAAGGGCATCTCCGGAGTTCACTTTAACACCCTGGAGCACGAGGTACTGTCCGAGAGCAACGGAGCCGAAGACAGCAATCACAAACAAAACAACCACTCGCACTAAGGACTGTTAGAAATAAACCCCTGAAACCACAAACATCATCCTGTACGACCGAGACAGCCGCCACTCAAAACAGTTTCACAGCTGCGAAACGAGAAACTGACCTGGCCGACTTGACGACTCTTTAGGTTTTCACTCCAAAATACTCTGATAATAATCGATGGACGTTTAGAAAAGTGTGACATATGATTTAAGAACAAAAGTAAAAACATGCAGATGCAGTCAGATTTAAAACATTTCAACAAATCCCTTTGTATCTTTGCAGGCCTTTTTCATTTTAACTCAGTTACAGTGGCTATTAATTGTAAATCTACAGCGACTTGTCACCTGAACCTGCAGCTCTCCTTAGCTTTATGATGGTGCTTTATACTTTAAGTCCAGTGTTTATCTTTTTGGCCCACAACTTTATTAATCCAGCTCACCCTTGCTGCTCTCATAGCGTCGTTTTTCATCCACAGCAGGCAACTTTTTTCAGAGAAAAAGCACTAAAAAACCCACTGTGTGCTCCCTGCTCAGCACCAGACAGGAGGCAGACACAGTTAGCGACTAGCCGGTGAACAAAGCGGAGCACTGAGCAGCTCAGGAGTCAGTAGAGACCAAAAACAGCTCAGAGAAAGTGGATATTGGTCTTAAATTCATCAGATGACACAAACACAACTCCAAATGACTGATTATGTTGCTCGGTAGCTGCTGGATGTGTAAATCACTGTTTCGTAAGTTCACCATATCAACTTGAAAGGTGTTGAAAGAGAGTTCAGATTCAGAAGCACATTTCTATTTTCTCCATTTATTTCTTATCTTAAATTTTATGTTTTCATGCTCAGTGGAGTTGCTCATTCTTGGTAAGATGCATTGTCAGCATCTTTTTGCAGCAGACAAACAAACAACAAATTCTTGACGCACATAAAAAATGTTTTAATTGCAAACCTTTTTTACCTGAAAATCTTTAAAAACAGAAATGGGGAACTTTGCACATCAAAAAGTGACTTTACGTGATAATTATTATCAGGAGAGGCACTGATGGCAAAGCAGATTCATCATCGCAGTTAAACTGTGATCACTCAAATACGACTTTTTTTCTTTGGCCAAATATGAACGAACGTGCTTTTGTTTTTTTAAGATGCTCTGTGGGTACACAAGATTGAATATAAAAGCTCAAATGATCATATTTAGTGTCCTGCAGTATTACCGGTGGTGTGTTAATGCAACTTTTGCTTAACGTGCGTCGGCTGATGCTTATTTGACAGCAATACTGTATCCAGAAACATTTTTTTAGCTCTGTGCTGCACACAGCTCATAATAACCCCTCTACACACAAATTCATCACAGTGAACGTGTGGTTAATTTGCTTGGAAAGAGAAAACTTTTTCAAGCGTCAGTCTTGCGGCTGCAGTAACAGCAGATCTTTGTGTGGTTTAAACTATCTCACCTGTGTTTCATACTCTCAGCTGCTGTTTCGCACTTAAAACCAATGGTTAAGATCGAGCAGTGGTACAGTCATATGAGACAACTTGAGACCTTCAGGTGAAAAGGAAACAGTGTGTACATTCATCCAGCGAAAAACCAAGTCTGCACATGCAAATGAACCTGACTGCATTTTAACTTCCAGTGTTCGGCCCAAAAAACACTTAAAATCATGCTCAGTGTGTAACATGTCATGTACTGTTGAACTGTTGAATTGCCACTTTTCACAATTTTCACCTTTTTTCACCTCCCACTCGAGGCTTGTACTCGACTCCACTTCTTTAACCTGTCAATAATAACGTCAGTCAGCTTCTGGGAGCTACTTCTGGTGAAATGGGCGTCCTTGCTGAAAATCTCATAAGACCACTTAATGATCATTGTTCATGTTGGAGCTGTTGTTTTGATGGAGAGATGTTCGACTCTTCAGAACACAGATTAATTTTTTTACGCTGAGCTGAACATAGAAAAGGATTTAATTCAGTTACTAATCTGATTCATTTGTGCGTGCAAACTCCATTTATACTCATCAGACTTTGATTATAACTACAGGCCGACAGTCAGGCGTCATGTTTGTGTCTGCGCTCTGGGCTCAGGATGGGACATTTTCAGCACATTCACATGCGCAAAAATGATATTTTGAAGAGTATTTCTGTTGCAAACGAATGATTTCTTTCAAGCAAACTAAAATTTGCATATTATGTGCACATTTGCTGTTATCCTCACACTGCAGGTGCACAGTAATAACTCGTGTCTCTCTCAGTTTCGTCTCTTGCCGTGTCTGTCCTGCTTTTAATATCCTGAGTTTGTCTGCACAGTCGCTCAAACCTGACAGTGCTGCAGCGTATCGGCGAGTACCGATACTCGCTGTATCGGTCACCACTGTTTGATAATAATTTCTCCACAAAACATCATTTGTGTGTGTGCAAATGATCTTTGTGCCAGAATGATTAATGATTATTTAGGACCCGAATGTAATTTCATACTTGTGAGCATTCATCCAAAGCAGCGTGTCAAACTTTCCACAAGTTAAACTAAACATGATGTTTAAGCAGAACATCAGGAAGTGACCTCAATCAAACCAGATCTCATTAAACGAGGCTTTAATGGTCCCACTGCCTTAAACTGTAAACAGGTTTCTTTTGTGGAATTACCCAAATGCTGGGAATTACCCCGTTGCCTGATGCAATTGTTTCTTAGTTTTACTTGGAGCCCAGCGTTTCTGTTCTCTGTGCTGTTTGCTAATGTGCGTGTTGGACTGTGTCCTCATGTTGTACAGTCTTAAAGCACTCCAGATGTGTGCTTGTGGTTGAAGTGGGTCGTGCTCCTCGCCACATTTCCTCTGACTTGTTACTCTGGCATGTGTGCATGTTGGAGATGTGCAGTCATTCCCTCTCGTGCACACACACGACCACGCCAAAAACACACACATGCAGCCTGTTATTGCCGCCAGCAGGAAGTGCAGTCTCGTTTGTGTGTGCGCGTGTGTGTCTGCGCTTGCACGTGTATGTGTGAGTGTGCACGCTGATTCACAGATATGTTGCTTTACATATTTCTCTGTTGGTGATGTTAAGATTACTGAGAAAACCTGATGGCGGAGGCAGAAGTGAGATTGTTACCGTGTGTTGATAGTAAAATATGCAGTGACTCACAATTTAAAAAGGAGTTTAAAAACATTTATGGAAAATGATAAATCATTAAGTGTAAGTATTCTTGAGGGGAATACAATTACAAGAAGCTATTAAACTTCTAACAATATATTAAAACTATATTCTTTTTCTTTCAGATAAATCACTCATTTGCATATTCTTCTAGGCTAACTGTTGGTATTGTTTTGACACTTCAGAAACATTTTCATATTATTTAGGGTCTATTTTTGTACAACCATTGTTAAAACTAATGTTAATAAATGCATAAATCTGCCACCATCTGTGATTTGTTTGTTCATGTCTGCCCTGCCTGCTGTGTCTGCTTTTCAGCATGATCGCTTCTTTGTGATAATCAGTGAAATTTACATTTGGACTCGAATCAAACTGTGTGGAAACACTGTCTCAGGGATAAACATGTTTTTCATCCTTTATTCTCTCTGCTCTTGTTGCTAGTTTGAACATGACTAATCCATTTTCCCTCCTTTCTTTTTCACTTCCTGTTACTTTGCTGCACCTAATCCCCATTTCTTATTTCTCTCTCTTTCTTTTTCTCCCTCTCCTTAATCTTTACCTCATTTCAACTCTTGCCTCATGCTCGTATCTGTCTCTCCACCTCTGTCTGTAGAACGGTAAATCTCGTACTGCTGAGCGGGTGGAGAGGAGCAACGGGACGCCTCTCATCCACGATGGTTTAGAAGATACCCCCGTCTCTTCAGAAAAGTGGAATTAACCCAAACAACAACAACTTATCATCTGCCCAGATGTGCACAAAACAAGCCATAGGACCCATTTTCTCCTCAGCAGACTTTTGATGGGTCCAAAACTGTTTATTTTTCCAAAGAGAAAATGTTGGATTTTTACCTCCGTTGAAGGCAGACGGCTGTTTTGCTGTTTGTGTGTGTCAAAGCTAAGCTGGCCGTAGGGCGAAGAAGAAGAAGCATCTCATACCAGCTGGCCAACATGATGAAGGATACATCCAGTGATCTGAAAGGAAGGCGAGCGGCTCAATTTACGCTCCGTCATCGACCTTCAGCGTGCACGAAGAGTCGAACCCTCTATTACCGGGCCATTTAAACAACATGCAGGACGTCTGAGAGCTCATTTCCTGTTTGGACACGGATGAAGTGCCTGTTGTCTCTAAACAGACGGTGGAAGAGCCGAGACAGCTGCGGCATGCTGCCTTCAGTGGATGCAAGAAATGACTGAAAATTTGTGGCAAAGCAGAAAATATCTTATGAACCATCTGTAGTGCCACCAAGTTTTGTAAGTTAAAGGTTACATGACAGAATTGTGTATGAGGCTTTTATTAGGACCACCCAATACATCCATCATGGAGGTTGTGGTGTTTAACTGCATCACTTTGGAGGATGCAGTTTGTGGTGCTGTTGAACTGTGCATTTTATCTTTTATTTTTTAGCCATTTTAGTCTACTTTTATTGATTGCAATCGTGAACAAAATGATAGAAGAACCTGTCAGAGTGGCGCCAAGCAGCTCGGCAGCACCGCAAACTGCATCCTGTGAAATCAGGAAGTTGAATCAAAATGACTGCATCAAAAAATAAACATTGCAACCTTCACAAAGGAAGATACAACTTTAGAGATAGTGCTTTAGTTTAGGTGCACCCAGTAAACGGAGTCACTGAGATGTGATGTTCAGGGTTCGTTTACAGCTGAGAGATGAGCTGCAGCTCATGGAGGAATTTATCAAAGGATTATAAGTTTTGATTGATGGGTTTACTGATGGTTAATAAGAAATTTACCAGTTTTTATTGGGCAGGCTGTTGTTAAGAGCAGCGTTTGGGTTGCCAGGTTGTGCCCAGTGTGTGTGACTTGCTCTGTTGTAAAAGCTATTTAATTCACGCAGCAGCGCCCTCTTATGGGCGAAGCTGCAGAGCATCCAGACTTAAATCCATTCAACAATTTAATAATGACTTCTCTGCTTTTTATTTAAAGGCCAATCCACCTCTTTAAGATCCCATTTAAACCAAAGTACTAAATGAATCCTTCATCTGTGATTTACTACACATGTAACTGCAAACTGGATGGTTTATTATTTAGTTAGATACCTTTGACCCTTTATTGGCTTTAATTCATCATCAACATGAACTGAAGATAGTTTGGGTCATTAGATGTTCCTGTTAATGGCTAACCAGTCACCTAAAGATGAACAAAATCATTGTTTTCAGGTTCTGATTTTGTTCAGGTGATGTTGGATATTTGTAGTTTTTCCCCAGTCATCTGAAGGGTATGACACACTCGTTAGATTACCATCCACACGTGCACGTTACAAAGCTCCTTTTTTTTTTTTTTAAAGATTAGACTTTTCTCTCGTAAATATCAGTAAAGTGTCTTTAATAGACGACATCCTGTTCGTGCCTTTTCAGTGTGGTGAAGTTCTGCCGTGGTCACCGTAAACAGTTTATTTGCAGTACACAGTGTTGATAAGCTGTTCCTTCCTCAAAGCTTTTTTTTTTTTTTTGCCAACGCTGCCAAACGCTGTGGTGTTCGCATCATGTCTACTGTCTCTGTGCTGGAATGACACACGATAGTCGTTTGTAAATTGTTTGTGGTGTAAAACTTTTATTTATGATCACATTGTAATTGTTTATCATGTACAGTATTTAGTGCAATCTAAAAAAAACACCATAAAGGGAAATCAAGTCATTTTTATTTAGGATATTATCCGGAAATGTTTTAATTTTTTTTAATAAGTGTTTTTGATGGACATGACTGTGTGGACAGGACAAAGGCGAGACAAGTGATTGTGAAGCTTTTTAGGGTAAATATGTTGCAGCTGACGTGTTAATTTTGAGTGAAACTGATGTCACTATATTTATAGGAAAGAGCTTGTGTGTCGGTGTCGCTGTGTTCGTGTCCTGTGTCGTGTTGGGTGGTGATGATCCGCCCTCAGTGACTGACAGTGACGTCATTAAAACTTTGAGTATGTGTGTCACTCTGGCCTTCTTTTCTTTTTCCTGTTAAATTTATTCCTCTCTAGCAGGATCCAAAAAAGAAGTTGTTCGCTCGTTTTTCGTATCCCGTCGGAGGGTCACGGTCGAATTGATCTCACAAACTCATCAAGCCTCTTTTTCGAATCTTTTGCTCCATTTTTCTGTCCGTTTGTCCCGTTTTCTTCCTTCTTGCTCTTCAGGTTCACAGAGGGACAGACCACCTCTTGATGAGTGTTGATCCCTTTCTTGGGGTCTTGAGAGAACCTCCTCTTTATCTGCTCTCCAACTTTTCCCAGCCCTCCTCCGTCCGCGGCCTGTACCGACTCTTTCCTCGCGTTTCCGAGCGACAGTCTTTTCAGCAGCGTCGGCTCCTTCTTGTCCGTCTGCAGAGAAAATCTCTTCTGGGAATGCTTCTTGTCCTTCTTCAGTTTGTCCAGTGACAGGACGCTCTTCCTCCTCTTGTGTTTCTTGATGGGTAGCGCCCCCGTCAGCTGACTCCAGGCTTTCTCCGCAGGCGACTTCTTCTTTTGCCAGAAACATCTTTTGGAGGAGGAGCCGCCCATCGCCAGCTGACCTGCAGGAGGAAGGAAAGCATGATGGATAAAAAAAGATTTACAAGGTTTTTAAAGACAGACGTGTGGAAGCAAAAAAAGGCTGTGATCATTTCAGCCTCTTTAATCATTCATGTAGTTTGAATTGTCCAAAAATTGTCATTTTAAAAACTTCATTTTGAACTTGAGATTTTCGACCAGTATATAAAAATTAAACCATATTCACTTTTTTTGAAAAATGTGAAAGGAAAATTTAAACCACATAAATGCAGACTGATGATAATGAGTTCAATTTAAATTTATTTTACATTTACCACATAACATTAGGATTTTTGTGGCAGACACAAGATGAATTTATTCCCTTCTGATTAATTATGATTAAACCTTTACAACAACTAAAACATAATTTACACTGCTGCCAGCTAAGATGTGCCGTAAGGTGAAAATATTTTAGCAGCCATGCCAGTGGTTACATAAGAGATTATTAACAGGACAATAAGAGACGCGTCAGATCAGCTGTTTAAAAGCAAAACAACTAAAATGGTCTTCACAGGCCTACATGTGCTTTTGTTGACACACCATGAACAAACACACAAACTCAGAAATGAGCAAACATACCAAACGTGGTCTCCGCAGTCAGTCAGAGGAGAAGTTCGTGTTCCTCGATGGAGCCTGTTTTCACCTTTTTCATCGTGCAGCTCAGCTCGAAACCTGCACTCACATAGCAGATCAACCTCGAGACGTCTTCGTTTCCGTGATTTTTGTGTGTGCAGCCGTCAAACTCGGAGACAAACAGGTTCGATGACATTCTCCGTGACTCGACGCCGCCTCTTTCTGCTGCTTCAGACACACCAAACGTCCTGATTCTTACAGTGTGAACACGGCCATTCGTTTTCTGTTTCAGTGGGCCATTTTCACAAGAGACATTTGGACGTGTCGTAGTAGGAAATGCACAGGTGTTATTGAAAGATGAAGAAGTGAGACAGGGAGGCAGCAGGCGCGATGCAAACACTTTGAAACTGAAACAGCCAAAGGAAGCTCAGCCATCATTTTTTCCTTCAGTCTTTTCCTGCTGTCAAAATATCACAAAAAAGGGCTTCACAGTGCAGTTTCAAGGTCTGTTTGTACCAGTCACCCAAAAAATAATGATGAAAAATTACACAAAATTTCAAAGAGCTGTCTGTCCAGATGCTGATTAGAGTCAAACAGACGTTTACACACATTAAGGTGTCATGAAAATACACAAAAATTTAGTTTATAAAATCTAAAAACATGATATTAGTTTGTTTTTATGTCTTAATGAGTTCATTATAAATGTACTAAACAGCAAAGGTAAGTAAGAAGCACTTCCCTGAGTTTCCTGTGAGAGCTGATGCAGATTAATAGAAAATTATTGTGATCAGCTTTATTCTGTAAGATTTCAGTCCTGATGTGAAAAGGTCTCCGGGTGGTTTAATGAGGTTGAAAATGATGTGAGTCATATGCTGTGGCCTTCACAGTCACCACATCTCAACCTAATTGAACATTCATGGGAGATTTTGGTGCGTCACCGTCATGAAAACACCAAATGAGGGAATATTTTGAGAAGATTTAAAGAATTTATTGTCAGATGCACAACAATTTATAACAAGCAATCGCTGCTGAAATGATTAAATATCAAAACATTGCTTTACAATGATTAAAGAAATAAAAGTATGCAAATAAATAATATTACTCGAGTAATAAAATAAATAGACGTATATAATATTTGATATAAATTATGCAGGTAAAATATGATTTTGCTACAGAGTAAATATACAACTAAACAGATATACATTAGAAAGTGAAGAAGATTCTCAGTCATACAGGTGATTTTCTTTTAAAAAGTTAGATGAAAGTTAAATTGGCTTGTTTAAGAGTTTTTGAAGATGTTTCATCTCTTTGACCAGTAGGAGGTCTGGACATCTCAAACTTTAGTCGGGTCGTGTTTGTCCCTCCAGCAGTTCAGAAACTTGGAGAATCAATGCTAAGAAGGCCTTTCTGAGACACTTTTCTCTTTTTAATTATCACCCATGTGTGCATATTTTTTTATGATAATGAACAAGGACCTGGTTAATCCAGTCCTCCTGCTAACACTTTATTATTTGACTTTATTTATGTGGCTTTAAAGGTTGTTTTACATCCTTTAATCCAACCTCAGCCCTCCATTGTCCCCACTGCCTGCTGCTTTCTTGCTAAATGGCTCCTCCCTGTGGATAAAGGGGGGGGGCTGTCACTGCCCAGTGAACACAAACTGATCTGCTCTCAGGTTTTTTTTTTTTTTTTTATCCTCATCAACATTTCTGATTCTTCTTTCTGCTGTTTTCAAGTGCGCCAAAATAAAAAACGATTTTTATATTTTTTTATTTTAATTTGTTTTGTTTTTTTTTATATCATCCCCATTGGCTGAGGTGTGACGTTGATGGGGGGGCGTGGAGCCGGTTTGACAGCCTGATGTGAGTCTTTTTATTCTCCAATGAACAGATTTTTTTATTCCGCTGCAGCACACACACATTTCTATTCTCACTCTTTATACTTTTTATTATTCTTCTTCTTATTGTTGTTGTTATTTTCATGCTTCAGTCTGCATCACCGGGTCCTCCTCCTCCTCCTCCTCAGCCTCTCCTCCATCCTTCCTCCTCCTCCTCCTCCGTGCGGCGCGGCGCGGACATGGTGGACTCTCCGGGCGCGATGAGGAAAACCTTCTCGGTTCCGGAGATCAAACCTCTGGACCGGTACGACTTCAGCCGGGCCAAAACCCGCGCCAGCGTCCGGTGGCTGCTGGCGAAGTCTTACGGCTCTGCAGGTACTGCGCGCACATGGAGGCGCTGTTTGGGTGGGGCCTGCCTCACGGTTCTCCAACATATCTCTTGATTTTTATTCAGACATTTGGATGTTTGGATTTGGGTGAAGCTGCAGCATCCCTCCGCCTCAGCATCCACCTCCTCCCTCCCGACCTGCAGGGCTTTAACGCTGCACGCAGGGCAGAAGGAGGTGATGGAGGAGGTGGAGGTGGAGGAGGAGGAGGAGGCCACTTATCGGTGTGATGCTCGTCAGGAGGAGATCTCCTGCAACAAAGCGTTTTAGTGAGGGCCCGCAGAGCTGCATGTGATGGAGTGATGGAGAGGATGTGTCGATGTGTGCAGATGTGCAGATGTGTGCAGATGTGTGCGGGCTGTAAATGGGTCAGGTCCGCATAATATTTGTGTCAGTGTTACGCGCGCACGTTATGGCGCACATGGCGGCTGAATGAGTGAAGGTGACCGGCGACACAATGGAGAGAGTTTGTGGTGACAGCTGCTCCTCTGATGGAGACATTTCAGAGAACAGATGTCTCCTCTGAAGCACAAAGGTTTTTTTTTATTTTTTTATTGTGGTGTGTAATTTAGGAGGCCATAATGCAGCACGTGCACTGATGTGTGGAGGGACCCAAGACCGAGAGCACGTGCACAATGTGCACATATCAGAATGTTAATAACATCTTTATTGATAAACCCTTCATAATGCTGGGGGGGGGGGGGGGGGGGGGGGTGGCGGCCCTTTTTTTGGCTGCCCCCCTTCTTTTTTTTTCTCCTCTTGAGGGGAAACCCCCTACCCCTTCTCACCACCTTTCAGCCCTTTAACC
>JBAJHX010000051.1:22735542-22748045 GCA_037176925.1 Amniataba percoides | reverse complement strand
GACGTGTAAGGGCAGATGAAGGGGTGGAAAAGATTTGGCAAAGCCTCAGAGGGAACGAGGTCTGACTGTTGTAGTAAATGGAGGAGATGCAGACTCTGATATTCCCTTTAAGGAGTCCGCTCCGATCCTCAGGATTATCCCGACTCCCTGCACTCCTGGAGCTGGAATGTGGGTCAGTCAGGAAAGTGTGTGTTTTTATGTCCACAGTGTGTACGTGTCTGCGAGATGACCCACTCACAGCGGTCTGAGCTTCTTGGACACAGTATAGATCACTTGACACGCACACACACACACACACTCACATGTGTGTGTGACCGAGCTGAGCTGCTCATGCAGATGATGACATTATCTTCTCCTGCAGGCTCCCTGTCATTTACTGTCACCTCATTTCCAATGTGGGAAAACTTCTTCATCTTCATTCAGTTTTCTCTTGCAGAGCAGAAAATGCTGGGAGCTGCATGGCAGCAGTAACCTTCTCCACAATGTGTTGACAAAGCAAGTTTCTGCATAGTTCTCGAGAACAAAGCAGGGGAGCTTACTCAGTTTTCATCCCTTATATCTGCAGGAAGGGAAGAAAAACCTCACGTGCACCATAAACCTCGTGGCTGTGTCTCTCCTCACAGCTCAGAGCTGAATGAGTGCCTGCGCTCAGTCATTAGCTCTGTTTATAGCTGATGATTGAGAGGACTCTTTCAACATCCACTGAAATATTCATTCTCTGCTCTTTTAAAGTCACACTTATGGTTGTCTCTTTCCGTCTATGCATTAAAAAGGGTCTACAGTCACGTTAGATGTTGTGAGGCTGTAAATATAAGTCTGATGATGGAGCGAGATGAACAGTCGGTGGATCATCAAAGTCGTGATTATTCATCCTCTGAGAAGCACAAACGTTGGTACAAAATCTTGTGCAAATCCATCAGGAAGATGAAGATAAGTGAAAACCTAAACTCCAGAAGTAAAGACAGAGGATCATCCAAGTCATAAGGATTCATCATGTGGGAACCATGCATGCTTATATGTTACGGCAATGCATTCTTATGCTTTCACTAGATAAGATAAAACTTTATTCATCGCACCACAGGGGAAATTCATTGTTTAAATGTGAAAATAAGTTTTAAAAATAGATATAACAGAAATACAACATATAAATCTTCCTTATATACTATCTTTTTTTTTTTTGCCTTGGAGCAGATTGATTTTACACTGGAGAAAAATAAATTACGCTCGGTATGAGTCAAGTGATTAAAGTGACCAAAGTGTTGTTTTTGTGACAGATGGTGATGATAACAGCACTGTTACGTTAAATCCAGATATGTCCATTTGATGTTGGTGCTGGAAAAGTCTGAACCATGAATGTCTGTACAGTTTTCAGGTCGATCCATGTAATAATTTTGATTTTTCTTTCTGAACCGTCCTTTGAGCCGCTGCTCTCAACAAACCCGCCTCCTGTCCCGTTTGCAGAAAATGTTCCCGTGGAGTTGCGGGAGCCGCTTTACAAGGACCAGTACGAACAGGAGCACCTCAAGCCGTCCGTGTCCAAGCTGCTTCTCTCTCCGGAGATCTACTGCAGAGCCCAGGCCCTGCTGGCTCAGGCGCACGGGGCCTCTCTGCCGCCGCCGCAGGGGTCTCCAGCCGACAACTCTGCCCTGCTGCAGTTCCTCATTAAGAAAGGTTTCGCTCCAAAGGTGCAGGATGCAGACGTCACCGAGGAGGATCTCAGCTGCAACCCCATCAAGACGGTGGGTGTGTGTGAGCGTGTCGAGGAGTGTGTGGCCTTTTTTTTACCTTTGCTGTTCATATTGTGCAATTTGATCCCCAATGTTTATGTTCCCTTTCCCTAGATATTTAATCAAAGTAAATACACAGTGAAACAATAATAAATAAGAAGTATGTGGGTGAGAATTAGCAGTCAAACTAACCCCAGAGCCAAGTGAGGAAAAGTTTTTTAAGTGAAGACGTGTCTCTTAAAGCTTTTCTGTCAGTTTAGATAAAGGAGCAGTAGCAGTAAGCACAGAAAACAGCAAATGAGAGGAATAAAGGAATAAAAGTAGGATGAAAAAGGATGAAAAGAAAGGGAAAAGGTAAAATAAATGTGGGAAAGTAAAGAAAGAAGAAAGAAATAAAATGATATTTAAAAGCTTTACTTGTGTGGAACATAAAATGTTTATCTGCACAGTTAGACAAATAAATAGTAAATAGTGTTTTCTGTGGAGAGCGACAGTCAGATGGATGAGTTGTCTGTCTTGTATTCGGTGCAGAAAGCCCACCTCGCCCTGATCGACGCTCTGATGACTCTGGCTGCCAAAGAGACGGTGGGCAGGGTGAAGATGGCGGCGGAGGCGGAGCAGATGGGCGTCAGCGCTCCGTGGGAGAACGCGCTGCTCTTCTGGGTCAACAGGGTGAGACCACAATGTCACCGCCTCCATTTTAACTTACTAAAATGACCATCAGTTATAATTTTACCAGCTTTGAATTTTTACTAGCTCAGGCTAATTTTCATTGCGAGAAAAACAATAATAAAATTATAATAATGCTAAAATGATAAAACAATAATAAAAACAATCATACAATTATTTTCACCCTTGTATTTGCTATTTTGCCTGTTTTTGTACCGGTATTCATAATTATATGCTTAATTTAGTTGTATCAGGTGCTGTCAAGAGATGAACCAGATGTTGTTGTACTACTTAATCATAATTTTTGATCATTTATGATTCACTAACCTGTGTGACATGATGTGACTCTGACAGAGTCTTGAGTTAATCTGCTGGTCTTGTTTTTCACATATGTCATCTCAATAAATGTTTAATGCTTAAATGTTTTGTGAGGGGATTCGGTCACTCTCTTGTGTCCGTGTTTATGAGTTTTGGTTGGAAAAAAAAATTAATCTCATCCTTTTTAACTTCCTGCAGCTGAACCAGAAGTTGAGAGAAAGCACTGAAGAAGAAGAGCCGCCAAAGTCGCAGACATGCACAGACCTGCAGCCTGTACAGGACGCGGTAAAAACAACCCCCCATCACCAAAAAAACCCCCACAAAAACCACCACCACCATCCTGCAAGCACACACACACACACACACACTGAGTCGCTCACATACACACATGCATGATTTTGTCTCTCATACTGTGCCTGTGTTGCCGAAGCTTCTGACTAACATCGACCTTGCTCTGCTCTCTGTTTTCTCCCCCTGCCCCCCCCCCCTCGGTTTGTCTCTGTCACGCCTTGCTGCTCTCTGGCAGTGTCAGTCCACCCGCTGGTACTGGAAACTAGTCCCCGTAAGTGTACTCTTATTCTGTCTACCTATCTATCACTCTCTCTCTGTGAGTCTGTCCATCTGCTGTGGCTGACGTTACTGTGCCTGCTAGAAACGCCACACATACTGATTATCTGTCCCATTATGAAAAGAGTCATTTGTGTCATTTGACGACCTAAATGCCACTGAAAATGTCCTGTAACTGCTTAATAATATTATTGTTATTATAATTATTATGAACTGTGGGGTGTTTGTGACTTTATGACTGTTAACATTCAGTTTCATCTCAAGCTGCTCAGATTATCAGAGCCGAGGGGGAGAAGGAGATGTTTGAGAGGAGTTTAGGGAGGGAAATTATTTCCTCGCTGATTATTATTAAACCACCTCTGCGCCCCCCCCTCCCCACCCCTTTGTTTGTCCCCCATCCCCTCCTCCTGCTCCTCCTCCCCTGTCGCTCTCCTCTCCCTGAGCAGTGCCATGTGACTTTGTGGTGTGGCGGTTCCCATGATGACCGGCCCCCTTGTCATTTATGCTTGTTTCCCTCTCTCTGCCATCCCCCATCCAGCATGCTATCGCTTTTTGTTTGAAGGAGTCGGGGAATAAGCCGCCAGTGGTAACGTATAACACCTCGCTCTTTTCTCATCACCCTCATCCTCCTCCACGTCTCCCGTAGCGACGACCCGACTGACAGACCGACCAAATCGCCACACCTCTCCCACGCCGCCGACCAATGACTGACCGACAGACTGCAAACTAATCACTACTCCAACCCCGAGGTTGGATGGATCAGTTAAACTCATTAGTGCTTAACAGTTTTAATCCATGTTTATTATGTTTTACTGCTTTTCTTTAAAGTGTATGTTACACAGCCATGTTACAGGAGGCACAATAAGACCTTTGATGTTGAACTTTTCCACCTTTGTCCTCCTCCAACAAGGCTAACGTAGCATCATTCAGCACAACTTACAGCTGATGCACCTGTTTGTTTCCTTTTTCGAGTCTTTTGGGTGTATTTTATCTCTTGTGCACATTAAAACAAGTGATGCAGTGCAATCTCCATTTCGATAACATTCACTTTTTCTTATCTGATTATGTTTTTTTTTTACCGGATCAGAGTCGAAGGCTCAAAGTCTTCTGCTGCATGGACACCGGAGAACAAACGTCCTCATTTTCACTTACAATCACTGACATTTTTCTACCCATAGTTTTCATTTTATATTTTTAATCTATATATTTTTGGCAATGTCCTTTTTTCACTTTTGCACTGCACCTTCTGGATGGTGTGTGTGTGTGTGTGTGTGTGTGTGCAAATGTTTCTTAATTGAAGCATTCACTGGTCTTGCGCTTTGTTTTGTGGGTTTTCTTCCCTGCAATTTTTTCCTGGAGTTTGGCTGGCTTCATAGTTTGAGTCTCTGGTTTTATTTATCGTCTCAAAGCAGGACAATCCTGGCTGTTTTTCACATTTCTTTTGTCCCCGTTCTAACTTGAAGATACCGTAAAACCTTTATGTCATGTGTGTAATTGTTTTCTGTATCTGCCTTATGATCCCTTCTCTTTTCCACTTGCACAATTCTCCTTCCTCTCTCTCACCATCTTTCTCCTCCTCCCCCCCCCCTTTCTCCTTCTTCAGATTCGCTATAGGAAGGACAAAGTGCAGTCTAAGCTGACTCCCACTTTCCCTCTGGTTTATGCGGTCAAAGATCTGTCTAATGGCTGCGCTATAGCTGCTGTGCTGCATTACTACTGCCCCAGCTTGCTGCCTCTAGAGGGTACATACAAGTACTCAAACACACACACATGCATACACGTGCACATTTACTGATTAAATATTTATATTTGGCTGATGTATGCTCTCAGCCAGTAAGCAGCTGAAATTATGGTGCTATCACTTTAAAAAAAAAACATAAATTAAATTTACAACAAATCTTTGTTGTATCTTTCTTACTACTATATCTATACAATCATTTTGACTCTTAATATTAATTTACATTTTTTTGGAATACACACTTCATTTTTTCATTTTTACTGCTGTAATCTAATCTTTTTTTGTCAAAACAAAATTGCATCTTTTGCATCTGACATACACAAACAATACATGCAACACATTGATATGTTCATTAATGTTTGTGTCTGTGTTTCTGCTCTTTCCAGACGTGTGTCTGAAGGACATCATGTCCGTGGCCGACAGTCTCTACAACCTGCAGCTCATCAAAGAGTTTTGTGAGAGCAGCCTACAGAGCTGCTGCCCGCTCGCTGTGGAGGACCTGCTCTACGCTCCGCCCGTCCTGCATGTAAGCAAGTTTAAAGTGGGATCTCTGTTCAACATGAAGTTTGCAGAAACCACTAGATGGCAGTGCACACAGGATTTCCAGCCTTGTGTGCTTATTCTTTAATGTTTCGCAGCATCTCTTTGCTCTTTGGGGTGATGTAATTCGACCGTGTTTTCATCTTTTTTTTAAACTGTGAGCCGTTGCTGTCTCTGTGAAATGAAGTAACCGGGACGTTTTGCTTACTTTGCCCTTTGTGATCTCGCCACACGTGAATCAGCTCCACGGTAACCTAATATGCTCTTTTCCTCAGCTGAACATCATGAGCTTCGTGGCGGAGCTGCTGGAGTGGTTCGAGGTTAAGAAGCCTGATTTCGTCCAACCCACTCAGCCCGTCGACCTCACAGGTCTGTGACTTCCAGAGTGTCGCTGAACATTTCTGTCATATCATTATATTTGTTAAATAATCATGACTTAATAATCACACTCTGAAACTGCAATATTTTATGTTTTACAGATGTGTCAGGGTTACTAGACTGCACAAGTCCTGTAGGCGGGAACAGCAACAGGTACCTGCATCCCACTAAAACCCCCACAAACGTGAACAGGGTATAAAAATCTGGCATTTCCTTCAGTGTGATGCAGAATCTGCCCTAGACTAAACTATCGCTACATTAATTGGTCCAAAACCTGATTAAAATCTTAATAAAGCTTAAAAATATCAAGAAACAAATAGTAAATTTTAGAGAAACTTTAAATAGATAGACCTGTTGTGAAATGTTATGTGCTTTGATAAAAGATTTGAGAATGAACATCACTTTTCTGTACTTCTCTGTCAGTGGTTCCCCGTCCTTCATCTTCAAACAACCCTTTGTGCCCATCTCCTCTCCAGTGTCACCAGGTAAGAAATAGAGAGAAATGCACGTAGTTTATTTGAATGGATTTAATAGACTTTAATAGACTACTTTTTTCAATCTGTTCTTTCAGAAAACAAAAGTTGGACAAAGAAACAAATCAGGTAGTAAAAACACCCATTTTGATTTCTATAGTAAATGTTGTGTTGCCTTCATGTTTTATCTTAATTTTTAATCTCACTCTGGCTTCTGTGGTCTCTGCTTTCCCATTCTTTTCTGCCGAAACCCATCCATTTGTCATCCTCCCGTCATCATCCACCACCCTGCAGTCGTCCTCTGTCCGCAGTGACTTTCAGCATCCCATTTGGCCTGGACAGTGATGTTGACATTGTCATGGGAAACCCAATAGATTCTGTCTTTCGCTCTGTCAGCACTGACAGCCTCACCACCGGCATCCCCGCAATGACTTCACCCGTGACAACGGCAGGGATGACTCACGTCCCGTACAGCCCTCCAGAGGACGTCAGCCACCTGGTCAGCGCTTCTGCACCGTCGCAGCGCTCGTCCTGGGGCCCCTACGCGCACACGACGCCGCTGGGAGAGCTGCCGACCATCGAGGAGGCCTTACAGGTGGTTCATACTCCAGGCAGCAAAGATCGAAAGAAGGGAAGGACAGCGGAGAAAGGTGGAAGAGGAGTGGGAGGTAGGCAAGAGCCCAGGTTACGTCCTGAAGGAGCTCCTGCTGGCTTCTTCCTACACTCCCCTGAAGAGGATAATCCTCAGCTCAGCAGCTCTGCTCCCTCTCGCTCCGGTGTCCTCTACCGGCCCATCGGAGGAGAAGTGGGTGATAATAAGAGGCAGGGACGGGCCGAGAGGAGGGAGAGATCGGGGCGCACTTCTGATATGTCGCGCGATGACGACTCTGTTTTGCGAGATGGCAGCGTCGACTCCTCCGAAGCATCAGACGATGCCCCGAGAAACGCCCCCGGCAACATCCGACCCGGCAGCGGCCACCAGGGAAACCACAGCACCAGCAACAGCCCGCGGATGACGAGCTTCGCCGAGCGACGCGACAGCAGAAGAAGACATCCTGCTGCTCCTGGGGAGGAGTCTGCTCCGACCCCGACGACCCCGGGCACTCCGCACACACCCTCCACCCCGGCAGGCGGCCAGGACAGCCCCGGCCCCAGAGGCCCCGAACCAGGCTCCGAGGCCTGGGAGCTGGGGGCTCGTCTGGAGGAGAAACGCAAAAGCATTGAAGCCCAAAAAAGACGCATCGAAGCCATCTTTGCCAAGCACAGACAGAGGCTCGGCAAAACAGCCTTCCTCCAACTCAAACGAGAGCAAGGAGAGGGAGGAGGGGAAGGAGCGGAGGAGGATAACCTCAGCCTGGAGGAGCGCCTTACCCGCATGGAGGAGCAACTGAAACAGGAGGAGGAGAAGGAAGAGAAGGAAAAGAAAGAGACAGAAAAGGATGGAGAGAAGGAGAAAGAGAAGCCATCTGTTTCCAACCCTCCTCGGTTAGAGAAGCAGGTCACGTTCTCTATCGAAAGCAAGAAAGGGGCAGAGAAAGAGAAAGGAGGCGAGGCTGTTCTGGTGGAGTACAATGAAGTGGTGCAGAAACTGAGTGAAGCTCTGCAGTCGCTGCAGAAGGACATGCAGAAGCTCACAGAACAGCAGCAGCAGCTCATGAGCAACCAAAGACCCAGAAGCACACCCAAAGCCGCTCCAAAATCAGCACCCAGAGGTAACACCAAAACACAAGCCAAAACTCCTCCTCACACTCCAACAAAGACACCGCCAAGAACCCCAACAAAGACTCCCACGAGGAGCAGCACTAAAGCCTGGGTGATTCCCACTGCTCCCGGCGGCTCCTCCACCACCTCCCCGTCAAGGCGCTCTCATGTTCTCAGCTCCCCCAAAACCATCATGTCTTCCTCCTGCCCAGCTCCTCGCACCAAGATCCACTCCTCCACCACCCCCCGCAGCCCCAAGCACCACCCACGTCCCCAACATCAGCCTCACCCCCGGCCCTCCGAGCTCAAGTTCCCCCCTCTCAACCGAGTCTTGACGCCGACCCAGAACGTGGACACCCTCCCACACCTGCGCCGCGTGTCCCCCAGCAAGTGTCAGGTCCAGACCTCGTCCTCCTTCCGTATCGGCGGGCCAAAGACTCCTCAAGAGTCTCCTCAGCCTCCCCAGCAGCCACAGCCGGACGAGTGCACCTCAGACACAGCCTCCAGTGAGACGCCAACCCAGTTCAGCCTGGAGCTGGAGCAGGAGGATGTGGAGGCTGTCGGGGGGCTGCCGGTCTTGCCGCAACCCAGACTAGATCGTCCTCGGGGTGCAGGCGGAAGCAGCTCCGGCGCTCCCTCCGAGTGCTCGTTCGAGAGCGAGACTTTGTCCCTCTCTGCCGCGTACAGCGCAGGAGGTGAAGCCGCGTTAGGAGGAGGCGCAGGGAAGCGCTGCAGCCTGATTGAGGTCTCGCTGTCGTCTGTCGGAGTGCCAGAGGGGGGCAGCGACGAGCCGACCGACGAAGGGCAGGAGTTTTCCTCTGATTCAATGAGCGACCGCACAGAATCGGCCGGGGAGCCCGCGAGGAGACCCGCTGCAGAACCGCTCGACCCCATTGAGCAGCTGGAACTGGCCATGGGAGACTGCAGTTTCCCAGAACAACAAACTGAGTCCAAAGAGGAGCAGACGACAGAGGGCGAAACTTTGGAAGAACAAAATGAGCTGGCGACAAGAGGAGGGATCCAGTTCTTCTTTAAGGTGAGTTTAAAGAAGAGTTTGGTTTGCATGCACATCGATTCTCATGACAGTTTGGTACCTGATCTTGTGCTTGTGTGGTTGTAGGAAGATGTACGTAGTGAGGGAGAGATGGCCCAGCGAAAGGCTTTGCTGCTGGAAAAACAGCAGAAGAGAACAGAGGAGATGAAGAGGAGGAGACAGTGGCATGAGCAAGAACGAGAAAACAGGTAACAAAGTGGATGCAAACACTCTTTGCATCCAGATTTTGCATCACTTTGCTTCACACTATATTTGTGAAATCCAAAACTGGCATGAACCCACAGAAAAGCAGCCTAATTCCTCTCATTTTCAGACCAACATCCTCAGACAAAAGAGTGGCGTCCCCCTCCAATACACCTCCTGTCGGCACAACCTCCCCTTCCCCCACACCTCCTGCTACACCAGCCCGCCGGGGAGATTTCACGCGAGGGGAGTACGCGCGGCGGCAACAACTCAGGATCATGGACGACTTGGACAAAGTGCTTCGACAGAAATCGACCAGTCAAGGACGATCTTCCGCTAAGAAAAGCCGCTCCAGGCCTCGCAGCATGACCAGGGAGGAAACTCAGCTGTCTCTGAGTCCAGCCAAGGGGAAAACTGGTAAAGTCAGAGATGCAGGAAAAAAACTTTTCAACATATTAAGTGTGCTTGTAGATGATTTCATTTTAATGTCTTAACTTTTATGTTTCTCCAGGCTCTAAGTTGACCAAAGTCTACTCTCACTCTTCCCTCAACTTGGCAGCCACAGATGGCGACTCCACTAAGAAACCTCACAGGTACATAAATGATTTTGATGATTTCCAGACTTTCTGTTTGCATTATCAACGTGTCAAAATTACCACCTCTAAAATTAATGACCAAATCACTCTGAAATCAATGCTAATATGAAAAATGTTAGCATATAACAGCAACATCCTACCTGTTAGTGTGATGTTTATCGTATATTTTAACAACATTACTGAACTTAATGTTCAAGATTCAAGATTTTTATTGTCATGTGCACAACAATTACATGGAGCAGTCGTTGGCAATGAAATTCTTGAGTCACAGGAACAATGCTCTAATGTATTATTAAATATATATACAAAACTAAAAATAAACAACAAACTAGAGTCATAAAATAAGATGTAGACCTAAAGCATAAATTCAAAAACTAAATAAAGATATATAACCAAGTAGATATTATACCGTTGAATACAGATCACTGTCAGCAGTAATGTGCAAATTTCATAAGGAGAAAAAGTGTCGTGGAGCAATTTAAGGAGAGTTGAACATGAAGGTAAGCTCAGGTGTTCCTCATTTGCAAGAGAACTTCTACACTGTTAGTTGCTTTATTCATTCACTACTGAACTTCTCCAAGTTGTGCAGAACAAAGTATTGAAGTCTGTGCTGGGAGATTCTTGTCACTCACTACTCTCTGGTCTGTAGTATTAAGCATGATACAGATATGAGATGATGGCCTGTTGGTTCACTGGTTGACATTTCTCCAACAGCCGTCCCGATTCACCGTCAGGATGCGCGACACCGAGTAGACTGGTCAACCAGAACGGAGATAAAGACTGGGACAGCGGCTCTAATGGAACCTCACCTGCCCCAGAATACACAGGTACAGTATCTCCCAGCTCTTTGGTATTCACAAGTAATGGGCCAACTTACAGATGGGTGATCATAAAGCTGCGTGCTTGTGTTTGTACTTGCAGGTCCAAAGCTCTTCAAAGAACCAAGCTTCAAATCCAACAAATTCATCATTCACAACGCTCTCTCTCGCTGCTGCCTCGCCGGGAAGGTCAACGAAACACAAAAGAACAAGATAGTCGAGGTAGACGATTCATTTTTCTTTATTAAAGGCCACTTTCCTTCCTATTAAATTAGATTTATGATAGTAATCTTGTTGTGGATTATGTTATTTATGCACTTTAAGGCACAGAATTAGATTACTCTCATGTTTGGGGATCATACAGATATGCTGATATGTTTTTTTTTAACCTCTTCTCACTCTTACTTCCACCTTATGCCAACGTCAGGAGATGGAGAAGAGTCCCGCCAACCACTTCCTCATCCTTTTCCGCGACTCCAACTGTCAGTTCAGGGGCGTTTACACCATGAACCCCGACTCCCAGGAGCTGGTGCGGCTGGCCGGTGTGGGCCCGCGGACAGTCGGCTCCACCCAGGTGGAGTCCATCTACAAGTACAGCTCAGACAGGAAGCAGTTCAGCACCATCCCCTCGAAAACCATGGGCATGAGCGTGGACGCCTTCACCATCCCCAGCAGCCTCTGGCAAGCAGGAGGGGGAGCGGCGGGAGGAGGAAGCAGGAGGGCGAGCATCACCAAGAAGGCGGTCGTTTCCAAGTGAGGATTATCAGACGTCGCAGTGCCAGATCGTTAAAGAAAACACTGTAATCGCTCCGTAGTTATGGTGAAAACTGTTGTCAAATATGAAATACAGGAGGGACAGGAGGGAAGGCATTACAAAGAGAGCAGTAATTTCCAAGTGAACAACAAAACTCATTACAGTGACAGATCATTAAACAAAACACTATAATTATAGTGAAGTCAAACACAAAAAGCAGATTTATGCACACAGAGATGAGCCTTTAGCCTTTATGTGTGTGTGCAGACAGACGCATTACCTCTCTTGGATTTTACTACAAATAGAAAATATTAAAAAATTCTTTGCACTTCCCCGTTTGATGTGCATAAAAATGTAAACAGCACAGAGTCACACTCACATCCAGAGTGAACAGAGGAAGGTTTTGTAAAATGTTAGGTCGACCGCATAGAAAGAGATACTTTTAAAAAGTCTCATTACTTATTTCATTGTTCGAAGTACAAACTCAAAAGTGACTTTCTTTTCTTTCAGAGGTAAAGGAAACTTTGTCAAGCTGCTTATTGAAAAACACTTTAGTTTAAGAGACACGATTACTGTCTGGAAGTAGAGCACCAGTTTTATACGTTGAGACAGAGAAAAGGCCTTCTCGTGTCAGAAAATAAAAGACAGCCATAAACATACGATGCCGAGCGGAGGTGGACGTTTTCGGTAAAAATGATCTGTAAATGTGTCCTTGGTTTTCCAACGCGACTACCATAGCATGAAAGGTTATTTACTGTGTGTGGTGAAAGCTTATTTCTAAATAATACGCCATTGAAAATGTGTGGTTCGATGAAACTATGTTGATAATGGGTAAACGTATGAGCATCAGATGCCAATCAAACAACACTGAACTACAGTAAGAGTATATTCAGGATGACGTGTCATGCCAAGCTTTTACATTTAGAAGATTGTTTTACTCTCAGTTATGGGAGAGGTTCGATAGGCGACTCCATTTTGGATCCAGTT
>JBAJHX010000051.1:22687083-22699487 GCA_037176925.1 Amniataba percoides | reverse complement strand
AGAGAGAGAGAGAGAGAGAGAGAGAGAGAGAGAGAGAGAGAGAGAGAGAGAGAGAGAGAGAGAGAGAGAGAGAGACGAGATATCAGAGGGCAATATTTTCAGCCGGGAAACTGATGAAGGATGTGTGCGTCTGGACGGCCAATCACGCTTCTGCTGTTTTGCCTGTTTGGCTCAGGTGAGTGAAACGACAGAGACGAAGGGAGGCAGATACAGCTGAACAAAGGCAAACCTGCTCGATGTGGAAACAGATGATACAGAGTGGTGATTTAAAAAAAAAACAAAAACAGTGGTAAACTTCTTTTAGCTTGTGATGCCTCACAGTAAGTTCACCTGTGAGGGATGTTTTTGTCGCCACAGGGTGCAAATGTCTGTGAGACGTGTGTGTGTGTGTGTGATTTTTAATCCTCAGATTGTGTTACTTCAGATATTCTCAGAGTTTTTCCAGAGAGCTAAAAAAAGTCTATAGACCAAGTTTGTTGAAAATCCTTCTCAGACAGATGCGTTGACAAGAGAAACATTTGTGAAGTGCACAATCTGAAATCATCTCACGATCTCAGATTTATGAAAACAACGACTGCTGGTACTGAACGAGGATATGAGCAGTGATGCAAGTACATTCACTTCACTCAAGAATGATTTTAAGATGCTTTTACGTCAATTTTATGAGGGAAATACTGTACTCTTTACTCAATTTAGATGACAGGTGTGGTTGAAAGGTACTACAGATTTAAAGAAATGACTAAAGTAATCAATCATATTTAAATTGTAAATGATAAATCAATTTTAAAAAGTTGTTCTGCCTAAATCAGGGTACAATTTGCATAATAATTCATTTAATTTTTATAGTTAAAATTTATTTTGGTGCTAATATGTATATACTTTGAGTTGTGTAACATTTCAAATCCAAGTTTTTAAACTATAATATTGTTAGTTTTACCAAAAATATTCCATCTCTGAATCAGGAAAAAATAGATGTCTTTTAATTGTGACAGTTTCATTGTGACAGTTTTTATATGTATGTTAAGCTCTATGGATGAAACAGTGTGTATCTGCGTAACCTTACAGATGTGTTATTCCACTCATTTTGCGAGTGTCATGTGGGAAACATAACTATACATTTTGACAGCCGGTACGGCGACACACCCGTGAGCTGGAGATCGGCCGATAGGCAGGAGAACAAGCTCAGGATTCAGAGGAACAATGGTCATAGAAAAGAGGAGCGAGTTCTTTGACTTGGGCAGGGTGTCCTTCCTTCCTCAAAGGAACACACTGGGTGTATTCAGTGCGCTACAAAACAATGGTTCACAATAGATCAGCTAAAAAGAGTATTATTTCAAGAGATGGCAAAATTCAATTGACCCTTGCCAGTATTATGTAAAGACAGAGGAAAATGACTCATAAGTTCATACAGCTTACACCAATATAAACATTTGAGGAGATACCTCATTTCAGTCCTCATAACAGTCCAATGGGGCCTTAAATTTGTATGTTATACTCTATTCTGTGTTTAGTTCTTTACTTTACTATCTTTTTTATAAAATGCTGTGTATTTGTTTAATAAAATAACCTGTTTTGTACCTGTAGTGACCATCTATTTTTAGCCTTACTGTAGTAGGGAGCCTTTAAGATATATTGATTTCTATGTTTACATTTTAAAGTGACTTATTCTGGCTTTCCACCTTTCCCACTCCTGTGACTTCAGCTGCTTCATCGCCTGTTGCCATTTTCACATCCACCCCTCCTCTTCTATCACAAATTTCACCTCCCTCTTCCTTCACAACCATCCTCCCTTCTCCACCTTCTCCTTCTCTCAGCAACTTTGGAGAGTCAAAAGTAAACGCCGGCTGCCCTCTGAAGATCTCACCTTCTGCTCTGGTGGTCAGGTATGTCACTAATTGTGGTGATTAAAGTGTTTGCTCAACCAAATATGCATCGTTTAGCATTGGGTCTTGAAGTTATGGACATCTTACCCTGGGATCCCTTTGAACTTCAGTATCCTGTTCACAGTATCTACTTAATTATCTCCGCCTGTGTAGCAGCTGATATCTGATAACTACTGATGAAGCAGGAGAGACGCTGTGTGTGTGTGTGCGTGTGTGTTACGACCGGCCTGTTTTTCAATGTTTCTGTGTAAATTGCTGACAGCTAATTGTGTGTAAACACTCCTCGTGCAGGTTTGGAGATCCAGTCACAGCTAACTGCTCTTTACAAAGCGTGCTTTTTCCTCTTCTCGGTTGGGAGCCCTCGCAGGTAAGAGAACCAGCGGTCTCTAACACATGATTCGAAAGCTAAAAAAAAAAAAACAAATCAACATAACCTGCTCTATCCTACCTTCAGCCTACTTTAACTCCTTTACTTGGGCAGAAACTCACTCCCAACCTAACAGGAGCAGCCCACCATTTTCAAACTGTGGAGGGTTGCAGAGTAATGATGGCAACAGAACTACATCATCTGCAAAAAGTAGAAAGACTAACATAATGACCCTCAGAAAGACAGTCTTTATTTCAGGGCTACTGTAATGAATTACCCAGACATCAGATAGTAATATTATACTGGAGACACCACTCAAACCAGTTCAAGATTTCCCTACAACCATGCTTAAGAATATGATAAAATAAAACACTCAAACAAGGGAAAATAGATGAAAATAATAATAAAATAAAAAACTATAATAATGATAATAAAATATATATAAATAAGAATAAGAATAAAAAATATAGAAATAAGTAATAGTGCAAGTATTTAAAGTAAACTTGGAAATAAATATTACTGCTGTGCTGTTCTTAATAGCTTTGTGATTTGTGATTTTTTGCAACTCTAGGCATCTTCTTATCACACTTTTAGTGGTTTTCTCGTCTGGCATGTGGACAATATGACTGATTGGAGCATCAAGCCTCAATGCTACGCAATGTCTGATATGGAAGGGCAGTGCTCCATTAACCTGTCACTGACAGTCTACAGTGAGTTCATACTTTTGTCACGGCCTTTTAGAAAATACATCAAGTCTTTTCCGTGTGGTTTATATGTTGATATATCTCCACAGAGCCTCCAGATAACGTGTCCATCAGCTTTGTTGACCACTCTGGGCCGATGCTCGAGGGTCGACAGTACACTCTGCAGTGTCACGTACAGGACGTCGCTCCTGTCAAACACCTTTTTGTCACTTTTTACAAAGGACAGACAGTACTGGGTCAGCTACAGTCCAGCAATAATAACACAGAGGAGAGATCACCAGTGAATGAGACCTTCACTTTTAACATCACCTCCAGTAAGGAAGATGATGGAGTCCAGTACTGGTGTGAGGCCAAACTAGAACTGGGACCTGAAGGACCACAGCGGCCTCCTGTGGTGACGTCAGGAAAACTGACCGCCACAGTCCTCTGTGAGTGAAACTGCTAACATTTACCATTAAATGTTTAAGGTCACCCCTTACTCTTCTCTACCTCTCTTCAGTCAAGATCACTCTTTACTCTTCATGTCATGTGTTTCCTTTTTTAAAAACACACTAATCTTACTTTTCTACTAAATCTACCTCATCCTGATTTCTTTTTTGTCAGTCGGTCCTCAGCTCGTTTGTCCTGCAAAGCTGAGGTTGAGAGAGGGAGAGCGCCTCAGCTGTGAGGTGAGAGGAAACCCCAAACCGTCGGTCACCTGGTTCAAAAATGGACTGGAGGTTTCTCTGCCCACCCATCCAAGCAGAATGCATGCTGGGACATACACAGTCTTGGCAGAAGGACGCCTTGGACGGAGAAACTTTACAGTGGAGGTGGAGGTCCTTCCTGGCAATGGTAGGTTTATGTTACCTGCATTGTTCTAAAAAATAATAATGTTCTTGCATTTCCACATAGAAGTTCAGATAACATGTTTTCATTTCTCATTGTTTCAAGACTTCCTTCCTAAATTTCTGATAAATGTCATTTCGTTCTAAAGTCTCACATGATCAAAAAAAGTGGACTGGAATAAAATATAAACTATTTCTTTTTTTCTAGGATCTGCAAACAGATATAACAGACATTTCCTCTTGCTCGTCTTACTTACCCAGATGATTATCTGGCTGTAAAACATCCTGAAAGAACTCTTTCCATGCTGTCTGGATGAATTGCTCCTGCTGTGAGAAGTGTTCAGGGATGACTCATTGATTTCTGTCTCTTGCTCAAATGGAGCAGTCTTTTTTCTGTGCATGCTCCTTTTCAAAACTCCAGGGGTCGGGCCTCATTAGAAACAGATAAAGTTCTCCTTTTGAGAGCCTCTACCCAGGTACATTTTCTTATGTCATTAAACCTGCACAAAAGATAAATATCTTCCAGACTTAAAGCTGCTATAGGAATAAATTCACATGCGTCTTGCAAATGTTAATAATCAACAATCATAGATCTGTGAAAGTTGTATTCTGTCTCCCTCGTAAAACAGTGTTCATGACTTTCCTGTTTGTTTAATTTGCTGTCTGCTGTATATTAAAATGCTGAACACTTGGGTCCACCAGATGTACTCTCTTGATTTAGACATGAACAGCCTTGCTGCAAAATATAAAAAATAAATAGATTTAATTCCAAGTCAGTCACTGAGACAACATGCACATTTAAAAAAGCAGTCAATGAATTTGATAAAAAAAGTGCTAATGTGTTAAAAACAAAAGCATTAACAGTTTAGTTGTCTGAATCTATACTGCAACCAAAGCACACCTGCATTCCAATAACGGCAATAGGTAGAAAATAGTCAGGGACAGCTATGTGTGTCACAAAGTATTTAAATATTTTGTTTGAAAATGTCCCACCATTGCTTCCAATATTTGTGAAAGAAACACAAAGGGTGCAGGAAAACTAAAACAAGAAACGACATATTACTGCTTTATTATTTATTAGTGAAAGTAAATCATTTACATTACAAACAACCTTTATAATACATGTTAGTTAAATGTTCAATATCAAAGCTGCCAAGTTCAAGTATGAGAAACAGATGAGGTAGGATATCAGCTTGCTCCTCTGCTCACTGGTAAAAGTGCTGCTTCCAATTCTTGGGTCAAAGCCACTACCATTAAACTTTAGTTTCTTCCTATCTCAAATGACATACTCCTCCAAACACCAGTGAAGCACATGACAACACATCTTCAGGTGAGAACTACAGCTTTTGGCTGCAGACAAGTTAATATTAGTTAATGTAGACAAGAGTTAATATTAGCTCATTAATATTAGTTTTAGATTTTGCAGAGTAGTTAATTTCTGCTGCTCATTTCCTTTTCCCAACTCATCTGTGTTCTTTTTTCTTTAAGAATCCCATCAAGTGTCCATTTAATTTCCAAGGAAACTGCTCCCATCTAGAAAGTAAAGACAAGCATGCAAGATTACCATTTTCTAATCACTTCATACAGCATCATACAGCTGTGTTACTGGCACTACTGAAGATACAAGGCCTCTAGCAGCATTGATTTTGACAGCTGGAATAAAACATTTTGCCACTATAAAAAACTTCCAAGTTTACAAAACAATCTACTTTCTTTAGCTGTTGCACTGCCATCTTGAAAAGGACTATTAACAGTAGTTGTTCACCTGATGCATGGTTTGTCAGAAAATATATTTCAATATTTCCAATATCAATATATTGGAAATAGAAAATTGATTAAAAAAAATCATTCATGATTCAATGACAATGCAACCATGTCATGGGTTATCAGCAGAAATAGAAAGCTCAGCCAACATGGAAAGTTTAAGTGAACTCTAAGTTTGAAAGACACTGACATTAAATAATTGTGGGAAATGAAAATTTTTGTGCTTGATCAGTAGTAGGGACTAAAAGTCAGGTGATCTTCTGCTTTGATTTTTAGATTTTTTTTATCCATTTGAGAGACAGAACTGCAGAAGTAAATCAGTGTAGTTTAAACATTAAGCCAACTCAGTACATAAATGTAAGGTTCTCCTACATTTTAATAAAGAAAAACAAAGAAATAAAACTTACTGTGTGTAAATCTGCATTGGGAGTTATTGTATAGTAGTGTCCGAGTCATCAGAGATGATCTGCACCTGGGCAGCATCCATGTGTCTGGCAAAATCTCTGACCTGCAGCAGCTGGGGCAAAACGATATGACACACCCCGCTCAATGGAAAACCGACTGGGCTGGACTGAGGCGGTGGAGGAGGAAGAGGAGGGCTTTTGGTGTCCATCCCAAAGCTCCAGTGATGAACCGAACGTTTGTATTTCGCAAGAGCTGCTGCCAGGAGCTCCTGGGAAACTGTGGGAGGATGCTCTCGAGCCAGCGCTTGATCAGCAAGGAGATCCAGGAGCGAATGAGTGGGAGCAGATGTGGTGTTGACATGGGGTTCGTCTGACTCTGCAGGTGTGGAGGAACCAGCATCCACTGCTGCCACCCCTCCTTCTGCTGTTTTACCTTCTACCTTTTTCAAGGCACGGACTTCCTTCTTCCCAGCACCAAACGACATAGAACTGGAGATATTTGAGTCATCCACAAAGACATCATCTGCACCTTGGGGCAGCCCTGTCAGCGGTGGAGATCCCTGGGTAATGCTGCAGCTGCCTGATGTAGTGGGAGGACCACCGAGAGACGGCTGCTGCTTCTTCTCAGACCTCGCGTGCTTTACTCTGAATACACAGACATCAAGTGAATTTTGAATTTGACATTTTTAAAACACAAAGAAAAAAAAAAGTTATGGTATCTAGAAATCCATGCTAATAAAAAGGAGGAAAAAAATATATTGGTGAAGTTTAGCTCTCTTTCATACTCACGGTAATGATTTAATCGGGCTTAAAATCTTCCTGCTCTCCCTTAGAAGCACTCTTAAAAAAACAAAATAAACAACAAATGCTGAAAAGAGGTATGGCTGTATGTTTAAATAAGGTATAAGTATGACAGGTACATATGAAAATCTGTTTTTTTATGATTGAAGGTGTGAATTTACATCAATGTGACATACCTTGACTGCATCCAGCCTTTTGGCCAAAGTGGTTTGATCTCACTATCTAATAAATTTTTAAGGTACTCCTCCACCTCCTGGCTGCCTTTCCTCTCCTTTTTAAATCTCTCCATTTTTACCCGTATCACATGACACAAGCACTCCCTATACGAGAGAAAATGTGATTGTTATCATTTGAGGTTGAAGTGTGAGGCTGTTTGAAATAATTTTGTGATCTTTAATTTGACCTGATCTCTTTGTTCCATTTGAACAACTTCTTGGGACCTCCTCTTTTCCCACTTTTCTCCTCCACATTATCCTCTGGGACAACATTCATTTTCTGTTTGCTTTCTTTCTCCTCCTCTGTTGCCCTGGTGAGACAATTGGACAACATTAAAGTCAAATTTCATTTTTTGACATCAGTTCTCTTGAATTTTAAGTGGTAACAATGACAAAGATTCTCACAGGACAAATGAATTTTTTTCTCAAACCAACCTGATGAACTTACTTTGAAGTCTTGACTTGCTCGTAAGCTTGGCAGGTTTCATTGAAACATGCGATCTGCTCGGGCATAGTTTTGCCGATAGCCTCCTTAAGTTTGTGCATCGGGTCCTCCACATCAGGGCGTTCCTCCTGGTTAGTGTCAAATTCAAGAAGCGAGTCACATGCAACTATAAAATGCAAAAATACAAATAAAACAACCCATGATACCTGTAATAAATCAAACATGAAAACACTCACCACACGAGTGAGTAACAGTTTCTTTACGCGTTTGAGGAGTGTGTCTTTGCTGCAGGGCAGGAAAGACGACAGGTGTGTGTACACTTTGGAGCGCAACTGGCCTCCCTGCTCCCGAGTCTGCAACTCAATACTGAACAAAAACACAGTGGGAGAGCTTAGCTGTGGACTTCAACACTGTTCAGTATCACTACGAACTACTAAAACCAGAGTTTAAGAGATCCAAAAAACTGATACTGACACTGGTTTCAGAAGGCTGAGGGGTCCATGAGGCCTTCATGGAGGAGGCCTTACAGCCCACATAGAGGAGTGGGGAAGATTATAAGTCAGGTCAGTTTATTTAAATACAAGAAAATATGGCCAAAAGTGCTGCACAGCATCAGACAGAAATAGAATACATTTTAAGAAAAAGACAAGTTAAAAACGGGGTTATTGAAGTGCCTACAGTTGGTAAAAGGTAGAAGTTCAGAGACAGGACTATTTTAATCAATTAGCCAAGTCTCAGTCACACAGGGGAAACCTAAACAAGTGCAAAAGAAGTCATTCAAATGAACGTCTTGTTTTCAAGTAATCTAACATTAGTTAGGGCCATCCTAATAGGAGGTTGTTTTTCAACAGTTTTAGTGGTACGGCTGAGATTATAAAAGTTCACTCCGCCAAGGTGAGGACAGCCCAGCTGGGGATTCAAGTGGGGTCAACTAGACAGCATGCAGAATGTCAGCATACGACTACTCATCCTGTTGGGATGGACTCCGGCCTTGTATAGGGAGGAATGGTTCCCAAAAAGATTAAAATTGAGGCTGAGGATTCTGCTAAAACAGCCTTCTCCATGGGCGGGTGTTGGGAGGGGACCACCGCTCGTTGTGGCCTCAGTCTGAAGCAGATGAAGAAGCTGGAGCATCAGGTGGGACCAGAGAGTCAGCGGACAGGGTCATGTAGTGGCTCAGGCGAGGGGGTGACGCGGCCCCACTCGAGTCTCTTTCAACCGCAGGCAACCATGTCGGCCCAGAAGGACTGATGAGTTGGTGGAGGAGGGCCGCAGGCAGTTGGTGGGATCCCGAGCGACCGCATCCTGGAGGGTTGCACTGAGAGAAGCCAGCTTTTTGGACTGCCTATGTGCCACATCCATGAAGCTGGACAATACGGAGTCTTTTTTTTTTGCAGTTCAGAGAGCCGTCAGATATCATCCTTAAAGTCAGCGATTTTTTTGTTTGACTCTCTCAGCAGTACATCGCGCCTCACAGGGTGTAGCAGGTGACGAAATAGCTGCGTCTACCCGGCCAGAGACGGTCTGCACTGTCTGTGTACGTTTGAGCTCAATTACAGAAATAGGAAAAGCCCAAAGAGAAAAAAAGACCCAAAATAATAATCACAAGCCCACTCTACTATAGAAAGCCAAAAAAGTAGAGAAAGAAAAAGAACCAACACTGGTAGTTAATTATTTGATCTTCATGTCTCCAATTCTTGACCAGTCACCACCAGAGAGGGATTCAAGGCCCAGTGCAAAAGAGGAAGCCACTTCAGGAAAAACAGTAAGACGAGATTACATCGAGAGACTTAAAATGGTGCAAAGTGAAAGAGAAAGTATGAAATTATCATTGATTCAGTATATATGAAGAAATAGGATTTATCTCATGATTGTATCATGATAAAATGAATGTGTTAAATAAAGTAAAACTCATTGAAGTTGAAATATTTATTGATTTTTATGAAGAAACATTTAAGAAGATTTAAGTGATTATAAAAGTTAAAGAACAAATATAACCCTTAAACACTCTGTGACCTTTAATATTAATAGTGTATGTAATGAGTGTATGGTTATGAAAAGACCGTGAGAAAGTACAGAGATGTCAGAACGGAAAGAGAGGGCAGATAAAATGTGACAAACCAGAATCAAAATAGACAGCTTGATCAACAAATCAGCAAAACAACAGTTCATGTCATGAGGAATACAACTTAAAGCATTTTTTGGTCCATAGATGCACCAAAAATTTCAAGCAAACGTAACAAGTGATAGATTTTGTAAGCCCTCCTGGAGTCCACTTCTTTAAATAAATAAATACATACATAAATAATTTCTTAAAAAGCCCTTAAGTAATACTGGTAGAATATTTGGTCACTTGAAATGCTATGGAGCAATGGATTTGTAATCCATGGGTCTTCATTTTGTATGCATTTTTTAATGTATGTGGTATTGAAATGCACATTCCTGCCAGGGGTCTTATGGCAATTCCACTAAACTGACAGCCGTCTATGGTAACATGCCATGAAACCTTGAAATGTCCTAGAAAAGTAAGGAACAAGTCTGCGAGCCAGCAAACATGGATACTTTTAATTATAGAACAACCCAAATTTGAACAACATGTTCTCTTAACTAAACTCTGAACTGTAACACTCAAGTTGCTCTCTGGTCATTTTCCAGTGTGAGGGTTTCAACAAAGGTAACAAAGGCTTTAGACAGCGTTCGCCAAAATGCAACAAAACTTTCTTAGTGTCGTTGGATAACTCACTCTAGCAGGATTGAGTTGATTTCTGGAGTGAAGAACTTGAGTTTCGACTCCCCCTCTAAAGTCTTGGCAGCCTAAAAAAAAGTAGGGAACTTCAACTGAGCATCGATCGTACTCGTGTTTGTTTACAACAGATGCTATTCACAAGTATTAAATCAGTCTGCATGCACACAGAGACAGCTCACACAAATAATGAAATCCAAGCTTACCATAATGAGTCTGCGAATGTCGTCTTCCAGTCCGGGGGGGAGGCCGTCTGGCAGCGGGACACACTGATGAGGTGGCGTAGAGCTGGTTTGTGACAGGATCTGGACTTGTTCTGAATGAGGCTTCATCTGCAGGTTTGACTTTAAATTTGGAGGTCGGGTTTGGGTGTCACACTGGCTCTGGTCCTCCGTTTTGCTTTGGAAAAGCTGCGTCTCTGTGTCTGTGACAGGATGAGGAACCAGCTTCTGCGATGAAGTCTCCTCGCTGGCGTCTAATAAAGAGTCCAAATCGATATCAAAATCCACCGTGTTGGCTGCTTGGATGAGGGCGTGGTCGTTGGTCGATCCAATTAAGTTGAGGAGGGGGTCTGTAAATCCTGAACCGCCGCCCCCGGCTGCGTCTGCCGGGCACAGAGGGATTGTGGGCGCACCGCCCATGACTGCTGCCGCCCTGTGATTAGCTTTCTCCATCTTCTGCCGCTCCTTTTCTTTCTCTTTTTGAAACTTTTTCAACATGCTGGTGACACTTAAAGTGCCAACAGCCTTTTTCTTTTTCTTCTTCTTCATCTCATCTTCCTGTCCATTTTCAGGTAAAGTCCTACAAGAAAAACGCAAGAGTCTTATTCTGACGGTCTTATGTTAAACCACACTTTCTAACATTAGCAACAAACCAGCTCCAGATGAAGAAATGAGCTGCTTTACCTCGGCTTTGAATTCACATTGCTGTTCATCTCTCCACTTTCTTTGCACGGCTTCTTCTTTGGCTTATCCTGTGTGCCATTGAGTTTACGCTTCTAAAAATACACATTTGAAGGCGTTATGTCCCATCACATACCACCCAGAGGTTTAATCACATTGAAATCTTTTGGAGATGAGAAACACTGGGGCAAAAATCAATTTTGGCGTCACTCACTTTGGAAACAGTATGTTGACAAAACATCCATCAAAACACGTTGCATGTTTCCTCCATGGGCTCCTTACCTTCGTGGGCTCAAGTGATTTCTCCTCCGTTGTGAGGTCCTCGGTGTCAGAAGCCTGGCGGAACTGCAGCACGCCTGAATTTACGTAGAATCCACCAAATTTGGTTGTGATGGAGGCTGGCACAAATTCATCGTACTACAGAGACCAGCCAGAAGCAACATTAGAATTAAAATAAGTTTTATCAAGTAGAAGAATATAAAAACAAACAAAAGGAAGGTGAAAACGTAGTGATCTAAATGAACAGTGGGGACAAATCTGAAGTTACACAGATAGACAGCCTAAATGCAGGTCTAAATGCAGTATATTAAACTCATGTTCATCAGAAATATGAATCACAGATAGCCCTGGGGAGTATCGTTAACGCTGACTCACAGCCTCAGAGTTGTCGATGAAAGAATCCTCGTCATCGTAACCGTATCCGATGTCAATCAAGTCCTGAATGCGGTCCTTCTTCTTGTTCGGTTTGCCACCCTGCAACAAGAGGAAATATTTTAATGCTATTTGCATATTTGGAGTAAGATTTTTTTTATCTATTCTCCTGTATCTCTAACTGGAAAAGAAAAAATAAGAAAAAAGAAAGCAACTCACATATTTTTCCTCCAGCTTCTTTGCAAGAGCAGCAACCTCATCGTTCTCTCTTTTCTCCTCCTCTTCTAACCTGCTCAATGGGACTTTGCTTTTGATGTGGTTGATCTAAAAAAAAAAAAAAGAAGTCTCATTAATTATGCAATTTATTTAAAAATAAAATAAATAGTTGTGTGTCCTTGAGTCTGATATTTGTTTCAGTTCTGACCCACTTAAACCCCAGTTTGGGCTCACCAGGAGCACGTCCTAGCATGCACTGGTTGTTTTTTTGTCACAGGACTACTAAAGATCATCCATGGAGTCACAGACAAAAAGCTACATAATCTTGAGTGAATCTCAAAGCAAAGCAAACTGTTTGAGTATTCATATTTTCTAAAACAAAAGTATTTACAGAAGGATTAGCCATGTTGTAACGCTTTTAAATAAAACAACCAATGATGTAAAGAAAACTAGTGGCACAAAAATATGGATTTATTCTTGAA
>JBAJHX010000051.1:22636853-22679308 GCA_037176925.1 Amniataba percoides | reverse complement strand
GCCAGTGGCCGAATAGGCCATTCTTCCTCTGTGCCCATCAGATCTGAGCATTTGTTTTAACACCCCTCCTCCCCTACGCACACACACATGCGCACACACACACACACAGGCTCCAGATGATCAAGAGATGAGAAGAAAGGTATTGATTGGGCTGCTAAAATGTATATGCAAATACCTCGAGCCAGTGCGTGAAGAATTGGCGTCACCATTTCTCAAATTATATCATTACTATATTTTGAAAATGTTAATTTGCATAGCGGATTTCCCTGTGGGGAAGGGGGGTTAATTAGGTCTATTTCCGTGCGGCTTGTGCCAAGACAGCCAAGGAAAAAGAAAGGGTGGAGGGGGGGTGGTGGGCAGAAGAAAGAGGGAGAGAGAGGGGGAGATCTGAATCTCTGATAACAATTAAAATGGCATTTTGGACTCTTTCAAGCATTGAAAATTTTTGGCATATTAAGCACGTTTTAGGAAAAGGTGATAAGTCACTTTTAATTGAAATGGAATTATTGCTCCAGAGGAAGTTTGGCTTTTGCACTCATTTTAAATCTATATACACAGGGAGACCCCAGCGGACTTTAAAGGCATCACGTCTAATCTGTCAAACACGAGGTGAATTAAAGAAAAGAACTTTAAATCAATCACAATTTGCATTCCCTCCAAATATCCTGTCAGAGGCACAATTACGCACATAATTAGATGGAGGGAAAGTTTCTAATTGCGTGGAGAGAAGGAGCTGAAACGCACTCGCCTGGAAATGGGTTCTTTCCTTTTTCTAAATTATCAAAGCTTCCATTATGTGTCAGGGAAAAGATTTGTGGAAAAAAAACAAAACATCAATACATTAAATCCCCTTCGCTTTTAATTGGAATCGCATCCTTTCCTGCGTTTGGGCTGCAGAAAGCGCACTGCAGGATCAAACGCTGCCTCCCATCAATTAATTTAGATTAGACTCTTAATTATCAACCAATCGCCTAAATAATGACTGACTTCATTTCAGATAGTTAAAAATTAACTTGTAGGCAGTAATTGAGTAATTAACTCTCCACTGCTTCACCTTAGTTTGCTAATTAAAAAATAAATATGACTTGATTCCTCCTCTCAAGAGGCATATTGAGGGTTTTGTGGCTCAAAGGAGATTTTTATTCTTATGTGAACTAACCTACATGGTCAGAGTTTTATTTATTTATTATCCATGAGCCACATTTGAAAACTGTGGGGGTTTCTTGGGCATCAGAGTATCTTCTGAATGTTCAGGCTTGTTGTTTCCGTGTCTTTATAGAAAAGTGAATATAACTCAGTGGTCTACATTTGAGCTCAGGTGAGATGCCCACAGGTGAAAAACTGCCAACTTTTCAAACCTTTTTCTGGACACGGACAGTTTTGTTAAAGACACACACCTGAAATGTAGTCCAAAGTGAGCTTAAAAATAAAAATCTTCATCAAATAAATTCTAACCTAAACCTTAAATACTCCCAACCCTCATCTTAAATTAACCCTGGTTAGAAATTGGCTGAATGGCGCAAGTTTAGTTTTATTTTCAGAGCTTATTTGCGAATGGGTGGTCGGTTGTGGCTTTGATTCCTTAGACATGTGGATATTTATATGTATGTATGGAGTCTATAAATACAAGGGAGGAGGGGGTACAGATGTAGGAATAGGATCGGTAGGATAGGAAGAAACATTTCTGGATTAGCAGGAAAAACAAGGGAGGAAGTTGAGGAGTTTCTGAGCAAAGATGAAAACCCCGAACTCCTCCTGTGGAGCTGCTCAGTGGCCAACAGAGTGAGACTGTGGTTGTGCTGCACACGCCCTTCGAAACACTGTGCGTCTGTGGCCTGTTCTGATGTGGGCCACAACTAGAAAATGACCGATAGATACGTAAATACTGATGATCTAACAAGAGTCTACAGCTGGCGGCTCTGTGAGGCTGTACTGAGCTAAATGCACACGGTGACGATGCTAGCATGCTGATGTTTAACTAATTTGCACCGAATGCAAAGTACAGCTGTGGCTGATGGGAATTTTAAGCATTTGGTGATGAGCCAAATTTTAATTTTGGCCATTTGACGGCACTAGATTAAAATTCAAGTTATTCTAATTTGTCCTGTTGGGAACATTATAATGTCTGTGCCAAATTTCAGACCACAGAGTAGTTGTGGATATATTTTATTCACACCCGAAGACGTGAAGCTCGTGGTGGCACCGGAGGAAAAGCAGAGGATCATCAGAGTCATTGAGATTCATCGTCTGGGGAACGTGAATGTCTGTAGATCATTTTATGACGATCCACTTAATACTTAGTAAGGTTTTTCCACTTAACGTAGGCCCAGGTCAGTATCTTAGTTTGTTTCAACTGTAGATCTTACCCGTAATATGCAGTATACTTATAGAAAGTCTTGTTTAAAGACACAGGTGTGGTGAGGTTAGGGGCAAAAATCAGCGTTTTAGTGAAGAATAATACAGACGTTTTATTTAATTATAGATTGACTGCATGCAATGAGACTCACATACATATAAAAGGATACTGAGGAGGTGTCAGCATGGATTTTTTATGTTTTGCACCATGTGACATGACCAGTGGTCTAATAATTGACCCAGAAGATACCTGATTTGATTCACACATGAGCTCAAAAAAGTGATATTTATTTGGGGATTCCCTGCGACTTCACAGTGCTTCTGACATTTTGACTCAATTAAAAATAATTTTAAATGTCAGAACAGGCTACCTCAGATCTCAGAGTGACAACAGCTTAGAGGCTATCACTTCAGAGGAGACCGATGTTTTGTCCACTGTGTTTTTTCTCCCCTTAAGTGTGGGATTGGTTGTGTTGGAGAGAGAGGCGAGGACGGCTGGAGGCAAGCCAAGCCCTGCCCTGTGTGCGAGTCGCCCATCTTATTATCAAATTAATTAAAGCTAGCATCTGACAATGTCACTCGTGCCCGGCGAAAAAGGAGGAGGAAGGAAGAAAAGCGAATTTAAATGCTGCGGTCTCTTAGGACCTCATGTCAAGGGCTGCTTTTCATCGAGCACGGCATGCGTTTGGCTCGCTCAGCCACTGGGAAAGTGGAGGGAGGGGGGGCTTTTCTAAAAAAAAAAGAGCTTTTATAAGCAAATGACAAGAAAGCGTTGGGGTTTTGATGTTCAAAAATGGCAGCAAGAAAATAAATACACATCAGAAAGAGCAGCAAAGAAATAAAAAGGGGATAGAGAGAGCGGAGGGGAGAGATAGAGACGGGGTGACATCAAAAGCGCCTCTCAAGCCGTTCAAAGTTGCACTAAGATTGGGGAAAGGGGGTTTATAACAGCCCGACGACCAGCCAACATTAAAGCGTCCATTTAAAAACTAGACATTGAAATGCAGAAAGCCTGCTCGGGTGTGGACTCAGGGTCAAGTAACTGAGGGATTATATGGTTCTTCATAATAATATTAATTAAACAATTTACATGCTAATAAGGTAACAATTATCGGAGCTTCTGGTGAAAGATTCAGGTTATTACAACACGCCAATCCCAGGGCTACGGGTCACAGGCAGAACAGCAGAGAGAAATCTCAGCTCAAATTAACATTCTGTCAGCTCCAGAAATTGGATAAATAAAGTCGAATTAATTCACAGTAATGGAAGAAGGAGGGGGAGGCACTTATTCAAGCAGCTCTGATTACCATTCAGTATTCACCAGCACGCGGGTGGCTTTCTGTCAAGAAATTTAACACAAAATGAAGCAGTCACCGCCTCGGGCAAGATTTGGCCCCTGCGACATCGTTTACAATTTATATGTATAATCTTTCCCCCCTCCTTCCCCCCTCTCTCTCCCTCCATCGCTCCCCCAAAGATGTCCACCTGGACGCCCAGTTGCTCCTGGCCTGTGCCGTGATTGTAAATTTCAAAACCTTTCATTTTCCAATCCACACTTCAGTTCGAGCACCATCTCTCCCCCCCTCGCATTAGGCAGGACCCTTAACTCGATAGGATAGCTTGAAATTTTAATTGCAGTTATCTTCTCTTTCTTTTAATCTCCACCAGACAGACAGACACTGCATATCGCTCATATTGCCTCTTTGTTATTCTGTTGCTCAATGAAAACTTTCATACAGATACTCGTGGTCTTCGGAGGATAAATTTGAAGGACTTTGGTGATCTCTTGTTTTCCCATCAGCATCTCCATGAGGTTTACATTTTTAGTTGTGAAAAGTAAAAAAATGCTACTGAATGGATGATCATGAAAGTCCAACTCTCACAGAATGAACTGTATTAACTTAACGGTCCTCTAAGTTTTCATGTAGCCTGACTTTAAAGGTTCAAATACTTTAAACTGATAATGTTCCTCAGAGGTGCTTTGTGTTTGGTGCAAACACACAAAACTAAAACGGCGAACATACCTGCTAAACAATCAGTTAGCATAGTTATCCTGTGCGCGTTAGCACTAAATGTTAGCGCTAAATGTTAGCATGGCTCTGGGCTCTTCGAAGCCACATCTAAACGTCTCCATCAAGCAAGTTTATTGATTCAACTCCACTTGAGAGGTCGCTTCAAAACAAACTTTTAAAAGTATAAAAGAAAGAGCAGTGCCAACATACGTGAGCGACCCAGTGCACCTTCAGCCTGGAAATCAGCTTTAGTTTTGAAATAATATAAGGAAAATAAAATCTGACTGCGAATGAGGTGTTTTTCTGAAACTGTATTTTGATAAACGTAATGACAAAATATAACTCAAATAAAATATGAGCAGAGTGTTTATGTATTTTGCACTCCTGAGGGCCTACAGATGACAATCCGCCTGTTTAATCACCCTTTAAAAACATCACGATACTTTCAGATGATCCAGCGCCATCTTGTTGGATTCTTTGATATTTTTGCTGCCTTTCTCAGAGATTATTAAGAAGAATACTTCATGCCTGTTCTGCATGAATGTCCAGACCAAGGGCCAACGCTGCAAGCTTTCATAAACTGCATTTGGTGGAGCAATAATTAATGGCTGACTCGAGCCCTCGTGTGCACTGTGGGGTAGATTTTATCCAAAAGAGGTGATCAGTAAAAGAAAAGACACAACACTGAGTCCAATATTAGATCCAGAGGCCTCACTAGGTACACAACAGAGGAGTCTTACTGTAATATTCATCCTATATAATAACTTTAATGTACAGTGTGACTTCAATATGTGACATAATATGATATATAGCAATAACTCTCATATTTCATCTTATTTTTCTTAACAGTTTGTGACTAAAACAACGTACAGTTGTGTCTCACATGTGCTTTTTATGTATTTGTGGTTTACTGTGGTGACTTAAAGACCGGTCACATGTAGGTGTAGTGTTTTTCCAGGTAGTGTGTGAATAAGGCGTGAGTAAAATTACAAGATGTCAATCAAATGCATTTTGATGGAAGATTTATAGCAAATGTAAGTAACTGTTATCATCTGTGTGTTTTTGCTTTAGAGATTCAAACACTGGTGGATGTATTGTATGAGCAGGTTTTACTTTTTAGAATTACTTTCCATTGTGACTAAGTTATTATATTTTACGTGTTGATTTTCCATTTGTTGCTTAATTATTTTTAAAAAAAGACTAACTGAATCACCTTTCTTTTACAATTATGGGTGCATCTAGAGGCATGACATGGGTATTTAATCAGAATTAATCCATTACTATAGTGTTTATGTAGATTATTTTAGGTTAACTTGCACTGCTCTCTACTTCCATCTGTTGGTGAAAGAACAGAGCTCCATTTGTTTTTACTGTGTCTGGTTTCTGAATGTTAATAAACCAGTTTTAAAGTTATTTTTCACATCAGTAGCTGTTGCAGAGCTGTATATGATCTTAATCAGCAGATTTTTCGAACACTTTTTATATGATATTGAAGAAAACTGAACCTTGAGGTGAGATTATTTTATTATTTTATTGATAAATACATTAATAGCCTGTCTTTGCTTTAACATAACTGATTTCGTGTGTCATATTCAGAAGCTTATGCATGTTCATTTCTTACTTTCAGAGTTGATCTTTGTTGTTATTTTTTTTTGTGTGTGTGTGTTTTTTAAAGTACTAGCTATATCTCTCATCTCTACTACATGCCTTTTCTTTTTCTTTTTTCTATCTTTTTTTTTTTTTTTACACACAACATGAGTCAAGCAGAAAAAAAAGTGCAGTTGCAAAGGATTCCTACACAAATAACAGCCTCATGGTCAAACTCCTGCAAAATTATTTTTTAAATAAAGAAAGAAAAGGCAGCAGACCGATATCAGCCTGCTGATAGAGCCTGAATGTGCGCACGTGTCGACGTCCTGTGCGCGTCACGTCACGCAGGCTACGACCCACTTTGTCCGTCATTTACAACCAAACATCGGTGTAAGCTGCTCAGGTGAGAAATGGAGATAATGATGCGGAGTGTGTGTGTGTGTGTGTGTGTGTTTGTGTGTGTGTGTGGGTGTGTGTGTGTGTGTGTGTGTGTGTGGAGGTGAGGGGAGATGGAGAGAGGCTTGTAGTTTAAAATGCGATGTGACAGCTCAGGAAAAAGAGAGAAGGAGGGGTGTGTGTGTGACGATAAGGGCGCTGTTATTGGATCAATCTGGCCCTGAATGCCCCTGTAAAACACTTACACACACACACGCGCGCACACACACGCACACACACACACACACACACACACACAGGAGACAGCGGAGTCAGTGCCTCTTAAAGTTAGAACAAAAAGGTGTTTTTCCTCATAAGAAACATCTGAAAACACACTCTCTCTCTCTCTCTCACACACACACACTCACAGGTGATGTTTCTGAGAATTTAATGGAGTCGGCCCATCAATCAACCGACCTGCTGCCTGCACGCGCGCCGCCGCTTTAGCCCCGTCCTCATTGTTTTGACAGGCTGAATTAAAGGACCGAGGCAGGTGTAATTAGCAATCGATCCGGAAAGAATAAAAAAAAAAAAAAGACGCCCCCCCCCTCTCTCTCTCACTCCTCGTGCTGTTTTTTTTCCTCCTTTTACTCCATTAACCGCGGCTCTGACGTCACGCGGCGATTAGCGCGTCTTATTGGTCCCGCGCGCGGACGGAGGAGCCCTAATGAGCGCGCTCGCGGAGGAGGAGGAGAGGAAGAGGAGGCAGCTTCACATCTGTCGGCCGGACCGTGAACGGGAAGCAGCTCAGAGACGCAGCACACCGACCGAAGCAGCGACCCCACCGGAGACGCTCCCTCTTCATCCTCCTCCTCCTCATCCTCCATCTTCACTCCTCACTTTTTTTTTTTTTTTTATTAATTTGCGTGTGTGTGCGGGTGTTTTCCTCTCTTGGCTGCATGTTCAGCCACACCGCCTCCCTCCGCGTCTTCACTTCGGCCCTGCCGCAGCCCGGGCGACCATGGACGGTCGGGTCCTCGAGCATCCTCACGCCCAGTTCGGAGGCTCCCTGGGCGGGCTGGTGGCCGGCTTCCCCTACCCGCTCGGACCGCACCACCCGCATCACCCGCACCACCCGCAGCAGCACCACCAGCACGTCTACGAGCTCGCCGGCGGCCACCAGCTGCAGTCCGCCGCCGTGCCCTTCTCGATAGACGGATTACTGAACGGCTCCTGCTCGGCCTCCGTGGTCAGCTCCAGCCCGCTGCTCTCCTCCGACAGCGGGTTCAAACTGTCAGGTAGGCCGGGGGGTGAACATGGAGAATAAAAGGAATATGAGAGACTCTTTTTTTAGATTAACAGAGCAGATTTCTATCAAGAAAGTGAGTCTGTGTGTCCCTTAAACTTTTTTTTTCATTTCTTTTTAAATTCAACCACCTACAAAACTTTTATGTGCAGGCTTATTTTTAATAATTTAACTGTAAAAACTGCACTGTAGGTTCAGATAAAGGTAAAAACTTTTATTTAATGTAGATGTCATTGATATTGGCTGCGGTTTTTTTATATTTACATGGTCAAAAATGAGTTTTTTTTCTGTGGTGCTTTTAAACATCACATGTAGAATTAAAGTTTGTGTCTTTTTGGACTAAATTTTGTTAAATTATTTATCAAAGCTCAGGAGCAGCGAGGTGTTTGAAAAGAAAATCTGTGACAGTCAAACTGCTGCTTTACAAGCCATTTCTGCCATGACAGCGTCTCCTCTCTCTCTCTTTCTCTTTCTCTCTCTCTCTCTCTCTCTCTCACACACACACACACAAACACACACACTTGTACACACACACACACGCTGCAGATTCGGGGGACCCGGATAAAGACAGTCCCGGTTGTAAACGGAGACGCACGAGGACGAATTTCACCGGGTGGCAGCTGGAGGAGCTCGAGAAGGCTTTCAACGAGAGTCACTATCCAGATGTGTTCATGCGGGAGGCGCTCGCGCTCAGGCTCGACCTGGTGGAGTCCAGGGTCCAGGTAAAGGCACGAGACACACACCGCGAGCAGCGTCATGTCACGTGCTCTGTCCTTTTACATCATTCTGAGTTATTGATCACATTTTTATTTTATTTTTTCTCCACCAAACATCCATTTGTGCGGAAAATGTCAGTTTGTTTTGAGGAGGCCTGCTCCACACTCAGACAGCTATTTGTCAATTATCAAAGCGTCAATAAAGGGTCTCTGAATTATTCATGGAGGTCACCTATTGATTTATGGGCTAATAAAAACAAGGCTATTTACTGAGCAAATCAAGGGGTGGACATGGTAACTAGGATTTTTCCTTTCACCTCTTGTTTTTAATATCCACTTATTAGACAGTTTCCTTATAATTCTACCCCTGAATTTTATTTATTTATAGCCTATTTTTTATTATATTCTTTCACATTTAGCTGGTTATGTCTAATACAATCTAAAATACATCTACATTACTACTACTATTATTGTTATTATTATTATTACTATTATTATTATTAGAAAAACAAAATAGGTGAAATAGTAAAGATACAATATTTTAAAATTAGGCTATGCTAATTTGTAGTGTTACAAAAATGATTATTAACAGCACTACTTACATAATTTAACAGATATAAAAAAAGTTTATGCCAATTTGTTTAAGAACAAAAACAAAACAAAGTAATAATAATAATAATAATAACGATAATAATAATACTACTACTACTACTAATAATAATAATACTAACTAGGTAAATATAGTTACCTTTTAACAATTTACAAGAAATTTAAAATGTGCAATTATTGAAAAGGATCAAAAATACATATGATGCACAAATGGAGGTGTCCTTAATTAAAACTTAATAAAATTTTATATATAATGATATGTCTAATCATGTTTCGAGATGCAGGTTTGTACCGTGTTTTTGCTCAGTGTGTAAAATCTGTGTATCCATTCATGATCTTCTGTGTAATTCAACGTGTATTCATGTTTTCCTGAACGAGGCACGCGCAGTTCCTCATGCATGGCTGGCTGGAGGAGGGAAAAAAGCGGCACAGGAGCCGCCGCATGTTGTTTGGGGATTTCGCTCCTAAACCTCAGATTATTGTCCCCTCAAGCTGCTTAGCGCTCCTTTATCGCAGGTTTGCGGGGGGAAAAAGATAGAACCGACATTAACAATTCATAAGAAGCGCCATTGTCGCGCATGAAGTCGCTGCCTCCGTCCGTATTATGCAACGTTTCTTCATGCTTGGAGAAAAAAAAAAACCTCCCCGGTGTTATCAGCTGCGAACACGCGGCCCTGAGCGCGCCCAGAGGCCGGACACCGAGCGCTCCGAGCGGGGGAGGCTCCCTCTGTTGGCTCGGTGCGCTGCTCGGATAAGCCCCGCATGAGCGAGAAGGGCTGGATGTGCAGAGAAAACACGCAGAGGAGGGATGCGGCTGCTTTAGCCACGCTGCAATCAAACTATTAATGTGCGGAGTTGGCCATTACGCAGGCTGTTTGGTTAATTAACGCAGGCACATGTGCGCAGCTGCCGGGCCACCTCTGTGACCTCTGAACCCGAAGAGCTGTGTTTAGGTGTGTAAAGCTGCAGAAAAACAAAGGCAGCGATCGGGCTTGTTTCGGGGGCTTTTGTGGAATTTGCTTGGATTATTTGGCAATATGGTTTTGTCCTTTACCATCTGATAACCGCTGTGACACTGATTTATTGTGGTGGCAGGTGCAAGGTCTGTTCATGTCTGACTAACACACACACACACACACACACACATCTGATCTAATGTGCACTTTGTTTTCTTGAGGGGGGATAAATTAGGAGGAACATATTAATCCAAATTCACCCTCAGAAAAATCACCTCAAATTTAATCAAATCATCTTTGGTGGTGGATGCAGAAAAAAGGAGCATTTTGTAGATTGTGGTGTTTATGATGTGCAGACTAAAAATAAAAAGAAAGTCCTCTTTTACAAATCCTGTATAATCTTTGTTCTCCAGACTAATGCTGCAACTAGCCATTATGTTGAATGAGGATTAATTGGTTTATTGTTTTTATGATTATTTAATTTGTGAAATGTAAAAACATGCCAATCGTGACTCCCCAGAGCCCAACATGGTGTCTTAAATAAGCTTTTTTTTTCAATCAATAGTGCAAAACACAAAGATATTTGACTCACAGTGATACTAATAAATCAAAATTAAAAAGAAAATCATCATATCAGAGAATTTAAAACAAGTGAATGTCTGGCATTTTTTCTTTACAGCTTTACTGATTAGCTGATTTCAGAATTATTGATGATTATCTGCTAATCAACTGAATTAAACAATTTACCAAATTCCCCCAAAAAACGGCAAAATAAATATCTGACCTTAAAGAAGCTGTTTGATGATGTTCACATGGCAAACAAATATTTTAAAAACACAGAAAACCATCTTATGTGTCACTTTGCTGTCTGTGTACGTGTGTATTTCATGTGTGTGTGTTTATGCGTGTGCATAGGTTTGGTTCCAAAACCGACGTGCTAAATGGAGGAAAAAGGAGAACACAAAGAAGGGCCCGGGGCGGCCCGCTCACAACTCCCACCCGACCACGTGCAGCGGCGAGCCCATGGACCCCGAGGAGATCGCACGCCGGGAGCAGGAGCGGGCCGAGAAGAAGAGGCGGAAACAGGAGAGGAAGCTGCTGAAGTCGCAGAACAAACTTCTGGCAGGTGAGAGCTTCCACACACCTGGAGGCTCGGAGAGCGACAGCGGGGTCTCCCAGTTCACCGACAGCGAGCAGCAGACGCCGGCCGTTAACGGGACTATTCACATCGAACTGCCAGCAACAAAGGGCGCCGGAGGACACCAAACTGAATCCAGCTGTGACCAAACACGACACGACTTCAGCCAACTACAAAACCACCAAAACCAAAGAACCATGGGAGAACCGGAGCAGGTTTCTCCAGGCAGCACGCACAGCTCCAGTCCTGGAGGCCCGAGGTCCTCGGCCCTGCAGAAACGCAACCCTTTCAGCGTGGAGAGCCTCCTCTCTGACGCCACGCCTCGACGGAAATCTCAGCTGGACTTCCCCTCGTTGCCCAGTCAGAGGACACTGGTGGGTAAAGGTCACTTCTTGCTTTACCCCATTACCCATCAGCCTTTGGGCTTTTTAGTGCCCCAAACAGCCCTGAAGGCCTCGCCGTGTCAGGACAGCAGCATCAACAGGCTCAGCCTGGGACAGAGGTGTGTGCCAAGCGAGGGCAGCCCTGCTCCCTCTGACCTCTCCAGCTTTGTCACTAAGCCTCTGAGCTCGGATCGTGTGGAGCGTAACACGCAGCATCACCACAGTCACATTAGCAATAGAGCGGAGGGGGCAGAGGCGGAGGAGTGTGGCGGAGACTGCGGTACTGGAAGACTCCCCGCTTCTCCTCCACCGAGCAGCGCGGCTCAGACGGCTCTGCCCGGGCTGGGCTCCACGCAGGCCACCGACGGCGGCGAGGAGAGGAGTTTGAAAGTTCGGACGGCGGAGGCGGCGTCCGACGGCTGCCAAGCTGCCGAGCCGTGCGCAAAGGAGAAGGGTGCAAGAGAGGAGCGAGCGTCTCCAGACCTCTCTGTGCGTCTCAAGACAAACACAGACTGTCAAGAAACACCCGGAACAGATGGAGAGGATGTCGATATGGACTAACACTTGTGAGGAGCAAACATAAACAAAGGACCAGGAACACCGCTCAGACTATTCAAACATTCCCAAAGCTCTGCTGAGACACTCGAAAACATATCAGGAATCAGGAGACTTAATTCTCATCTATTTTTTAATCATAATGTGTGATCAATCCAGATGGCCATCCCACCCAAAAAACAAACAAAAAAAAAGCTGTGGCCATCCTCATCTTCGGGCTTTAGGCCTCGACACCTTTAGAAGCAGGTTCTTTCTCCCTTTTTCTGGCGACCAACTTGTAACAAAAAAACATTAAAAAACAAAACAAAACGAGGCTTCAATAAACATCTTACACACAACAAAAATCCTCAGATATTGTACAAAAAACAAACAAACGAGAAAATGATATTTATATGTAAACATTTTGATAAATAAAGTTATTGTTTAAATTGAATCACTGTGTTTCCAGGGCTATATTGAGGTAAAAATCATTTTAAAAAAAGGAAAAAAGAAACAGGGGAGGGGAGGTTGCTGTGTGGCAGACCCTTGGATGATGGCGGCCTGAGTTTTGTCGTGTTACAGCAGATAAATCCCTCTTTTTTCCTCCTCTCCTCTCTCCCTCTCTGTGTTGTGAGCCGGAGCTGGGGCTCAAGTCCGTCTGGCTGTTTGTATTTATTGCTTTAACAAATTTATTCATTTGAAAGGCCGAGCTGGAATGAGGTTAGTGGCCGCGGGCTATAGGACCCTGCGCCTCCTGCTGAGTTTTGATATGAAAGTAATTATTTTCCCACTGGCTGCCGCAGGTCTGGAGGCAGTTTTTTTTTTCCCTCCTCTCTCTCTCTCTCTTTCCTTTTCCTCCCCTTCCTCCTTTCAGCCCAAAGGGTTATTAGACATTACCGATTTCTAGTGATATGGAATCACATAAACTTCCTACAATAATAGAATTAGCATGAAAGGCAGGGGTGTCAAATTGAAATGGGAAAATAATAGCCGCGCCAGCTGCATCGTGGATTGTGTGTGTGTGTGTGTGTGTTTGTGTGTGTGCGTGAGTGCGCATAGTCTATTGAGCGGGAGGAGGAGGAGGAGGAGATGGTGGTGGTAGATTCGTGGGGCGGAATTTTCATGAGCTGCCTCGGTTGTCAGACGGCCCTTGTAGTCGGCTATATTAAGATAGATGTTCGATGATATCCCTCATTGTTCTGTCGCTTATATTGATGTTGCTGCGTTATCGCCCTATTGATCATGTGTCGCACATAATAGGACAGGCGCGCGCCCGGCCCGCCCGCCTGCGCCTTTTTTTTCTTCCTCTTCTTCTTCTTTTTGCTTTTTTTTTTTTTTTAACAAAAGCGCCTGGGCCCCCTCGTCATTTGTTCTAATAGGACTGTGAGTCCCTCGGGGTGGGTGAGGAAAAGGGTGGGAGGGGGGATAGATAAAGATATAGGAGAGAGAGAGAGAGGAAGAGGAAGAGGAGGGGAGTGATGCGCCATGCTTGTATTAATATGTTTTTTTGACCAATTGTTGGCTGAGTTCAAGAGAAAGACAGATAGAAAGTGAAGGATGGATGAATTGGACATGTTTAGGGGGGCAGAGGTGGGAGAGATGCGCGTCGTCGTGCGTCTCACGGGTGGAGAGGTCGTGCGTAAAGGTGGTTCAGCAGGAAGGAGGAGAAGGAGGAGAAGAAGTGTGTTTAGCTGGTGAAGTGTAAACGCCACCAATTCCCCCGGAAAGTGAAATCCCAATTATTAAAACCATTAATTCTGGCGGAGGAGCCGTGTTGACAGCCCGGCTAAATATCCCTGATCCCTCCCGGTCACCTCGCCTTTATTTGCAAATAAATTGAGGGGGATCCGAGGGACAGAGAGCTTTACTTTGCTGCGCCGACCCAAAATGAATTTCCGTGCCTGAGTCCCTTTAATAATATTTACATAATTTTCGCTCGGTGACTCTGCTATTTGCGCGGCTGGAAGCGGGGAGGCTTATAGGAAAATAATTAGACAAGAGGACGAGGAGGGAGCGAGCGGTGAGGAACAGCGGGGGGAGGACGGGTTAAGACCGGAGCTGAACACTAAATTCCCAGACAGCTAAAATCAATGAAAGTAATAACCCTATTATTTAATTCATAAGGACATTATTTTCCCATAAGGCCTCCGGAAACGTCCCCTTCGACCGAAACAATCACATTAAATCGTTCATTCCGCCTGCGCTCTGTGAAATTTCTACTTTTATTCTCTCTCTTTTTTTGTGAGGGAGGGGGGCGCTTTATTATAATCGGTTAGTTTCAAGAGTGCGATTAATTAGAAAATATAGGTCTGATCTCCCTTCAGCATGAGGCCCTTACAATGTGTGTGTGTGCAGACCAATTGAGAGAAAGGGAGGGAGGAAAAAAGCGCCTTTGTTGGAGATTTGAGACGTTTTTCCATCCAAAATAATCAGAAATCAACTGAAAAAACAGGCTGAACATGCGACTGTCAACAAACTTTGGCTTCTTGTCAACAGAGGGGACACCTCTGACCCCTCACAGGCGTTTAGAGAAGAAGTAAATGACCACATATCTCCAAGCATCTCTCTCCATCTTGTTTATTTAAACTCAGTAAATCAGGAAAGCCTCTGATATAAGTCTGCAGCTTCACTGGAAATAATGCATGTTAGAGGTGGAGGTTTAACAGATTACAGGCCTTAATATGAGCCATCACATTGAGTTTTTTTGGACACCGTTTTGTTTTTTTAGCATAAAGAAGTCACTTTTTACTTTGCATAATGAGTCTTTTAAGTCTTTAAGCTGCACAAACACGCGCCAAAACAAGAAACTGTACTTTTTTGGTACATTTCGTGGAAGAAAAGTCCTTCATGTCTGACTTTAAATGGAAAAAAACGAGATCCACCTGACCACTGATGCACTTTTTTAAATCAACCAGTCTTCTTAGTTCAGAGGCGTGAAACAGTGAGTGAACTCTGAGTGGATGCTGGTGAGTCAATGAGAGAGAGACAGATAAAAAGAGAGACAGAAATAAAGAAAAGAGATACAGGAGAGTTTCGGTGGCACCAACACAAACCAATCGATCAAGCCTGGACCCCCCCCCCCCTCACCTCCTCCTCCCCCCCTGCTGTGTCCGTGCCGCTCATGCATCACACTTTATGAATTCAATTTCAACCGGGAGAAATTTTCAATTTGAGCGCGCGATCATTACCGCGTGGGGGGATAGCGTAAATTGTTTTTGCTCTATTATGCATTCGGACGCCATCATTTTTCTTTCTAATTACCGAGGTGTCAGCGCGGCCTGTCACCCGGGCGCTGATTTTCAATTTAACTGATCATCATACATTCATTTTCCCATTTGATAAATCTGCTGCGGAGACGCGGCCGCCATGCCCGGAATATTAAGCGGCGGCGGGGCGCGGTAATGGGGGGATGTGTATGCGGCAATGAGCGCGGATCAGCCAGCTAATTTAGCACCTTCCACATTCCCCGTCTCCATCCCCCATTTCCAATTCTCAAGAGGAGGCAAGAGAGGAGGAGGAGGAGAAAAAAAAGAGGAGAGAGTCCAATGGCTGCCTAACCTCCAAGAGTGAAGAAAAAAAAGCCTGAGGTTAGAAAGAATCAGAGAAATAATGTCAGAGGAGAAGAGAAAGTCCTCCAACCCGCCTTGTTGTTTTTTTTCTTTCTTTCTTTATTTAGAGGCAGGATTAATTAACGCTAATTGAGTTCTTCAATACGTGTTATTCTTATTTAATAGAAACAAATTAATTATCAGACGTAATTTCAAGAACTTATTATAACAACCTCCTCTTCTCTCTCTCTGTCTATTCACACACACACACACTGACTCTCCATCACCTCCAGAGTCAATTAGCAGCTTTTGTCATTAAGTTAAGGCCTCTTTGGCGTCTTTATGGCAGGCAGGACTGGATCCGGCTCCGGGCCTGCAGCCAACATCAGGCACCAAAGAGCCTCTGTGAGACTCAGAAAGTGGTGATATGCTGATTTGAAGTGGGCCTGAATCCCATCTAACAACACTACTGGGCTGTTTTTTTGGGGGAAACAGACTGCAGTATGGAGATTTTATTTAAAAATCAATATAATATTAATTTATATGGAAAGTCTGTGGTGCAAATATTCCATCTCACCCAGTATCAAAGATTTATTGTGAAATATTTTTATTTGTTGTCAGTTATAAACCTAATTTTTAACCGAAAACGTCTGGTCTTACACTGATTTAAAGCACTTAATAACTTTAAGCATAATTATTATTATTATAATTATTATTTTTTTAATTTTATATGATTTATTATTATTATGTGAGATGTGGATGAAAGGTCTGAAAAAATTGACCTAAAGAATACTTTTTTTTTCTATTTTTCTTCTTCCAGAGTGAACCTAAGCATTTTTTCTTAAATAAAAGTATAATGTGACAGGTTTAACCAAAAAAAAAAATAAAATTAAACCATGCATTTAGGCTATTTTAAGTCACTCAGGCCTCAATCAAATATATTAAATAAACCAGAAACAGCTGATTGCTAAACTTTTTCAAATCCATTTACACCTACACACTGAGGAGGGGCTTAATTTTATAATGAAACATAAAGTTAATAAAAAATATCAGAAAAATAACAAACAAGATACTTTATTAGTCCATCAGCCAAAACTACAAAGCATTCTGTGTTTCTTTTTCACATCTGAAAAAACTGCAGCTGGTTTATTTTTAATCTTGATGTTCTGTGAGAGTTCAGAGGAGCTAAAAAAAAACCCCAACATACTTAATAATGTTTAATCACCTCCATACTTTTCTTAATTTGATCATAATCACCTATAAATATGATTTTAACTTGAGAAAAAGTCACATGACTTCGGTTTTGGGGTCTCAGAGGAGTGTGGATGTAAATCATCATTAAGCACAATGAGCTTTGGTTCTCACCTCCCAAATAATACGTCTATCTGGATTTCTGTTATTGAGTTTTATGGCTCTCTGGAGTCTAATCGGCCCCTAAAATAAGCAATGTCACATTTAACTGTCTGCGATTGAAAGGCTTTTTAAAATATATGTTTCTTTGTAAAGCTCACGTAAGATAAAACAAGAAATCATACACATATTTGGTGTATTTTGTCCCTTATATAAAAGGTGCAGGCTCAGTTTGTGGCAAAGGTCACCACTTCAGCAGGACATACTTTTTTTTTTTTTTTTTTTTTAACATTTTGGGGTTTTGATGAGGTCAGGGAATTTAATTTATTAATTTAAATAATTAAAAATGTTTGATTCTGCTGTTATTATTGATCATTTTCACACATTTTTTGAAGCCCAAACAATGAGGAAGTGGGAAAAAAAGCTGTGTCAACACACACAAGATCCTTTCTAGATGCTGACACACACACACACACAAATGAGCCCACCGTGTTTAAATGCCAATAAGTACAGTCAGGAGCAGTGTGTGTGTGTGTGTGTGTGTGTGTGTGTGTGTGTGTGATGAACGTTTACGGGCACAAAGCAGCTTTGGTGTTTTCTTTTTGTGTGTGTGTGTCGTGTTCTTTGTTTCATTAGCCCGGTGGTTGTAATAAATGCCAACGAGCCAACGGGATAGATTTTAATTAAGTCGGTGAGAGATGAGTGGAGTGACACAGAAAGCGGGGCAGGGCGGAGGTGTGTGTGTGTGTGATGGTGAGTGTCTGTGTGTGGAAAGAGAGAGATGGAACTGGAGGGGGGGGGGCAGCTTTTCAATAAATCGGTTCGCTCAGGGGTTAGTCGGTGATTTCCTCGGCAAAGTGTTGTGGCCGAGCAGGACTCGCAGTAATTTGGTTGATAAATCAGCGCGCAGCCCGGCCGGTCGGTTCTGTGCGTGATTTATGCGTTACCCGGGGGTCGTACACAGGCCCGTGACAGTCCAGGATGAATTGACCGGGAAGCCTGCGCGCTCCTAATGAGCGGGTGTTATTTCGCACACACACCTCTCCCTTTAAAAAAAAAAAAAAGTGAGGAACGAGCCTGGCATGCGACCCCTCCTCTCCTCATCCCACTGTGCCATCCCCGAGGTGCCTCATTGATTCACCATCAGAGTTAGACACACACACGCATATAAAGGGATGGGAGATAGTATATATATGTGTGTGTGTTATTTATCTACAGTGTGTGTGAGACAAATTGTTCGATAGAGGTCTGGCACCAGCTGATTGGGGTTAACTGAAGCGTGGAGGTGACAGACACACGTCCACACAAAAGAGGGATTCAAACACAAAACTGTTTCATCAGATATTGATCATCTGCGCCTTATTGGTTAGGTCTCACACACACACACACACACACACACTTTAAAAATGCTCTGATGGAGTCACAGAGGAATAAAGTAATACCAAGTGAGAGAAATACTCCACTATTAATGATTGTTAAGAGACATAAAGTGGGAATACTCGAGTAACGTGAAAGTATTCTCATAATGCAAAGAGAAAATCTGATAGTTATGATGTATTACACACATTAAACATGATCCTGTTGGACTCACAGTACAGGCAGGGAAGGATAACGGTAGAAATACTCCATTACTAGTAAAATCTGTACTGAAAAAAGAGAGTGCATAATAATTAGTCTATAAATAGACTTTATGCAAAGAGAAAAGTCTGATTGTTATGTTATTACACATTAAACATTAAACTGTTGGACTCATATTACAGGGATGGTTGCAGGAAAAGTAATAATAAGTGGTCTAAATACTCCATTACTAGTAAAAACTCCTGTATTGAACAAAGATGTACGTAGTAATTAAATAGTAAAAATAGACTTAAATTCACATTATGGAAAGAGAAAAGTCTGATTGTTATGTTATTATACATTAAATCATTGTATTATCACTGATTATTACTGATGCTCAAATATATACGTTTAGCTGGTCGAGGGAAGTCAACTTATTAAAAGACATAAAGTGGGAATACTCAAGTAAAGACTCACAGTACTAACACAAGGTAGAAACACTGGAAATATCAAAATGATTATGTGATTGTGTTATCATTACTGGTGCTTTAGCTGCTCAATGGGAAGCTCATGTTTGTATCTATAATCACAAACTGCACAGTTTTAAATAAGGAAACTTATTATACTGCATAAAATGGGAACACTTTAGTACAGAGAAAGTACAATAGTAAGTGCACGGTACTTGAGTAAAGTTACTTATTGAGCTATTAATACTGACACCTGCATGTACAAGCAGTATTTTATTGCTGCAGTTGGTCCAGGTATAATTATTGTATATTTCCTGCTGGTTCTACATGAAACAGTTCATTTTACATGATTTGTTGATGTTTTTTTCATCTAAAATCTGAGTTAGCAAAGTAACAAAAGCAGTCAGATAAATCTAGTGGAGTAAAAACATTTAGTTAGTACAATGGAAATACTGGAGTTTAAACAGGTACCATGTAATTGTACCTGAGTGTGAGAATAAAGCTCAAAGTTACCTTCCACCACCGAATATATCATTTTATATTGGGGATTATAGATGTTACCTTTGCAGCTGATCGAAGCTGAGCTAATGTTGGATGGTTTAATCAATAACAGGGCATCATATTTTATTAGCTTGTGTATAAAATCTTAATATTCAAAGTAAATATACCTTTCAAAACATGTAGGCGATAGTATTCTCTCTCTGAAATGGAGTGATATAGAAGTAAAGATTATCATGAAAGTGGAAGTACTAAAGTTAAATACAGATACTTAAACTTTATACTTTGGCGTAGTACTTCAGTAAATGTATGCTGACTTCTTCCTCCCCCCTTATTGGCTCCACTCAGCATGGGGACAACACAGAGGTCATATTTGACATAAAGGGTGATTTACTGAACCCCAGTAAAAAGTTTCCAACAGCATAATTGTTTAGTTATGTGTCCTCAGTTCAAATCAAACCCCAACAGTGCTGACTCAGTTGTTTTTTTTTCTTTTTTAGCTCTTATGCTTATTAACCTGTAGCTGAGAGGCCACCTAACCTGGAAACTGGATTAACAGTGATTGGACTGAATAATTCATGATCAATTTCAAAATACAATTTTAAAGACATGGAAAAAAAACCTCTCTCTGTGCAATAAGCTTGCTTTAGCAGAGCTGAATGTGTGGTGTCGTATATTTTTAGGTCAACGCTATTTATGCAGCCGATATGGAAGTATTTTTACTGTTAATGGCTCCGGGATGTGAACCTCAAATAGCACGGGAGAAAAATCACTTTTAAAATGTCTCAACTGATTATTTTCAGCGTTGGCGTTACAAACGCTGCGTGCGGGCAAACCGCTGGATTCATGAAGACATTTATCATGATAGACAGGTTTATTTGCAAAGCCACAAACGGCGCGCATGGACCTCAGGTGAGAGACTCAATGTCAAATAGAGAGAACGACTAAATATTGAGGTTATTTCTGCAGCCAGAGGACAAAAATTGTTAAGCATTTTATTCACGTTCCAAACAATCGCCGTCTTTGTGCTTAAAAATGTCAATTTCAGGCCTGATTATCGAGGCTCCCTCGTTGGACACTTTATCTTTAAATGAGATCTGTTATAAACTACACATTTCTCTATAGATTAAACAAACAGCCAATTAATGTACAAAACGACACAGGGCATTTAACTCAGGTAGGAGAGGAAATGTTTGCATGTTTTATTGATCATTCTGGGTGCAGTGAAGGAGGTGTGTGTCCCTGAAGTTACATATTATGCTAATAAGCCGTCCAGCACTTCTTAACACCAACAACAGCTGATAATGAACTGACCTAAGAAGTATTTAGCTAAACTTGACAACAACAGTCGCTTGGTAGGTTGGTTAACAGGTAAAATACTAATTAAATGGTATAAGTCAGTGTAAAACTCAGAAATTAGCTCTTATATGTTCTCCTCCTTCATGTCAGTTTTGACACCTTGGGAAAAAAAAGAATATTTGAGGCATAAGTTTGCTTATTTTTCTCAGTTTCCATAATTTGTGGGCTTTGTGGGATATTAACAAGAAGTATAATGTTACAACAACTTGAGTTGGCCTATGGTTGTTTAAATTTGGTATTAATAGTGTACCTGATTAGCAGGCTCTGTTTGCAATACACCAGTCATAAGGACATCTTCATGATTTCCACAAAAGCTATTGGATGTTTATTCCTGAAGGACATCGGAGATAATGTCATCGTGTAATCTGGAAATATGTGTATCAAGCCAATCAAAACCTCTGCTTAACAATAATCTAAGCCACAACCTTATTTTTTTAGTTTTGTAATTCATCTCACTACCAAACACAAGGAAATATATCAGCCACATGTTAAGTTTGCAAAAATAAAAAAAGGGCCAGAGTCCAGAAGAGGTTCACATTTCTTCAAGTCTGTCTTAAAACAACCTTTGTCCCCATCCTGGACACTGCAGTCTCCTCAGAAAGGCCCTTTGTACAGACACGTACAGACATGAGGAATAATTACAGCCACTAATTAGTTTTTCAATGCACAACTTATCTTGTGAGAGTTGTTTTAAGACACAGCTGAAAAAATATGAACCTTGTTGTTTGTGACTTTATCCTTTAAGTGTAAGACGGCTGATAGTTCACACTTACAACAAGTGTCAAACCAGCAAGAAAAGCCGCACTGTCAAACCTTTGTGCTCGTCTGTGGGTAAAAAGAACAGTCTCAAACCAAACAGAGAAGATAAATGGTACAATGAGACTAAAACAGGCAGTGATGTGATCTTATATCGTGTCGCACCTTCTGCTCTCTGCTCTCAAAGGAAAAAGTCTCTCCTGTGGAGCATGACATTTCCCAACAGCAGCAGAAAGGCTGAGAAGATGTGAATCTGTGTGTCCGTGTTGTTTATGCAGGGCCACAGCATGAAGTCACCCTGACATATAACACGCGGCATCGTCACTAAAGGACGACAACCACTCGTTTTATTGTGTTACAGGTCACCGGGTGTGTATGATGTTTTGCTCTGACCTTCTGCTTCAACTTTAGAGGAAGCTCTGCAAATTGTTTCAACATTAAAAGTTCACGACTGCTCATAAGTCTCACAGCACAAACCACCAATACGTTTTTTTTTCCCTGTTGTCGTCCATTCAGCAAACATTTGTGGTATCGTAGCCTAACCTAACAGTGTTCCCGAGTCTGACCCCGAGCGTGTACTTTGTGATTGTGGATCAAATCTGTGTCGTCGTCGGTTCCCCTCTCTCATTCCTGACTAAGCACACAAACTCCCACAACACTTATCCTTGTGAAAATTGAGCGAGTTGGCTCGATGCCCCTGCTGCTGAAAATAGAGGGAGAGAAAATGATCTACACTGGAGCGAAGATTTCTGTTTAATTCGTGCATCCTCACATGCTGCTCATTTTGTTGAGGAAAATAAGAGATCTATCCATCAATCCATCCATCTATCCTTGTTATTTATTCATATTTACACAAGCAGAGGCCAGAGACTAAAACTACCACTGGAGCCCTCACAACCTTTGCCTGAAACCTTTTCAGGTGAGTCGTCAGTAACGTGTTGGAAAAAAAGATGATTCATCGACAAAAAATTAAAAAGGTACAAATGTGGGCCTGTAAAAAAACATTCGGAAGTCACCACAAATGCCAATGAGCTTTAAATCACGAAACCTGACATTGCGTTTGCCCACGTCTCTCTAATTGTGGGCTGAAAACTCAAAAAATTCGATGATTTAAATGAGTTCACTTGAACCAGCAGCTGAACTCGACGCTGCAGCAGGGGAGGCCTCTGAAAGCTGCAGGCTGGAAAAATCTCAACTTGGGGCCTCATTAGAGCTTTAAAATGTACCAGTACTACATTCAATTACTCTTTTAAATACAGTTTTCTTACTTTCTAAGGACTAGCTAAGAAAAACTGTGCTAAACATTAAACGTTGGCTCATGTCATTGAAGGAAAACAAATTTTAGAGTTCAAAACTACAAAGAAACATGACGGGTGGTCATGTGCAACCTCTTATATTTCTACTTATTGACAATATGTTTACTTTGTTTTATGAGCTTCTAAGTTCCTGATATTTACTGAATCTGTGATCTGAGTGTTGTTCTGCATTGTGATAAAAGTTGTAAGAGACTAAATCACAAAGTTATATATACAGTTATAGTTACAGTTATAAATACAGGCATACGTGCTACCTTTCTTGCCAGTGTCATAGTGAGAAATCTAGTTGTTTATATCTCTGAACAATTAGCATTTATGCTTTAAAGCAAGAACGACACAAAGATAAACGTCTGTCTGTTCACGGTCATGATTTCACCATAATGATCTGTTTCATCTGACGCTTCTTATTGAGTCGGTTACGAAAGAAAATTGTGTTGTGTTGAGGTCGACTAAAATACTCCACTTTAGGATTGTTATGTATCCGTAGGCCTGTCAGACCGTGCAGATTACGGCAGATAAGACAGTTTATTTTTTTCATGTCAGTAATGACGTTTTGCAGGGTGGTACATTATCTCTACATTATCTTGTATGAGCGCAGAATCTACAGCTTTTTCATTATCTTATCATCTATCGTTTTATATATGGATATGGTCTGATAATATGTACACACCAGTACACCGAGATGATTGAAAAACATATTTTCTCTATTTAGTTTTCTCTATTCGACGTGAAAGAAATGACATAACATGTTCGTCACGTGTTTGCAGGCAGTTAAACAGCACGTCGCCTGTAAAGCTTTGAGGTGGTTCGCTCTGATTCATCCAGGAGACTTGAAGTATCTCTTTTCATTTAGTGGCTGCTGCAGACTAACCTGCACTCCACAACAGTGGATGGGCTAATTTAAGCTGAAAGCCATCATGCAACTAATTGGAAAGATGATAAGTGGGCTTTCATCCGCCCGGCTCGCGGATTCAAAAGAACAACATGTACGTCCTGCCGGTTACCACTAAACTGTATTTATGATTTAAAAGCGAAGCCTCTTGTTTTTAGATTTGTTTTAGTGGGTCTTTTATAACATGTTGAAGGATGTTTTGACATTTGTGTAGTGACTTCTTGTATTTGCTATGTAGAACTATGTGTTTTTTTATGGCGACGATCAATACAATCAATACTAAATATTGGTTGTAGCTGCCTTCCCGAGCACTGAGGAACTTTTTACGCACTTCATCTTGTTTTTTGGCCTTTAGTCCACAGTGAACTCCTTATAGCATCAGATCTGCACTACAAATAAATTACTAACATTTTGCTCTCAGGTGTATTCAGAGCAGCTGACAAACATTTCCGTCCACATTTTGCCTTCATCAGTTCAAATGTCATCACACAGAAAACAGGCAGGACCAGGAGAGCTGATAATGACACATCACAGCCACTTCAATAGATAAAAAAAAAAAAAAAAAAAATAGACGTGTGAATTTATCACATGTGAAACACATTTCTCAAATATTTCACTGCAACTTTAGGACGTGATGTAAGAGCATGTGGTGTTGATATATTTCACAAGTGAAATGTGAGACACCACATATGAAAATGTGCAACTGAATGTAAAATGCTTGACTTCATTACGCGTGAAACTGCATTTTGCCTGTAATGAGGTGACACAGAGGCACATTTTACATCAAATAGCATATGTAGAAACATGAACTCATGAACTTTTCCCGTCAGGTGGACAAATAACAATACAAGGTGTCTGCTAGCAAAGTGGTTCAGATGCATCTCTAATAAAAACACTGATTCTGGAGCTCCTCATTCAGACTGTGCAATCATAAAATAGTGAATCGCTACTGAGACATGGTGAGATAATATTAACAGCAGCTGATGTAAATGGCAAATTCAGTTTGATTTATATTCTAAATGGCATAAACTGGTGCTTTAGCTCAATGTCTCTTATGTGTTGCTGTGTTTTCCTTGTGGGACGGTGGCTGAAAAGCTGCTGATATGGTGCTGGTGCATCAAATACTTTGTTTAATTTTCTCTTTCTGCATGACACACAAAATTATTTTCTGTAGAGAAATATTATTTCCGTCACTACGGTGTGAAACCGGTTAGGCACAAGGTATGGATAGTCATGTACCAAATCCCAGAGGGTGGTAATCCTCGAATTTTAAAAGAGTTTTGAACACGCAGCTAAAGCCACCCTTAAGTAGAGTCTCCAGATGCGACTGTTTGTAAATCTGCCAGTTGGAAAACATTATGGACGTCTATAGAAATTACAGAAGACTCAAAATCTCATCAACAGAGAGCGCAGGACAAACAGAGATTTGCTTACACCGTGTGGAAAAGTCTGCGTGTGCTAAAGGAGCAAGGGCATTTCCATATCCCCAAAAAGGCGGAAAAATCTATTAAACCAAAGAATTAAATACTTCATCTGCCAGATCCCAGCGCGCACATGCCAGCAGTTTGTATTATAAACGCACCGGTAGTTGAAACTTTTGTTTTACTCATGTGCGCTAATCTCCACCCTATCCTGCTCCTACTATAATTTTGTTAGACTTTTTCATATTTATTTAATAAACGCCCACAGTGCAAACTGTAAGTTTGTGTGTCGAGAATTAATGGGAAAAGCCCCAACTGTTAAATCGTAAAATTTGAATGAGAAAGTTCCCATGTAATGCATATCAAACATTTATTAAAGCCACGCAGAATAATTGAATTGTTCTGCTGGTCTAGGTCTGATTTGTTTAACTAAATTCTTTGGCTGTCGGAGTGTGATACAAGATTTCCTGCAAATTCCATTAAAGACACAGGTATCTTTTGTGTGTTTGCGCATCTCCAGTACATATAGGCGCTTTTTTCATCCTTCTCTCTTCTTCTTCTTCCCTATCTGAGCCCCGGCTCTGTCACTGCTTATCCACATCTTCACCGCTTATCTGCATCGAGCCCCTCAGTGAGATTTCAACCACTGTGACATGCAGTGAAAGCAGAGGCTGTCAGTCAGCTGTGGCAAAGAGATTGAAATCAGAGACGGAGGGGGAGAAAAAAAAGAGGGGGGAGGAAGAACAAACCAAAGGGAGAGGGGAAAAAAGGCAAAGTTAATATAATTTCATTTTTGACCCCTCGTGACAGGAAGCAGCCTTGATATACGGCGAGCGTATAGAAGCTGAATGCATTAAATCAGCTTCTTCAGCTCATGTAAATGTCAGCTCGTGTATCCCTGCAAGAGAAAAATACAAACACATCTGGGAGAAGGCCCGCTCCAACTTATTGGGCTGATTATTAAGTAAAACTTATAATGTCAGCCTCACATATACACACACAATGAAAGCACATCTCCCAAACACAAGCACGCACACACACACACACACACACACACACACAGTAGCCTGGGAGAAACTTTGTGTTTTAGTAAGCTAAGTTTCACACATTGACTGGAGGTGTCCTTGCTTTCTACTGGTGTAATTATCACTCTGGGAAAAGTGTTTCATTAGGAAAGCTCCTCTTTCAGACACATTACTCACAGAGGGCTGGACACAGACACCCTGGACAGCACGCGCGCACACACTCGACACACACACTTACTTGCGCGCACACACACACGATCCAAGTCTTTAATTCGTCACCCCTCATTCTTGTCCTCAGTCCGATCTGTTTTTCTGCACTTCTTCGCACCTCTTCCTGTTCATCTTCCATATTCTTTCTTTTGACTCCTTTAACTCAAAGATCCTTTTTTTTTTAACCTGTCATCTATTAAAACTGCCACCAACCAATTAAACTGAACTAAGACATGTTTTTTTAACTGGTCTGAGCACATTTTGGTGTCTAATTGCACTAATTCCACTTTCGCTGAACTCGATTTTTTTTTCAAACCACCCTTCAAGCCCTCCTCCATCATCTCCCTTCCCTTCCTGTATCCTAACCCATCATCCCCCTATCTGCCCTTCCTCTTCCTCCTCCTCCTCCTCCTCCATTCACTTCCCCCGCTGCCCTCTCTCTTGCTCGGGAGGCCCGCAGGTCTGCAGGTTAATGAGTCGTGAAGTGTGAAAACTTCCTGAGACTCAACCAGGGCTAAATGTCGTTTCCAGATGTGACTCTACAAACGTCTGGATGTCCGCTTGAAATGAGTTAGAGAGGTGTGGGTGGGGCAGTTTTTGAGGGGTTGAAAAGGAGAACATGGTGGCACAGAGAGGTAGTGCATTAGAAAGGAGGGAGAATTAGAGAAAAATTATCTGAAAATGTGTGAGGAAAGAAAGAAAGAGAGAAAAGAGGACTATAAAGAAGCAGACTTTAGGATTATTAAATTCATGCACTGTGTGAACAAGTGTGTGTGAACAAGTCACTAATAATTGAAAAACTTGTGCTTTTTGGTGCTCTTGAAGATTTTGTTTCTTTAGCAATGATTAAAAACATGTTTTTCTTCTCTCTTGTCTTTCAGGTTTTCCTGGGAACATGTCAATAAGTTAAAAAAAGAAATAATGAGATCTGAAAATAAAATAATGGCCACAGAAGTCTTTTATCATGAAAACAGCCGTGATTGGACGATTGGTTCAAAACAACCCTCACCCCCCGACATTCGCAGTTGGTGGAGGGGTAATAATAGTTGCTGGTTATTCTAAACCTATTAATAAACTATTAATAAAGTCATTAAAAGTTTATCCATTTCACAACTCTGGAATAATCTCTTGCTGATCTGAATGTTCGAAAATAACAAGACTACTATTTTGGCACAGCGGTGAGTTTTCTGAAGGTATATTGTTTGCCATCTTAGGTCAGCATGTTGGCTTACATCTGCTAAATAGCACAAAACACAATGGAGATGATGGTTTTGCAGCAATTTTGTATACAAATTGTCCAAATTATTGGACAAACTGGAATTTTTTGACCTGATGATGCAAAGTCTGAGGATCATCAGCGTTAATTTAATTCAGTCACAGGAGAACATGGGTGTGCGTTTGAGACGTTGTTATAATCCATCCCATAATTGTTCAGACATCCTCATGGTGTGCTCGAGGAAAAGTCAGAGCATCATTAAAGTTAGCAGGATTCATCCTCTGGGGATGACGAATGTACAAAATTTCACAATAATCCATCCAAAAATGGTTCAAATGTTTTAGTCTGGACCAAAATGGAGGGCTGACCAACAGAACGTCTCACAAAATCTCCAGTGTGGGAAACAGGCTCAGTACTCTGATGCATCTAAAAGGCACCGGCCAAAACACTGATCATCACACAATGCACATCTGCAAGCGTGCATGCGTGTGTGAATTTGTATATATGCGTGCATGTGTGAGTCCATGTTTGTATGGGTCTATAATCTGGCGTAAATAATGACATCTCTGTCCCTCGTCTTCACCGGTGCCAACTCCACTAATTATTTATTTTTGGCCGCTGCGAGGGTGTCAAAGCTTACACTCCTGCCTCTAAAAAACTGTCGTCCCCTCTGCCTTCCTGGCAGTGAGGAGCAGTGATGGGGTGTATTGGAACTATTATATTTAATTATAATCTAACATCATTCATTATCTTTAATTTTCCTGTCCGACATATTATCCCAGATACCTCAAGTGATATTCAGCCAGACACACTGTTTTGGCTTCATCTGCTGAAATTTTGAGATATCCACCCTTGAGATCGAAGAAGAAGAACGAAGGTGTTTACGGTGATCAGATCATCGAATAATACATTTCAAACATGCTGCTGCTACTTTGGACAGTTTTCATGGGGACTATTTCTTTGACAGACAGAAGATTCATGGAAAATTGTACATAAAGAGGTCTGTGGATTATTCTGAGAATATAACTTTTTTTTTATGTGGTGAGCATGAACTGAAATTCAATTTACTCCATTGTACTGGGTTGGAAGCAGAAGATATCTGAAAATCTCAACAGATAAAGCCAAAACTGCACAGCTAGACTGTAATTTAGGTGAACCGACCCATAAAGCTCACTATTTGAATTCATCATCCTTCCCTCGATCTCTCTCTTTTGCCTCCTCTCTTGAAGAATGATATTTTTTTATGCACAGCTTCCAGCACGAGTTCAGTATAGTTCATTGTCATATGCCAGATTTATGTTCATATACATCTGAATCTATCAAAATAAACACCAGAGCGACACTAAGATTGACTGATCAACCCTTTCAACACATTCTGCAAAACTCCACATCACCTGTAATGACAACATATTTTGACATTCTTGATTTCTTTAATATCTGCAAATGCCAACTATAGTGTGGTGAACTTAGACTCCAGTAAAACACTACGTTAAAAATATGGATATTTAAAAGCAGATATTGTTTGCAGATGACTGTCTCCTCTTCGCCACAACTCTTTTCTTTCCAACTTGCCACACAGACTGAACGTGCGCATTGAATGTAAAGTGCTTTGATTGACATTTTGATTGGCATTTTAGAGCTTTAAAACAAACGTGTTCATGTTATCAGCATCTTTTGCCCACAGTAATTCCACTGGCACGTTTTCTTTTCCCATCTGCGCCCTGTTATTTTTGTTTTTGCCATAATTCATATCAGTTATAATTACACTCACAGTAAATGGCAGAGACCTGGTGATACAGTGAAATCAACGTGGCAAAGAACGCCGGTGGTCAGAAAGTCACGCAGGTTGTTAACAACTGCAATCATCTCTGAGAGAAAACCACACAAAATCATATCAAAAATAGTGAACATGATTTTACAGGCCGGGTTCAAATACAAACACACACTGAACAGCAGCGATACGAAACAGTGGAGTGGGTGGAGTTCAAGCGGCCCAAACTTAAACCAATTAAATCTGCGGGCAGTGATCGACAGGAAACAGACAACGCGCCGCCTCAGTGAGAGCGGCTTTAAAAAAGTAAATAATTCAAGTCATCAGCGGAAATGTGCCGTCATCTATTTTTCATTTGGGTCAACAAATGGCATTTCCAACGACGCTTTGTCTCTCTGTTGGCGCGTTTCCACTTATGAATAAATGTTTGTGTTTGCATGTGGGTGTGATTTAAGAGACTCTCCACGCTCGTCAGAGAGTGTGATTGAGCTCTGAGGGGTTATGAGGGGAAAATAAGTTGAAAACAGGACAGAATCAATACCATTTACCCAATAGCCTCGTATTGTGTGTGTGTGTGTGTGTGTGTTTCCCTTTGTTGTGTGTGTGTGTGCGTATGTTTTCGAGCGTGCCTGTGTGTGTTTACCTGAAGTGTGACTGCATTTAACGTGTCAAGTTGAGGAAAAACAACCAATTGCCTCTCAGCACACGCTTTATTGACCAGTGGAACACACACACACACACACACACACACACACACACTGCAGGCATATTGACTGGTTGGAGGGAGAAACAGGTTTAAGGCAATTAGAGTAGTGTACTTTCCGCCAGAAACCCACTATGATCCGTTTCACTGCAGTTAGCCAACTACCCCTAAAGTGTGACTAATATTACATCAATGGAAGAAAGTGAAGCGAACACAGCTGCTGTATTGTTGTCATTATCACGACCGCGGCATACCAGAAAATTTAACCTTTTTTTTTTCTTTTAGAGAGATTATGTGGAGTACAAAACGAGCACATGTACAAACCCACACTCATTTCATCTCAAAGCGCTTTTCCACACCGAGTGCGGGTGCAGCGTGTTGAGTGTGTTGTGTTCTCCTCCAGTCTGAATGACTTGGTGGTTTACGAAGGCAAGCAATGTTGTGCTTTTGGAAAATTCATCTACAGTTTTTTTTTTTTTTTTTTTTAAAGCCAAAGTTATTGTTTTAAAATGAAAATTCATCTGTGAGATAAGCTGGTTTACTGAAGTACAGTCAAAGCAATTAAAGGATGCACATTACAGTTTCTAAGAGACGGGGTTGCATCACATTACGTCAGAGCGGCAAGGCCAGACTGAGTGGATTTCTACACTATCTGGCCACATTTTCTTTAATTTGGCAGTCAGATGGTGTTGTGTGGCAGTATTTCAATTTAATCAGATATAATTATGTTTTTTAGTCAAAGTAAAGAAAAACATTTTTTTGGTGTTGTTCTTTAAGTAAAGTAAACTAATGGAATTTTCATTACTGTAACCAAAACGTTGCCTAATTATAATGATAAAACAGAAAAATGGAGTACCAAACATTTTATATATAGACATATAAAAACTTATGACAGAGAGTTCAAAGCTCTGATTCGGGTATTTGATCTCAACCAAATCTTGCAACGCTGCGTCAGAATCAATGTGATTATATGTACGTAAAAGTATATTTTATAAAGTAGCTTTTTCTAAGCATTTTGGCCTTTCGTACAAGCGCAAACTGCGTTTTTGTCAAGGAAAAAATTTTTAAAAATTCCCTCCAGGGTGAAGCATGTATCATTGAAAGCACGTATCATTGCGAACATCGTTGCTTTGAGCATACGCCTGAAAAAACATGGACGACTGTTTAGTTTTCTCATCAGCACCACTAAGTAAAATAACTAAAAATGAATGAATAATTAGCTACTCTTTTTAAATTACTAAAACCAAATGAAAATAAGCTAATATTTGACATATCATTGTCATAGACTTTATTAACCTTAACTAGCCTGGCACGCCTGTTTGAGCACTGAGCATTGTGGCCTTGTGTCAGAAATTGTACAGACTGTTTTTTTAAGGAGAAAAATATTAGTTTTAAAAATACCTGCATGCGTGTGGACCAAGCTACAACCACAACAAAGGGGTTGTTTTTGTGTCGTGCACCTTTCAGTTTCTATGGCATCCAGTGTGTCGTGTGACTCAAGTGTTAATTTGCCTAAAAAAAAAAACCATTTCTATCAGGGAGAAAAGCTTCATTCACATTTCACTGAGAACAAGGACTGTATTGTGAGGCAAAAGGTTAATCCTAGTTATAAATGAGCAAAAAAGAAGCAAATGAAGAAAACAAGACAGTGACGTGGCCTTTGCCATACTGTAACCCACACCATGACATTTAAAAAGCAAACTCAACAACGAGGCATCTTCACATCCTGCACATTGGATTAGCCGCTGCGAGTGAGGTCATTACGACTCTTTGATCAGATTTCATTTTACTGCTGCAGTCTGATCTTCAGGGCTGACAGGAAGTCCCCTTACAAAATAAAGGATGCTTGAACTTCACTGCTTTAGGAAGTCTTTTTTAATTTCTTATCCTTCTCTCTGTAAAAGTGTAAGTGCATGATCATAAAACTCTGAGTCTTGTCTGATTTGACTTCTTAACCTCGTGTTAACATTGCAAACAACGCGACCAACAAGCCACTTCAAGTCCATTAATTTCCGATCGAGCTGAGCGGCTGGTGCGTGAAAGGTCGGGGGGTTAACAAGCTCGTCGGCTGAGAAGAGTTTGCAGACAAGTCGGCTGAACATTTTGCAGCCGCTGGGCATCAACAACCAATCAGACGTTCACGCGTCTCTGTTTTCTTTTCGTTTTCATTACAACAGTTCTGCTCATTCAAAGTTATGCACCTAAAGTTTCTTATCTTTCTCATTTGAAAGACTACAGGGGAAAAAAAGACTTAATGGATGCATGCAGTGTTAGTTCTTTTTGGCCTTGCTAAAGGATCATCTCACTGCTGTATCATCTGCTCGACCACCACGCTGTTAAAATCAGAGCCTCTCACGCCGGCTACAACTGGTCTGAACAGAGCAACCCATCAGCCGGGTCGCTGACACAATGAATGTGGGGTAAGGACACAAACTCGTCAAAAGGGGGTCTGTGATCAAATACAGGACTATTTGGGGGTGCTTGACATGAAACGGCCTGGGGGGCTCTTCACGTGGAGAGCGGCGAGTGGTACACAATCATTTCTCCTCCTCTTTCATTTCCATCTCTCCAATCTGACAGCGTGTTCAAGTAGCTTTATATTACTCAGCGATGTTCACCGCTCAGTTAGAAACACACACACACACATATAAAGAGATAGAGGAGGGAGAGGGGGGACGGAGAGGCAGCGACAGACAGCTACATACAAATACAAGCGCTTACTGCTGTAATCCTATCAGACAGGGCTCGGCGGCGTCATGCGGCCTGTGAGAGGTCAACATAAACTGTGTGAACATGAAATAAGGAGAAGAGGGGCGCGACTGACTGCAAGAATATGCACGCTTTCTACAGAAAAAATAATCCTGTCTCCTAGAAGTTAACTAAAGTGTTTTCCCTAATCAAGCTGCGGTGACAAACGTAATTGAGGCTGGTTTCGGTTCACTGTTGATAAACATGTTTCCGTCTAAAGTCTCTTTGGACTTTTTCCGTATTCAACCAAGGCTTCGATGTTTCGCTAAACTTAGCAAAGTGCCTAAAAATGAACATTTTACTGACACGTTCAGTGTCAACATTTTTGAGACTTGTCGGCTCTGTTAATTAACAACATTTCCTCATTATGTTCGAAACAGTTTCTTTCCTTCAAAACATTTTCAGTGTTGCAAATGAGCTGTATATAAACGTAATTTCTAGGAAACAGGGTGGATGAAAACACACACTGGACAATATAAATGTCTTTTTCTATGGGATATATAATCCATACTTACAGTATAAGTCGGTCGGCACGCTGCCAGTCCGGAGACGCAGTCTGAGTACCTGCATGAAAGCTAAGTAATGTACTGATGTAGACGGGGAAAAAAATCTATATCACTTTAAATGTACTTTATATTAAGAGCATTCTCACCTCTTTACCTTGCCAGGCCTTCCTTTGGCACTACATTTTCTCAACCCCAGAACTTCTGTATTTCTACATATATAACACATTGTAGACTCGACCCTGTTTGGCCCTGTCTTCTAGCAGTGGATTACGTCTTCTGAACTGCATCGACCATCATCCACTGCTGGTAAGACACTGAAGATGGATAAGTACCTTTTTAACCCCACTTCAGAAAAGCCAAACTATTGCTTAAACACTTCATTCGTGTCAGTGACGCAGCAGAGCTCCTGCATCAGAGGCTTCCCACAAAAAGACCCTACAACACAATCTGTCGTCGTCTGGTGTCGCACCGCTCTGTCCAATAAAACACATGCAAGCCTGTACTCCTGGTGAAATACCTGAAAATGACATTTCTGTTGTGAAAGAGGATTTTACCTGTGAAAATATTCCAGTGGTACGTTAAAAAATACGTCCTCGTCGTATTTAAAAAAAATGCTGTGCTGTTTTTGGTGCCGTCTTTTGATACATGAACGTTTTTGATGGCCTACTTCATGCTACAGACACACAGGTTTGATACGCAGACCTACATATGAACAAAAGGTGTATTTTCCTCATTCACAGAGAACATTATCCTTATTCTATGTTTTGTATGATGCATGAAATTGAGAATGGATAAAGCACAAGCATGTTGTCTGCTTACATACCACTGAAACTTCACAGTATATGAGGAGTTTGTGATAATAACAATGTGTTTGTTTACATGGATTCATTTACTCAATAGCTGAATTTAAGAAACGAGTTAAACAGCATCCCTCAGTATGTCGTCTCCCCTCACTCTGTCTTTTCGTTCCTCCCCGCTCGTCTCCTTCTGTGTATTACGTGTGTTTTCCGGCGGGAGTTCTTGGTTCAGTTTGTGTTTTATAAACATTTGAGAACGCCCACAGCTCCCATGTGTAGGCGGATCCCTGCGCCCTCACCGTGACTCTGTAGACGTCTCTATATCAACACGGTGCAAACAGCTCCTCGCACACACACACACACACACACAGGGATACACGCCTGTCAGCCCCATCGGAAACTGTGCACGCATGCTAAGCACAAACACGTTATTGTCACACATGTGCTCTCACACACACACACACACACACACACACACACACACACACACTAACCTGTCAGTCGTCAGGAGGGAAAGAACAGCCAACTGAGACATGGAAGTGCAGGAAAACATTTCATCCTTATTACCCTGTTATTCTCTCTCTCACACACTCTGTATTTCTGTATTTAGGCATTATCATTCTCACCTTTTCTCATATTTCTTTCTCACGAGGGGCCTCTCTCTCTCTCGCCTCCCCTCCCTCCCCTCCTCAACTTAATCTCTCTCCCTTTTTCTCTTCCTCAGTCTTTTTCCCCCCTCAAGGTGTCTAAGCTGTGAGACATTTAATCGCCGCGGTAACGGTTTCATATCTGGAACAGAAATCAAATAATGCCAGATGATTTACTCCCCCTAGCAACCAGGGAGCACAGCCCTAGCAACCGACCCAGCCAGCAGGCCAGACCTAATCAGGTTGAAAATATTTCAATTATTGTGTTGATTCTAGGAGGTGTGTGTGTGTATGTGTGTGTGCCTGTGTGGGCAAATGTGTGTGGGGAAAGATTGGCCTCCTGCATTTTAATGTTGTCAGACGCTATTGATCTGAATACCGGAGGAGAATAACGTTAGAAATGAAGAAAAGGAGCCGTGTTGGGTCATGGAAGTGATCAAGTGCTATTAGAAGTGCCGCTGTTATGATGGAGACATTAGAAGGATACAACAACACATGGTCATCCTGGCTTGGGTAGTGTAACAGTTGGCATGCTCTGTATGTGTGTGTGTGTGTGTGTGTGTGTGTGTGTGTGCGTAAGAAGGAGGACGACAGAGTTGGCAAGCCAGAAATGACAGAGGATAGCCAAAGAGTGGGGACGGGATCCAAACTCCGGGGTGCCAAAAGGACCAAATCGAGCTTTACTCCTCACTCACAAACACAGTCGCACTACGCTTGTTTGTGGTCGTGTTGGAGCTTTAGACAAAGTGTAAGTGTGTGTTTGTGTGTGTGTGTGTGTGGGCTGGAGTTTATGCAGTTTACGTGTTTGTTGGAGGCTGCAGAAAGGATGAGAGGGGGGGGGGGGGGCTTTATTGAAGGTTTGCCCAGTCAATCAATAATCGTGTGTTTATGTGTGTGTGAATGCTATGTGTGTGTAAGTCCATACTGAGACTCTACTTAACCTCCGTCGTTAGTTTACTCAGACCAAAAGCTGAAACTAATGACACTGTAATGCAGCAGTCCTGTAAGAAGTCCCTTTATGAAGTTTATAATGAGGTTTTTATTTCAGTGGATTCAACTGTATGATCATTTTCGAGGATGCAGTTTGTGTTGCTGTTGAGTTGAGAGGTGTTTCTATTATTGTATCCACCCTATTAAGGTAGGATGAATGACAGAAACACTGTCAGCTGAGGACACATTTGAACTATATCCAACTTTAATGCAAACTGGTGCTAAAATATTACGTTTATTCATCCACTGGTTGATGGACAGAAGGTAAATGTGGTTTTATTTTAATGAATCTTTAATTAATTTAAGTCATTTTTTCCAAACAAAAAAGCCAAACAGTCAGTTTCTTGTTTCTCAAATGTGAGGAGTTCACTGTCACGTATCTCTCTAAAGTAAATATCTATTAGCTGTGACTTATTATTTAGACAAAACACGACATTTAAAGACGTCGCCTTCGGCTCTGGTAAGCATTATTCTTTTTTCCACTATTTTATGATATTTATTTACACTAAATTATGAATAGTTCAAATAATGCACAGATCAATCTATTATAAAAGCAATCGTTACTTGCAGGCTCCTAATGGAAATGATTTTTTTTTCCATGCAGTTATTTTCTGCACTCTTTAATTTTCTATTTCTTTATTCTTTAATTCTATAATAATGAGAAAAATAAAGAGCACAGAGGAACAATGCAAAAAAAGCAGAGGAAGGGGGAAGAAAAAAAATGAAATGCACGCTCTAATCTAATCTGCTTTTTCAACCTCTAATTCTCTGATGGTAATTATGCCTGACAATTGGCCTTTGGGGACGAGACAAGTCTCCTTCACTGGCGTTTGCTGTTTGGATGGTGGCAGCGGGTGACAGAGCGGAGAGACAGACATACAAACCGCGAGACAGACGCAGAAAAAAGCTCGACAGAAGGAGAGAATGAAGACTGTTTGAATGACAGAGAGAAATGGATGTAAAAATGGGCTTTTGAGAGATTATGAATTTACATATCTTAATAGAGAAATGCATGCTACGGCTCTCCACCAAAAAAAAAAAAGCTGCACAACTCATCTTCAGAATTACAGACTGTATGTGACCTGACTGTGTGTGTCTCTCTTTGTGTGTGTGTGTGTGTGTGTTTGAGAGAGACATTTTGGGTGTTTTTTGTGTGAACATAACAGACCTGTATTTTAAGGGTAGCTCTCCTCTCAAGTTGTCATCTATGATCAAAATTGTTTGAGTGATTTCACACTAAATGTCACTCTTTTTTTTTTTTTTGAGCATTTTGAAGAGCTTTTCACTCAAAACTCACAGAGGCCTCAGTGCAGGTGGGACAGCGGCTTGTTTTCACCAAACTGAAGAGTTTTGTTCTGAAATATCCCCAATTAGCATTTAAAAAGGTGACACTTTCAACAGATAACTGTGGGTACCTGCCTCAGTTTAAACTTTGGCGATGTTATCGAGAGAAATGTGGACGAGCCTGGTTCAAGATTTCTAAACTGCTTCACACATCTGTAAATTTCTGAACATTTATTTTAGAAAGTTTAAAACTGGATGTTGTGTTCATTAACAGTCCCATATAGAGGGTTTAGAGGCTCATTTATTCAGGAGGTTTATAGTCAAAGGCCAAGAAAGCTTAATTATCTTGGCAAGCCACAAATTTCTAGCAATTTAAGTTGGATAAAATGATATCAGATGTCACATTCTGCTATTTTTTTTAACATTATCACTATAAAGCAATAGTACAATGACTGTCCTTGGTATGAAAAACATGAGAAAATAGTCGACTTGAGGTCTAACAAAGGGTCCCGTCAGCTACTGAATTCACAAAATAAGCAACAAAGATTAAAAGAGCAGCTGATCTGTTAACTTATATCGACTAAAAGGTCAGCACATGGGGAGCCTGTTAAACACGGGTTTGTTCACGTCTTTGTTAAGTCGCCATGTCATTTTTAAAAATCACATTTGAAGTGTCCTTGCAGAGGAAAATTTTGGATAAAAGAAAAGTCATCGTTGGATAATTTTAATGGGGAAAGTCAAATCGTGAAATATTCAACCAGCAACAGACTGACAGCTGACACGTCCTCAGTACAGACCCAAAATTACATGAGATTGGCCAGATTAAATATATTCTTTAAAGCAAAATTAAATATTGTCTTCCAAAACAACCAGCTACAGTATCAAGATGGTAAAGTCCAACTTAATACTCTAAATATCTGGCTAACTGTGCTGCAGGCTTTGTAACATAACTATGGACGAGATCCTGAGCGTTTCATAAATATATAACTTTCCTTTTATTCCTCCACTGCACTTTTCTTCACTCTATTAATTTGGAAAATAGCACAATCAGGAGAGAGGAAAAAAAATATTGGAGCAAGATGTGAAGAAGAAGAAAGAGATAAAGGCGTTGTGTGTCAGGAGTTTTTTTTTTCTTTCGTCGGATAATGGAGAGGTCAAAAGGAGAGTAAAGTGTTGATGAGAAGACAGAAAAGACTCTTCTGCCAATCAGTGCCATAATCACACTTTTCCAATTTCCCCTTTACGTTATAAAGACTACCAACCCAGCTATAGGTAAGACTGCCTCAGTATTTAAGTGTGTGTGTGTGTGAGAGAGAGAGGGAGTGTGTGTGTGTCGGTTGGAAGGGCAGCTAGGCGTAAAATTGAGTCCAGATTCATTAGGTTCTGTGAGCTGAGCTGCAGTTGGTTTAAGTGATACATTTCCTCTGGAAGTGGAGGTGTGGAGGTGTGGAGGTGTGTGGGTGGATGGGTGTTGCGAGGGGGGTCAGTCGTACGTTACGGGTCTCTCTCTCTGTCTCACACCTGTGCACAGACACACGAATGCGCGTGCACACACACAAGTATCCCACAATTTAGAGGCCTTTATTCTATTTTCTCCCTCCTCTGTCTCGGAGCTGAGTGACACTGTAAATCTGAGCCAATTTCCTCCTCTAATCATCATTAAAAAGCGCAAATTACTCCACTCTCCATTAAACACTCCCACATGCCTGCTGCTATTACTTGCTCTGCAGCCGTTTCCACGCACGCCAGACTGAGGCCGGCCCTGCGCGTGGCTTTATTCTAACCTCGCTTTATTCATGAGATAAGCGCAGACACCGGCATATGTCGTCAAACAGAAAACAACACGCTGTACTGTGTTTCGCCCGAACAGCGGGGGCGAACGTTTTCGGTCTCTCGCTTCCCGAGCAGAAGTATTTTTGAATGAATCATTGTGCCTCCTTTGACGCAAGATAGGCACTCCCAGCAAATTCACTTGAGAGTGAGTTTGTAGAATAAGAGGGAAAGAAAAGGTTTACAAGCAACCAAAAACACATGCAGACCTGATGTAACACACAACAGCTCCTTAGTCATCATAAGATAAAGCTCCGTTTGAGTGTCGTGGTTTAAAGATGATGAAAACTCAAACACCTAAAAGAGCAGACAATCTGAAAACTTCAAATAGCATCTTTCCAATGCACATACAATGAAATCAGTGTGCATTGAAACAAAAAAACCCTAAAATTTGGATTTCTTTTATTCCCAGAGTTAACCTGATTTATCAGCAGTTCAAACAGGTCTGGTGTGCCCATTGAAGGTAGTTAATACCCACACACACACCCGAGCCAGGTTTCAGTTTGCGAGCGATGTATCACTAGAAGGCGATGACCCTCAGTTAGAGAAACGACTGACTTATCAAAGCTTTGTGCAATTAGGATTCAGCTGTGCAGCCATGTTCGTGAAAAATGGCACCGAAAAAATGGCTGAAAAAAGCTTGAATGGGATCGGTGCAGCTGGACAAGATGTTGTAAGCTGACTTACAGAAAAACAAAAGTCTTCAGATCAACATATTTCCTAAAACAATGTGAAAAAAGGGTCTTTGTGCAGAAATGCAAAGTATAAGTAGGTTACAGTCTGACCTCAACAAAGAGGAATTGAAAGACTTCAACTCTGCAAATTATTTCTTCAACTCCAGGAAGTGTCAGTGGCTGACTGGCATAGTTTTAGGGTTGGCCTGCAGTGGAGGATGATGGGATTTCGTTATTGAATATTGCGCGTGTGACAGTCTCATTTCTTGCCCCTGGCCTGAGTGCAGAGAAGCAATATTCTTACCAACAAAATTCATTTCAGACTGGCGTTTTAGCCCCAAATATAGCCCCAGTATTTTATTGGTGATTCCAGACTGAAATATTAACGTCCTAAAGCGTGGAGTGTTTTTTTTTTTTTTGTGACTGTTTGTATAGAAAGAAAAAGCTTTCCCGCTGTATCTGTTCTCCGTTTTACACGCTGACGTAACTTTGTCCCAATCAGCCCCCGTCCCCACCTGTGAACAGAGCTGAGGGTGTCAGCGTGTCGCTGCAGATGGTTTCTTTGGTCGTGCTCTTCTGCAGCTGATAGCCTGAATATTTACAGCTTTCACTAAGTGCTTCACTGCAGAGCTCTGCAGAAATAACTTGCACATGTATGCATTTTTCTTTGATATTATAACTAGAAAATAAACAACATGGAAACCATAACAAGTAAAAAACAAAACGAAAAAAATTTGATTTTTGTTATTATGTTATTATTACTGTTTAAAATGCATTAAATGACTAAATTTCATCCAGCAACAGATTTAAAAAGCACGTAGCTTTCTGACAACTTGCACTCTGCTTGTGTTTTTACTTCTTTTAGTGCAGGTTTAAGTGTGTTTATATGTGGCCTTCGTTGAAACAGATGGAGAATCAGCTCAGACTTGTGCCATGCTGAACGCTGAGGTGTTAACGCTCTCTCACTCTCGCTCTCTGACACGTTAACTCCTTCAGGGAAAGTCATAAAGAAGCATTTAACTAATGGGAAGAACCCTGGTGAGCAGAGCGCAGCTGTCCCTTCATTAGCCTGCGTTTATTTTCACAGTTTGTTTGTTTGTTTACCGGCGTGTTTTTGCACCTGCGGTGCAGACGTGAAGGGTCGTGAGAAAAGCTCAGGGAGACGACGGCCATGTTGAGAAGCTCTCAAGGGGACGGAGACTCTCAGGGGCCGGCAGAGACCTGCAAAGCAAAAGGTCACATGATCAACAGGGGCAAAGAGTTACCAACGTTTTTCTTTTCTTTCAGAGCAGCGTTTGACTGTTGATGATTATTTCATTAAAAACTGTGGCCTCTCCTCCAGGCAGACCTACACATTTAAAGTAGGAGTAGGTAACTTATGTAAAAAAAAAAAAAAAACTTCATTAAGTCCTGACAGTAGTACGAGACTGAAAATCTCCACCTGCTGCCTCTGAGGCCTTTTGACAAGAATCAACCACACCTGAATCAAAACAACCAATCAGAGCAGAGTATCAGAGAGCTTTGATCGCTGCTCCTCCAAAATCTCTGCTCCATTTAATGTTGAATGACTAAAGAACGAGACAGTTTACACAAACGATAAGTAAACAGTGCCAACATGTCGAAATAACTAAATGATTTTAAAGTGATTCTTTAGTCTTAAATGTGGTTTTCAGAATACCAGTAGAGATTTTGTTTGCAGAAAGGCTTGTCTTTATTTCGTTGTTTTTTTTTCCTTCAAAAAGTTTTGCATCGATTACATTTGATGATAAGCTCTGCTCTGTCCAAACTAAATGCTCATTCATAAAAACTTTAATTAATTTTTCCCACATCTGTAGAAAGTTTGGCCTGTCAGCTGTATTACACACTTCTTCACTGGTCATCTCATTGTACAGTAAAAGTATACAAACATGCCAGGTCAGCAAAAAGTAGTTTTCTGACACCTGCTGTCGTTCTCTTGGCTTCATGCATTGCAGGTCGCCGTCGTTGTCCCTCTCGAGAGTCTCGTGTTGGGAAACAGCTCAGCGTGTTTGAGTGTATGTTTGTGCATGTTTGTGCAACACAAGTAGGGACGAGAGAAGATTAAGAAGTTCTAATCTCCTCCGTGTTGGTGGCGAGGCCCAGTGTGTGTGTGTGTGTGTGTGTGTGTGTGTGTGTGTGTGTGTGTGTGTATGTGTGTGTGTGTGCTCAGTGCTATGATAACAGCTACTACTAGATAAGCAGTAGCCGGTCCCTCTGGTACGACTGGATGGGCTGTGTTATACCACTGCTGCGGCTCATTTCAGCGTGTGCGTGTGCAGCGTGTGCATGCACGAGTACGACAGCAGTCAGAGTTCAGCATCTGCAGCTCAGAACCGCAGGCTGACGACGTGACGGGGACAACACGACGCACACAACAATAAGTGATGGGAAATGAATGACTTGTTTCTCCCCTCCCTCGCTGTCTCTTCCTCTCTCTCTCTGTCTTACTCTTCATGTCCCCTCCCTCTTCGTCCTGTAATCACTCCCCTCTGAATCCTCCGTATATAATTCAGTAGCAATTCTGTTCCTCTGTTCCCTCCATCCTCCTCCTCCTCCTCACGGGGAGACACAATGAGATATGACATTTCATTTGAGTTTCTCGCCACCCGGCTCCCTGGCTCCAAAAAAAAAATAAATATTTCATTAGCAGGCTGAGAGGGAGACGAAATAAAGATGCACACGCACACACACGTGCGCAAACGCGGGAACACGCGGGGATGCACGCTTCAAAGGCGGAGGGGGGAAAAAGCAATATAAATGCATTTATACATTCATGCTCACATACAGGCCCAAGTCATTAAACAAGCAGCCCTCAACACCTATCCCACACACACACACACACACACACACACACACACACACACACACACACACACACACACACACACACACACACAC
>JBAJHX010000051.1:22586806-22602727 GCA_037176925.1 Amniataba percoides | reverse complement strand
TGTGTGTGTGTGTGTGTGTGTGTGTGTGAGCGGCGGACTGCTACCCAACACAGAGCTGACACCTTCTGGCCAGCGAGGGCAAAAACAGCCTTCAAACACAAGAGGACAAGTGTTGTTTTGCTGTGTTGTTTTCAATATTGTCAGTCAAAATGTTATTTTTGGAAACAAACACAAATAAAAGTCTCAAACTAATTTTAGCAACTTAACAGCAGTCAGTCATTTTTATAGTCAGTTAATTAAGTTCAGTGTCATGACCCAAATATATAAAATAATTTTAGTTGGTGAAACAGAAAGTATTTCACATTCAGTCAAATTCTGTTAACACAACAGTAAATGTATTTATTAAAGGTACATTCAGATAAGTCTGCATTTAAAATGAAATAAGTGTTTCTTACTCTAGAAAAATATATCAGTTTCAAATGTTTTACTTGTTTTCTGTGTATTAAGAACCATATCAGTCTCAGTGGAAGCGATTTAATACTCTAAATGTTGTTTATTTTGAACATTTTGGACATTTTGTACCTTTCAATCAGTCAGAATCAGTGAATTTTACTTTTATATGTCAATTATTATTATTTTTGGATGTGAGATATTAAGTTCTCTTTTGAACGCTTTCAAACTAAATCAGACACACCCGTGCAAAAAGTAGAACAAATTTTAAATCAGAGTCCGAACTGATGCATGGTGAAATAAAAAATAATAATCCAATGAAATAAGAAAAAGAAGATGCAGTGAAAATAAAATTTGAGGAGGAGGTGAGCGGAGAGGACCAGGAGAGGAGAGGAGGTCTGAAGTAATGAGTGTGGAGCAGCGTGCTGGTCTCTGGCTGGTCGCGAGGCCAGAGACAGAGTTTTGTCACTGCAATCTCACACTCTGCTTCTGTAATGACTCGCCTGGAGGCACAAATGATTTCCTCCACTGGTGTTGCTATTGCTGGAGTCGCCACAAATTCACAAAAAAAAAGAGAGAGAGGTTTTTGGCGGGGTGGGCATGGCGGGACGGGAGGGGGGAAGAGAAATGGTGAGCCAGAGAAATATTACAACTAAAAACAACATAATGACCTGCCTCCTCATTTATTTTTGGTAGGAATCTTTAAAATTATTCCAGTTGAAATTTCTTTTTCTTATTCAGCAGCATCAGAACTTAGTTTCTCGGCGCACGCTCTGTTTGTCCAGCTGGTCTTGCCGTAGCCGCGGTCCAACTGCGGTCAATGTGCCACAATTTTCCATCCACAAACGTTAAAAATAACACCTCTCTGTCTTTTTTTTTCCTGCCTGTCTCTCTAGTGGGCTCCCTCTCTCCTTCCCCTCCTCTTGCCCGGGGACGTGTCATAAAGACATCATCGTCTCTGTTTGAGGGCAGTGGAAGAAAAGCAGCAGCGACATGATGATCTATCCGCCAGTCACTTCTCTGCGGATCTGGTCGGAGGTGAATCGACACAGCAGACGAACCGTATGTAGGACGGTGGAGCGAGAGCCAAACGGCGGCCTCACGTCTCAGGCCGTTTGTGCTGACTCGGTTTGAGCTGATGGTTTGAAAGATGTTTTCCCAAACATCTGAAACTCCTTTAACTCTTTAGATTTCATGTTGCATCGCATCGCAGGACAGTTGGGTCCATCAACGACACACTCAAAAAGCAAAATTATGTTTGGTGGTATGTACTATAGTCATGGATCTGGACCACTTGATGCACCAGCTCCCACATATCACTATCTGCTTGAGAAGTGCAGTATTACTACAGCTCCATGTAGCAGGGCTTCCAATCCAGGACACACAACATCAACATCTTTAAATCAGCTAACCTTGGTCTTCTTCTCTACATTTTCCTGGTGTGTTCCTGTTTTTTTGATGCATTACCACAACTGGCTGTGGGTAAAATAGTGCAGCTTATGTGCACTTTGAAAGTGCATCACTGTGTGCAGTCAGCAAGGACTGTGCATCACGTCACACACAAACTCATGCATGGTAGTACAGCACGTGATTTAAAAAAAAGTCTGCTCATTTAAACATTTGCTCTGCTGCGCAACTAGTGGTCAACAATTAAATTCTTTAAAGGATAAAGTTTGTGATGCTTTGTTGTATTTTTTATAAATAGCCAGTCCCATGAAAAGACTAAACTCACTTAATTGATCTGACTAAGAACAATAACAAGTCTCACTAAAGCCTCATATATCATATGATATATTAAAAACACATTGAGCCACACTGTTCCACAGGTTGGATTGTATTTTATCCCACAAACACTTTCTTGTTGTCGTAAATACGCACCACGGCACCAAATGTGAAAATAGTCCTAACAAATGCAACGTTTACATCTGCGTGAGAAATGTTTGCTGTTTTAGGACATTACAGAGCACTTTTTGAGAATGAAACTACACATTTGTGATTTTTAAAGATGTATGTCTTCAGCAGGAATGAATGGGGGTGTTACTGAGAGCCACAGACAGGAAAGGGCAGTCAGGAAATACTGAGAGACTAACAGATTGTTGGTTTTGGTGTTTTTATGGGATTTGTTGACAAGACAAATATGGCATACCTCCAGCTTTATCCTTTAACATGCTCAAATATTTCTCCTCACAACACCCATTTTCTGTGAACTAGTTTGCATCCAAAAAAAAAATCTACATATTTTGGAATAGTAGCACTTTGCTGAAAGATCACCGGAGCATGTGGTAAACACAATGTGTGATTTATTCTGGATATTTACTGTCTATAGCTCCAGCATATGATTTGGCAGGTGGGCAGGGAGGGGAAGAGACAGGGGGAGGGAGGGTGTGTGTGTGTGTGTGTGTGTGCGAGGCAGGGATGGCGGTGGTGGGGGGGTAGAGAGACGGAGAGAGAGCATATACATCACTTCATCCTTAATTAGCTGTCATCAGCTTCTCTCCTCAGAGGAACCGGAGACTAATAATTAATGATCAAACTCTAAAGTAGAGTCACTCTCACCCCCCTCTCTCTCTCTCTCTCTCTCTCTCTCTCTCTCTCTCTCTTCCTTTATCACTGGAAGAAGAATTAACAAAGAAAAAAGATAACAGTTGATTTGGGCGGAGAGTAATGAAAAATGACTGGAGGAAAAAGCTGCGTTGGTTTTCTCACAGCAAGCCAACAAGGAACCTCGTAGATTAAATAAATGAGTCATTGAAAAAAAAAAAAAAAAACACACACCTAACGTGAAGTGAGGTAAGAGGCATTTCTCCACCTTCAGGTTACCAAGGTAACCTGCTCTCCCTGCCCTCCAGATTATTAGCCTATTGCTTGTTTGTTATTTAAAAAAAAAAAGAAAAGAAAAGCCATGAGCATACTCTTTATTAGTCCAGTCTGCAACACAAGGCCAGGATTAATGAACCCGCCTTATCGTCCGACGATGTGAGGAGGATTGTGGATTTCTTTTTTTTTTTTACGAGACGGGAACATGCCAGGGAAGGCATAGCAATGTTTTAACAAAGCTGGTGCGCCTGTGTAGACAAGAGCAGCTAATTAGAGAGGAACACAGTGTAAGTGGGCATATGTGCACAGGGGGACCAGTCAGCCAACACGCGACAGGAAAGCGCTGCGGGTGGAGGAGAGGGGGGGGGGGACGCAGGCAGGCAGGCGACTGACCAGCGCCGGAGCCAACAACGGAGCCGCCGCGGAGGCATGTTATGGTCTCAGCGCCCCAAGCCCCTGGCACCCTCTCCCAGAAGCCCTGTTTGTAGTGGCGGGGAGGGGGCTGGAGACTGCAGGCTTCACAGGCCCCGCCGCAACCTGTCCTCCCTCCAAGACCGGACCCTCTCCGAGACGTGTTTGTGTGCTCGCTTCCTACTTAAGCCGCTCTTAAGTGCTTTAATTGGATTATCCTTAATGAGTAAACAAACAACTTACAGCAGCAAAATAATAAGCAAATGAATAAACGTGTCAGGAAGCACTTTGCTGCCTTCCCTCCCCCTCCCTCGTCTCTTTTCTCCACTATCTAGCTCTCGCCGTCCTGCCCCCTTTTTTCTTTTTTTTTTTCTTTTAAACTCAACACTTCGCTCATTTGGTTCCTCTCATGTGTAATTATCCCGATTAAGAATGATTCAAAAACACTGCTGCTGGAGAGGCGTGTGTGTCACACTCCAACCAGACAGGCGTTCTTAAGTGGCTGCTTTGAAGTCCGTGATGAGCCCGTGATTAGTCCTGTGATTCATTGACAAGAGAAAGAAAAGGAAAAAAAAAACGACGAGAGAGCAGGCGAGCTCCGGGAGAGACGGAGAGAGCAAAAATAAACAAATGGGGAGTTTTGAAATGACATCTGTGAATATTATTAGAACATTAATCTGCTCTGATGACACAGATGCTTAAGCCATCTCCTTCTGTTATTGCAGGAAAAGGAGGAGAGGAGAGGAGGAACGATGGTGAGGAGCTGAGAGGATGAAAATTAAAAAACAGGAGAAAAGAGGGGTAGAAAGAAGGGAAAAGCAGAGGGAAAAGGAAGAGAGATGAGAAAAGGACTCATGATAGGGGAGAAGAAAAAGTGAACAAGAAAATTGGTGAAGAAGGAGTCGAGAGGAGGAAATAAGTGGAGGAAGCACAGATGAGTAGAGAAAATGAGGATGGAGTAAATGATGATAGGAGAGGATGTGATAAAGGAGAGAAGGAAAGAGTAAAAGACATGAGAAGGAGATGAGTTAAAAAAGGAGGAGGAAGGATAGAAAGGAGAGTGAGGACAGCAAAGGAGGAGAAAATAAATGAGATAGCAGAAAATGAGAAGAAGGGAAGAGAAATAAGAGAAAAGTTTGAGGAGATGAGGTGAGAAGACATGGGAAGAGAGGAACTAGGAGAAGAGAGGATGAGAGGAAAGGTGCACAGAAGACAAGATGAGAAAAGGAAAAATGAAGGGAGGAGAGAAGAGGAAACAAGTTGGAGAAAATTAGGAAAGACAAAATGAGAAGATGAAACTATTGTGAGAAAAAGGAGCAAAGGGAAGACGAAGAAAAAGATGAGGAACAGGTGAAAGATTTAAAAAAAGGAGGAGGAAATGAGAAAAGAGACAAAAAGAGAGGGGGAGGTGAGACGTTGAGGAGAAAGAAAGAGGAGTGAGAGAGGAGGAAAAGAGGAAATGAAAAGAGGTAGACTGAAGCAGGAGAAAATACAAAAGGCAAGTTGAGGAAATAAGAGAGAGAAAGAGGAAAGAGAAATACAGATGAGGTAAAGGAGAGAGGAGATACAAGGAGACAAAAGAGGAGGAACAAAAAAAAGTAGAGGAGCACTTCACTCTTTTAATTCCAATTTATGGCGCTATAAAAAGGGCCATTTCCTAAAAAATCTATACAGAAAAATCGGAGCCAAATCATTTCATCACTTTCTCTGCCCTAATTGCAGCCATATGCAATTTTAAAGGCTATTCTACCTTCTAATGGTTCCCCAGAGGAACAAGGGGTTAATTGCTGCAGCTGGTGATGTAGCTCCTCAGTACTAAAAAGAGGTGAGGTGTTCTCTCTCCGTCGATCACTCCCTCTTTCTCTTTCTCCCCCCTCTGGGAATAGCTGCCAGCACAGTGTTAAGGAGGCAGGCTCGGACTTTTAAGGATAGTTTTGGGGTTTATTACGACTTATTTTCACTGTTTTACGAACAGCTGCAGTGACTGGACTCAGCAGGTTAACAGGTGAAGTTTGACCGACCGTCGGACAGGTTTCAAACTAACTTCCAGGTTAGCCAGCTTTGGGAAAAGAAAACAAAGGAAGGTAATAAAACGACATGTCAGTTGTAAACATCCATCACAGTTTATGGACCATCTTCCTGATTTCATTTACCGTAGGTTCTATAACTGTGTGCACATTGTTTTCTGCTCAAATAAGTGGATTAATGTGTTAATGTGACCTCAGAGGTCACCTCACCAGTGTTATAAGAAGTGTTTGGGTTTTTACAATTTGTACTCCAGTGATAACATCCCATTATCAATCCTGTACCTCGTCTTCAATACTTACTTTTGCACGTTTAATAAAGTAGTGTGCTTGGTTCAATTGTTTGCTCAGCTTCCAGTTATTTAAAAAGGTTTTTACGTTCTGACAGTGGAAGCAGATTCAACAGCTCGACAGGAAGCAGGTTAGTTTGTTTTTTATTTGGCGTGCAAATTCAAGTGTGCATTAAATCTGGATCAGCAGGAGCAGAAAATTACTCTCCACTTATTATTTACATCATCATCATTACAAATGAAAACTGAGATGTGCTAATTAATAAGCTGAAGACACTACGGGACATTTTAAGGTCGGCTTGTTTAACTTACCGAGAGCCGGATGGATGGTCGATATCATATCCTGTGTGTTTGGTAAAGAGGTGATGAGAGGCGGCAGGATGAAGATCAACAACCACCAACCTTTCCTAGTGATCTCCTGCCCTGCATGTTTTAGGTCTGCATGTTTCTGCCCTCTTCAACACACCTGATTCTTGTTAGAAACTTGTAGTCAGGCCCTCGATGAGCTTCAGCAGTGTCATTAAGGATCAGGATCAGGTGTGTTGAAGTGGGGAAACCTAAAAACATGCAGGGCTGCAGATCTCCAGGAGCAGGAGGTGGTTCAAGTGACCATAAATTCACTCCATTTGAACGTATGATTGACACGTTTAGAATTGAATTCAACATGTGTTTATGTTTTTATATTGTGTGATGTCTGTCTATTTAAACACTGAAAACAAGAATAATATTATAATCGTCATGTTGAAACCTTCAAAACAAAGTCTGGCTGGTTGTTTTACAAATGTTTGGTTCTCTTTTTCATCATGTGTAAAAGTAAAATAATAACACAAATGCTTATATTTTCCGAGTTGGCCTTCTAATCAACAATTTAATGTTGCTGAAGTGAACTTTGAAGGATTATGCTGATTTATGTGTTATTTCTGTAAATCAGCTTCCAACAACCTGAGCAGCTGCTTCAGTATCATCAGCTCATCGCCACGTCTCCGTCACGATTTTTATGGCTCTGTCATGGCAGAGGAAGTGTTTCTGGCACGACTTCACCAAGAAGAAGAGATAAAGTCTGAAGGATCAAAACTCAAGTTAGCGGTGTGGTTTAAAGAACAACTTTATCGTCAGTGGGTTTCAGCTTGTGGCCTTCATCAGCTTTGTGATAAAACACACTACAAAAAACGTTTAATTAAAATGGGTATGAGGCAGAAAAAAATCTAAAAAGGTGGAAAGAAATATAAAAGATAACCATAAATAAATAAATAAATTTCATCCAATTCGGCACCCACACATCGATGGTACTTGGTCCTGTGGCTTCAGGCCACGAGAAGATGACCTTCAAGCTCCATTATTTTTCCAATCTGGAAAAACAGCCGTGAATAAGCGCAACGCCGCACTGATCTGAATGACTGAAAAACAATCAGATCAGATCTGGTCTAATCATTTTCTGATAAACTACAGTTAAAATTGTCTTTATAATCCAGCTCATCTTTCCTGTTAGTCAGTAAGAAGCAACAAATATTGTCCAAAAATATGAAATAAGAGCCCAAGATGTTAAAAAAAAACTAAATTAATCTTCATACTGTTTGGAGATGAGATATAAAGCTCAGCAGATGTCACATCTCACACCAAATTAAATCTAATATGAGTACAATGATCTTCGTAAAGGAGTTTCTGGACACGGTTTGATCCAGTGGTCTGAGTTTGGCTGGACTGATCCAGACAGGTGGGCAGTACAGGGGGGGTGGTGGTGGAGACGTGGGGAGCGGAGGGGGGGGGGGCAGAAGGCCTGCGAGGTTTGTGAAGGTCGGTGAAAGTCGCACAGCAGAAAAGACGGGCGGAGGCGTTTCAGGGTGGAGGTCCGGCGTGCGACGAGGCCTTCCATTCCCTACGACTGATTACCAGACAAACAGAGACGGATGAAGCCGAGCGGAGGCGGCGAGGGGAGACAGCGGCGAAAATGGAGAGAGATTAGACGGGGGAGAGGGAGAACAAAGAGCGGGAAGGAGCAGGAAGTACAATCTCAGAGCGAGAGAGAGAGAGCGAGACCAAGGGTTGAACCCGACTCCGCTGTGAGGGGCACCTGTTCACGGCTGGACCACCTCCTCCCGCCAGCCTTAATCAAATTTACCACAGAGACAGACTGTGACGACGCCCCCCTTCTAACAAGAAACCCACTGCGTGTTACATCCAAATAATCCCCACCTCTAGCCAGGCTCACACTGCGTGCCACTTCCAAAGGTGTCCCACCTCTAACTACACACCCACGCCAGGTTGCACCGAAATAATCTTCTCTCCAAACTCTAATTAACTGGCCGATGCTCTCAGGTGTTCTTACCTGGGGAGATTTGAACTGCGTGAACATATTGAAATTGTTTGATTACATATCCCAGCATCATTTATCTATGTGAGATCTGTTATACATTATAGGAGTACTGGAATATGGGGAGAATAAATCTAACAAATAAATGTGGTTTTCTTTGTTTTACATACCTGAAGTCTGGTACTGACACCCAAAAAACATTTCAATAGTTTATATACATAAACACATTTCTAAGAAAGGAAGAAAAAGTTTTTAAATGTTAAACGATCTCTACTTACACGTCGCTACAAGAGTTAAGTTGAAATCAGGAACCATCTCTCAAAGAAAAAGTAAAAAAGGTTATGAATGTGCCTTGACATTTGAGTCCAATAATAGAAAAAGCCAATCTTCTCGCTGTTCGTCTAGTTCGCTTATGTAAGTCATATATAGACATCAGTATTAAAATGAGACTGTTTCATAACCAGTAAAAAAGTCCATAAAGTTCTTTTAAGTAAAAAATACCTCAAAATTTAACTTAAAGTTGGGGTAGAAGTGTTGAAGTGTATTTTTGCAGCACTTTTTGTTAAATTGGTCGAAATTCTCTCAAGCCAGCAATCAATAAAAAAAATACCAACAAAACAAGAGAAAAAAAAACGTGTCTGTTTCTGTCGTAGGTATAAAATAAGCTCGTCCAGTCGTATGGTTTGGACCAAATGTAAATTTGTAATGGAGAGGCTGCAGCTGGTTTGAAAGATCACGCAGCTGCTGAAACGTACTGTAGGGGAGATAAATACACTCACAACGTAGACGTATGACAAAATCAATCAGTTCTGGAGGAAGATTCGCTGTCATGTTGTGACTTTCGCGGGTCTGCAGCTTGTATCCGTCCAGAACTTTATTTCGGGAGGCTGTAAAGTATTATCTGCATTTCCTAAATCGACGACGGTCTCAGCCAAGACGCCATGAGTGAAACAAAGAAGGTTTGCTACACATGAAGAGGTGAAAGATGTGGTTTTTCCTTGTAGTTTTACAATATTTTAATTTTTTTTAGATGCATTCTTGCGTATTTTGCTTGATTTCTCTTGTTTATAAGATTATGTGGCGTGCAGAAAGTGACCGTATTCTGTATGCATAGATGACTTACATTTTGTCATCAGAAACAAGAAGAAGAGGAAAAAAAAGACAACAGCAGCTGTTTCCTATGAACTCACACTCAATTATGAGTTTTGTCTGTCGGGAGCAAAAGAGGGTGGAAGGAACGTCGTTATAGTGCCAAATAATCTTGTAAGAAAGATTAAGAAGCAAAAAAAAACAGCATGACTGATTTATTTTGAAATCACAGGATGCAAACTTTACCCATTGTAATTGAGTAGTCTTTGTCCCCAAACCTGAACCGTGTCATTAATCAATTTTGCGACGACCATTTGCGGTGACACACTGTGTTGTTGATGGAGACACCACCTCACTAATCTTTTTATCTTTTTCCTCTATAAACTCTGCAGCGATTAGTCTCCTCTCTTCCGTGCGGCCTCACCTCTAAAACGATTGAGGAAGAATCAACTTTCCATCTTGTTTCTCTGATCTTTAAACATTATCTCCACCTCTGCGCTTCCTCTTCGCCGTCATCCCTCTTCCTTATTTCCTACATAACAGATTGACTCTACTCACCGCGGCTAACAACGTTTATTAATAGTATTTTTCTTGTAGATATGATTCAATCCATCATCCTCCTCTCCATCTCCTCTCCTATCTCCGTTTCTCATTCAATCTGCCGCTCCCTCTCCTCCCACTCTCTCCTCTAAGAGAGAGAGGTGTCAGTTTCAGTGAAACAACTTAATTCTGATGTCAATGAATTAATTAGATGTGTTAATGAGCTAGCGACAGCTAACCCAAATTAAATTAATACCGTAATGGCCTCAGACAGCGAGAATTAGCTCCCATTTCAGTAAACGCTTTCTGGAGTGTACACAGCCGCCAAGGATAGACACACACACTCGTACACACACGCACAGCTCAAACAACATCCATCCCCCCGAGCAGATCATCATCCAGATGTAATTAACTGACTAATTACAGGAGCTCTCACTCGCTCCCCCTCCCCTCGCTGCATCTCTCCTCTCTTTCCAACACTTCGACTGTCTGCCTCCCTCTGTCGACTTCCTCGTGCTCCGTGATTTGACCCTCCTGACACGCGAGTTTCCTTGCGCTTTAGTTACCTCCCCTCGTGTTTATTTTGGTTTGCTTGTTCGTCGCCTACATATAGCTCTGAGGAAGCATTAAGTGGTTGTTTAATGTCTCGCTGTCAGTGTGGCTCTGCTCTTCCTTCCTCTCGCTCCCCTTGTCATCACACTTAAAGTCTCATTACACGCAACAGGCCCGACTTAAAGGCTGTTTAGTCTGCTATTAGCTCTAATAGTGACTCCTCCACAGTTGCCACGCTCCAGCGGACCTGTTGATGGGAAGAGGTGCCACCAGACTACTAATCTGATCTCTCAGGCACAAAATGGCTGCTGTCTGTGTGAGGTCGGCCGGCCGGGGAGGAAAATGGTGTCACAAGTTGGAGGTTTTCAGTATTTGGTGTTGCCGTAACTTTCTCTTCCAGTTAATTAGTTTATCTGTTTTGTGTCTTTGGCACAACTTTCTGATAACGGACACACAATGAGCACTTTGTAAGTTGCGACTAATCATTCAGTCCAGTGATTTATTACAAAAGAACTCATGAGAGTTTATGAATTACGTACTTTTCAAGTCTGCAATGGTTGTAATAATTTATGAAAGAAAGGATTTTTATCTTGCTTTATCTTTGCAGCTGTTTTCTAGAAAGTAAGAAGTCAGTTTTTTTAAAACTGAGCAGGTCTTTAAACAGCTAAAGAAACAAACAAAGTTTCTACTGGGGAAAAAATATCCACCAGCTAAATGGATTTTACAAAAAGCTGTCCCAATTAGGCTCACGACATACCATCTTTTTAATAACTTTAACACATATGAGTAGACGAGCAGCTGCGACACCGGCAGCATTGTTCACATTTCTGCCTGCTGACTCTTCCTGCACACGATGGATTAAAAAGTTTATTTTCTGGTGGCAGATCGTGGCTGACTCATGAAAATATCATCAAGACTCGTGTATATAGAAACCATTGGTTCCAGTCATGGTGTGTGATGCCCTTTAGTGTTGAACTCGCCCATCATAGATACATTTCTCTTTAAAGAGCCTTACCTCGCTTTGCATCCTCATATAATGCTCCCATCTTTGATTGGCTTAAATGCATCTTGCAGGCAGATTTACAGAACAGTGATGAAGGTGAGGTTATGAGCAACGTCAGATGTCCTGCTGGTGATCTGCAAAGCATCAAAGAAGGATATTTCAGCCTTATAAAGTATGCTTTGTCGAAGAAAGATATATTTTGTTCTTTTCCAACACGAGGGGCAGTGACGGTGCTTTCTGTGTTTTATCACTCATTAACAGGATGGTGGTGGTGAATCCATGCGCTCAGTAATCCTCACTATTTGTTTCTCTTCTTTCCTTTGTGGTCTGTCTCACCTGGTTGTGCTGTGAACTGGCTGCGAACAACACAAATTGAACAGGTTATAATCCACTCAGAGACCTCGTGACGGTGTGTTACTGCTCGATGTATGAAGTACAGTACGTGTGTGTGTGTGTGTGTGTGTGTGTGTGTGTACAGTGGGCCTGTCTGCCTTAGCATGAGCGTTTTCCCGGGGTGAGACTCTGCAGGGAGCGAGCTTCTCTCACAAACACCATCTGTCAACAACAGGCTCACCTGCTAGCAAACATTTAGCTCAGGAACCATCTCGCTCGCTTGCTCTCTTTCTCTCTCGCTCACATACACACACACACACATATGCACACGCAGAAATACAATTCAGCAATGTCAAAGCAGAAGATAATGTAATTTCCCACTTAGTCGACTTGATAATCTCACCTGCTTTGCAGCCTGTCGAATCTCTGAAGAATAAACGCGGATACGTGTTGGTGTGTGTGTTTGATGGATGGAACGGCAGAGACGTACTGAAGGGAGAAAACCACAAAACAGAACATTTGACACCTTTTTTAACATGAAAATTGTTGGGCTGCAGAGTAAAAAGCAATATGCAGAGTGGGGAACAATCGAGGGAGAGGGAAGGTGAGAAAGAGGGAGATGAAGACAGGAGGAAGGGGGGGGACTATTACCTGAGGTGTCTGACTAAATTAACTTCTCATCATCACTAATTAGCCCCTTGTTCCTCTGTTCCCTCCAGGTGAGTGCTACCTATATTATTGTCTTTGTGCCAGGGCGGTGTGTGAATGTTTGTGTGTCTCACGCTCACTGTTTGACTTGGGAAGGCCAGTCCCTTTATTCATCGTCTCATCCTTCAGCGTGTGGATCGCCCAGTTCATTTGCACAAAATCAGTATTATTTATTGATTTGAAGTTATCATGATAAAAAGAAGCACTTTGAATCATTTCAGAGTTGCACTGTCCATTTTATCTTCACGTAATGACCATTTTATGTTATAAAGCCGCTCAGTCTGCTAAGCTTGTCTTTGTTTTGCTCAATAAAAGCCTGAAAAACCTTATGGTGAATGAATCCAGTTTACTCTCAAGGAAAGTCATTAAAGAAAATGTTGAATGAGGCTCATGATTTACTCGATGTCTTATTCTATATTGCTGTAACGTGTTAAATTAGTCAAAGAACAACAAAAACGCATCAATAAAATAAGAGTGCATACGGGAAGATATGAAATGTGTATCAGCCGAGCCCTCACATGAAATACTTGTGTATGAAACGCATCCAGCAATGAACCCCTTAATTAGTTTGCCACATCTCTCTGTAAAGAAAGAGGTTTAAGTGTTTCTCGTATTACCTTTGGTGTATAAGTGTGCGACGACAAAAGACACATTCATGCTATATTTTCCTGCTTTCTCACCAGCACATTTTGAGAATGTAGAATAATCTGATTATTCAAATAGATGTTAATTAGAGCCGTTTTTCAAAAGGCGCCATTATTCGGGCCGAATAAAAGCCAGTCATCTCCGAAGATTTCTCCGATGCCACAATAGAACCTGCGCGGACGTGTAAAAAAAAAAAAAAAAAAAGAGCAGCTCTGTCGCTTTTTGTTTTTGTTACATTTTTATTTGCCCAATTTCCCTTTGTCTCCCCTCAGTGTGTTCTTCTGGTGGGACGTAATTTGAGATGGAACAATGGCGGCAGGATGAATAACCTGATATAATACATATTCATGGCGTTTGAGAAGCAGTTGAGTTGATCCACTTGTTTGAGACACAACAAAGGTGGTTTCCGCTCCTCTGTTATCCTCTCTGCTCCCAATCCCTCCTCCGTGCCTCCTTCAATAGTTCGCCTGTTCGTTCCTCCTTAATTATCTTTCAAAATCCCCCCCCTCCCTCTGTTTAAACCTTTGTCCTTTTTCCCATGCGGAACCTATAAACAGACAGCAGCAGCTTTCTGTGGGGAAATAAAAAGGAGGCGGGAGAAAGACGACAACATTTCTCAGGTTAATCTTCCTCCTGTCAAAGTGGAGGAAGAATCTGGAGCTGTCGTTGCTCTGCAGCGGCGCTGTTTGGGTAACTTTTTACCTGTAACATGCTAATAATGTTCATTCAACGCAATAAGTTCTCCTGGACGTGTAAAAAGCTGAAACCGTGACCAGCGGAGCAAATGCACAAACACAAGTCGCTATATATAAAACAACAAGAGGCAAGAATAGCTTCAACGGTCTCATTGCTAGAACAATTGTAATTACAATGACATTGTCTGGTAATCCTTCTAAATAGGAGCCAGGAACTAAATCGGTTTGATGACGGTGGCGCTCAGCTTAGTTGCTTTTCACCGGTTTGTACGGTAATCCTCATTAACAAAACACTAATCCCCCCCTCACCACCTCCGTGTTGCCACATTCGGTCCCATCCTCCCCTCGCTGACACATAAAACTTCCCGCCAAACTTCTCGCCCCACTTTAACGGAGGTGCTCTAATCAGCCCAGTCGAATCGTAACCCGCCGCGCTGATTCTGCGAAGTTTCCTCCGTCGTTTACAAGCGGCTCACATGTCGGGATCCTTTCAGCTCCTCGCACAAACTGCTCTGTGAATGTTTGAACATTCACGGTAAATTATGAATCGCGGCTCTCGTGCACCTACTCAGCCGGTGAAACATGAACATATGTGTCGAACAAAGGATTGAGGGAGCTCACCGTTTGTTACTTGGCTTTCTGTTGTACAGTCAGGGCTGACAGTCGTAATAATCAACGCTTTTTTGTTTGAAAGAAAGAAAAAAGTGTGTTTCCTGGTCATCTTAACACACCAGAGAGTCTCTCCTGTCGATGGTCGTACCAGCTTCGGGTTCAAACATGAAGACTAAGCTGACTTTGCTGACATTCAGAGAAGCTCACAGAAAAGTTTCATCAACACACTCTGTTTACACTGCAGTTAGTTTTGCAGTTTGGTCATTTTGGGACCGGATATGGTTTGAAAGTTTGAGTCTACTTAAACAAAGTCTTGAGTATGAGAAAAATACTCAGCACTGAGTCAGAGAATATTTGTTAAACAAAGGAAATCAGATAAATGGACAGCATCTTTCCTCTACAACAGGATAGTGATCTTAAATTAAAGTAGCTTATTAGTATGCAAGGAAATCATCAACTACCTTTAGCTGGTTGCAATCAGCAGGCTAACATGTAAGAAACAATGATGATTTCTTCTATCTGCACAGATATTTGTGTGTTTTCTTCAAATGGCTCTGTTTTAATTCACAATATTGTCATGCTTTAACAAAAGACTTTGGTTGCCTTGTTAGAAATCAGCATCATTATTAACGACACTATAAGACAGAAAATGCAAACGTCGCCTTTGTTCTTAAAACACACCAGTGTGGCCGCCAAGATGAGCAGAAAAACATCAGTATAATTAAGACTTCCACAACAAAATGTTTTATTGTAAATTTCCTTGAAGATATTTCCTATTTTGAAGCACATCTTTATGCGTATATATATATGTTAATTGTCTGATGCAAAGCAGAATTATTCAAAGGCTGCTTCAGCAAGAAACTTCTAATGCCTCCTGTCTTGTTTTCCCTCAGCAACACTTACTGCAAACGCCTCAGTAACAGAGTCATTTTTTCTTAGTCTGAAGGAAGAAGAATCTCTGGTAATACATTTCCCGGCTACACAAACCGCCTCTGACCCACCTACAGCTGGAGGCTCCTCGCCCACAATCCTTTGCTTTCTAATTATTCAAATAACAGACAGGACCGAGAGCTGTGATTCGCCAGCCCTCTTCAATTAGCGTTGTGTTAATTAAAGAGCATCATCAGGTTCTCGTTAGTGATTAAACACCCGAGTGTGATTACTTAACTCAGCAGGACTCCTGACGAATCATCTGCCCCCTGATCCCTCCGATGAGTGTACGTGACTGCGTGTGTGTGTGTGTGAACGTGTTTGTGTATGTGCATTTGAAATTTAGCAGTGCTAAGGCGCTAGCAATGGGAACAGATTCTCCCACTCACGCTGCATATCAATGCTTCAATGAACACTGCATATGCAAAGCTGCGAGGACGTGTGTGTGCGTGTTTGTGTGTCCGATTAAAGGGGGATTTTTGTTCACTTGCTGATGAGGTGTCTGAAGTAAGTTAATTGCCTATCAAGAGAGCAAGCCAGCTCTGCCTCTGTGTGTGTGTGTGTGTGTGTG
>JBAJHX010000051.1:22551840-22567200 GCA_037176925.1 Amniataba percoides | reverse complement strand
TCCAAATCACATTACAGCACAGGTGAACACGTTACCCTTTGAAGCTGGTGGAGTGACGGAGATGTTCGGGCTGGGAAGATGAGGGGAAGAAGAAGGCCCGACAGAAAGCTCAGAGGTCTTTCCAGCTCCGTTGGTGCGAGTTTTAGGGGACTGTGAGGGAGCAGCCGGTCTGCAGATAGATGGAGGAAAAGCAGAAAAGAGAAAAGGAACAAGAGAATATAATTAATGGCGCTTTCCAGCTCTCATCAGTCCCTTTCCTGTCTTGCTACAGTTCCACATTTTGATCCATGAGAGTGGGAGGAAAGGTCATCTGGGGAAAGGAACTCTGAGCACTGAGCATATGTTGCACCACGGAGGACTCGTCTCCGTCCTGACACCATTTGGGGCTCACATGCATGTGGCGGAAGAGGAGCGGCCGAAAGCTCTGACTACAAGCGACGGCCGGGCCATTTGGAGGAGCAGCAGGTACAGGCTTCCTGTGGGAGGAGTGGTTGGATAGATGGATGAAAGACTGGATCAAAGGATGGATGGATGGACAGGACATCGGAAGAGAAAGGAGCTTATGCGGTTAACGCCTGATGATGTTGATGCGCAGTGAGCTCGCCCACATACAGATAATCCCTGCTGGAGGTATGAAATCAGCGACGGAGCCAGGAAGAGCAAAGAATTAAGCAGAAACATGGAATATGGTGTCACAACAAGAAAAAGGTAACGTCAATGAAACAAGTCTTACTTGGTTTCTTTGGAGACGGGTTTGAGCTTTGACCTCCAGTCTGCAGGAGACTCGTTTTCTGATGCTGTTGAGAAAAAAAAAAAATCAAACTAAAGGTTTTGTGGTTCTCTCTTTCAGGATCATTTCCTTTTCAATCAGAGTCTCAGTTCCTATTTGCATTGTTGTGGTATAAAAAGATTTGCCACCAACAGCAGATCATCACAATATAGAGAACAATATAGAGAACAACATACAAAAACAACCTGCTGTGTGTTTTGACTCAAAGACACTTTAAGCATTGAGATTCATTCTTGATATATCTTTTATGTTGAATAAAATTATCTAAACTCAAGATACACTTGACAGCTTTTCCTGAGAGTGAGGTCTTCTTCATGTGCAGTGCTCAATTTAGAGGAAAAAAAAAACTAACATGGAGGTTGATATCAGCCTGAAAAGCTGATAAATGGGTCTTGAAGTTTTATTCACTTGGTTACAGAGGTCTAAAACTGTTTTTACTTTACATATTTCTATTCTGTTAAACCACTTACATTGAATCCTTGTAATAAAAGAGAAATTGTCGTTGCCATATGGAGTCCAATATTCAGTTTCCTTAATACATCGACGCTCTCAGTGAACTGGATGTGTCAGAAAGTGAAGCACGGATCACTTTTAATGGTCCTGCAGCCCACATGTGTCATTATTAAAGTGGCCTTTGTTTAAACTGAGCATTTTGTTTCCAAACTGAACTTAAACAGAGAAGGCCACTAAACAAACTAAAGTCTTTCATGTGACATGATGATAAGAGATCATATTATTTTATTGCTCTACAAATTTCTGCCGTGTAAATTTACGACTGAAGTATCTGTTTAACTCATACGACAGGTTTCATTCATTCATGTACTGCAACACAATTTGTTGCTTCAAGCATCAGTTTCATTACTTCATATGCAAGCTAACATCGTACAGTAATACATTCACACACACACAGATAATACACACAAATATGCAGCATTTCTCAGGGTGTGTGAGTTTAACCTGAGGTGTTGGGCTTAGAGGCGCCTCCGCTCTCCGGGGTTCTGGTTCTGAGTCCGGTCCTGCCGGCCGGGCTCGTGGCGGCGCTCGTGGTGTCCGGAGTCTGCAGGTCGGCGAGGAGTGACGGGTCGGCTCTCAGCTTCACTCTCCCTCTGACGCCCTCCGTCTCCCTCTTCGGAGTCTCCTCTTGAGGAGGCCTGATGAGAGGAGTGTGTTATTAAATGTCACCGTTCACCAGTAGAGGTCAGGCAAGATATTTTAAAGTCCAACGTGTCTCTGTGTGTCATTGGATGACTTACTTTTCAGTTTTCTTCAGCGCCACAGTCGTCCACGATGGCTTACTGTTGTTATTGTTGGTCTCCTCTGTCAGTTTTTTGGAGATGAAGGCCGCTGCCGACGCTTTCGCTTTACTGCTCTCGTTGGCCTTCCCTGAATCTCCACCTGCACCGGCCGCTTTAGCTCTCTCCCCGCCGCTGTTCAAGCTCACATTCGCTTCTTTCCTGCCGCCGAAGTTCACAACCACGTTGACAGCCTGACCTGCCTTGACCTCCTGGACGTTACCGGCCACTTTGGACCCTTTATTCAAGTCAATGTTGACAGTTGTGGTCTTTTTCTCCTCATCGTTGGTGGTGTTATCCGACTGGAAGAACTTGAGCTTGGACTGCATCGTCTTGGCCGCCGTGGCTGAGGCGCGGGGAGCAGCGACGGGCCTGCTGGTGGTGACGGTGGATTCAGAAGTGGTCCGAGGAGCTGCGGGTTTGGAGACTGAAGACGTCGGGCTCTCTTTAGCAGCGGGGGCGAGGCTTGAAGCGGGACGCGAAGATGAGAAGGTGCTGGAGAAGCTGGGAGTGGTGCTGGGTTTCTCCGTCAGCCACGTTGGTCCCGCTCTGAAGTTGGTCTGATTGGGAGTCGTCGCGTTGGTTCTCGTTGAGTCCTGCAGAGGAGCGAATTTGGAAACAGGGGTGTTTGTGGGTAAATCTCTGAGAGGTGCAGTTGTGTTTGCGGGTGTGAGCGACCTGAAAGACAGAAAGCACAAGACATTTAATCATTATAATTACAAGATTTTTCCACACACACACACTCACAAATCCCGTTCATGCACATTTCAGAGGGAAGGTCAAAGGTCAACAGCTGCCAATCTGAGCTCTTGCTGGTGCTTTATTAGCTTGATTTCACCCTGTTCAAAAAATACAGTTTCCTGATGGTGTGTTATTCTTGGATTTCCAGTCTATGAAAGTGAGGAAGAATGAAATGGGACTTTCACCACAGCCAAGAGTTGATTTCTGATAGTTTACTTCTTTTAATGTCCCAGATCAGCGTAAACAAGGCTTTGTTGTCTCAGGCACAGAAAACAAGAGTCAACCACAGAGTTCTCATTTTTGTCTCGATTTACAAAGTGAGTCCAGAATTATTTATTACTTTAAATTAAAAATATCACAGGATGTAAATATTAAAGCAGGACACATAAACCCTGACTTGGAGTATAATAACCAGCACAGCTTAAATGAATGAAGAAAATAAAAAGTTAAAAGTGTTTTTTTAAATTAATGTAATTATCAGATGTTATTTGTTATTTTTCTTCTTTTTAAAGAAGAACTTCTGTTTACAGTTTTTTTTATCTTTTGTCTGTCCATGTGAAAAAAAGTTGTACAAAGTCTTAAATTACTCCAGAGGGACGTCACTTGAGTTGGCCTTTGTTAGGTCTGATGAGTACAAATAATAAAAGAAACCTGGGGGTGTGGTTTGAAACAAGTGAGCTTTTGAGGCCACTCCTCATCTCTGCTTGAAGCTCTCATAACACACTTAAATCTCCACCCAAACTACCATCTCCACAAGACAAGGAAGAAGCTCCTGTGCATCAATACTGACTGACACTGACGGTGTTATGGGAGTGCAAAATGTTAAATATGTGGAGTACTGATCTACTCTAATAATCAATTAAATTTAATTAAATCATAATTGCTATTTCTGGTTTATCAATTAATTACCTGATTTTAATTAAAAACTAAAGCCCTCTATAATCGTTCTGGTGGCACACTGTAGACTCCATAGATTAGCAGGATCAGTCATGATTAAATGAACTTCAGGTCCTTACTTTGCGCAGCTCCTGTGATAGAGCTTCCCGTCCACTAGATGTCGCTGCACCAGGTGAACGTGCTTGTTGCAGAGCGCGCACTTGTTGCTCAGGGTGCCCGTCTGATTGGGTTTCTCAACCACAGCATCCTAGAAAAAGGGAAGAGTTTACGTGAGGTGGAAGTGACATCTTCATTGGGGGAAAATAACAAAATATTATAATACTTTCTGCAACTTATCTGAGGCAATGTGGGGGATTTTTTGTTTGTTTTGTAATAGTAGTTTGGCACAACAATAGAGCTTTGTGTATGTCTGGATCACCTTTAATGTGTTTGGCTTGACAACTTCCACATTTATCATCAGTTAAGAACTAAACCTGCTTCATACTTCCTGAACACAAATTTGATTAATCATTTGTTTAAAGCACTGAGGCAGTGAAAACTACCTTAGTGGCGTCTCTGGTTTGTTTCGGAGACGGAGCGGGCCTTGTGATGTTGGAGGAGGGGGGAGGGCTGTTCTCTCTGGCAGGTTTAGAAGAGGGAAACACTTTGGACGCCACCGGCTGGTTCTTCTTCCCGGACGGTTCCTCCGTGGGGCCGTCGGCCGGGCGCTTTATCCCTCCCAAACCACCAACTGCGGCAAACACATCGATAAAGAGAATCACAGGAATATGGGACAGGAAGAAGAGGCAGGACAAAAGGTGGTGACACACTGATACTCACTCGGGGAGCGTCCGTGGAAGTAGTTGTAGTACTGGGAGACGTACGTCAGGATGCTGAGGCGGTCGGGAACCCTGAGAGCCACCATGTCCTCTGCATCCAACAGCGCTGGGATTCCCAACTCCTCCTCCGCAACCCTGAACGCCTGCAAATAACATCGACTTTATCCAACAAAACAGAGGAGCCAAAGATCGAACTGGACCAACAAAGTGGATAAACAGCAGATACTCTGACTTTGTGAGACCTCTGTGAAATTTGCACGAACGAACACCAGGCAGCAAACATTGTGCATGAAGTGTGTTAAAATGCAGAAAGTCTCCAAATGTTGAAAAGCAAATAGCACGTTTCTTTTTTTAATGTTAGTTTTATTATACCTGGGCCTTCTCTTTGGTTTAGTTTCTTTTTTTTTCCTAAGAGAATTGAGGCCAAAATCAGTGTGTTTTGAAAGTGAAGAAAGCAAAAGTGCAGATGCATGTTGGAACTTTGAAAAGAAAAGTCTTAGTTTGCATTGAGTTATATTAATGTGGATATATGTTTTCTCAGTCTTTTCTATTGTCCAACTCTTGCCTTTGCCCATCCTGAATAAAACCCCCTTTTATTCAGATGGCAGGAAATTCAACAACAGATTGAATCTCCTCGTTCTGTGTTAGAGTAGTGCAGAGTCAGGAATTTCCAGACTGGGTTCACATTCAGCGATTCCATGGAAGCAGAAAAAGAACAACAAGCAGCAGCAGGCCAACGAGCGGAGGCAAGAGGCAAAACTTAATCAGTAATCTGATGATCAAGGGAGCCATAAAAAATGTTTACTCTGCTGCGCCCTGTGGCACTTTAATCTCTTACAGCTTTTCATTCTTTTATTTCCCAACCTGTTCGGCTTAGTTTCACTTAAGATCCTGAATTGTGTCACTGGCTCGCTGCTAATTTAGGCTTTTAGTCAACTTCACTTTAAAGGGAAAAAGGTTTGTGGTGTTGAACTTTTGTCAATCCCACAGCTCAGAGTCCAATAAAGACAAAAATGAAAGTAAAAAAATGTGACTGTCGAGCCAATGTCAAAGTGCCCAGATTGAAACACTCTGCATTTGGCAAAGACTTTGCTGTGTTTGAACAGTGACGCTTTTCGATTTTGAAAATTCCCTGTTACTCAACATCGAGTGGTGCTGAGGTAATATCCCGAACAAACACACACACAGAAGCTGTTTGTGGCTACAGTAACAATTAACTTCATTATTTTTTAATTAATCAGTTATTTTCAGATTGACATATTCATCATTTAGACTATAAAATGTCAGAAAATAATTAGAGCTGTCTGTCACAAATGACCCCAGCCCAGGGAGACATCTAAAGGATATTTAATAATATAAATGTCATTGTGTTAAGATTCCTGTTTATTTATTTTCTAATCAGATATTTCCTGATCTGATAAACCAGGAAACTTTTCAAACTTTGGTTCTTAAACACGAATAAGTTGGGCAGTTTGCAGTATTTTGATGTTTTCTCAGAAACGTCTCCACTATCCTGCACTGTGCTGGCACAGACATGAAAGCAGTTCAAACAATAGGTAGCATCACTGCAGCTGGCAATGAATTTTCTAATAAATCAACTGTTTGGATTATCAACTAACTGTATGAGCGCTAATGTAATGCACAAGACTGAGAATATGCAGCAACATATGCAATGCCAGCAGGGTAACGTGCCGATATGTTTTTTCAGGTATTCTGTTGAAAATGTGCCATGTTCATCATCTTAGTTTAGCATGTTCACATTCACTAATTACCACCAAACAAGAGCTGAAGTTGATGGGAATGGCATTAGTTTTGCAGGTATTTGATCATAAACTATGTGAGTAAAGCATGGGACAAACTGAAATGTTGACCTGTAAAAGTTATAACAGTTTATCCTAATGGGAACATCAATACCTGCACCAAAGTTCATAGCAACCAGTCCAAAATGTGTTTAGCTAAGTCACTAAAAAGATAAATATCAACCTGTTGGAAGCCATTTAAACCACTGATTGTGTATGACTTCAGTCGAGAGAAACCAAACGGATCTGCTCATTAAAAATGTTGTTACTAAAGGTCTTTAAATTCACAGTGAAGCTTTAAGTCAGAAGAGTTCGTCCTCTGGGGACTATGGAAGTCTGTAAAAATGAAAATGTAATGTACAAATATGAAAAAATTACTAAATGTATCTAATAGTTGGTGACTCTCTCGACCAAACAGCCACAGCACAAGCATGGCTAAAAAGATGTTTATTAACCAGGAGTCAGGATTAACAGATCTACAAGTGTAAACATTCAGAGGTCAAAGTCCTGAATATAAACAGTCTTACCAGTTTGTTGTTTTCATAAACATCCTCCTTCTTCAGTGAATCATAGTCGCTGCAACAGAGGAGAGGAAAAAAATGAGTAAAGAAAAAAACTAAACAAAACATGTGATTCCTTCCCTTCCTCATTCATTTTGTGTACACGCAGTCTAGACCAAGCATGTGTTATTTAGTCACGTCAACGTATATCATGATACCGAGGGTGTGACTGATCAATTCATTACACGCTGTGCTGTCACGGATCTCATGTCCTCTGTCAGCGTGACGCCAAGCTGAACCCACATTCATCACAGACATTAAAACATTTAGATTGGTGCCAAACTGAGCCTTTAACCAGTATTTAGTGCTTCAAAACATGCACACATGAAACGTGCCGCCACGCTGGTCCGGCTGCAGGTAAAAAGTGGAACTGCAGCAGCTGCGTCTCCTCTAAAAATGAAACCATTGTGTCTGCCGTGATGGCCTATCTGGAAAACAACCAGGCGTCTCTGTGTGAAATTGGCCAAAGTTCAACCAGAGATGGTGAGTCAAGTCTTCGCAGAGTGCTTGCAGAAATGAAGCCAGCGCTTAACGTGGAAAGATCTTATTCATACCATCTTGAGCCAAAGATTTTTCAGCGGTCAAGTGCGAGGCATTAATCATTGCTCCCATGTGGAACTTCTCTGGAGGTTATCAGAAAGAGTTTAAGGAGAAAAAAGGGGAAGTCCTCCTTACTTTCCTGTAAAAATTTAACGTCTGATCAAAAGGAATGAGACAAGGAAAAAGGATCATTAACACTGTTTGAGATCCCATCCAACTTTGATTTTCTGCTCTAAGTACACACACTTCTGTTCTTATTATACGTAACACAGGCTGCACAGATGAAGTCACACAATCTTGATAATGAATCCTCCTTTTAAAGACACTTATCAGGCAAAAAAATCCCAAACATGCTGCTTCCTGCTTCTCAAATGTCATCTGCTTTTCTCCATTTCAGATTATTTTAAAACATCTTTTGCACAGCCGACCAGTCAAAGTAACTAACGAATGAGATGACATCACTGAAGGCTGTGAGAACTGGACGAGATCTTATGAGCAGCAGATGTTTGATTTACACCTACGAGAACATAAGCACATATAAAACAGAGAGAGGAGTCTCTTGGGAGGAAGTGAAGTGTTTTCTTACATTGCTCGGTGTGTGACTATTACGGAAGAAAACAATGAGTGATTCTGCTCAGACTCAGCTGTTAAGCCTCGATATCCTGAACATTCAATCAGATGTAACTTAAGTTTGGGCAAGAAGATCAAACTACTTATATTAAAAGGCAGGATTTTCCAAATAAAATATTTCAGTGGTATCTACATTTTCACCGTTAAGCACATTTTTTAGTTAGGTATTCTGCTGTTTATAAGATTTAAATCCATGTAGTGATTATCTGTATGCCTCTTTTTCTCTCCAGGATTTTACCAGGTGAAAGTGTTTAAGAGAGTGAAGTCTTAAGTCATTATTGTTGTTTAAACCTGACTTGGGTGCAGATCTGGTGTCGAAGGCCTGCAACTGTGCACTTTATAATGAACGTAGTGTTGACAGAGATGGGAAAAATGTCACATCACGTTAGTCAGATAAGCTGTACAGATAAATAAAATCCAATCTGAACGTAAAACTCCAACATCAGTACTGTGCTGTGTTGTGAGTGGCCCCCCAGCAGACCTCCTGGGGGGGCAGTGTGATCCTGATCCTGCTTTTCCTGCAGACTCATAAAGCTGAAGTTTGCTCCCTTTCACCATAAAGCTGGAAAGTTACAACCAACAGGCTCTTTCCTCCCCTGACACTAAAAACATCCAGGACACACACACAAAGCACTGACTGACTGAATGATGGTGCGTTTAAGGACAATTGGACTTTAGAAATCTTCCCTCAACTTCTTCATTGTTGCGGCTCCAGTACTTACATGAGATCGGGTCTGTGCTTGTGGATGAGGGCGCAGAAAGCCAGCCCGTCCCTGAACGAGGTGGTCATGTTGGTGATGGCCACATCCCGGTAGCCCTCACACCGGAGGCGGCACCACTGCTGCAGCGCCTTCACGGCCGCCATCCCGAGGCTGCGCGCTGGACTGAGCCGAGGAGGAGAGCTGCTGCGCGGCTACGGGCTCAGCGAGCTGCCCCCTCCTCCTCCACCTCCTCCACCTCCTCCTCCACAAACACACTGCTCAAAAGTTTCCACAGCAGCCTGGACACGCCGGATCCGGGAAGTGACAGAGTGTGAGTGTGTGTGTGTGTGTATGTGTGTGTTTGGAAATCACCAGGCTTTTCTTGACTGAGAAAGTGGAAATAAAGTGACACCTGTGAAAGGTCGACAGTGACGTGGAGTGGGTGGAGCTACATCCGCCTTAATGGTTTCTGTTAACCCTCAGTGTGTGTGTGTGTGTGTGTGTGTGTGTGTGTGTGTGTGAAGACTAATCACAGTCCAGATAAGATTTTAAAGATATGAGTTCATGAGTTTTGACTCTTAATCACCTACACCTACAACCACCAAAAAAGTCACATTTCTACTAAATATTTTAATTTTACTGCATCCTTTATCTATATTTTTCATTTAACTGCTAAATCTATATTTTCTGTCCCTTTTTATCCCACATGATGATATATATAGCTTTTAATCCTGTTGGAAATGAAGATGCACCATGAAGAAAAACAGCTGTTATTAAAAATAAACCTCACCACGTGTACTTTGTGTGTCATTGTGTCATTGTGTCATTATGTCACGTGAACTCCTCCTCAAAACCCCCCCACAGATCTCCAGAAATAAAGCTGAGGGCACCTCCTCACCCTCACACAGATAAGAAGTCGCCGTACACATTCATCTCTCACATTTCCCTTTGCTGCAGTAAAAAGATGTGATATTTATTTAAGGGTTATCGTGGAGCTGTTTGAGCTAATGGAGGGCGAACGGTGAAACCAGTCCACCAGGTGTGGTTGTTGCCTGTCCCGTCCTGTCTGCTGGGTGTGTTTCACAGAGTTACCTGACACCTGCACACATGCTCACGTTCAAAAAGCAGCAGGCCGACAGCAGAACTTGCAAACTGTGGCGTTAACGTTTCTTCCCGCTCATCTTTATTTATCTGTTTGTTGGCAGAATAACCTGCAGGTTTCATTTAAAACAGGTGGAGAGTTTGGGGAGAAAAAAAAACAAAAGAAGTTTTACTTACTGTTGAAGATAGCGCCACCATGAGGTTAATTTTACACCACAAACGTATCAGTTTCAGAGTTCACCAGTTCCCACTGACGCCGTCTTTTTTCCACCATTTCTTCTTCAAATTTTCACCAAATCATCATCAGATTTGTTTCACATTTCAGTAGGCCCAAAAACCTTTTTAATTATTTTTCTTATTCTTCATCATTTTTCTTTAATTAGCTGTCAAATTCTTGCAGTTGTTGCCTATTTTATATACATTTTTAAAAGGCAACATTAAAAGATCGATCAGTAGGTCATTGCATTTACGTGTAGAGGTGCTACAGCAGTGTGAAACGTTTAAAATGATTGTAACTCACTTTGAAGTTGCACTAATTAATATTTTATCCTAAGAATGGGTCAAATGACAATGATGTGTGTTTGTGGACTAATTATCAACAGAACATATTAGTGCCTTTCAGCTGATTTTAAAAACTGCTTTAGTTCACTATCATATGTTATGCTTCATCATGTTTGCTTTTTTCAGCAGTGAGGGTTTATTCAATCCACTGTATGTTACATGTTCACTCCCAAACAGTAGATATAAACCACATGTGGTAAATAAAAGGGGAGCATTGAGCAGTGAATGACTTTTTTTCATGAGTTGGTGGAGACCAAAACAGAGCTACAAGGAGAGTCAACGATGAACTTTAATGTTAGTGTTGCTCCACATCCACTGTTAAATGTTGTACAATTGTTAGTCAGCACATCCCTCATAACATCTTTATATAAATAATTCACAGTTTTGGTTGCTTAAAGTGCGTCTCCAGTGGCTGAATTTCTCACCTTTCTGCGGTGACGTCGAGGCGCTCTTTAAAAATCACAGCGATCGTTGAATATTAGCGTCCATAACTGTGTGTTTTTACACATTTCTCAGTTTAAACTAGAAGATATTTTCCTTTAATGAAGTGAAAAGAAGAAATGGAGGATTGTGCAGCCTTGATGAAGAAAAATGCTTTACATGACTGCATTAATCATGATTGATCCTTTGACCTTCTTCTCTTGTGCCTGTGAAAATTGAATCTCACATTACTCCACATCTTTTTAATCATCATTCACTTCTTTATGTCAGGGTCAAACTATTTTTTTCTATATTTACACTGGTCAAATCACCATCGTTTTCATTCAGTCAGATGCTGCTTGTCTGCCATTAGCTTAAATTTTGAACAACTTAAACCATTAATGATGAATTAAAGCTTGAGACCGTCAAGGGACTCTGTGAATTCGGAGGACATCTGCAGGATTTTCCAAAGCTGGACAGCGATGAGAAAATGATGATTAAGAGGTGATTCTTGCAAAGCAGACTCACACACATGATGTTACATAAAGTCAAAGCAAAAGTGAAGACAGCAAAAAGAAAGAAAAAGTAAGAAAAGTAAATGTGATAATAGTAAATATTTGGTTGTCATGGAGCAGCAGACAGAAAGGGCTGAAGTTTTAGAAGCTGAATACAGAAAGGTGAGTGAAACACAAACTGAACAATCTGCAGAATACTTAAAAAAAAACAGGTGAAAAATGTATTATTTATTCACTGAAATCGTTAGTTTCACATTAAATGTATTTCAGATTATCTCAGAAATGTTGCTTTTCATTGTGTTGTGCGTATTTGTCAATTTGCAACCACTATTTCATGTTTTAAAAAAACATGACCCAGACAAGAAATGGAAAGTAACTCTTAAACAAAGAGGCTGCTTTTAGCTTTTTTTATGACTCTCTTGCACAATAACATCTGTTGAAAAGCGATTCAAAGGAAACTGAACATTTCACAACAATGTTTATCAGATTTCTTTTTTTTTTTTTTTGGTCTTGTTTTGTCAAGCTTTCATTATAAAATATGCAACGCTGACAAAATAAGCAACCTCAGAAAGCCCAGACTGAAACACAATCTGTCAACAGTTTCCTTGCATCTATAAAAATCACTTTTTTCTTTTAAATATAACTCTCCACTGCTCCCATATGTGGAATTTGAGGATGGTTTCTCTAATCAAATATGCAGAGATTCCCACCAAAGTGCTGTGAAGTCCTGCAGTCTGTCCCCTCTCCACATGCCGGGCATACAAACTCCCCCCCAACACGCACACACAAACACTTAATCCTCCCAAATCCAGACAGGAAATGCCCTCGTCAGTAGAGCAGAATGCTTTTGACAGACCCCCGCTGCTCTTTCTCTCTCTCTGCTCTCTCTCCTCCCCCTCTGCTCAATGATATACGTGCCCTCCACCAAACTGCCATCTGGAAACAGTTAGCCTGTGAATGTTTGCACAGGGCCAATGAAAACATGTCTATCTCGAGCCTATCAGTAGTGAAGGATAATTCAACCTCACTATCTGAGGGGGAAAATAAGACACGTTTGCTTTCACTTTCTGTGTGTGTGTGTGTGTGTGTGTGTTTTGGGGACAATCAAATACTTGTTTGGTGTCATGACTCATGGGATCCAGTCAGTTTTTGGCTCATCGCTCCTCTCATGGTTTACATCTTGTTTTCTGGTTAGTTTCTATGGAGAGCACATACTAGACATGATTTATTTAATTGTTTAAAGAGATGAGCTCCATCCATCTCAGTCCTCAGATGACCCCTTCATATCTTAATGACACACATCCTGAGGCTCCTCTATCTGGGTTTAAAATGGTGGAGGGTTAGAAAGAGAAACAATGACAGAGACGAAGGAGGAGAAAGAAAGAGGAGCTGAACAGTTGAAATCAAGGCAACAGGAGGAAGATGTGATATAAGAAAAAAGGGGAAAGATTGCATATTATGCCACACACACACACACCTGGATTTGTTAATGGTTCCAAGTGTAACTGTGGTAAAATAGATTAGACAAACATTAACCACATGTTGCTGTTTCTGTGTCTAAACAAAGGTTGTAATTCTCTCTGGAACACTATATGTTAAAAGATAAGATAGACATATTGCAATATTACAGTAAAGTCCGTAGTTTAACATCACACTTGGTGACTCACAGGACTTTAGACCTTTTTCAGATTAAAGATCTTGTTTTGATCTGAGGAATAGAAAGTTTGTTAAACATTTCTCTCAGAAATTTCTGCTTCGGGAGTGAAACCTGGAAGAGAAAAGGCTTTTTTTTAGCACTAAATGTACTAAATCTGATATAAAAACCTGTAGCTTTTGGGGAAACAACAGGATGTGTTAAGATACCAACAATCACCACAGCATTGAGAAATTGTGTCCTCTAGTGGTTCATGTGATCCAGCACCTGAGAGCAAAGTAAAATATGTTCAAATAAAATGTGTTGGACAAAAAGAAAAACAGGAAAACAGTGATTTTCTGTTGACTTGAATATTTAAGGTGACAATATATTTATCAGCTGCCCAAAATATGTTCATCAAAAAATGAGAAAAAAAGATCCGGACACACTCCAGTTTTCCATTTTTATTAAGTTCATTTAATTAAATTTAAGCAATTGCACAAAAAATTCAACACAAGAATTCATCATAAAATACTGCAAATATTTAATCACAATTTCAGTCACCTTAACGCAAATGACAGTAAAATATACTCTGTACTTTACATGCTTAAAAATATTTGGGAATTTTGCGTAGTTTGCTTTACAGCACACATGCACTGACGGTTTCTTCGACAAGTTATTCTTCTATCATTATTCTAAAGTTGCTTTTAAAAGGTGCAAGCTCTTCACACGTGGTGTTAGATCAGATTGTTCACAGCATTAAGGTCAAATTTAAGCAGAATAAAACTGCAGATAGTGAAAACTTCACTCAACCAGTTCAAGAACTGTGGCTGGCTTTAAGGTTTTAGTTGTGTTCTGTCATCGGGGCGTCCAGTGATGAGAAAAGTCACAGTAAAATGATTGCAAAACACTTACGGCTGGTCTATTACACTGTAGTTAATGCAGTTAAAGTAATTCTCGTGCATAGCAGTACTACGGTCTTCAGCGCTGAAAACAGGCGCACAATATAAAGCTCAACAAACCCAGAGTCGCTCACAAACACACAGACAGGAATCATAAGGCACCTGTATCTACCTTTACAATACTACTGTACTAGTCAGTGCAAAAATAAGCTGTAAACAGCATTCAAGCACATACGATATTTCATATCACGAACTGTATTCTGACACGTTTTTAAGAAGGCAGATCATCCTCTTCTTCACTTATTGCACATTGTCTTTTTTGCTGATGACGTGATGCGGATGATTTAAAAAAATTATTTGAATTAAAGATTAAAACTACAATAAAAAGGTACTGAAGACAAGCCAAGCTTTTGTTTAAAATCAGGTGACAGCCATTCATTTTTCCTCTCAGACATTTAAAGCAGCGTTCAGACTACTGTAGGTCAGTGATTGTGTACTTCAGAGTCTCAGTTTCATGTGTGTTTCTGTACACACAAATACCTGCTAAACATCACAATATAAGAGTGATTAACACAAACTTGTCCTCGTTCTCTTCAGATAACCTAAACTTTGTCTTATCTTATGAGTATGAGGTTAAAGTGCTGATGCTCAGCGTAAATTTGAGCGTTTGCAAACACATCAGATAAACAGTTTGGATTTGCGGCCATTTTTTTTTCCTTTAGTTAAAAAGGTCAGCAGGTCCTACACTGTTCATGCAATGCATGCAAACACTTTAACCTCAATCACTGTTTTCTTTAACCTCCCATTTTCTGATGCTAAGAGAAAAAAAAAAAGAAAAAAAACTGTCCTAATACTTTTAGACTGCACTGTGTGCCAGCTTGTGCCAGCTTCAATGGAAAACAGCTCATAAAACCATCAATTAAAGACCAAATGATTCATTACATCCAGCTGATGGTGAAGTTCTGACTCAGGTTGAGACCAAGATCTGTGACCGTTAACACCTGCAGAGAGAGAAAACACATCACTTCTTCATTAATGGCCATTCCTGACACATGAAACAAACATAATTAGATTTAACACTTCATTTACTGTCTAAATCCACCTACGCCAACTACATTAAGCTCAATGGACTCAACATGGAGCATAGCAGTCATTTCTCATGTTCTGCTGACCCTTGACCTCCGACCTCTGACCTCACCTGGTTGGTTCTGTAGGTGAACGTTGCATCCTGGGAGTTCACCAGCACCCTGCTCGGTTTCTGCTTCACGCCGTAGAAAGTGGCCGTCTCCACGGTGATGTAAGTCGCCTCCACGTTGTTGTGGAGCACCTCTGATGTCATCACGCTCTGCATCACAAGCACACGGATCCAAAATGCATTAATCAATATCTTTATAATCAAATATGTCCAATGATTATGTGTAATGGGATGGATAAATCAGAAACATGTTTGTCTCACATGT
>JBAJHX010000051.1:22533613-22547631 GCA_037176925.1 Amniataba percoides | reverse complement strand
AGAGTAACTAAGAATAAAACATACAGTTGTTAGTGGAGCATCAATAAGGGGAAATCTGCATTATAACATTAAAAGCTCATTTTTAACTGTTCTTCTGATGATGGAAAGAGAAACTAATAAAATTAAATTAGATCAAGTTTGAAAAATAATTCACCGTTCCTGTTGAGGAAATACAACATGACCTCTAAATGACCTTTTTACACAAACTGGGAAGTTTATCGACTCTGCAGTCACGCTTCTGTGACGCTGCAGAAATTCATGATGGCAGCTGACATTTGGGACTTCTGTTTTTATAAAATTGCTTAACTGTCATCTGAACTGTTGCAACACTGGAGGAAAATTCTGCTTTTCCACCTCTGCAACCCACCGGCTCTGACCGTTATGTGTATCACTGCACGTAGTGAAACCTGAAGTGAAAGCAGCAGGGCGACAAGCAGACTGACCCATCGCGTTGCTGTTGAGCAGGAAGAAGCCGTGCGAGTTCCCCCCGTCCTCCATCGCCAGGTAGAACGGATGGACTCCATATAAGTTTGTCTGTTCCTGTGTTGTAGAGAAGAAGGATATTACAAATCATTTCATCTCATTTGTATAAATATGCTCATTCAATCAAGCCGTAATCCTAAACTGTAATATGCTCAATGTTGTTTAGATTTCCTTTTTTTTTTTTACAGAGGACATTTTTCCACGTAACAGTATGTAAAGGACAGGCGTAAATAATGATATTAACAATGGTGTGCACATTACTAGGACTGCCCCTGAGTGGATCAGTGAGGTTAGTAAATACAATTGTGTTTTTCCTGAAAAGACGTGAAGATGTACAAGATGTATCATGCTTGCTGGCTCGCTGTCACACTTTAATGACTCACTGGGAGCAGAACTATCAATAATGTTATTAGCAACACCTGTGCTTTTCTTACTCATCGCCAAATATCTGCTGCAGAAAAAGGCAGTGAAATTCAGCTGAAACTTCATATCTGTATCTGCATCTCTATTTCCGTACCATGGGAGGAACATCGCGGGCCCACATGGTGAGTGTGTTCCAGTGGACATCGTGCAGGAAGGTGGAGCGGTGCTCGCCCAGCCCGTAAATGAACTGAGTCGGGAGGGAGGTGGAGAACTGGAGAAACTGATCCGCGTAGAAGAGAGGAGCCACTGTGGTGTTCAAGCTAACAGGAAACCATTGAAAAGGAACAAAGTATTATAGTGTTAATCATTCTATTACAACATAAAGTGGGTTATTTTCACATCTGAATGAGCCTGGAGAGTATCAGCTGTACAATATATGTGCAATCGCAACCTACTAAACTTACAGCACTGCTCCCGTAGAGCTCCTCTTCACAATGAGACCAAACGGCTCCTTTGAAAGCTCCACGACATAATCTGGACTCTCTGCCTTCTCGGCAGCGGTGGGAACAGAGATCGGGACCTCGAACCGTGAATCAGAAGGGTCGGTAATCTGGATTGAGACGCAAGAGAAAAACAAACAGTTTGTAATCAAATTACAGACCAGAGGATTTACAGCGGCGCGTAATAAAAATTCAATCAACTAACATATAAAGTTTATGGTTGTAGAAGTCGGCATTAATAAAATGAAACCTTAGTACACTGGGACAAAGCTCTCAGTGTGGACCCATATATGCATAGTTTTATCTTTTTTTATTAACCCTGATGTTTATCTGTGTTTGTGTGGTAAAGGTTTGCTATTTCTTTATCATTTTGTGAAACAAATCAACAGTGTAATTATTTATCTTTAGATTTTTATGTTATCTATTTTATTTTATCCTGTGTCTTTGATTGCATTTTCCTCCTGTTATTTCCCCGCTGTAGGACTAATAAAGGCTATCTTGCATCTTGAATCGTGTAGCATTATTTAGAAACAATATTTGCTTTTGCTTGCTTGTCAAAGCACGTGATGCATATCAAATATATGATGTTGCATATAAGGAAAAGCCCCTCATGTCCGTGGTAATCACTGACAGGTGTTTTCACTTCATCTGGCTGATTAGACTGGATTGTGTGGTTGCACCCACACATCTCTCACTCTCACACACCTTGGTAGGAAAAGCACAGCTGTAAATATAAAAATGATGATAAGCTACTTCAGTTTCAGGGTCCTGCTGGCTCACCGTGACACTAGAAAAAACCTAAGACATTGTTAATGTTATTAGTACCAGCTGTGTTTTTGTATTATGACAAGTCAAAACATTGTAGTTAAAAAAGGCCTTTTGTTGTTTTCTCGATTCGTTCATTGCTCTCTTGGATATTTTACACTTTTCTTATGTTTATTCATTCAGTACATGGGATTTGTTGAAATCTGGTGACTTTAAACTTAACTCTGTCTTAACTTCAAACAGCACAAATGTCTAATCACACCAAATAACTTAAACCATTTGTGCAGAGCCTTCACATAATCCTGATAAAAGCATTCATTCTTGCATTAATCCTAATTTATTATTGATGAAAATAACAATACATGCACATTAAAAGTTTGAATGCTGTTTAAGATGAATATAAATATCTTTGTTTTTCTTTTTTGTTTGTTTCATTTTTTCAGTAGTGATGGTGATAGTGGTTAGAGGGGGCGCTGGCTGGTCTTAATCTAATGCTGTGCAGGTGGTCTGTCAGTGCTTATTTGCGGAAAAAAAGACGTGTCCCTGCTGTAGATGGAAACTATGTTGATGACAGTGGTGAGACTGAACCAAAAGAGAAAAGTCATTTGATTCATCATTAAAATAAAAATACTGATTGAGTGCAACTTTGACTTGACTTTGCAGCTGTCAGCAAAGACAAACAGCTGCAAGGAAAGATGATGTTCACAATGATGTCAGATGCCTTTTTTTGTTGAAAAAATGTCTATAAAACCAAAAACAAATGACTAAAAGCTCTGAATCATCATATGACTGTGATGAGAACTCTTCTATGTTTAGTTTGATTAAATGTACCAGAAATACATGCTGGATCATTTGCAATGCAACACCTCCTCTGCACAGATGTAAAGAGTAAAATTCTTGTACAATGACATGAAATAAATACTAATTCAAACTGAACGCTCACTCACTCTGACACGTAGCCGTGTGTCCGTCTCATGTCGAATCTCCACCTCCAGAGTGAGGATATCTGCTGGGTAGTAAGTCTTCGCCTCCCTTTTGAGCGTAGCTTTCTGTCCCAGGGACGTGTCGTTTAATGACACAACTGAGTAGGAAGGAAAGTCCGGAGGATAGAAGCACCACGGGATGCCATTTATTCCTGAAGGGCGCGTGGCAGAGGAGGACAGAGAAGCTGCGGGGATGAAGCAACAGTTTCTTGCCTCACACAGCTCTCGGTTCACAACCACCCCTCTTTCTGGGTAGCAATCAAACCTCCAGGCCTCGGGGATCAAACTGCAGGCCTCGCGGCGAGCGGCGGCTGCGGTTTCGTTCACTTTTGTTTTTACGTCCGAGTCTGGCGTCTGCTCTGCGGCCGGCGGCGGAGGTTTATGCGGCTGTTCGTTGGACGGCCCGCGCATCCAGAACATGGTGCCCAGCAGCCAGCCTCCACAGAGGAGCAGCAGCAGGCAGCCGATCACCAGCAGGCCTGTGGTGGCCGAGCAGGACGGCCTGCGTGGAAGCAAAGAGGCCTCCTCTGGATCCGGCACCTTCCAACACAACATGGGAAAAAGAAAAACACAAGCAACACACAGTAAAGGAGTCAGGAGGAAGGGATCAGAATAATCTCTTTTTTATTTGGTCTTTAAATCTTCTTTCGTTCAACCGACAGTCAACAAACTAAAAACACTCAGTCTATAATCATAAGTCAAAGACAAGCAACAAATGGGAAAGTGGAGCTAGAAAATATTTCTCACTATTGCATAAAATATATTTTAATGATTAATCAGATATCAAAATATCTGTTGAATTCAGTTCTGAAGAAGATTAAACAATCAAAGAGTAAAAGAAACAGACGAACTGAATGAATGAATTTAAATCAGTAGCAGTACAAACAAACATAAAACTCACCTGTGCTTCATCGAGGGCAGGACGAGGCTCCTCGGATAAAACCGCGCTGGAAAACTGGACATCTTCAGGGTTCAGCCGCTTGTATGACACCATCCTGAGAGCGTTTGTCAAAGACAGAGAGAGACGGAGAGCTCAGCGTCATGGCAAATCACATTTCCTCCATTTCTTTGATTTGACAGGTTTCATTTTAACACCATTAAAGAGGAACAATAAGCATGTGCATGAGACAAAAGTTAAATTATTTAAGATTATTCCTTTAGTAGTTATCTGTTTCCACAGATGTGCAATTAAAATAATTATTTATTAACTAAAATATGACCATAAGTGGATATTAGATATTATAGTTATGCTGCATCTTGTTTTTGTCCATGTTAGAGCTGCAACAATTAACAATCTATTAAATTAATTACAAACTTAATCTATCATTTTTTGTCTTTTTTTTTCAGAAAAAGTGTCCAAATTCTCTGATTTCAGCTTTTTGGATGTCCTCTGTGACAACAAACTGAAAATTTTTGGATTGTGGACAAAAAAAAAACATATGACGTCACCTTGGTGCTTCTGGAAACAGTCATGGAAATTATTTCATGAACGAAACAATTAATAGAGACACTGATCACTAGGTTGATCGAAAGTGAAATTAATGTTTGCAGCTGTGGCATGACCCACAGCTGCAAACATGTCGAGGTCAAACGTGCACAGATCTTATTTTCTGCAGCTGCACTTTTAGATGAAACCCAGCCTTGTCTTCGTGCATGTCTCAAAAACAGAAAAATATCTTATTATCATCATCATGCAGTTTTAAAACCTTATGAACACCTTCACTGTGTTGCACATTTTGTCCAAGCTGAAGCTAACTTTAGCTAGCTTTGCGTGCTTTAACAACGTGAATGTCAAAGTTCACCACGGAGACGCTGGGTTCACTACACTGACTCATTACAGTCCAGTTTTACAGTCTGACATTATAATCAATAAAAAACAACATTAAATAATCACCTGAGTCTAATAGTGCGTTGTCGTAGCAGCACATCGATTATTAGCTGACTTTAACAGCAGTCAAACTCCAGCTAGCAGCATCAGCACTCACCTCAATGTCTTTTAAGCCTTGAAAATACTAAAAAATGCAGCAAACGGAGCGATTATTCCTTCAGATGAGTGTTATTTTAGCAGAGTTTTTCTTCGACCTGCAGCGTCTGCATGGTGTCTGTTTATCTTCATGGGACGTTCAACGCGCCTCGGAATTTACGCAACTTCCGCTAGCACAGCCCCCAAATAACCTTTTATATATGTTAGATACTCGAGCTGTAAACTAAACTCAGCTGTCATATTATTGCTTGTGAAAACAAAGTTCTGCTGTATAAATATCATTTTATAAGAATTGGTAGATTATCTTTTGTTTGTTTTCAATTGGGGGCGTCAGGGGTGTGTTTCCATGGCACGATGATGCCTTCAGGAGCAGCTTTGGATTTAGTATTATCTGTAGCAGCTGCTGTGTAGGGGGGCATTACCAAACTTTATTTGACTGAGGTGGCCCTAATGGGGTAATAGCGCATGCGGGAGGATCAGTATTTTACTTTCCTGTGTTTAAATTAGAAATTTTAAGATAAATGGACCTACCCCATTACAACACAACAGAGTGGCACTTTACAAATTTAATATAATTAACAATTAACAGCACAAAGTACCAACATAATTAAAATTTAATGGGATTTGTAGAGAATATAGTGTATTTGACCAAATTATGCAAACCTGGCCAATCATAGCTCAGGATAAAGAGGCGGTGCCCCTCATATAGCCAAACTACAGTGCACACATTTCTGGCACATGCTGTTCTTTAACACATTATATAGCCTATATGATGTTTTTTTTAATGTGAATGTCCAGAATTGTACTCTTTTTATCTGAAACCTGTAAATATGCAGTTTCATGCCAACTCGAGACATGAGTATGAAATAAAACCCAGGACTCCTTCACCAGGAGAAAACAAAAAACAAAAAAAAAAACACCTTAATCCAAAACATTTATGGCGCTTTTCTTTAATCTTTTTTGTGCATGTCCAGGTAACTTTCAGGCAGGATTAGAAATGTTTAAGAGAAACAAATATTTCAGGTCATTTCAGGTATTTGTACCTCTCATTTATCACCTCCTGCTGTCAGAAATCCCCAAGCAACATCATCTTTAATACTTTTACTTTTATTGTTCAGTATAACATGTCCCATACAATTAGAGAGAGGCAGCACTGGGCAAACTCTACCATGTACACGGCTTCAAGTTATTGCCTTTTGTATCCAGCAACCTTAGGGGACGACTCCTCGACTCACAATGGTCACTTGGCCTTTAAGAGTTCGCTAAACCAGGTGAACCTGATTCATGATTTGGTTGTTGAATAACTGCCATAAAAAACAGAGATAATTTAAAAACAGTTCATCACCACTAAGGCAAAATGGTTCTGGCAAAAACAAAAGAAAAACCCTGATGAGTAGCACGATCCCACTGCTTCATTACTGGCTAAGTGATTCGGACATTTCAGTAGCTCGTACCCAAAGAATGAATTCCAGTTTCACCTGATTCCCACACTGCTCGTTGGCATAATGTCTGATACAAAAACATCTTTAACCTTCAATCCAATTTCCACAAACACGATTAGTTTGAATGACAAATACTGCATGGAAACGGTGAAATCACAGACCTTCAAAGAGTCATTTGTACGACCATTAATACTAATGTGAGTGTGGCATTTCAATGCAGCTAATGTAGGTAAAAGTGATAAACGCGAGTAAATAAGACCTAAAATTCATCATCTAAAGTTTTCAAAAATTTATGAAAGTTGTGTTTGTTGTAAATCTTTTTGGTCATTTGGTCAGAAACTGTGTTGTTAGCTGCTGATATGTGTCTGTTAATTTTCTGCACCGTTCTGGGAGTTTAATATTTTAGCTTTAATACTTTTATGTGAACCACCACATACAGGTTTAATGACGGTCTATTCACAGAGGTAGTCCTTTACTTTCCCCTCTTACAGCTCATGTGTTATTGACTAAAATTTTATAATGTAACACTACTACTGGTACATATATATCTATGATTTATATAAATACGTTTTCAGTCATTTTTGTCTGTTATACACATGTTAATTGGAGAGTTATCGTCACTCTGTGATAGGTCCTCGTTGTTCACGCTGAACGCAGACTCCTCCCCAGTCTGAATCTGCTCATGTTTGCGTCTGTGCAGCCTCAGGCTTTGTGAGCGGCTGAAGCCTCTCCCGCAGATGTCGCAGCCGTACGGCCTCTCTCCCGTGTGAAGCCTGAAATGGTTCTTGAGGCTCGAAGCTCGTGTGAAACTCTTGTCGCACTCGGGACAGTCAAACTTCTCCCCAAAGTGGATTTTCTCGTGTTCCCTCAAGCGGCCGGACTGGTTGAAGCTCCTGTCGCAGACGGAGCAGTGGTAAGGCCTCTCTCCGGTGTGCGTGAGCCGGTGTCTGTTCATGGCCCCCGAGTGGGCGAAGCTCTTCCCGCAGTCCGGGCAGGAGAACGGCTTCTCTCCCGTGTGGACTTTCTGGTGACCTTTGAGTTGACCTTTCTGGGTGAACTGCTTCCCGCACAGAGAGCACTGGTAAGGTTTCTCTCCCGAGTGAATTCGCATGTGAATCTGAAGAGCAGACATCTTGTGACAGTCCCGTCCACAGAGCCCGCAGCAGTACGAGCTCTTTGTCAGGTTGTCGGTGAACGGCTCCCGCACCGGTGAGGCCGGTGGACTGACGTCTTTTTCACCGTCAGCAACATGATTAGGATCCTCTCCAGACACTGTGGAGACATAAAGGACATTTAGTCTCAATGAAGATTAAAAACAACGGATATTAAGCTTGTTAACCAACAGTTTATTATGGTATCCAACAAGATATAAGCCTGAGAGGAAATTGATCAAACAATTTGACGTCTGTATGACCTTTAACATGCAGTCAAGGAAGGAAACTCACGCAAGTTTCTGTTTAGCTAGTACAATAAAATCTGCACCAAATGTTTCACCCCACCAAGGAGAGGCACCTGTCCCACTTAAAACAAGCAATATTCACTTTACACACTTGATAAGCTATCTCCAGGGGTACAAATGTCCACTTTAAAGCACACAAGAAGAAAGTGACACAGTCGAATGTTGGCTCTTCACTTTAGGAGTAATCTGGAGGTCAAAGGACCTTAACAGAGAGTCTAATCATTTGGTTTGCTAATCAGTCCTCTAGGGGAATGTACGATTGTTTTTATTGTTAAATTATTCAGACAAAATTCTATATAACCTTTGAATCATAAAATGAAATTAAAGGAAGCTTGAGGGGAAAAAAAACACAAAAATCACCACTAACCACAAATGCAGGATTCTCATTTTCAAACCAGTCAGTCAGAGACAGCAAAGAGTCAGTCGGAGTGAACTGAAAAAAGACACAGTTCACTTTCTATCATTTCAAAGATCAAAATAATAGATACACTTTTTTTCTCAAGAATCTTTGATTGTGAGATAAACAGCACAAAAATAACTCTCAGAGATCACATTAATTTATTGTACTTATAAAGAGGGACTGAATTAGAAATACCATTAATCAGCTGTAGTTAAATTAAATAAGCCAATGACAGTGATCACTTAAACTGCCAGCACTGTCTAAAAATGAGAAGCCTGCTGATGTAATCTTTAGGTAAGTTGGGTAGTAAAGAGAGAGAAATACTCTCACACACCAGTTAGCTAACTCTGAAAAAACTGAGCTTTTATAAAACTCTCACCTGAGTGGATAAATCTGAAAGTGATGGCCTGAAATTTTTATTGTGAAGGAAACAACAAAATGATCTTTTCAGAAAGTGTGAAATTAAAAGGACAACTTTCTCTTGCCTCAAACTTTGTGATGGGAAAGATAGTTAGTCATTTTCCTGTCTGGGGGTTTCAGTATGGACATGCAATTTCCTACACACTGTTTTCTGAATTAATAACAAAGGGGTGACACATAGAAGAGTTAACAAAAAGCATGCTGCAATTCTGAAAATATACAGTGTAGAGAAAGAGACAGATGAAGTGAAATGTGATTTAAAAATGTGTTTTAATAAAGTTATTCAGTGGAACTATGTCCCAGTGAGTGAGTGTATTACGAGCAACGTTCAACTTTAACGTGTTGAGTAACATTTGCACTCTAATTTCCTTACTGTTAACAAGTTCCTCTTCTTCCTCCTTTACTGTAATCCTAATTTCTGTGTTGCCTTCCTGCTGCTGCTCCTCAGTTTTCTCTGGCACGGCAGAAACCTCATCAGGAGCTTCTTCTAAGTGAAACAACACACAAATGTTAAAATCACAGTCAAAAGAATGTATGCTGCATTTAATATATAAGGGGGAAAGTGGGAATCTCATGTTTATTTACCGCACAAAGGTTCCTCTTCTTCCTCTTCTTTCACTATTACATTCATGTGTGGACTGGAAGTGATGCTCTCCAGTCGGTCTTCTGCTTCTGTCAGGTTATTTTCACACTGAGCTGCCTTGTCACAGTTAAGACTCTCTGAGGAACGAGGCTCAACTGCACTGGGCGAACTCGGACTGTCAGGCACCTACAAAAGGTTTAATACAAACAAACACAGGCAAAAGTGGTGTCAGGAAGTTGTAGGGAACAATATGCATCAATTCAGAAGAAGAAACTGAGAACCTTTGACCAACAACAACAAAAAGATTCGATTTTGTAATATCTGCATCGTCACTACCTTGGAGCTGATGTTGTTGGCCAGGTCTTGCTGGGATGTTTCACCGGCTGCAGCCTGAACTGGGCCTGAGATGACTCCTGTGACTGATCCATTCTTGCTCTGTGTGCACGATCTTTTGTGGTTTCTGAGCGTTCCTGCCAGTGAGAAGTGCCTCCCGCAGTCTGTGCAGGTGTACGGCTTCTCTCCTGTGTGGATCCTGGTGTGCCTGCGAAGCTCCCCCGGAGCTACGAAAGATTTATCGCACTGTGTGCAGCTGTACGGTTTCTCTCCCGTGTGAGTCCGCATGTGTGTTGTCAAAGTCCACTGCTGCGCAAATGTCTTCCCGCAGTCGGAGCAGTGGTAGGGCGTAATGCCAGTATGGAGACGCTCGTGTCTCACGAGTGTACCCGACAAAGCGAACCTTTTGTCACAGAAAGAGCACTGGTAAGGCCTCTCTCCAGTGTGAGTCCTCTGGTGATCTCTCAGCTCAGCTGCTGAGTTACAGCTCTTGTCGCAGTCTGAACACGGAAACTTCTTCCTCGTAAAGCCCGCAACAACCTCAGAGTGCATCGCCTCTAAGTGAGTTTTCAGATGCCAGTGTCGGGAGAAACTCTTCAGACAGATGGAGCAATGATAAGGCCTCTCGCCAGTGTGTGTCCGCCGGTGCAGCCTCAGCTCCCCCTGACTAGCAAATCTTTTCTCACAGAAAGTGCATGGAAAAGGCTTTTCCCCGGTATGGACCCTTTCGTGGATCATGAGCAGCCCCTTTTCTGGAAATCTCTTCTCACACATGGAGCAGGGGAAAGGCCTCTCTCCTGAGTGAGTGCGTAGGTGGCGCTGAAGTTTAGACGCATACGGGAAGTCTTTGCCGCACACCGAGCAGCTGTGAAGAGACGGCGTTTTTTCATTCTCGCTTTGATCAAATGTCTTGGTGGGAGCCTCTGCGGGTACGATGCCAGAGATGGCACTCTCTCCTGTGTGTGCAGAAAGATAAGAAAGCATTTAGAAAAACAAAAAGAGGCATTTTTGTTCAGTTCATTTCTGACCACAATGAACAGTTATGACTCATATATACAGTAGGTCGGTATGATCTTACTTTTCTGCAATAAAACATCAAATATGAATTTCTTATCTTATAAATATCAGTGCATAATTTGAACTTTGTTGTGTAGGTCCTGAACTTAAAAAGTACTGAAAGAAAAACGAGAATTCACACTTCAACTTCCCAATACCTTAATTATGGTATGTAAAAAAGGTATATCCATATATTCACCCCATCACATTACAGAGATTAGACTATTTTACATGCTACCAACCAGTTGTTACAGGGGCTGTAGCGATGTCGTGTGCAGCACCGCAGTATATTGTAAAGTATTGGCAGTATGATTTAAATATACAGCACGACATCACAAGAACTCAGTGTCAACAAGTCAAAATATTAAGTTTCACAATGTTCGCATTCATTACACGACCACGATACTGGATTACATTACAACTCTCAGGGCTTACTCAGTGTATACTTTGCTGTTGAATTTATTTGCTCACTGAGATCAGAGAAATCCACTTCCTCTCCATCAGAGTTGATCAGACCTCCGATTTCCTGCTGGTCCTCCTCGGCGAGGATCACAGCTGGTCCAAAGTCGTCTGGGTTTTCAGAGCCCATCTCTCAAAAATGCAACCTGGTAGAGGTGAACAATCAAGAGTCAGTAAATGATAAAGTAATTTATAACGAGTGTCTGAATATGTAAACATATAATCAAACCATGTGAGTGATTTCTGTCTCAATATTCTTCATTTTGTTTAGTAGCTCCTGAAGGATGCTGAAGAATTACAGACTGATTACAAAAACGCAAACGACTAAAGAAGTGAATAAGTGATAACACGACTTCGACTTAAAAAGCTCCTGATCACACTTCTGCAAACATTCCCACAAAGTCAAGAGTCACAGTGAGAGCTGTTATACACAGACATGGTGTTGTATTTGTAATAAACCAACACTGAGATAGTCAAATTTGAAGGCAGAAAAAATACAATTTAACTCTCCTGTATTTGGTAAGATATCCACAATGTTAAAATCAAGGTTCTTGTAACAAGGTTAAAAGCTTATCAGATAAGTTTCAAATCTTTGTAGGGCTGCATCTAACTATTATTTTCATTACTGATTAATCTGTCAGTCATTTTCCTAATTAACTGAGTAGTTGTTTGGTCCATAAAATGTCACTACTGCTTTCTCCCAGAGGTCAAGGTGACATCCTCAAATGTCTTGTTTTGTCCACAACCCAAAGACATTCAATTTACTGTCACAGAGGACCAAAGACCCCAGAAAATATTCACATTTAAGAAGACGAAACCAGAAAATTTGAACACTATTTCTTTAACGATTAATCTACCTTACAAAAATAGTCTGCAATTCATTTAACAGTTGACAAGCAATCAGTTACTGTAGCTCTAAACATCTGTGACATACTGGTGGCGTTGATGTGTATAAATCATCATTTTTTCTGACATTTTTTACAGTGAACCACTGAGTCAGTCTGATGATTACACCTGACCCAGATGCTCTTTATCTCTGCTGTTGTGATCAGACATGAAACTGATCCATTCAGTGACTGTGGCTGTCTGAGTTACGGGGGGGCGGATCTACATGGTGCATCCTTTTGTCCTGCTCAAGGACACTTCAGCAGGTTGAATGCATCAGGCCTGATGGACAGTCCACCTTCAGAAATCCTCCTTATATGGCTGTTAATTCAGGAATGAGCTACTCAGGTGCAACATTATTCATTCAGATAACCTAAAATATTCTTATTTACCCATCAGTGGGGAGATTTACAGCATAGGAGGAGGGTAGCGTAAGCGCAAGATTACAATTTAACACAAAAAACAATAAAGAGATTAAGAATAATTCAAAATAATTATGTTAAAATGACTATTACACTTTACAAATGTGCAAATTTACATCTTGCTAATTTTAAAACCAACACATTGCATTAGTCAAATGATACTGATGGGACACTGGCATTGCACCATCTATTTTACATAATCTATTTATCCATGTTTTTTCTGTTTTATGGATGTGGACTGTAAGACTTTAAGAGCTTTCAGAGGTGAGCAGCTGCACATCCTGCAGCCCTGTTAGCTCAGTAGCATTTAGCTCGGTGCTCCATCCATTTAACTCTCACTTACATCGTCATTTAAGTCAGACAGCAGCCCAAATGGTCTGACCTGTTGGTGTCTGAGCAGCTTGTTGGATGAGGAGCAGTCGCACCCTGCAGCAGACACCAACAGCCTCACTGATTTTAGCAATTAGCTACCGATTAGCCCTCCTCCTCCTCCTCCTCTTCCTCCTCTTCTCCCACCCTGCAGCCTCAGCCTTTAATCAACAATAACAAAGAGCACTGTGGATTTTATAAACCACCTGAATATGACACCTTAACCTCGAACAAACCCGCCTGACACCCGCTAACTAAGCTAGCTATCGCCGAACAGACAATGGATGTTTGGACCAACCTCAGCATTGATTTTCTCCCTCAGGTGAAAAAGAAAAAAAAGAGGAGAAAAGAAAAAAAAAAGAAAAGTGGTGCCTCGACTGAAGTTTATTCAAACGACTTGGCAATGCCTCTGCTTGTCTCTCATTTTCACGCCCGGTTTGTCCGAGCAGACGTGTGGAAATAACGCCAAGAAACTCCAGAGTTGAGTTAAATGAGCGTTTGGCTCTGATGGTCACCTTTCTAGCTTTAGCTGCTAGCTGCTAACTGTGGTGTCGGAACTTCCGGTCTGAGTGTTGAAACAGTCACAATAAAAGCCCCCCTAATATTAATAATCAGCTTTATTACATGTATTTCATTTTTTTATTATAAGGAATCTGACTTCTGCAATAATAAATATTTACAGTGATTTTAAAACAGAAAGTGCCTAAAAACCTCCACATATGCTCCATCTTAATTATTTTGCTTAATCTATTTTTAACTTTTTTCTTCAAATGGATTTTATCTTTGTCTGATATTGTGCTACACTTTGGGTGATGTCTTGTTGTATTTAAATGTACTATAAACATAAAATTACTTATGACTTATGAGAAATCAGTGTAAATCACAGTCTCTATTCTATATTATTAGAATAAATATCTCTTCTTCCACTCCACAATACAGAGGTCAATATTTACCAAATTACCTGATAACTTTTGTCCCTTTACATTCTCATAATACAAAATCAAATAAATAATGATATGATATCAAATATATATATATACACACACACACACACACACACACACACACACACACACACACACACACACACACACACATATATATATATATAT
>JBAJHX010000051.1:22521450-22533513 GCA_037176925.1 Amniataba percoides | reverse complement strand
TTTGAGCTACTGTAACAATGCAATTTCCCCACTGTGGGATCAATAAAGATCTTAATCTTAATCTTAATCTTAATCTTGTACTATTATTTTAGTAAAATTGTAATTGCACTATAGTAGTATTACTTTTACTTAAGATCCTTCACCCTTTTGTAAACACATATCACATAATATAATGCTTACATAAATTAAAACTATTCCACAGTCACTCCTCATCATCCTGATAGAGGAGCATGACCTGTATTATCATTATACCTAATGCTAATCAATGAGAAAATAATAATTATTTTTAAGTACACCTCTGAGTTTTCTGTTTTTTTTCAGGGATGTTTGACCAGAAAGAAACTCTGGGTCAGAGCAGGAGATGCCTCAGGATCCCTCTGGAGGAAAAGGAGGTCATGGCTGAGGAATAAAAATAGATCAAACTCATTTGTGCTTCTCTGTTTGAGACTGGGAGGCAGAAAAGATGCTGAGCAGTGATGGCTGATGGATGTGAGGAGCAGCAGGGACACAAAACACGTGACATGAGAAAACGCAGACACTTTGAGTTGTAAAATACAGGTGTAATTAATGACATTACCTGCAGCACTGCATTACAATCATTTCCTAAACAGAGTTATAAATAATGTTTTTATAGCCAGCTGTGCTTCTCCTGCCATGACAAAGACATCTAACATGGTCGTGAAGCATAAAAAACTGCTTATATTTATATATTAATGCAAAAGATGATGTAAACTTTCTCTTAATAAAATAATCATGTAATGATTTATATACAGATATATGTATTTCAAAGGACAAGCTTTTGTTTAGTTATTTTGCTAAATGTGCAGTAAAAGCTTTAAGATAAGATAAATTTTATTATTGGGGAACTTGACTTGTTACAGCAGCTCAATAGTGAAAAAAATAATAAAATAGTATTAAAAATATAGAAGACAAAAGAGTTAAATACACTATAAACACAAAATACACTATTTTTATCCTCCATATATACAGGTAGATTATTGCACTAGATTAATGAACTGCACATGAAGTGACAGAGGTGATGATAAACAGTGGTGCTGTGTTACGTTGAATTAAAGAGTTATATTGTGATGAAGGACCTGCACTGTGGGTATAGCAGTCTGCTAAAAAAATATTTCACAATATCAGATTATATATCAATTATTTATTTATTTTCTCCAATACAAAGGCATAATTATGGAGTTGACAATATATAGCACATGTAAATACTATCATATTGCTTAACCAATCACCAGTCACATGAAAGAATTCTTTATTTCAAACAGCAACACCTGTAAAATCTTCATTTTCCTCCCTCTTTATATTTTAAATCTCCAGGTGGCATTATCATAAACTGCTTCACATGATATGTAGCCAGCTCGGAGGCTTTTTTTCCCTTCAGTATTGTGTTTTTTTAATAAATAGTGTTCATGTCTAACCACAAAATGCCAGACAGGAAAATAGAAAGAGGTTTGCAGCTGTTCCAATTTGTGGTGCTTTTAGGGCAAAGCCACCACAGGTCCCAAAATACTAATCACTTATGATTTCTGCACATGAATAAAAAAACAATTAATCATAACATAAGAAGACTGTAACAGAAGCGCAAAATCAGATCTACATAAATTATATGTAATTTACTCAGATTAAAAACAATTATGCTACAAGTTACTATTGCTACTAATTATATTAGAAGTATCTTTGTCTCTTAAATATATTTAAGTTTCTGTGGGTATATAGGGCTGTAACTTGTTTGCTTTAAAGTTTGAAGATATAAAGGTCACAGATGACTGCTGACAGATTTTATTTCAGGCTGCCTGCCTGTGAATCTTTCCTGAAGGACTGTAGATTCAAACATTTCATTTCATTAGGACGTGCAGCTGTTAAAAACATAAAACTTCAGTTCAGTTCAGACAGCAGGCTGTGCTGAGCTCAGAGGGGGGAGAGTCAGAGGAACGAGGCCCCCCTGCTGGACAGCTCTGTTCAGAGCGCTGCTGATCCTGAGATCATGAGAGGTTTAAAATTATCATCATGTGTCTGGACAAAGTTGGTAATAAAACAGTATGCAGATAATTTAATCCCAGTCAACAGAGCAGTTTTTACCCAATTTCCATTTGGGAATAAAACTTTTTTGTTTATTATGATACAGCTGTTGTGATTTATTTAGAAATATAACAGTAAAGATGGGAACGTTTAGTCTCAGTATTTCATGTTGTCTACAGGTCTTCAATATTTTACTCAATAACTTGAGAGAAGAATAACAAAACTAACAAAAAAAGATGACAAGATAATAAATATTTGAGTTACAATAACCAAAACCCTCATAACAATCCAGTGATATAATATTTGATTGAATATGATGTTAATGTTAATGGAATATTCAATTAACTGTAAAACTTTTAATACTTCAAGTGCACTTTCTAGATTACATTTACTTCCTTTCACCTAACTTTTCTCACGGTGGACTTTCAACATGTGACTGCTTCCTCCACTCCTGCAGACCTGATGTTTTAACACTTCACTGTCTCTCAGGTGTTTGCAGTGACTTGATGGAAGTATTATTATTGATGTAAGTATTTCATGGTGGCTTCACATCACCACGTTGGCTTTACTCCACACGTCTAACTGAGCATCTCCACTGTGCAGCCAAACCAGCCTCCACTAATGAGCCTGTTCACACCTGACATTACAGCAGGAGCTGACTTCAAAATAAAAGCATTGTAACATATGTCCACATATGTACAAGATACATTTTTTCAAGGAAACTGCCTGTCACACTGACACTAGTTCACTCCAGGGTGCCATTTAGAAAGAATAAACTCATTCGTATGTGGCATTTCAAAGTAAAAGTCCTTTGAAATCTATCAAAGACACATCCATAACTGATATTCATATTAACATTAAAAGGAAACTTACCTGTTATCAAACAATAACTCCACTTCGGACTGATACTAGGTGACCCCAGGGTGTCACTCAGGAAATGCCAACTAAATCCAACTAAAGCACCTGGTATTCAAGAATGTCTTTTGCAATGACTGATATGTTATAGTTGTGCATATAAAACACTCTTTCTTAGACTTACCTGATCAAGTAGTTGCACCAGATGTGGTTATGTATTGTACAAAATATCATATAACATCTGAAAATCTGAAATACAATATAACAGAATGAAAGGGGGGCAATTCTTTCTGATGGCTTTATGAGCTCAGTGTTAAGCCGTATTTGATACTATTTTAAGAATTTGTTTGAAACATACTCATATTCAAGACTATAGGAGATGATGATTTAAAGCTTATAACATCTTGGATTTATTGTCACTCTGGAAACAAGTAATTTAGACAATCGCCTGTTTGGTGTTTGGAGTATGTTGTATGATCATAGCACCAACATTCAGAGGAGGGTGACTGGAGAGAATAGCTCTTACTACAAATTTTATAATGTAAGATTAGATTATTTAACATGTAGAAAAAACCCAGACGCGTTTCTGAAAAATGTCTGTATTCCATCATCATGGATTTTTAAAATAACAATGATATTGTGCATATTTTTTTAACATTAAATATTAGTATTTGGCATGCAGGATACAAAGGCACTCAAATCGTACAGATGGGCTACTAGAGAAGAGTAAACATAAAAACATGGGTACAAAACATGATTACGAGAAAGACGACACAGTAAGCTTCCAAATTCTTCTTGGCAACTCACACCGACTCTGCAGCGCATTTTTTCAGACACAGTTTATCGTCTCTGCTGTAGGTGGAAGGAATGGAAGGAAGAAGTACAGGAGTAAGCGCAGTTTGCTGTTATATCTTTAAACACAGTCAACAAAGAAAAAAACAAACGCATCAATAGATCAGCTGTTAGATGTCCAGCCTGGCATCTTGTTTCGGCCGGCCGAGCTGTCTGGTCGGCCCGATGCGTTTCCCGGCGTGTGTGCGCTGATGCTGCCGCAGACCCTGGCGGTAAATAAAGCTCTTCCCACATTCGCTGCACTCGTAGGGTCTCTCTCCGGTGTGAAGCCTGTGGTGCACCTTCAGTTCCTCCGCTCGAGAGTAACCTTTCCCGCAGACGCTGCAGATGAAAGGCCTGTCTTTGATGTGCGTCTGGTAATGTGCCGTCAGATACGAGTTTATCCGAAACGTCTTCCCGCAGATGGAGCACGCGAACGGTCTCTCCCCGGAGTGCTGCATCTCGTGCAGCTTCAGAGAAGAAGCCGTGTGGAAACCTCGGCCGCACTGGGAGCAGAGGAACGGTTTCTCCCCGGTGTGGATGCGCTGGTGAATCTGTATGTAGCTCTCGTTGATGAACCTCTTGCCGCAGTCCGGACACGAGTAGGGTTTCTCCTTGATGTGGGTTTTCATGTGCTCCTCCAGCTTTTCTTTCTCGTTGAACTGAATGCCACAGCGGCGGCAGAAGAGAAGCTGCGACGGGCTGTGCTCGGCCGTGTCCGATTCGCCTCCTGGTTCGGTGTGTGCAGTAACGTGGTGTGCTTGTAACGCGGACTGACTCTCGCATTCCTTCCCACATTCGAGGCAGCGGAGGGACGATCTGATCCTGGACTCCCCCGGCAGAGACTTCAAGTATTCGGAGAGTTCGGACGCGATGGGATTCACCTCGCCGTCGAAATCCACGTCGCCCTTACGACCTACACAAAGATAAAGCAAATACAAATCATATTTTAGCATAAACATAACACAAACGTAAAACATAAAATAAAAACAACTTATTTTTAAGGAGTGCAGTTTTACTTCAACTGTAGAACTTTTGCTTTACTTCACTCAAGATTCATAGCTTAGTTTATATCTATTACTCTACTGAAATTACTTTTGTCTTCCCAATTTAATTCAGAGTTTTGAGCTGATTTGTCAGATATATGTTTTAAATATTTTGGTCTCTCTAGCCATTTTTTAATAAATCCAAGCACCCAACACCAGACTTCTTACAAAATATGGAAGTGCACACAACTTGTTTGCCATTTGGCACTGAATCATTAAAATGTCTTGTCAAATATTTACATTACACACATATATACACAGATTAAAATAGTGGAAATATCCTTGAGATCTAAATAAACTGTAAATAAAGTACAATCCAGTCTCACCTAAGTGGACTTTGTAGTGCGTTTTGAGATTTCCCTTCTGGTTGAAACCCCGACCGCAGATGGAGCAGCAGTACGGTTTCTCTCCTGTGTGGATCAGCTCGTGCCTCTCGAGTTTGTAGGCATGAGGGAATTCTTTTCCACACACCGAGCAGTGGTACTCGATCTTCTCTTTGGGCTTCTTCAGCAGCTCGGGGGGGATTTCGATGGGAATACGAACCATTTTTCTACCAGGTCGCTTCTTCCCTGTGTGGGGAAAGTGAGATGACAATTTTAGGCAATTGAAATTCAGTCAAATATTGACAGATTCTCCGTGTTGAGTCGTAATTTGTTGCCAAAAATAAACTTATTTTTCAACACTTGACTTATAAACCAGATTATAACTCAAACTACCAACTTAATTTTGAGCTATGTGCAGATCTGTGTGTTCATATACTTGGATTTGTGTATTGAGGTTTTACGTGAACAAAGACTGACATTAAAAAGGTTTATCACAGGACTACATAATCATCAGGTATATAGACTATAGTATAAAAACTATACTATAAATAATACTATACTCTCTCTATGACCTCTTTCACTCATTTTGCTTGCGTGTCAATGTTACAGATCAGCATGTTCACATCTGAATATCTGAAATCTGAAACAGGTTTCACTGGATCTGCTGCTACTCTGCATTCTGGAGGATAAAAAAATACAGCGTGTTCTTGTTCTGTAATTTGTCACCTATAGTTATAGGCAGTAATACATTCATATCTTAGTTCCTCATACTTCATGTCAACTGTGTATCTGTGTTGGTATAAGCCAACCTTAAAACAAATAAAAGACTTAAATATTCAAACACAGCCACCTTTTCTCTCATTTGGTAAACCAGTGATCATGGAGAGGGATTTGCCACTTTATTTATCGTTTAATTTGCTCTTACCAGCAGAAACACCTGTGTTTTCTCCTTCTCCTTCAGCAGATGGTTTGGTATCTTTCCGTCTTCTATAAGGTCGTTTTGCTGACAAACGACAGAAGAAAAGAAAACTCATGTTAAACTGTCATATCATTGTGGGTTGGATATTGATAACTGATTCAATGAGATTAAAGAGAACCAGTGATTTGTTTGGAAGTGTCTTTTTCAGTTCTGTTATCATTGTCTTAAAGTGAAGTCTGCATGTGTTATAATAATTGATCAGAACTAGGACTCAAAAGTGTGAGTAAGACTTATTTTGGTGATGGCATGAGAGCTGTTTTTTTACACTGTGCAATATTCAAAACTAAAACCCCACAAATACCCACATCTTTCTGTAGATCTATTTTTATTTTCTTTCTCAAATATTATGAAATGAACCAAAAATCAATGAGCAGAAGTGAACTAAATCCAAACAACACCCAATCACTCTTGTTAACATAAATTCTTACTGTCTTACCAGCAGCTCGTCGGACAGTGTTTGAGTTTAAGTCCTCTGCTTCCATCCTAATAGGGACATTTCTTTTTCTTCTAGGACACCTCGATACTAAAACATAAAAAGTATGGAATCAAAAACATTCAAAATAATCATTTTAGATTAATAAATATACATTGAAATTGCCAAACAAATCAAAAGGAACACTCACTTCCTGGTTGTGCCTCCAAGTCTTCACTGGACGGCACCGGAGCTTCTTTCTTTCTTCTGCCTCTTCTTTTCACTTTGAAATAAAAACATAAAAAAAAAACAAAGAAGATCAGAATTGAAAAATTTGCTAAACTTTTACTGTGCCTCCTTTGAATCGCCCACATTATATTGAAAATCATCTTTCCATCACTTCACTCACCAGCAGGAACTTCTTTCTCTGCGTCCACTGACACCACTGTTATTTCTGCTACCTTCTTTCTTCTGAGTCTCTTTCCTGGTAACGAAAAAAGTTTAAACAAAGAGCTGGGTCATGGCTGCTTTTTAACAACCTGTACAGTTTTTGGTTTTTCTCTTTGACTTGTGTTTACCACGATATAAAGGCGAGACAGGTGCCGTCTTTACTACTCTCTCTTTTTCCTCCCCTTCTTCCCTTTCTTCGTCTTCCCCCACAGACACAACTTCCATGATGAGCGTCGGACTACTGCTGTCTCTCTGGATTTGGCCTTGCCGCTGAGACTCGGACAGGACGACGCCCTGCGATCATAATCATTAAGAACCATCAGAAACATGACCTCCAACCCCCTCCCCCCCTCTGGTTGGCAGTACTTAAGCCTGCAAACAGAGCAGCGATAAATCTGTTTTCACGGTCGCTGCAAGATGTAATCCAAACTATTCTGTGGCGGTAAAGTGTCGTTTTTCTTTGTGGGGTAGACGGCAGCAAGGGATAGCACACTGCTGCATGTGCAACTGCAGGATACTGGTGACTATTCATTGGTAATCCCTCCTATTTATCTCCCTGCAGGTAACTAAGCTTTGGTTCAGTAAAGTCGGTTTCTCAAGACCTAGACGGCTGTTCTGTGTGTTTTCATACTAACTCAGCTCATTCTGGAGGCGCTGCACGTGGCGCTGTGGGATTATTATTGTGGGGTTATTATATGCTACGGGTGCAATCGGAGGTTTCAAGAGACTTGAAGGGGACGGCCCTTATCTGTGCGTTTGTAATGATCAATTATGTCTGAGGACAAATTACCTTGTTAGGCTGAGTAGTTTCTGTGCAATCAGAGCGTCGATTGGGGCTTTCTCCTGTAAAAATGGAGACAGCCGGCTCAGGTTCAACAAAAATTCAACATCTTCAACATTATTTCAAAACTGTTTATGTGTTTGTAAAGGTCTAAAATAAAGTGCTTCACTCTAAATAAAAAATAACCTACAGATTTAAATGATTGAGTTTTTATAATCTTTATCTTTTGAAAATACTTAAATATATTTGGTTATAAATTCCCAGAAAATTTCTTATTTTTTCCTGCGTGTCAAACTGAAAAACTCATCTGAGAAACAGAGACGTGAGCATCCTCTCGATAAAATAAATGTGTTGTGCTTGCACAAGTCATGGACGTGCCGTAAACATCCTGTTATGAATCACTTACTGGCATCCCATTCAACCACTTCTCCATCCGAGTTGATTAAACCGCCAATTTCTTCATCGCGTTCCTCCCCTTGTTCCTCCTCGTCGCCTGCCTGCAGCCTGACAGTCAAGTGGAGTGTTTGGTCCTCTAGGTTTGCAGACGCCATCTTGAGTCCGTGTGATATCAGGGGCTTACGTTCAGGAGAGTCCTGAAAACAGGACACAGTGTGAAAAAATGTGATTGTATTACCCACAAAGTCAAATGATACGTTTTGAATATGATGTGGCTGAAAGTAATAGTGCTAAAAAATAATCTAACTACCAATTTTAAAATACTCACATGACACGAAAACACTGTATTATAATGTAAAAAAGTGGAACTGGCTGCTTGTTCCACTGCGTTTGTGGAAATCATTCAGACAGAATGTACCGCTTTGCTTATTATAATATTTTCTATCTGACCATTTCAGACTCTACAGCAGTCAACAAATGGGACGGACATGAAGAGATTAGAAGTTAGATGTTAAAAAAAAAAAAAAAAAAAAGGTTTTAGCAAAGTGGTCCATGAGTAATTTGAGAGGTAGCCTGCTAGTCAGGTATATCACACATATATCACATATCACACAGATATCACACAAAGGAAGATTTCAACCTGAATTAGAGGATAATGATAATAAAGTGATTGTTCTGGCTACTTTCTGTGCATGACTTGTACGACAGCTTGTGAATTTGGTTCGTACTTGAGAGAAAATGTATGAATTTTACAAATTCTCTTGTTCAAAAAAGTCTGTTTGAACAAGTGCTTCTTGTGAATTAAAAACGCATTTACCATAAAACAAAAATAAAACGTAATCCAGACACTTTAATCATTAAGTTTGGTCATAAAAAAATCCAGTCTTTGAGCTCATACGGACAAAACCACCACCAGATGGCTGCAAAAACTATTTAGAAAGAGAGCTTTTTCTCTATTAATTAATGTTTATCATTCTTTATAATTCATTTCTACAGAAAAGTATTTTTACATACTGTTTGGCAAGGTGCTGTTCTTTTGGTCTCATGTGATTCTGCCTCTGTCGTCACAGATGTGCTTTGTTTTACGTCAAGACTCTGCTCGTCCCCTGCGAATGCTCTCTGATGGGATTTCATGTTCCTTTTGTAACTGGGGGTCTTCTCGTGTACGGCGTTATTGCACTGGTGCACAGTCACATTTCCCTGCGCTTTTCCACGTATGCAGGGAATCTTAGGTTTCTCATCAGTGTCCGTGAGTGCGTGTCTCTGCTGCTGCTCTGTGACAGAGGAGCTCTGCCCGTACAGGGTTTGGCCACCAGACTCCTCCGAGCATTTCTCCAGCAAATCTCCCCTCTTCTGTCGCTTCACTTCGCAGGAAATAGGGCTCTCCTTCCCGCATGCTTTGAGGTGGGGATGACAAGTGTGTGTGGACGTATCTTCTTTTTCTCCCTCTGAGATGAAGCCCTCATCTGTGTTTAACATTAACAAGGCAAGAGAAAAAATGTGAAAAGTCACGATCAAGTTAACTGTGTGTAAGCCATCTAGCCAATTGATGCTGATATTTAAGACTTTGCACTCACGATTTTCACTCACAGTCCAGCCTTCCTCCTCCTCTTTGATGATCACTTGAATGTCTGGTGTCTCACAGTTGTAGTCTGGGCTTGCTGGAGCTTTTTTTGAATCATGATGGGGTGAATTTTGATCATTGTAGTTTTCATTTAAACTCAGTGACAACGGTTCTTGTTGTTCAGGATCCTGTTAAGAAATAAAAACAGATGCTCACACTCAGAAGGAAACATCAGCAAAGCATAAAGTAACAAATCTCAGAAATATATGTGGCTGTGACAAAATTATGGCAGCTGCTCAAAGAGACAAATGCTACACAATACAAGTTTCATCTGGCATAGAAATAACACTGAAAACACTGAACCTAAATTTTCTATATAGACCCAGAGGGCTCCTTATCTTCAGCTTCAGAAAACATCAGGTTAGACAAGTAGTGCCAAATGCGTGTGTTCATACATGCTTCCAACAAGATGAGCCACATTGTCCTGTTGTCTCCCATTAAATGTCTTATTTAATATTTTCTAGTTATATACATCTGAGTCAGGTGTGTAGGAGACTGAAAGATAAATGAAGAAAACAGTGATTCCCGCACAATGTCAGGACTGTGTTTATTATCAAAGAAATACTATTCAGTCAAAGGAGTGAGCGTTCAGCGTCCTGTTCAAACTTATCAATGACTCGTTAAATATGACTAATGTTGATTTTTTTCAACCTTGATAAACAAGTCATCACATTCTTGTTGTTCTTATTAACATAATATGGTATTATTCATTGCAATTTCCTCATCAGTATTACCACAAACTTTTTTAACACTTTAACCTGATTTTAGTTTGTTTACATACAGTGCAATTCATGTGCATCGTTGATTGTATATTAATCTATACAAACTCATTCAAGCAGCATGGAGCATAGTGGGACTGAAGAATTAGTTGATTTAACATCAAAAGTGCAATAACCAAAAGTAAAATGTGTCACAATATACCAACATATACATGAAGCACTGTGGTGTTAAAGAAATGAGCCGACATGTAAATCATATTCACACTTATTTGCCGAAGACCCCATGTAAAAACAACAACATCATTTTTACATATATAAATAAATAAAACATTTGAAATCTGATTCATTTCATATTTCCTGTAAAAAAAAAGAATCATCACAGTATGATTTATTTTTCATATCATTCAGCACTGGTGAACAGTAAACAATATCACCTAACATACGGAGCACTGCTGTGACACAATGTTTGTACAAAGCATATTAAATACATCTTAGCCTGAGAGGTCCTGTGCACTTTCTATTCTCATTCATTTTCTTGTATTTCATGTATATTATTTCAGGCTTAAACTGTCATTTTCTTCATCCATTTATCTATCTTTCATCCATTTATCTGGACAGGAAGTCAATATTTGCAATTCGTTCATATATTCATTTAATTCAGAAAATATAATGTGATGAAGCATAATGCAAAAAAAAAAAGAAATAAATAAAACTAGTTTTGTGCCCTACTTCAATGAATGGCACAGGTGATGGTGGGTCATGAATAATGACATTAATTAATCCATGCCAGCTGTGACATTAAAAAAATGTGCTGGGTTAACTAAACTTCAGTCTTGTTTCTCTATCTGTCATTATCCTCGCCAACATGATGTTTTCTCAATAAACATCTCACAGTCAGGAGCAGAGAATAAATAATTTCCATTATAACTTAAAATTATGAGATTAAAAGTCACTGAATGCATCGCAAATTTAATAACAAGCTAACTGGTTAGCTATCCTGACAGTGACAGCTGGAGCTGCAGTTCATCTGGAAACTTAAGATGTAAAGATAAATGTCAGCCACAGCAAAGCAAACACTTGTTAGTTACCTGCACATCAGATTATCGAGCTGTATCTAACCCAACTAGCTGGTTAACTCTTTAATGTGAAGCTACAGCCAAGCTGTCAGCAAACAGCAGCGGATAAATCCTGCACATTACCTCAAACATAGTGCGATGTGGTGTCCGGGCGTGAGGGGGGTCATAAGAGAGCCAGCACAGCACTGAACCGAGCCCAGGAGTCGTGTTGTTGTGGATGAAAGCAGCAGCTGTCATGAGCTAAAACACCCTCAGCTGCTAGCTAAACTCTGCCTGCGACACCTCTTCTTCTTCTGGGGTCTCTTTTACAGCGGTTAGCGGCGGAAGGAGGGCGCACACCGCCACCTGCTGGACAAAACGGGAAAACGCATGTACGTGCTGAAGCGTCTCTTAATAACAATACTACTACTACTACTACTACCATTAATAATAACATTACTACTACTACTACTACTACTAATAATAATAATAATAACAATAATAATAATAATAATAATAATAATAATAATAATAATAATAATAATAATAATAATA
>JBAJHX010000051.1:22507044-22520194 GCA_037176925.1 Amniataba percoides | reverse complement strand
CAACAACAATAATAATAATAATAATAATAATAATAATAATAATAATAATAATAATAATAATAATAATAATAATAATACTTCCAGAACTTCTACTGATATTGATAATTATCATTAATTGCAGAAACGATAAAACTATTACTACAACTGCAACTAAGTCTAATCCTAACCATAGCTATAATAACATACAAATTCTTCGACTGCTATTACTACTTATACTACTATTACTACTACTACTCTACTTATTATTACAACAACATACTACTACTACTACTACTACTACTAATAATAATAATAATACTCTAGTTATTATTATAACAACAACATACTACTACTACAACAATAATAATACACAAATACTACTTCTACTACTACTCCTTCTACTAATACTATGACAAATAATAATAATATTGATAATACAACCAATAATAACTATGATGACAAAACCATTAATAAAAATAATAATGTTGATTTAAAAAAATGATTTAGGTTTTTTTTCCTTTTGCATGAAGTTGTGACATTATCCATTATTTCACAGTAACATGTTGTACCCCATACTGCCATCAGATAAATTTCAAAATACAGATAAGACAAAAATCAGAAAGTATAAAAGATCAGAAATGCTGTTCTGTTTTGGTATTTCTTTATCATGTTGAAAACTCTGAGATTTGGGAGATCTCTACCCCACAGGTTGGCAACTGCTGGATGATACTGGGATACCGAGGATCAGCAGTTCAAATAAATTCATACCACAAACATACAGATAAGTGGTTTGGGAGTCTCATATAGAAATTTTGTCCTTTGTCTGACTACTCATGAGTCATTTCCATCTGAACCAACCAGGAGTGAGCCCACCCATTTAGTCGCACTTCTCTGTCTCCTCCAGGGGACGTTTGATACGTTGTTGTTTTTTAGTTACACAGAGAAAATGGTCAAGAGCGGTTATACCTCTGTGTCTAAGGTGGACACCCACACCACCTGGCCTCCAGGGCAACCTGGGGGGCGACGGGGTGTCCGGGCGGCACAGACTCTGCTGTTCCTGCTACTGAGCATGGCGTTATTCGGCTTAGCCATAGAGGCCTACTTCATCTACCGTCTCTACCAGTCTGAATCTGTGAGTATCGACTTCTCCGAGCCTCCACCAGCAGACGATTTCATCCCAGTTTCATCCCGTGATTCACGGTGCTTCTTTTTTAGTTTCACTGAATCCCCTTTTGAATCTCACTTTCATCAGAAGATCTCAGTCGTCTTTAACACCTTATTCTCACTTCCACATTTTTTGGATTTCTCTCAGCGGATACGGACACCAACACACACTTCTAATGAGTCATAAGAGGTGACTGAGAAAGATTATTTATGCATCTATGCATTGTCTTCTAGAAAAATCCTCTTATACTAACACTTGTATTTATACTGCAATATTCATTTGAACAGATTAATTTACTTGCAGCAAACCCAACACATATTGGTACCTGTAAGGTTAAAATCTCAAAGTATGACATCAGAGCATCATGAAATATTTAAAAATCAGTGTACCTCATGTTTTGATAATGAACAAGTTATTCTAGAACTGTAAAATGTCAAGAGATTGAGTTTTAACTACACACAATACAAAGTAGAAACCCAATCATTGTCTACAGAACTTAACAGAAGTGCAAGTTGCTTTGCTGTCATGCTGATTTAGTGATGCAAAGCCATCAGTAAAACAAAGGACAGAAAAAACAGTGACATTTACTCAAATCATATGAATGACTGTTTTTCTCTAAATACTGCTGACTGAGAAATAATTTCATTATTTTGGGGAAGTGAGAGAAATCGAGATGGAGAAGTTAATTTAAGCCAAGCCCATTTTATGGAGAGTCTCTTTTTTTATCCAACTTCTCACGAGCCAAGCCCTCAATGTCCTCAGATCCCCTACTGACATCCCCAAAACACAAACAACCTCACACACACAATTGAGAGGTAAACCACTTTTCTTTCCCTTCACAGGCCACCTCAGAAATGCTCTTTGACTCTCTGCCTTCCAAAGCGGTTGCACATCTGACAGGTGAGAACAGCATTGATGTCTCAATGCCTTTACCACACTGCTCAATTTATTACTAAAGCAGCAAAGAAGTCATATATATATATATATATGATTGTAACACAAAGGCACGGCTCTCAAATGACTCTTCATAATGCTTTAATCATTTTAGATTCAGACTTCACATTGTCACTGTATTAGTTTGTTTTTCAGATGGACAAGATGTAGTTCATGGAAATAAAGTCATGGCTTGGAGCATGGAACAAGAGCCTACGCTCCAAGAGATGGACTACAAAGAAGGAAGTCTTGTTGTTGAGAAGGAAGGTTATTACTACGTCTATTCCAAGGTTTCCTTCGTAGACACTGGTTTATTTCACCACTCTGTTAATTTGCACACCAAGAGGTACGCTGGGAAAAGTATTCCCCTCCTGACGTCCAGGAAATATTCGAAGGGGTTTAAAAAAACGCGATCCAACAGTTATCTGGGCGGAGTGTTTCACCTCAACAAAGATGATGCTCTTTTTGTGGAAGTGAGCAACACTTCAAAAATTTTGCGAAAGAGATCCTCTGAAAACATCTTCGGTGCGTATATGATATAAACATGACATATTTCACCATGAATCAAAAAGTTTAGAAAAAGAGAGAGTAAAAAAAAAGCTGATAAAAAGATGTTACAGAGTCTTCTCAAAAGATTATTGATTCTTTTTGTAATAAAAAAGCAGGTCAGTTACTGGAAAGAGAGGCAGGTGTGAGATCTCTGAGTATCATGCAGGTCTGAACTGTGCTGGTTTTATTATCGGGGTGAAACTTCTTGTATCTTGTTTGACAGTGCTACAAAACTTATTTTCACAGTATTCATATCCTTGTATCCAGTTTCATATCCTTGTTTTTATGTTCTTTTAATCTTCTGAATGTTACACAATGACTCATTATTAATGAATAAAAAAAAACTCTTTTATACTTTTCAGTTCAGTCTTCGTAATCTCTTTATTTACTGTTATTTTATTGTCATATTGATGAGTATAAATGTACAGATAATTAAGAAAGAAAATATTATTTTCTATTATCTTTTTTATATTGAGATGAGTTTATGAGCTTTGATGGAATCACAGCGAAGTCTAATATTCAAGGCCGCACTTCATTAAATATTTGCACATAAAGCTTTATATATTTTGTCATTTGGCTCTATGAAAACTTCTTTAAAGTGGAGGCTTGGATCTAAAAGAGGATATTTCTATTAAAGATGGGAGGGAAGTATATTGGTTATATTTATAACACAAAAAGTATCTTACTGTACTTCGTACGAATCCCAGAGAGAAGGACCTGAATGACTGAAGGCTGATTTATGATTTACTCTTGTAGTGAGGAGACTTTTATGTGATGATTTAAAGGATCTGTCAGGTGTGTAATCTGCCACATTATGAGGGAGCTATTCAGCCATTCATGGATTTAAAAACAATAAGAAAGACTTTAAAATCAGTTCTCTGTTTTACTGGGAGCCAGCAAAGCCCCTCTGTACATGCAGAGCAGAGCCAACGTGTAAGGTAATAGGTTACTGTTGTGTTATTATCTTGAACACCTCACGCTTCAGGTCGGGATCTGGACTTCAACGCCAGGATAAGATCTGAACTTTGAGCTGAAGCAGAATCAGAATCAGATTTACTGCCAAGTAGGCTTTTGCACAAAAGGAATTTCTCCTGATATGCTGATGCAAAAAACATTTAAAGTAGTAAAGTAAGTAGGAAAATATAAAGGTGACTTCATGTATAAATTAGATATAAAATAGAAAATATAATACAGTAGACAGTGGTATCAATAAATATAAAATGTGAGACAGAACTATAGAGCTTGTGCAGGAATGTGCAAAATGTTTGCAGTATTAACTTTAAAGAACATTTGCATTGTGCAAAGATAACAGTTGGAAAGATGTATGTGAGGTTTGCAAATACATGAATTGACTTGGTATGTTGGTCCATAACAATAAATATGGTAAGTTGAAAAATGTAATCACAAGAGTACTTCAGAAGTATAAGTCAAATCTAAATAGAACACTGTACACTGTAAAAATATGTAATGACTGACAATGTGATTTATTCTTGATTAAGTGTCACTGTGTTATGTTTAGAAGAAACTGATCAATAAAGTTTCCTTCAGGAATAAATGACATCAAGATAATATAGAAAGCAGAGAACTGTTGAGTCAGTGTGGATGAGTCTGTCTGGTTAATCAACTCACATACTCCTCCTCTTCCTCCTCACCTGACTCCTTTGGGGGTCACAGGTGAGCGATGACGACTGTTTACGTCATCAGGTACCCGACGACGTGCGCGCGCGGGGAGGAAGTGGGGGTTCCTTCTCGGCGGCGCGCAGCCATGGCGACGATCGCGGAGCCAGAAACGTCCAGCGGCCGCTCCTCCTCCTCCTCCTCCTCCTCCTCCTCCACGGCCGCTTTGATCCAGGGCTAACTCACGACAGGAGGACGGGACTCGTCCGGGCCGACAGGTACGTCGTCGTGCGGCCGCTCACCTCTCAGAGTCCGAAACTGAGGAGGCGAAAAAAAAACAGCTGCTAACTCGGAAACTCTGCTGTTAGCTGCTGTGCTACCACCGGCTGCTAACTAGCATCTCACTGCTATTACAGATCATTTTGATATCAGAAAGCTGTTTGTTTTCTGTTTTAAAGGGTGTAAATGTGTCGCTCATCCAGATAACTAGTATGCTACAGCAAGGTTAACATCACAGGAAGCGAGAAGTGTCGTTAGTTAGCTTTTTAAGGTAAATTAATATAAATGAATGGTATATATTTATTTGTGTTGTATGTTTTGGTGCTTGTTAATGTTGTTTTTAATGATCTGTGAAGTTAGTTAGCTGCGAAGGTTAATGTTAAGTTCCCAGAACGTCTCCTCTTTGATAATACTTAACTTAAAATGTATTTAAATGAAGTTTAAGGTGCATTAGTTAATATTATTGTCATCCCTCACTTGTGCACATGTGTTTGCTCATACTTTAGATTAAGCAATTTAATGTTATGTCAGTGAATATTGCACCATGTTAGAGTTTTATGTACTTCCTTAATCATAAGCGGTGTTTACTTTCGATTCATTCAGTGGTGGAGGAAATATTCACATCCTTTACTAAAGTGAAAGTACTAATGTGACTCTTACTAAAGCTTGAAAGTGTAGTCAGGAAAAAGTCAGATTAGTCAATGCAGAAAAATGTCCTGTGTGCATGTTATATCCGTATATATTAAAGTATGAGATTATTATTACGTATGCATTAATGTAGAGGCAGCATTTTACCACTGTAGATGTTTGAAGTAAAGCTCAAATGGTAATTTTCATTTTGGATTGATTATTTTTTGGTTTAGTTTGTAAGAGATTGAAAATATTGAGTAATGACTTATAACAAAACTTCATTCTTTATAAGTTCCTCTTATATTTTGGGGCTAAAAATTGTAATCTGTAAAGTAAGTAAAGCTGTCAGATGACTGTAGACATATTAAAATGTGCAATATTTCCTTCAGAAATGTGGTGGAAAGTGGCATGACAAAAAAAACCTCAAGTAACAAACAAGTACCTCAACTTTATGTTTAAGTACAGTAAATGAAGTAAGTGTATGTAGTTAAGAATATATTAAAAATCTTACTAAAACATGCTTTATAAAATCAGCAGTAGTGGTTTTAAATATATGTATGTTGTAGTAAATAGAATAAAACATGCAGAAGCATTGCTATGATCCTTTTAAATGACCTCTTTATTCTTTAAATCTATTTTACTTTCCCCATTTAATTAATCTTTTGTGGTTTTGTCTCCTCTTCAGGGTTGGATATGTTGCACCAGATGGAGCTGAATTCATCAGACGATGGCGTGGGAGCGTTAATGGATGACCTCCCTCAGTTATGTGAACCTCCTCAGTTGAAGCCAGCTGCCAACATCTCAGAACACGAGTTCTCGTGTCACTGCTGCTACGACATCTTGGTGAACCCCACCACGTTGACCTGCGGCCATAACTTCTGCCGCCACTGTCTGGCTCTGTGGTGGGAGTCCTCTCACAAGAACGAGTGCCCAGAGTGCCGGGAGAAGTGGGAAGGCTTTCCTAAAATCAACATACTGCTGAGGTATGCTTTTTACAGCCAGACTAGACCAGATCAGGGAATGACTGTGTGATTTTCAGACCACACTCTTCTTATTTCTCTCATGAACAGTGGAGAACAGAGAATATGTTTAAACACACTTTAATGAGGCCTGGGTTGGTATTATTTTTGAAATCTTGTGATACTAGTGCAGGTGTTATGCCCGAGTGACGGCACCAATACCAAAACAGTTCCTTACTTTGAGGAATTAAGTCCTTTTTTTTTCCTTTTTAATGTAATGAAAGAAGCCACTGCTTTCAAATGTTAGATGTTGTCTTAACAAAAGCAGCTGTAAGAGAGCTCGTCCTCACAGTTTCAGCATGGGCTAAATTAAAGTGTGTGTGCGTGTGTGCGTGTGTAAAAAGCTGATATATCACCTGACTCTTGTGGTGCAGTGTGTCTCTATAAGTCACCACATCCTGCTGATCTTTCATTACTTTACTGAGTAACCCAAAAAGTTGAGGATGAATTGAGTTTTTTCTTGAAGAGAAACAGGAGTTACCTCTCTGTTGGCTTTAGCCTCTCGGCCTAATGACAGCTGAGTGTAACAGCACAGTGTTTACTCCACATTACTTTCCCTTTCAGCATGTGTGGACCATGATCCCTTGCTTTTACTTGATATAGTAGTGTGTTTGCTGTGTGCAGCGTGGCTTCATTTTCCAAAACAAGACTGGAAATCCCAAACCACAAATGTCTGTTGTTGATTGGTTTGGGATTCAGTGGGTAAAGGGCAGAGAAGAGACTTTTGGATGTATATAAACATGCATTTTGGAGTTAATGTCTGTTATTATTTCAATTCATGACTAACTGTAGTCAGTAACATGAACACAGTTGTTTTTCCAACATTTGAATGTCTTCTTTATTTTTTTTTTACTGTAAACATTGTGTGGAAGTAAGCAGTTATGATTGGACACGTAAATAAAGCTCAAAGGTATGACAGGTGAGGAGTTACTGACATCAGCTAACTCCTACACAGTCAGTGGACAGTTCACACAGCATTATAATTTGTGAAGGGAAAGACTTGGTTTGGGTTTTTAAGACTTTCAGTAACTTTTAAATGAAGCTAAAAGCAGTTTCCTCTGCTTAAAGGCTGACAGACACAACTGGGTCAAACTCAACACATAAATCATCACAGTGTCTTCTCTCAACCACGCAACCACTCCTTCAGCTCTTCCTCTGTTTGTTTACTTGTTTGTTTCACTGCTGTCTACTAATTGCACCCGATGGTCTTCTTTGTAGGGATGCAACAGACAAGCTGTTCGGTGAGGTCATTCAGCGGAGGAGAGCAGAGATCCAGGCTAACCCCAAAATCTCCCGGAGCTTGTTGGCCTTCCAGAGGTAGCACAGAATAATCTATAATGATGTAAAGCTCTGGGACTCAGCTGAAAGAGCATTTCACTGATTAAACATTATGCTCCTATAAGACAGACGGATAGTTTGAAACAGAGAGGATAAAAATCAGTGCAGCAGAGATAATCGTTTTTGATTTATTGTTTTTAGGTATGGAGACAACTTGGGCAGATCCAGGACAAACCAGCACAAAGGAGCAGGCTTCTTCTTCTCTGGAGTCCTAACTGCACTCACGTGTATGGCTGTAAGTATAAAACAGTAACTACAAAAAGAAACACTCGTTTAATGTTACAGTTATCTTGTGCTGTAAGACTTCTAGTGATAACTGACCTCAAAATCGATGTTTTTGGTACCAAGCCACCTTTCTCACCTACCTATCAGATGCCATTGACAGTGCGTCAATGTTACCGTGGTAACAGCAGTTGAAGATTCATCAGGTTTTGAGGGTGATTCATTGATGAGGCACACAGTAATCCATGTTGTAGTAAACACACTAAAGGACTAACCTCACTTTAGCACAGTTCTTTTGAAACATCATTTATAGTGAATTGTGTGACTTTGGTTTCTCATTGGAAAGTGTAAATGATGTTTTAAAGACAAAGTTAGTTGTAGAAACGTATTCTCTGTAACTGTCATTGAACGTTGTAGGTAAAAGTGTCGTTAATACGTACAATGTCAAGCTAATTAAATTTTGAGCAACATAATGATTAGTTTAATCAGTTTGCATTAGTAAACAATTTCATACATTAAATACAGTTTGAGTCAAAGGGTTCTGGTGCTCCTTGTCAGTAATTGATACGTATTCTTATTTTGCAATGGTGCATTGCTTTTGTAAAACATAATGTCTCACAATAGAGTTTTTCTTTCCTTGTGCCCACTCAGTGATGCTGCTGCATGTGCTTTTTTTTTTTAATTATTGTAAGCCTGAACCATAGGTGCTCAGTTTATATTTCACTTTATACTGTGTTTTTTTTTTATAACATACAAATCATTTTAAACTCAGTTATTTTGTTATTAGGTTATTGTGCATTTTAACTAAAGGAAATTAAATTTAACCATTGTTTTACGTAATATTTAAAGGTTTGCACATTACAGGATGAAGAGGTCGGTTCTTCATATCACGTAGACAGACCATGTTTATTTTGTCCATGTGGCACTCGGGAGCAACGTCACTGTGTGTCTTGCCACGTGGCAGTAAATCTGTGTGTGCTGCTGAGAAAATGTAAATAGATTACAGCATGTTCCTGTTTCTGACCCCAGCTTATTAATGGATATTGAGATCGAATCTGGGCCTGTGTGCCAAGCCAAGTTTGGATGGTTTTGACTTTTTGTTTTCAACATTTTCAACAACACAGTAAATTTAGCTTAAATTTAATCAACATTTACATTTTAAGGTAATAAATGTGACTTTAGATTTTACCAATCTCCATGCCTTTACAGGCTATTAGTCTTTTTTTCACCCAAAAAACAACTTCTTAATAACAGCGCATTGCATTTGTATAAATGCATATATGTGCTTATTTTATTGACTCTAACACAGTAACTGGGTGTACTATAGACTAAAGTGGAGCTGTGAAACGACAGTGTGACTAAACCAGTCTGACCTATGAGGGATTGCAGCCTTCATGCAAACCTGTTAATCCCCTATTACAGCTTTGTGAACTAAACCTTTTCTTTGCTTCCAAATATGTCATGCATCCTGGTATGAGCAGGTCAAACCAGTTCACTGTGCCTTCTTTCTTCGTTTTGTGTGTTTCCAGGTGATGGTGCTGGTGTATCACTGGAGCAGTGGTGTGGTGGAGCAGCATGACCCCTTGATCAGTAAACCCGTGTCTCGCTGGACGCCGGAGGAGGTCGTGTCCTGGCTGGAAAACTTGGGTCCCTGGGCCCAACTTTACAGAGAAACCTTCCAGCAGGAGAACGTCAATGGGAGGTAGATAATTATTTAATCACAGATTTGAGTTGAGCCATATTTATTTAACACATTTTCATCTCTCAGCTGTAGCAGCTCATAATAGTACATTGTTCTCTGTTGAGATTTGAACTTGTGCAGACCAATCTAAAGTTACAGTGCAAAACACAGAAGCTCATGTTGTTGAACATTGTGTTCATGGAAAGTGGTTTGATTTCTGTGCTTCAGGCTGCTGTTGATGCTGGGAGAAGAAGAGTTGTTAAAACCTCCCTTTAACATTGAAAATCAGGCTCACCGACGGGCTGTGCTGGCTGAGCTGGACAGAGTTAAAACCCTGGGGGTCAAACCTCCGCAGAACCTCTGGGAGTACAAGGTAAAGAGCCTGGTCTGCTCCAGAACTTTAATTATATCACAAGAAACTGCTGAATTTAGCATCTTTGGTTTGGAAATATTTTTTCTATTGTATACTATTATATTTGTTCTATGTTGGTACTACGTTAAGTGCTTCTTTGCTTCTTGTGCTGGTGTATTAGAAGTGATAATGCTTCTGAGCAAGTTTGTGTAAAATGTTTTGTTTCCATCTCTGCTGCAATAGCATGCACTAGAGAGTCTCAAGGTGTATTTAAAGATGTTAACTTTGCTTACCAGTCCTTTTTATTTGGGAAAAAAATCCTCACTTGTCCAACCAAATGACTGTGCTCTCTGTATGCTTGTGTATCTCTCACTTTCTGCCAGGCCGCAAACGCAGGGAAGTCTCTGTTCCTGCTGTATGCACTGAAGCGCTCACCTCGTCTCACTCTCTTCTATTTGTATTTATTTGACTACTCTGAAACCTTCCTGCCCTTCCTGCACACCTGCTGTCCAGCCATCACACACATCGATCAGCCGGTGGAGAGCAGCTTCCTCAACACACAGGTGACTTTGCAAACTGCCAGTATTGTTAAAAATGTGCTAAATGTCTATTAGAAAGCTTTATATTTTTGTTATTATTGATAAATCCTGTGAACATTTATTCCATCTGTCCTACATGAGTACCTGTTTTAAGCGCTTCTCAACCATCATTTTGTTTTCTATGATGTTCTCGGGTCTGTTAGGTGGAGCCCAGTTGGCGGCAGTGGGCAGAGTTTCTTGTAAAGTACCTCCTGCTTCCATACCAGCTGATAGCAGAGTTTGCGTGGGACTGGCTGGCCGTCCACTACTGGACATCTCGCTTCATCATCGTGAACACCATGCTGCTGTCTGTGCTGGAAGGCTGCGCTCTGTGGAGACTCTGGACAAGAGCCAGGATCAGGTAGATATGGAATTTCTTCATATTACACCCACACGGACCTTCTCACACTTCAGTAACGACCTGTGACCAAAACTAAAATCCTGTAAAGGTACTTTCAGACAGTGAGCAGTTGCCGCTCCTAATCCCATTGTTTTCGGTGTAAAAACATGACGCCTGTGTTTATTTTGGGGACAGCAGCAAAGAGAGCGGTGAAAGCTGCCACTCCCTTTAATGTGCACGGCTCATTGCCGCAGCATTCAGAGTTTATCATGGTTGAACTTTTCAACTTGCTGCCAGAGCTCATTGAGGGCCCACGCAGTCTCCATCGAGGGAAACTAATTTTACTGTGTCTGGGCTTCCTGAATTAAACATCTCTGGACTAGCAGAGGAGAGACAGATGAATGAACAGAAACAGAGAATCTGAAAACAATAAACAATGTCTGTGATACTAATTAGCAAAATCCGCCATATTAATCATGTCACATTTTTGACCATTTCATATGTTTTAAGAAACAGCTCACTCTGTTCAGCTGTGCAATGAGATTATAGTGGGTGGAAGGCAGCAGTTTAGCAGTTGCATAAAATGACCTCTGAATGTCAGTATCATTAATTTAATAGAAGAGCTGTACTTAAAAATAATCAGGTGGATACTATTGCTACTACTACTACTAAAAATAATAGTAAAAATAATAATACATTTTATGTAATACTACATTTTAAGAGCCTTTCACATAACTCATGTTCTTCTTTATATATAGAAGAAAGAAGAAATAGAAAATTGGTCAAAAAACAACAGTAGCATTCACCAACAACAGACTGCAGGATGCTGAGCAATCATTTCTAGAGTTGTTCTCATTTCTTTCAGTTACAGGTTGGTCAGTTCTTGTTGTTTTGAATGCTAATTTGTAACTCCGCCTCTCCGTAGGTCTCTGCCGCACAAGATGTGGAACCACTTGTGGAAGATGTTATCTCAGGGGTTTGCCTTCGCCTTCCTGTGGCCTTTTGTCCCTCAGTTTGTGTGCAACTGCCTCTTCTACTGGGCTCTCTACTTCAGTCCCATCATTAATATAGACCTGGTGGTGCAGCAGCTCATGCACCCAGAAACACAGGCGCTGTAACAAACTGCATGTCGCCAGTGCCCAGTTAATACCGTACAGTTCACAGCAAAGAAAATAGCCAGAAATCCAGTCGCTAAAGACAAGTGTTTATTTTTAGCAGTAAACTCACACAAGACTGGCTTATTTGCTGCTGGAAGGGAAGTTTTCTCGCTTCCCGTCTTGTCTCTCTGCTGGATGGTTGCCACGTGGAACAAGAGAGGCATTGAGCTGTTGTAGGAGAAGTGAAACAAACACGATGAGAAACAGTGAAATATCTGTGATGTTGTTGATTAGGAGAGATTACTGCAGTGGTCGCTCTCGGCGCTGCACAGCACATTCACAAGCCGCATTGCCTAAATGGTCCAGGGGGCAGTTATGCAAATGATAAGTCGAGCTCAAAAGCTGGTGGTTGTGATTGCTGGCCTCATCAGGAGTTTTCTGACAGCTTTGTAGCACCAACATGAGTTTGATGAGCTTTTTTAATGCATATACAGATCTTGCTGCTGAAGGTGGAGCAAAATCGAAAAGTAGAAAGTACATTTTTATTTGCCGTCTTTCATCAGATGTCTTCATGGCATGAAATCCATAATCAGTTAATTGAACAACTACTCTGAATGAAGCAGTATTATTCATGTATATAATTAATTACTCTGTACAAATGTCACTGTACTCTTTGGATCCTCAGTGCAGCTCTAGCTTTGACTGTGATCATGGTGCTGCAGAGCTGTCTGAAAATTCACTTCACATAACGTAATTGTGAAAAGTTGAGGTTTGTAGTTCTGCAGCCTGGCGAAAACGTTCGGCTTTACAGTTGCTTCGAGGGGAAACAAAAACGCAGCCTGCAGCACGTTCCAGGAATTCCAGATGTTAGTTTCACAATAAATGTGGCACTTGGATTTGAAATAAAACTTCTGTTCTTAAACATTTTGAGATGATACCAGATACAGATCATTTCTTATTTTTACAATTTTATGGAGAAACAGTCTGTAGTGCATTTTATCTGCTGACAAATATTGAGTTGCACATTTCTGTTATTGTTGCAATACTTTTTGTTCGCTGTATTCAATTCCATGTGATGGGTGGGTAGAGCTAATCAAAGACTTTTTTTTACATAGTTCATTTGCACTTAAAGATTCTACACTGTGATTTTGTTCTTTAATGTTCCCTAATGACAAAATAAAAATAAAGATTTTTAATAATGTGGCCCTGTGTTGTGAATTCATTTTCAGACTGAACCTCAGGGATAGAAATGTTTGTGAACAAATGTGTATGTCATAGCTCTCCACTTCTCTATTATATATATATATACACACACACACACACACACACACACACACACACACACACACACACACACACACACATATATAT
>JBAJHX010000051.1:22485749-22506944 GCA_037176925.1 Amniataba percoides | reverse complement strand
TATATATATATATACACACACACACACACACACACACACACACACACACACACACACACACACACACATATATATATTATATGATCAGATTTGACCTCACATCAGAACAAGAAAACATCCTGAGGAGGTCAAAACAGGTAAGAGTATTAAAAGTTAAGTAATGAAAATTAAAGTACCGGTAATGAAATGCTGTAAAACTACATGTACATTACAAACATTACTTAAGTAAATACTTAAAATATCACGTCTCTTATTTTTCTGCTATTATTGAAACACTGTCAGATGTATATATTTGTAGTTTCCTTATAATAAAACTTAAAGTCTGACAAAAAAAAAGTAAACCACATTTTTAGGTTTGTATTTCTTTCTATTACATTTGCAACTACAAATTATATGCATCAACATGTTAATTGTAGGTGTTGTAAATATTAATATATAATATCCATCCATCCATTTTCTAACCCCCTGTATCCTGCACAGGGAGTCACAGGTTAATATATAATATAACAGATATATTTAAAACTAGAAATAACAGCTAACGATAGGTGCATAATTTCATAAACTATCATAACAAAAAGTAATTATACAAGATCCCAGTAAATTGGTATATATAAAAAAATGCAATATGTAGTTTAATTAATCAAGTGGTCTCTCCTACTTCTTGGAGAAAAGTATTACTGCATACATTTTTCCTGTCTTATGATTCATAATTGCTATTCATATAATAATAAAACATCTAATATTCCATGTAAAAGATGTCACATTAATAAAGTTTGATTGATTGAAAATCTTACGCCGCCCTCTACTGTTCAACGGCCGCCATGGCAACAGCGGCTGTCGCCATAACAACGTAGGGACCGTCTCAAAAGACCACGTAAAATATAGTACGCAAAAAATAACATTGCATGGATGTAAGACGATGAAAACTATTAAAACATATTCTTTGATTTTTAGAGTAATATTTGTAAGCTTTAAAATATAAAGTGTTAATTTTTACACCTAGGTGACCATAACAGTGTCGGTTTCAAACCGCTTGACGGCACTTTGCGGTCCCTCCCTTGCGTCATTGTTGCGGAAGTAGAAAGTCTACGTGGGGAAGAAAGGTTGGTCTGACCGCGTTTGAGCACTTTACACACAAACAGCACCGATGTCCAATCCAGGTTAGCTCTGTCCCCCGTCGAACCGGTCCTCCCTCTCCCCCCTCCCCTCCTTAGGCAAATGGCCGCGTTGAGCAGCAGCAGCAGCCGCCGCGGAGTATAAATGGGCCGGGGAGCGCACGACAGGCTGTAATGCTGCGGCGGGTGCGGCGCTCTGTCCGGCAGGTGCTGTTCCTGATGGCCCGGAGACCGGCTCTCCTCTGCGGGGCTGTCGTGCTCGGGGTGCTGCTCGTACTGGCCGTGAAGTTCACATGCAGGTAAAACAAAACAAAACAGGCAGCTGAAGCTCTGTGTGTGTTTGTTTTAATGCTGTTTGAGATCAGGGCTGAGAATTTATTGGCTGATAGATCATCGATTATTGGAGATTAGTGATGGTCATAATCTGTTGCTTGTTTTTTTTTTTTTTGACTGGAGCGAAACAGGTAGTAACTTATGGAGGGGTGGTGTGAAGTTTGTAAACACACACTCTGTCACAATCACATATTCTCATACACACTGTCACACATTCACACACAATCTCAGACACACACACATACACACACTGTCAGACCCTCACACACTCACACACACAATTTCAGACACACACACTCGGTCACACATTCTCACACACTTACACACACTCTCTCTCTCACACACACTCTCACACAACCTCTCACACACTCACACACACTGTCAGACCGTCACACACAGTCTCACACACTCTCTCACACACGCACTCAGACCCTCATACACACTCTCTCATTCTGTCTCACACACACACACACACTCTCACAGAAACCAGTAAAAACAGTTTATCTTTCCTGCTGTTGTTTAAGTCTTCAAGCTGCTTTAATAAAATGCTAAGATATTTTTTAAAACAAACACAAACTCATAAATCAGCTGGTTCAAACAAAAGTCCCTCTTCTGTGTCAGACATTTAACCAGTTCTAGTTCAGGATAAAACACCTGAACACGGGCCGGATAATAATCCACTTGTGAGCCACCGGGGTCTTCTCTGAGTTGAGCGGCCGATGTGAAACTTGCGTGTGCTGCAGGACGAGAGGATTAACTGCAGCTTTAAACCGTTTAGACAGACAGTGTGGTGTTGACTGTGTTTGTGTATCATCAGGGGTTTATGAAGCTTCACATCCTGTCAGTTTTGCAAAATGATCGTAAAAGTCCTCCTTCAGTTTCGGTGGTATCTTTATATTGTTTGTTTTGTCTGACCAGCAGTTCAAAACCTAAGTGGATTCAATTTACAGCAGAATGCAGCGAACGACACACTTTATTTATCCAAATAGATGATTTAAAATAAAAGTAAGAGTTAAAAAAGTGTTGGTGATTCATTTTCTCTCAGTCAGATAATAATTAATTGCCAAGTTACGCAGATTTATCCTGAAGATTTGTCCATCTTCAGGGCCAGAAACGTGAAGCAAATTTCAGACAAATGATCTCGGGCACTCCCTGCCTTCTGACTTCACCTGCGACAACCTCCGAGGTCAAAGCGTTTTCACTGATGGCAGAAAAGTTAATTTGGTCGTCCTGATTATTCCTCCCGTTTCACGCTGAGGTCTCTCCTTTGTGCAGCCGTGCTAAGAATGTGGTGGCAGCAGCTCGGCCTCCGGTGCGGTTCTTCTCTACCGAGGCCCCGGTAGTCGACCTCTACTTGGGTCAGCTCGACCAGGTGAGATGCAAAGACACCTGATGCAAAACATTTTGTAATATCAGGGGTGACTGTAATTTACCTTGTTTTAAATGTTAAAATCTGCGTGTTAGGTTTATAATACGTCTGTAACAGCAACATTTTCTCCATAGGTGGAGCGTCTCAGGAGTATGGCAGAGGTATCTCTCATCTTCTTCTATGCACCGTGGTGTGCTCACTCGATGGCCGCCCGGCAGGAAGTGCAGCAAGTTGCTAAGAAGCTGGCAAAACAGGTACAGGACACATGAGGATACAACAAGCTCTGTGCAGGGCTGTTGAAATATCAAATATCAACTTTAGATTAGATTAGATGCCACTGACAAAGCAGCAGAAAACTGGGATTTGTTGGGGTTGTTATGGTGACATGCATGCACTCACAGAGACTCATTAAACATTTAGTGCTGTAAAACACTTTCAGGGCTGCTTAAAATAGGAGTTGTTATCTAAAGATAAAGTAACTTTAGGGTGAACATTTTGAATTGAGCCAGCAAAGCCAAAGAGCTCAGTTAACGTGGTGTTCATGGAAAGTTGTTAGCGTTATAAAAATATGTATATAATATTAAAATCAACTCTAATATTCACTGTGAAAAAGTTACTGAGCTAGAATTTCTCTGACTGCTGGGATATATTTAATCAGGAACAACAGATTTGTATTGTAAATGAGACTGAAAGCCTGATCCCACACATGACTGAGAATGATAACACACCGTAGCCCGTCAGGAAACAGTTGTGTTTGTTCAGCTCAGTTTCTTTCTCTGTCTTGTGCACAAACACAGGTGCAGTTTGTGGCTGTAAACTGCTGGTGGAGTCAGGGGAAATGCAGGAGGCAAAACCGCTTCTATCAGTACCCGATCATCCATCTGTTTTATAGAAGGTAAGACGAAGAGCGCTCATGCTGTCAAAGTTATTTGTGCTCAACTTGAATGGGATTACACAGGATCTTTGCACTTCATCAGTACTGTAGCTGCACTGTAATGTAAGTCACTTTCTAATGATGTCTTAAAATGAAACAAATATTTTTAAAAAAGGATTCCTGTAATATTTTCTCATCTGTCATCTAATGTTATGTTCATCAAATCAGAAAAAAACAAAACTCCTAGATTCCAATATTTTAAAAAAAATTGTGTAAATGATGCAGAGCTGCAATTAACCCTTCTCTTCCATATTATCTTCTTGATAAAGTTATTAATCAGTTTGTCTATAACTTTACAAAATGTCATCACACTGCTAACTAATCTTTTATCAAAAACTTTTAAAAGCTTCCCAGAGTCCAACATCATGTTTTGTGTGATCAACAACCTAAAACCTAAAAAACTTAAATACTCACATTTATGAAGCCAGAACCAGTAAATGTTAAGCACTGTTAAGCCTATCTGATCCATTATGCTGTTTGTCCTGTTTTTGTGCTGCAGGTTTGGACCTATAGAGTACAAGGGTCCATTTGTGGCTCAATATGTGGAAAGTTTCATCCTGAGAGTGATCACACCGTTAACTTACCTCCCATCCAGAGCCACGCTTGAAGAGTTCCTCTCCTACCACGAGGTATTTTCTGACTTCAAGCCATCACATGGTGAACTTTGTGCGCTGATCGAATGCAACCGAGTGCAGATTTCATAATCTGTGCCTTTACACAGGAGTCTTCTTTGATATATTTCTGTGTGTTTATATGTTCTAACTGTCTTTCTTTTCTGTATTTCTAGCCTCGTGTGGTGGGTTTCTTCCAGTTTAACTCTTCTCCTCAGCCTCCAGGATACATCACATATCTGTCCTCTGCCCTGCAGGCCCTAAAAAGGGGTAAGACGAGATGCCTGACTTCAGCTCTGTCTACTTGTGTGAAGCATGTAAGATTAGATTAGAAATACTCAAGTTTGGGAAACTTTGTAAAACTCAACAGAGTAGGCTAAAAATAAGAATTGTACAACGATGGGTAAAATATGTGGTTTATTGTCATGTGTGCTGCTCTGCTGTCCACATCATCAAGTTCACTGTAAGTGAGGATAGAAAATATGACGCTCCTCGTTGTACAGCACTAAGTCTCTGTTTTCCTGCTGCAGATTTCCGTGGTCTTATACGTTTTGGGGTTGTGACCAGCAAACAGGTGGCAGAGGCCATCTCACTAAAAGACGATGAAACAGTTTACCTTTACAGAAGATTAAACTCCTCTTTGGTAAGCAGAGTCACAACGCTGCTGTAGACAGCGCATGAAACACTGGTTTAGAGAAGCTGATTAAATACTGAATAGATTTTACCATAATTTTGGATGTACGCTGTTTTCGTCAGATTTTCCCTCGAAGGGAACGAAACTTCACGTCAGAGGCCATCTGCAGCTGGGTGTTTGAGCACCACGAGACCGTCCTGCATTGGCTGCAGCCTCCAGGAACCAAGTCCCGCCTCCTGGAGCACGAGCTGACGAAAGGTCCGGCACTGCTGCTGTTCCTGCCGTACAATCCACTCGGGTCCACGCCCAATCCATTATTACAGCAGGTGAGCGGGAATGGAAAAAAAAATCTCATAGAGGGGGAATGAAAATTGGCTCTATCTGATGAAGAAAACGTGCACATCTGGTCAGGCTTTACTTTAAAGAATGAAATGATAATCATATCACGATATGCATCACACAGTCATACAAAGACTTCAAGTTTCTCACTTTGTCTGCTGCTGCTTTGTGTGAGCAGGTCAGAGTCTCCAGTTACTGCGTAGCACATTTCAAGGTCCTTTACACATAATAAAATTTCTGCATATCTAATTAAGTCTTTCTACCACGCTGTCCTCCCTCTCTGTCTCTGTCACTTCAAGTGCTTGATCTTAGTGCTGCTTGATACCATGAAACATAACATGTTAAATGATCTCAAGCTGTGTTGGCCTCTGCTCTTATTAACCGTAGAAGAAACTATTATTAGTGGTAATGCTTCATCCTTTACGTCTGATTTCACTTTGTGGAGAGCCACGGGGCTGTTTTAGGTCTAATACTTTTTTCTGTTTGTGTGGTTTTTCCTTTACAGGGCATAAAACCTCATTAATGGTTTCCTTAAACTAAACAGTAATGAATTAGAGATCATGTTATTTAGTCCCTTTAGTACCATTCAGTTTATCCAGTTATACGACCCCCTGACTTTAGTATTAACTGAGGTCACAGATGAATAGGACTTTATACACTAAAAAAACATTTCCAAAATTGGACCTTTTCTATCCTCCACTGAGAAAGGTATCCATGCTTTTACTTCATCATGTTTAAACTAATGTTACGCCGTTTATTCATGTTCAAGCCAGAGGTCTCTCTTGATTATAGATGGGAAAAATGCTTCAAGAAGTGTCGGCAAAATCAGCTTTATCTTCACCTTCCCTCACTGGCTAACAGTTATTTTTCATTGCTTTCATTATTTTTAATTATTAATAGAATTACTTTGTTGTTGTCTCTCAGGTTGCAGACATTGCTGTTCGTTATCATTCCTGTGACTACAATAACCACTCCAGCTCGGACCGAAGTTTCGCCTCACACTCGCCGTGCTGCCAGTCGGTTCGTCTCCCAGAGTCCAGCACGAGCGTGTGCGAGGTTTGTCTCAGCCCATCACGACCGAGCCTGGCCAGCTCCTCCGTACGCTGCTCGTTTCCCTCCGCGGCTCAGGAAGGAGACGCGCTGCAGTCTTATCTCAGACACTGCTGCCTACAACACGCATCTGCCCCTGTGTCCATAAAAACTGCAACCTCAGTGGGATGTAGCCACGTTCTGAACAGCTACAGCCCTTTTAGTCAATACAGTGCCTGCTGCAGAAAAGTAGAACCTCAACTCAATGAATCCCAAGCCAAAGAGGAGCCGGACATGCAAAGGGATCCCCTCTCGCCTCCTGCTTCACCCATCCCTCCATCCCCCCTCCCCGATCAATGGGGAGACGGCATCACGGGGCTGCGCTGTCAGACCAACAGGACGCTCAGGTTTTATGTGCTGGACGTTGCTCTGAACTGGCCTCTGGCGGTGCGGCTTGGAGCAACAGCCGACAGAAATGCTTCTCTTCGCCAGGAGGCCGCTGAACGAGGCGACGGGTCGTTCGCAGCTATTGTGAACCTGAAGGATGAAGTTCATTATGTTCTCCAGCGCAGCCCAGCAGCCACGCTGACCGAGTCTCTGGGTAAGATACGACAAGTGTTTTTGTTTTGTTTGTTTTTGAGGCTTGTTTAAAGGAAAAAGAGTTTAGCGGTCACCTGACATGTTTTTGTCCCTAGTTTGCATTGTGCTTATCCAGATTTTCACAGTGAACAAGCACTTTGTTGGAAGCACACTGACCCCAATACGCAGCCTGAGGCTGTGACATTTGGAAAAAAACTTCTCTCACCGCAGTCTCTAATGTGAGGATATAAAGAGAAATGGCCACAAGTCCAGTCACCGTAGTTGTTACATGCACCCTAAAAAAGTGACATTAACAGCCAAAAATCTACGATCCGCAGCATGTACTTCACAAGTGATGATTAATGCTTTTAATCCCATGTCTCTCCTACTGTCACTTATTCTAATAGATGCACTAAACTCAAATTTAGAAGTATGGATATCTAAGATACAAGTAATGCTAAACTCCAACAGATTAGAAAGACATTTCTGAGTTGGGTCTTGCCTCCTTTCGATGAACTGAGTATACTTTGTCAGGCACGCTAACGTCCTTTTTGTGAAACTTGAAACTTAAGGAGTTACAGCTTAATCTGTATTTACTATGTCTGTTTAGATTCACAGATATTTTGTGTACAAAGTCTGGCACAACTTTTAAACTTCCCCAAAGACGTCTTAGGCAAATTACAGTTTTACATATTATGCAAATCGGTGGTTTCATGATCTTTTGCACTCTGTACAAGTACAGATGTTTTCTGAGAATAATCACCACAAAGGAACAATGTTGTTTTGACCACTGCACCATGTACAGTAGTGTTATTTTACCTCCATTTTAATATCTACAGTGAACAGACAGTATTTCTGTTGTTGGTCTTGTTGATCCACTGTGATCTGCATCAGGCAGCACTCAGTGATTTTTTTAATTAATGTTATCAACAAGATAAAAGACTGAATTTCAAGCCTCCATGTGGCCCATTTGAACTGTAATTTATGTGACCCTTTTTTATTGATTTTGTGTCTTGCATCTGTGGCTTCATTAGAAACAGCCATGCATAGACAGGGAGTTCTTAAAGTTTTCAAAATAACACTTTTAATCTCATGAGCTCTTATGATAATTAATTATATGACTCACTTTAAGCTATGTGCTCACAAAGTCCTCCTGTTATTGTTGAGGATTTGGATCTTGTCAGTTAATTTAAAAACTGTGTCATTTCATGGCGTTTTCATCGTGTGTGTCTCTTATTACAGAGGCCTTCATCAGAAACTTCAGTGCTCCATACAGCCTCCTGCAGAGACACTTGGTGGGAGAAGAAGACAAGAAAAGAGGCGAGGAGGAAACGAGGCATCCGCACCAGCACCAACACTCGCCGCCACGCCCGCTCATCACCGAGCTGACCACCTCCTCCTTCCTGCCCTCCGTCATGGACCTCCAAAAGGTGAGAAAACACTCACTTTTCCTTCTTTCACCCTTTCGTATACTCAGCAGTTTAGGCACCGTCAGCTGATGTTGAATGGAAGTAGAAAGTCATTTTTTAGTGCCCTCAAATAACTTTTACACGTGCCAGAGTGGAAGAAACATCATAAAATTAAAGATATACAAATTATGCATATAATACAGATTACATAGTGAATACTGTATTTGTTTTTATAGCTTATTGTTTTGGAGATGCTTTGCATTTATAGTGCATAATAAAGCATGACAGCACTGTGAATTAGAGGTCTGTCGTATCTACGGTGACCGATGGTTGCTGCTCATACTGGAGAGTCACCAGACCTGCAATGACAAGTCGATTAATTGATTTGTTACCAACTATCAAATTATTTGCCATTATTTTGATAATGATGCTTCATTTTCAGTCAGTTTTTAAGAAACTGTGTCCAAATACTCTGAATTCATCTTAGAATATGAATATTTTCTGGTGTCTTTAGTCCTCTGTGATATTTCACTGAATATCTTTTGTGTTTTGGACAAAACAACAAATTTGAGAACAACATTATGGAACAAATAACCAATCAATTATTCCAGAAAATGATCAACAGATGAATTGAGCATGAAAATATGTGTGTTAAATGCAGCCTCACATCATTATACCTCCTAATAATATACAGACCTCAACAGCTGTGAGTATAATTTCATGAGGAGGGTGGTTGGTGGTTTGTGGTCTGAAGATGAACTGTATTGAATCCATGGACAAAGAGTGTGTGTGTGTTTGTTCTCCTGCAGGACGTGCTGCTCTTCTACTACACTCAGTGGTGTGGATTTTGCTCTGTTCTCAACCACGTCATCATCCAGCTGGCCAGATTATTACAGGGCAACAGCACCATCACTGTGGCGAGGTACTGTATGTTTTTCATGCTCGACTGTCGATGCAGGTTTATTAATACAGACCCACGTTAGTCCTCTGGTCCAGTGTATTTTTCCAAACATGTATATTGATATAGCACATTTTCTCTTTAGGGTGAATGTTGCACGTAATGACCTTCCTTGGGAGTTCATGGTGGATCGCGTTCCCTCTATTCTGCTCTTCCCCAAATACAGGTAAGACATGTACATTTACATTTTTCATGAACCCTTTGGAGCTGTAGTGATTCGTTAATTAAAAGTGGGATTGGGAGGGATTATTTTCTCATGTTGAGTCTGTACTTTTTTTTTGGTAAAATACCAAAAAAAGAACTACTAACTAAATATTTTGATAACATTTACTATGTCAGGCTTTTCAGAATGATTTTCTTTTTGAGAGAAAACTCCAGGTTTATGACTGGTTATCAGACAAAGCAAATACTTCATCTCAGACATTTTATAGATCACATAGTAGCTCAGGTAATCATGAAAACAATTGACATTCATATTTTAGTTGCAGCTGTAATCCACTTTTCAACAAACAACACTCAGTAGCTTCAGAGGAGCTACAGCAACAATTTAAATGTTGAAGACTCAGTTTAATGATCTTTAGCAAAAACTGATTTTCTGTTTGCACACAAAAAGAAATGTATCACCACCAATATGATCCATGACTTTAAGCAGGATCGTTCTCACTCTTGTTTCTTCTTCTATTTAAGGAAACATTTTAGTGTGAAGTATCCCGACAACCTTCCCATCACGCTGCCCAACCTCCTTCACTTCATCTTGCAGCACTCCGGCTCTGTTCAATATGCAGAAAAACCAGTGCCGACTTCCATCGAGGCGGGCGACTCGGGCTCCAGCGTCCTCCGCGCAGAGTTTCTGGCTCTCCAGCAGGAGGTCCAAGCGCTGCATCACGCCCGCGAACGCCTCTCCCAGCAGCTGGCGCAGCTGTGGCGAGACAACCGACGGCTTAAATTTGACACTCGCAGCCTGGAGGCGCAAAACGTAGAGCTGCAGCGGGAAAGGCAGAACTTGGAGGAACAGCACCGGGAGAAAAGCAGGCAGCTGGGGGAGGCAGTGAGGCGTCTGCAGGAGCTGGCAGACACCTCTGAAACCCTGCTGAACGAGAACACGCTGCTCAGGGTCCTGCTGAGGGCGCTGAAGGACAGGACAGAAGCTAAAGAGCAAGCAGAGATGGACAGAAAAGACACTGAACTGAAAAGAAGCCATATGGCCTCCTGACCACGAGTCTGCAGGGAATCATGAGCGAGCGACGCCAAGAAGAGGAAGAAAGGGCCGGGAAGTGAAGAGAGGACTGAAATGCTTTGGTTACACCTGAGATGTGGTGAGACGGGAGGGATCTTTGAGCTAAATGAAGCTGAAATGAGGTCATGTAAAACCCAGAGGGCAATGACCTAATACATGTTCAGAAAATGAGGATGAAGTGACGGTTGCGGCCTGTCAGAGGGAAAACTAAGACTGCTGCTTAGTCAGGACAGAAGTGAGGAAACACTTCAAAAAAGAAACGGTGAATAAGTAGCGAGAGGAAACAGCAGCGTTTGCCGGAGACAGAATACTCTACTAATAAGTGCTGTGATGACAGTGGGATTATCCACTCTTAGGAACACACTAGTACGCGAATTAAGTGCCAACTGTCCGATTCAGACTACTCAGTTCTTGCAAAAATGTCTGTGGGTGAAGGGTGAAGACGTAATCTCGAGTTAAACGTGCTACACAGACCCTGCAGCCAAAGTCCCGACCTGAGCCGAATTACCATAAATTTTCATGTAAAAGCCAGAATTCAAATAATGGCTGAGTCTCAAACAGTGGACAAAAAACATTAACAACAGCTCATGTTGTAAATTCAGTATAATGTGCATGTCTGCTGCACTAATTCTGTCAGAGTAACACGAGACTCATGTTAAAGTCACCACTCTGCTGCTCTCAGTTCCTCTATTTTTTATAACAGAAATCATGTTTTTCACACACTAATTCCTTTCTGCTGTTCTTCCAATCGGTGCGACCCCACCGTCGACTCAACACTTCCTGATGTTTTTCACATTAAAAGCCTGCTTATGAAAGAAAGGGTGCTAGAAGAAGCGTTGAGTTTCATTTATGGTAGATTAATGTAGATTAACACTTGACAAAACCCTTTTACTGATGGAATAAGTGCTGTGGAAGAAATGGACGTTACACTGAATTTATCACGATAAAAAGGTAAACATAGAGGAGGTAAATAAAAATGCCTTTATTTGAGAATTTAAGGTCTGCGCTCACCTGCTGCTGCCCTGCAACAGTCCTTTTTTCCTTTAGATTAAACTACAGCAGCAGGTAAGCGTACGGCTGCAGGTCACTGAGGGCTGCAGGGGGAGAGGGCTACTAATGAAGCTGAGACTTATTTAATACTGAAGATGCAGCAGCGGCTCACCGATCTGCAGGTGAGACTAAGAGCACTTGAAATGATTATCAAGAATTTTTTTCTTTTTTTGTGAAGGGGATATAGTTCTTTTGTCAAACCGATCTATTTTTACAGGAATCTTTGAGTCACTATTATTTCCTTGTAACTATTCAGGTATTAAAAATGAGATGCTGCAGTTGTTTACATGTGAAATATTGCACCTGTTTTTACTGATTAAAAATCTTTCATCTTATTCTCCCATTTTTATGACAGTTTTATTGTTGTCGCTGAGAAGGATTGTGCATCAGAGCTTTTGTTTTGCTCATGTCAGGAAAAGAATAACTCAAGATGAGCGCACTGATCACATCAGCGTCGATGCCTCCCTGCATAGATTACTTTACAGCTTTGCAAACCATTGACAGAAAACGGGGCATTTATTTATTATACAAAATAAATAAATTTTTTATAACAATAATATCTGTAATCTGTAAATCTGTAAATGTAGCTGCAGACTGATTTTACAGCAGTATTTCAAAGTAATTGCTCTTTCTGGTGTTATTTTTCATACCCATACATACACGAAATGAAAAACAACAAACAAGGAATAGTACTTTTATTTACCTCTGAGTTGTGATAGTAGATGCAAATTTTCTGTTCTCTAAAAGAAACAGAGGATGGCAGCACTTCATAGGCTCATAATATCTGTTTTTATTACATTTCTGTTTATTCTGAATACTTACCAGTTAAGAGAAATCTATGGTGGCTCTGAGAGTATTTAAAGAAGCAAACACATACATTAACTGTTAATGAAAACAACAAAAACAACACCAGTAAAGCAAAGACTCATGTCTGAATGAAGATTTAAGGCGGTAGTATACAGACTGTATTTAGGATTATTTGAATGATATATGAATGACTAAACCAATACAAATATGAAACTCTAAAGCTTGTCTTAAAATGTTAGCTATGATAAAGTCTTTCAACCAGTTTGGGCCCAAAAACCTCTGTTTTTATTTAGACATTCTCACATAGCTGTAGCTAAATAATTTATTCCATCTTCATCGCTGCTGTGTGACCATGAACTGGGAGTTACATGCCTGATTTAATTCAGGGCAGCAGAAGCATGTGCTGTTGATTTCAGCCTGAATAGGAGGTTTTTTGTCTTTAATTAGTTTCCTGCACTGCAACTCTCTCAGTCACACAGATGTTTTCCAATGTACCAGATTTTTTTCATATCTTTGCTGCACTTCTCATAAGTGAATAACACTGGAAATGAACACACTCTTACTCCTTAGTGAGTTATATTTGACACAGTACAAAAGACAACAGCAATCATTATTTCCTTTGATTTCCTCTGATGGTAAGTTTACATTTCCATTCAAAACCTCTCATAAAGTAATCACATTTATTCAAAACAAACCTAGGTTATTTTACTTTAAGATTACTGTGAATATTTTTCCTGCATCAAACAATGGCTGGCACATTAAGACAATATGATATTTCTCCAACAGTGCACAAAGAGGCGATTATGAAGAGACAAAATGCTTGAAATCAACGAAAATGCACCCAAACCATGATACAACCGCAGCATGAAAAAGGCTCCACGGATCTGTGAAATAGATTTTTTTATACATAATTGGGTTTGTTGGGTCAGTGCAGTTCTCACAGACAGTTTAAGCAATCTTATGACTCCTGGGAGTTAAACAGGGTTGGCAGGGAAGGTGCCGCCCGCAGTGGGAAAACTGTCCTCTGTGCAGACAAACGTCCTCCTTCAAACACTGTGAGTATACTCTGCCAAACTTCATCTGTGACACTGATGGTGTTTTTGTTTTTGTAGGATTTCAGTGGGTACGTGTTTGACTCTTGTTACAATGAGAGCTTGTTTGCCTGATAGCAATGTAATGTTTACTGCGAGTTTAATGATACACACAAGAAGAAGATTTACACAGGAGAATAAAATATAGAGGTGACAGCTGTACCTTTGCAAAAAAAAACACACATTAAATGCAGTTTATTCCTCATATGTAAAGTTTTGTGATACATTTAAATGTTCATGCTGTGACAGAAGTTGTGAATAATCAGCTGAATACGAAGGTGCATTTCTGACCAACATGATTCATTTACACATCTTACACATTTAAATCTTGTTTTTCTTACAGTATCATGAATTTCTCTCTGTTATGTACACGCGTGTGTTGTGTTGTGTGTGTTTATTCATATATTTGATATGATTTTTTTACAGGAATGATGGCAACTGCACAAGTGCCCATTGGTGAGTCTGTGCTGCCTGTAAATCTGCAGGAACCCGCTCACACAATAACACTTTTAGACTGTAATAAGATGTAATTTAACTTTTCTGTTTACCGCTCTGTCTGTCTGAATCTTCACTTCGTCCAGCGACAGTCGGCCCGCTGGGAGACAGTCCGGTTCAGATCACCTGTCCAAAGTGCCACCAGACCGTCCTCTCCAAGGTGGAGTTCTCCGGGGGTTTGCTCACCTACCTCTTCTGCGGAGGACTCTTCTTCTGCGGGTAAGAGGAAGCCAAACAGCGACCGCTCCTTTATCTCCTTCATGATGTTATTTGGGATGAAAAGTCTGTTGGCTCAATGAGGCCGTAAAAACCAAAAGATCTTTGAGTGGATGAAAAAGAGGCAAAATGTGCAACTTTGCCCTGAGGTGTGACAGTTTGAGAAGTACGCTTTCTTCCAGAGAGTTAGATGAGAATATTAAAAGCACTCTCACGTCTGTGTTTAAAGTACAGTTGTGCTCATAATTAGATATCTTACTATGATTTAAAAAGAGCACACATCATTTTGTGATAATAAATAGCTTCACCTGACCACCGTCTCTAAATAAAAGAAATGTTTTCTGCCATTTTCTGTCATATTTTCCAAGAATATTTCACAAATTCTTCAGGGGTATGGAAACTTATGAGCACAACTGTAGTTTACGAGAAAGGCAAGCAGTTAATTAACATGAATGTAATAACTTTAATGTGAAGTTTCATCACGTAACTCCCACTTAATTAGTTTTGTACTGAATAATATTAATATGTTAACATCATGCTTTATCGACTCATTCAAACATTCAGACACATATTTCAAAGCCACTGCAGCAGCAACTCTAAATAAAAATCAATATTACAGCTAATACTTTTGCTTTAGATATTGAAAAATGGAGGCGTAAACTATTATAGCCTCAATCTCCACTTACTTAGTGTCACTACAAGACTACAGATAATGACATCCTTGTAATAATGTGTGAACAGACTGAGGTAAGTTTCCTTTCATCTTTCAGTGATCAGTCAAAATAAATCATTCGATAAATGCTTTCTCAATGTGTTATATGAAGAGATGATACTGACGCTGGCTGCCGTCATCTCCAGCTTTGTTTTAGGTTGCTGTCTCATCCCGTTCTGTGTGGACCGGCTGAAAGACGCAAAGCACATCTGTCCTTCCTGCAAGACTGTACTCGGGGTGTACAAGCGCTTATAACGGATGACGGAGCTGCAGCCATTTTGGTTTTTAGCAATCTTATAAGCAAAAAGTAAAACATGTGCTGCTTTCCTGCTTTTTAACTGTGAAAATTTGATGCTTTTCTTTGCACTTTCTTTATTGAAGAACAGAAATTAATTTGAAAAAATAGGTGGCAGATTAATCTCTCTGTCTTTAAAGTTAAACTCTCAGCACACTGTTGAGCACACCAGGCTGCAGACAGCAGTGTCCTCCTGAATGAGCCACTGTTGATCTCAGGAAATGTAATTATGCTGAACCTGACGGTCATGAACGTTCACACCAACACTGCTGTACGTGTGCTCAGGCCTCATATTCAGTGGTTGTTTGCTGAGTTTTACCAAGATGAACTGCAGAAACAGATCATGTTTATTCACTTATAGGAGGGTTAAAGCATACTGACTTTAAGGATCCAAATGTGTGCATAAAGAAATACTTACTTATTAATACTTATGGTCATTTTAAAATCACACAGACTGTGAAAGTCCACCTTAAATCTCTGCTTACAGCTCAGACATCATATTAATAATGATTTTGTGACTAAATTTGTTGGTGGTGTTGGTTTTACTGTACTGATAACATAATGCGATCCTCTGTTTGTTCCCTTCAAACCCCTGAGTGAGAATAAACTGTACACCGAGAGCTTTGATGATTGTGCAACTACATACAACGTGCATTTATTAATAATCTCATACAGCTGCGGACGTGACACTGATTTTCAAGAAAAGCCCACCTGAAGAAGTGAAGTGCTGGATTAGACACAGACACAGCACAAAGTGACACCTTCATTTTAAAATGGAAAACACCTGAACCACCAGGAAAGAATACACAGTTAAATATAAAAATACAGTAAAAAGTCCATTTATGATTCTGAAATAAAGCATGAGAAGGTTTCAGCAGACGTATTACTGACTCAACTAATCGAGAACACCTTATTCACATTTACTGTACTGTCATTGCACTTAAAATATTTTCTATATTGTTCAGTATGTAACAAATGTCATTTTATGCCACTGACTGACTGCATTATCACTCTGACAGTGTTTCCTTCTATTTTAATGGATAAATATTCATCATTTGCAATAATCAGCGTGTGTGTTTCTTCATACAAAAATGTGCTGGGAAGCGATGAGGAGAGCGAGCAGGAGGAGGAAGGAGAGGCCAGCGTCGGCTTGAGTGCGACCACCTCTGCTCCCTGAAAGCAGACACAAACACCATCAACTCAATCTCATTCCCAGTTTTTACATTTTTTATTAAACTGCATGCAGTTTTTAAATAACAGTGATGTTTTTACATCATGCAACTCACCTGTCGTGGTAGAAGATCCCACTGTGGAGCCTCCAGATCCGGACCCGGACCCGGAGGTGGTTTGTGAGGAGGCGCCTGACGGGGTTGTGGTGGTGGTGGTCGCAGTGGGAGAGCTGGTGGAGGTCGCCGGGTCGGCCTTGCCTCCCGTCAGGTCCAGGCCCAGCGTGTTGAGCTCCGACTGGAACTGCCTGCTGATCCAGCTCCGTACAAGCGTTACGTTTTCATACGACTTCAAATCTGGCAGGTTGGCGCCGAGAAGATTTTTAACTTCGTTGACAGTCAAGTTCTGCGGAGGGGAAGCAGAGCGGAGAGATGTTATGCTCAAATAAACACAAATCTGTCGTCTTCTCCTGTTCACACTCAAAAGATCTCTTTCTAACACTGAGTAATCAGGGATAAAATCTACAAACCATTTTTTACCCAACCAGTCATTTCAGATTAAATAAATGCTGCAGAATAAACATCAGGATTTATCAGGCAGGTGAAGGTGGAGCTTTATGGACACCTTTTCTAAGACATACTAGCAGATCATAAAAAGCAATTACCTACAGTTGGACATAACTAAGCAGCAGCAAATTGCAGCAAACTGTCCAAACATATCAACAAAAACGAATTTCCTGTGTTAACATTAAAAGACGCAACCCTGACACACACACACACACACACACCACTGACCAGAACAACGCTTTCTTTCAGACTGGTGAAAGTTGCCAAGTCCATGCTGACGTTGGAGGACGCCAAACTTCGGACATATGCTGTAGTTGCACCTCCTGCAGGCCAAGAAATAAATGAACAGTGAGTTAACTGACTGAAACGAGTGGCAGAAATAATATTAAATAAAAAAATGGATGTGTGTTTGTTTGCCTACCGGCGAAAGGTTGTATGAGCTGGTAGGAGGTCAAAGAGACGGTCGAGCGGCTGCGACTGGAAAACACTTGCTGGGCGATAGTGAACAGCGCTTCCTTTTTCTCTGCGGTGCAGTTGGAGACTTCCAGAGCGTTGGCATCCCTGCAGGAAACACAAACACACAAACACACAGAGTATGAGAGGGGAACACTTTTTAAATTACAACATTTGTCTTTTAATTTATAATTATATTTATATATTATATTAATAATTAATAACTGATATTAATTAAATTGATAAAAATACTTATTCCGTTTTTTAATAGATTCTATCATATTCTTAAATATATTTTTCATTTAAATTTTAGTTGATGTGTGATTATTGTGACGCTGCATAGCTCAGACTTTCCCTTTTAAAACCAACAGGTTTAAGTCGAACAGCATATGTTCAATAAATGTTTAAGTGTTCGTTTTTTAGAAAAATCCATCATTATGTTTTAATATGAAAACCTTTTTCTCATCAGTCGGACTGTTTGTACTGAGAAATCTTAGTGACAGCCCTCCAAAAACACACACACAGCCCTGACTTCTTACTGAATGCTTTTCTGGGAAATATTCCTTAAAATGTTGATGTCCAGGGAGCACAGGTTGGGTCCTCCGATGGCGTTGAGTTCGGCGCTGCCCAGCGTGTTCCCCGCCGTGCTCAGATACTTGGAGATGATGGCTTTAGCCTGGACAGGATGAAACATTCAGTCACGACAATGCAGAAGCTCACACGCAGCAAACTTCACGTGTTTTCCTGGTTTGCTCACCAGACTCGGATCCCACTCCCCGTTCGCCGAGTCCATCAGAGCAGACAGCGTGTCGATCTTGGTGATGCTCCACATGTTGATGTCTACCATAGTGGCCTCACGGGACGCCAGGCCTAAGACCTGAACCTGATTTTCTGGGATGACGGAGGTGGCAGCGTAAGCCTGTAAACACGCGAGAATGAATAAGAAACTGGCAGAGGAGCAGACGTCAAGTCACCTCCTGCAAACTTCGTCAGACATTTGGACATTTGAATAAAATAAATTGTGGTATTTCTACTTCAGATTAGGTAAAAGATAAGATGATGCATAAAACAGGAGACTGTCTTCTTTCTGCAAAACACTTCACATATGTTCTTTGTTTGTTTGCACCACTGCCAGTGACTGTAATTGCTCTGTTGTAAGAAAAAAAACAGATGTTCACAAACCTCTCGCAACTTGCTGAGAACGATGGCGAGGTACTCCGTCTGGTCCACCTTGTTAGTGATCGCATTCAGGTTGTCTTTGACCGCCTGGGCGCTGAGGCAGCAGTTGAACTGATTAATGTCGTCGTAGTCGAAGGGGAACGTGTCATCGCTGATGGTCACCTGGGTGATATTTCCTACAGTGCACTCGCTCTCTAAAACACAGAAAAAAAAACAGAAATGAAAAAGTAATAATAATAATGATACTAATAATAATAATAGTGAATTAATGAAGACTCACGGATAGATCTCTTTGACATGTTCCTATTGGATGTGCTTATCTGGTTCTTCATCCTCCTCCACTTCCTTCTATTCACGCCGTCCCTCCCAAGAACTCCCTGGAAGTACTTCAAGAATCTTTGTTTCGTTTTCTGCTCAAGTAAAAGAGATGTGGATTAAAAAAAAAAAAAACGAGGTGACGTTACACCACAGAGGAATGGAAATATGTGTTTTATGCTAAATGAATGTATTCGTGTGTTGCTCACTTTGTTGAAGTTTTTGTAGAAGGATGAAGACAGATACAGCGGCAGCATCCCGAGGTCTCTCAGAGTCTGCTCATTCCAAGTTGACGGAGCTCTGGTTATCAAAAAAAAACAAAGAGTGAGGAAAAAAAGTGTTTTAATTGGTCACTAAATTAACATTGTTTTATCTTTTCTTTGGACAGAGACACATGAAAAGAGTTGGATAATTTACAGACCTCCAAAGACAAGAAATAAAAATCTGCTGATATTTCGAGGACACACACTGAAGCTTTGTTTGAGTCGACGTACCCGTACTGCGTCCTCCCGCTCAGCAGCAAAGTTTCAACGGCAGCAGCCTGAGTGGTGGTGAGGTCTGGACAGTTATTGAGTTTTTCCAAGATGGACGGGTCAGATTTTTGGATGTAGGAACCATCCAGAACACAGCACATGTTTCCCAGCACCATGATATTATCTTTGGTCAAATTCGTGGTTGTTATGCCCTTTGAAAATGAAATGAGTGAGAGAAGAGATTAATTACAGATTGAAGTATTGAAGTATTGAACTTTATTTACTGCACATTCATTCTTAGCAGTTTATGTGCTAGCAGTCAGGGTAAAGTTTAAACAAAAAATCCAGTCTAGCAAATCGATTAAATGAGAGAATAATCTGTCAATAGCAGTAAAAACAGATGTCAAACAGATCACTGTAAATGTCAGTGGAATAATCCCCCTTTTTTCCTTGATTGTGTCAAAATTATCAAGTGAATTTCTCTTTGATGGTCTTAATTTAATCCAAATAATCTGTATTTTAAAACTGAATCAGTCTTTATTGTTCTTGGTTTAGGACAGAGCTTGTGTGTGTGTGTGGTGAGATGTGTGTATTGTCGGTTCGAGGACTCACCAGGCAGCGTCTGGCATTATCGAACAAAGCGTCCCGTTTGTAGCTGAGGGCAGCAGAGAAGACGAAGAAATCTGCCTCTGAGATCTGTTCAAAATAAGACCTGCAGCTGACCCGTGGCACCAGGGCGTAGCTGCGGAGAGACGGAGGTTAAACGCCAACTTTTCTGACTTTTCTGAGTTACTAAAACAAAACTTTTCAATCCAGAAGAAACAAGTCTCAACTCACTCGTAGTACAGCATCATGTCAGGAGGAAAGAGGGAGAAGTCGGTGGCATCTGAGTCGGTTCTGATGTAGTTGTACATGCAGGTCAGCTGTTGGTTGGACGAGCAACAATTGTTACCTGTTCTGTACTTATTACACACACATACACACACACACACACACACTCTTTCCTGCTCTCTCACCTGAGACTCCACCAGGGTCACCTTGTTCTTGCCCTTCCTCCGACAGGCTTTGATCAGCCTCCCCACCTGAACCCTTTCAATGGTCCTCATTCTGGTGCAGGTGAGGCCCTGCAGCACTGAGGACGACAGACTACACACACACACACACACACACATTGCATCTTAAACACACACTGAAACACACTTGCAGGACATGTTGCTTTGTTATAAACCTCTTCAGGACTCACTTGTTTGGACTTCCCAGCACACTGGTTGCGCTCTCCACCGCCATCACGTCGAAGAACAGCTCCGCCTGTAAAGAAACACACAGTGTGTCGTGATAAACTGTCCTACAGGGGTGTTCAGGATTAAAGCAGGTGTTTCTGTGTCGCATCCTCCTACCTGCTTCCTCTGCCACTTCTTCCTGTTGAGTCTTTCGATGACGACCTCGGAGCTCGAGAAGCTCCCCAGCATGACGCGAGGGATCTCTGTGGCCACATCATCAGGAACGTTTTGTATGATCGCGTCACTGCTGCTGTTTGCGGAGATGATCTGAGCGGAGACGTGGGAGGTAAGTTAAGTGTGTGTTTCACCTCTGATGTGTTATGTTTCGTGTCTTGTATGAGTTTTTCTGGTCCGGTCTGGTTTTGCATGTATCATGTTTTGTTCCTTGTTCTGTCAGGTTATGTCTTGTCATGTTTCGGTTTTCTTATCTGTCAGGTTTTAGTTAGTTCTTGTCATGCCTGTTATGTTCAATTCCTGTCTAATGTTTCATGTTTTGGCTTAGTGTGTTTAGTTTTCTTGTAGTATTGTCAGGTCCTGTGCATTTGTTGA
>JBAJHX010000051.1:22474707-22485649 GCA_037176925.1 Amniataba percoides | reverse complement strand
TTAATTAAAGTTTTGAACCTGCTCTGAAGCCTTCTGTGTCCTGCATTTGGGTCCTGCCTCGTCTGCCTGCTCTGACCGTAACATGACACCCAGTGTACACTTTTACATCAAAGATATAACAGAAATATGACAACAGTCTTTAATTTGGTTTTCATTCCAAACAATATATTAAAGATATATCAAATATGGTGATTTATTAAAAGATAACAACTATATCTGTTTTTTGTTTAAGATCACATCAGTGTCTTAGTCTATGCATTCATTTATAATTATTTCATTCTAATTCTACTGTATTTCTTTTTTTAAGTATGTTGTTTCCTGACTCAGTGTTCTTGTTTTTAACATCGAGAAGGTCCCAGTGTAATGATGTGACTTGTGTAAAAATCAACCATAACTCTGCAGGTTTTTCATTTTACAGTGAGTCTCCAATATATATTATTTATCTATGCTTACATAATTGAATCTTTTCTCCATGTTGTAATTTTACTATATTAATTTCTGACTGCTCTGTATATCTGACATCTACTGCACGTCTGTCTGTTTTGGAAGAGGAGTTTCACCCTTTGTTTTAACCTGACAGAAGTTAGTTAGTTAAATTAAAAACATTCTAGGGCAAAGTCATGTTTTGATTTTGGATTATATAACCCAATCTTCATAAACTTGATTACATAAATCAAATCCAAAATGGAGGTGTCATACCTGAGTGACAAAGAACTGTCGGATGATCTGTGGGGCCAACATCAGGTATCCCAGAAATGACGAATGTTGGGATGCTTCGATCAGCTGGAAGCCGCTGATGCCGCTGATGGTTCCCGCAGGTACGCCCACGAAGAGAGAGCCGAGTATGAGCAGCGATGACGAGCTGTTGATCTGGAGGGATGGAAAAGGCAGCAGACACGTGAGACAGACACAAATCTCAAATCAGAGTTCACACAGCGAGAGACAGACAGACGGCATCTACCTGCATCATCCCTGAAGACAGCAGAGCCTGGATAATGGCCCTGGCCTGTCCTTCGGTCCAGCCATTCGCACTGCTGAGGACGCCGAGGGCAGCGAGCAGCTCCTGAGGCCTTATCTTCTCGATCTGACCCGTCGACATGCTGGTGCTTTCGCTGCCGAGGGCGGAGATGGCCGAGGCGTCGATGTTGTTACCAAAGTTACCTGCCAAAGCTGCAGTAATCTACAGAGGAAAAAAAAGTTTGTGAGGGGCAGATATAGTTTTGTGCAAAATAGAGAAATGTTTGTTTTCTTTAAGGTAAAAAGTCTTCTTTTTACTTCTTCCCGTCCCCGCTCACACCAGCGTGATCAAATAAAAAATAAAGCAGTCAGCTGTTCCAGTACGGGATGTCAAAGTTTAAAAATCATTGTCAGGTCTTATAGTTCATGTTGTGCTGAACAAAACTGTCAAATGAAACTCTGGCATAGTAAACATTTTTAAAGACTTAATCAGAAGTTGTACCACATAAATTTCAGGTGGAAACAAAACAGTACTTTTTGACAGTGGGGCATTGGCATAAATGTTCTCCCTTCAAACTAGTCAGGACAAGCTTCTGTTTTTGACAGCTGAGCCGAAACACTGCTGTACCTTAAACCTTAATGGTGGATCAAACATTTTTACATAAAACATTGATATGAAAGTTGGTTCTTCTCTCCGAAGTTGACACAATGTGCTGATTATATTTTGCTAATCTAAAGAGACAGCAAGAGCTTTTAGAAAGTTTTTTTTACATTACTTGTTGCTAAGAAAATAACACAAGAACAGAACAAAACGTTTTAATAAGTGATTATTTTGCACAAGCATTTAGCAAATCCCAGTATTTTGGCAGCAGAAAACAGGATGTAAAATGAAACCAGTTATCAACAAAACCAAACATGTTGTCGTCCTTCTGTTTGGGAGTAAAAATCATGCCTGTACTGTACTTCTCATGTCTGTGCTTTCACTTCTTATTACCTGCGGGTCCAGGTTTGTACAGGAAGTGGTCAGGTTGTGCAGAATTATCATACTTTGTTCTGCAGTCAGCTGAGTGAAAGCTGGACCGGGAACGACACAGCGGCTCAACAGAGGAAGTCTGCGGGGAGAGAAAAGAGCCCATAGTTTGGTGTCGTTCATGTGTGTGTTTGTGATGACGTGTGAGTTTGAGGCTGAAAAGGTACAACACATCTTAAAGGTTTAGACTCACAGTAAGGGGTTGAAGTTGCTGTCCTGCAGATAAATGAGCTGAGTGTAGAAGTTGGTGAGGTTGACAGGTAACACGTATTGGTTGAGGAGAGCGATGTTCAGAGGGTTCACTGTGAAGATCTGGATGACCTGCAGAGACGAGAGAGCGGGTACAAACACTGAAAAGGTGGTCTGCACGAGATTAAGCCATCTATATTCAGCTGTAAACCTGAGCTGCAGTTTGAGATTTCTCAAACTAGAAACAGTACCTCTGCAGATCCGAACGCCTGAAGATCCTCCAGAGTGAGGAAAGCCATGAAAGGTCCGATGTACTCAGCAAACCAGGCTGTGGAGTTCAGTTCTGGGTTGCTGGCGTTGTAACACTTCGGGACCGTCGCTACAACAACAAGGGAAACCAGAGAGATAAATACAGACATTTACAATAATATCAGCGACTCTCTTCAGCAGAGAAAAGTCGAGGTCTGCCCAAAAGGTAGCAAGACTTGTGCGATGTATTTTTAAAAATGTTTTGAAATCACTAAAGGTCACCACATCGAGCACGAACGCTGGCTGTAGGTATAAAAAATTCATCTGGAGACTGACCCGAGGTGAGGTAAGCCCTGATGGTGTTGAACACGTCCGGCCTCGTGAAGTCTGCAGCGGTGTAGTTGTAATCACCGAGGACTGAAACTCTGAAAAAACAAAATGACGTCATGTGATATGAAAACACGTTAAAAAAGGTTTAACATATAAGAAATAAAACAGTTAAATGCAAACATACAGCTTTTGGAAGGCCTGGCAGGAGGCGCTGTGCGTGCTGTTGGGGCTGATCAGGCCCCTCGTGAGGAAGGCCAGGTAGTTTCGGAGGCGTCGATTGAACCAGGCGTTGGCCTCTGACCTCGAGGGGCTGCCGAGAGCGGTGGGCCAGACGCAAGGCAGCGTGGGCCGCCGCACCGCCACTGGGAGGGCCTCCTGTAGTGAACATACACATTACATCTATGTGATACAAATCTTCTGTGTGTGTTCATGTGTGTGTTTATGTGTGTGGAGAGTGGACATACGTTCTCCAGGAACATTGGCGTCCGGGCGTAGTTGCTGAAGATCACGCAGAGCTCGGCGTCGTTGTCGACCACGTCCGGGCGACGGAGAAAATCCCCAAGATCTGATGGAGGCATGGAGTTCAGCAGCTAGGGAGACAGCATACATCGAGATTAAGTCATTCTCTTCCTCCTCTTCACGTATAAGCACCAAAACGTTTGGACACGCACCTGTGGCATCCTGTCGTGAGGCATCAGGGACAGGAAGGTGGTGAGGTTGGGGAACTGGAAGCCGAGGAACGAGTCCTTCAGGAAAACGTAGAAGCTGCGGTTGAAGTTGTTGCCGTAGCAGTTGAGAGGTATCGGTCCTACGAGAGCGAGGGAGAGTGTGAGAGAGAAGTCGGCTTGATTCACTTTTAGTTAAAATGGAGATGATTAGTTTAGCTTCAAAGGTGGTCAGTCTGTATCTATAGATGTTTTTAAATGTCTTGGTTTAAAGGTCTTGTGTTTGAAGTAAGAGACGACTGATGTATATGACCCTGTTTAATTTAGTTCTTATATACTTATAATTTCATTTGACGTTTTCTTATTTTCTATGTATGTTTTATACGTTTACAGCTGTATTTCTCCTGATGGACCTTCAGGTTCTTGAGAAGAAATGCCAGCAGAACAGTGTTTGGTTTCACTGACATTATGCTTCTCTGTTTTTGAAAAGCTCATGTCCAGCCATAATATGATCTGTAACCTCACATTACCACAGAGACTGTGGTAAATAAGAGGAGTTTTTTTCTTTGTGTGAGTGTGTGTGTACCTTGTAAATTTGTGTAGTAGTGCAGTAGTGTTTTATTTAGCGTGTTTCTTTACCTCTGAGCACCTGAACGATGTGGTTGTGGATTTCCCTCTGTGTTTCCTCACTGAGAGAGGAGATTGTTGAATTCAGGTCTCGGACTCTGAAAGAATAATTCAAAAGAAGTTAGCCAGTTATTGTTGTTTCTGCTGTATGACTTTATATTCACTGACATTTGACGTGAAAACCCATGAAGGCAGTATGAGAGAAAATAATTCTAAATCCAAAAAGGATCTGATTTAGTTTGATTTACAAATTAATAATAATAATTAGTAAATCAAAACTATTTGTAATTTCTATCTAATTTTTCACTGTGAAAACACAATTACAATAAAGATTCTTGATTCTTGATTGATTTTAACTCTTCACTCACCCCAGTTGTTCAATGCTGCAGCTTCTTCCAGCCAGAATTTGGAAGAAAGGTGCAACGTGACGCGGTGATAGATTCACCAGCAGGGGGGGCAGTCGGTTTCGGAGCCACAGCGACACGAGTGCATCACCCACTGAGTTATGTGAGAGGTTTGCACGATCAAACACAACCTGCAACATGGCTGACCTCACTGGAGAGGGGATCATGTTCACATGTCCCTGAAATGACAAAATCAGAAAAACAACCACAGAGAGAGTTTAAAAAATAAGGAACTGATTTAAAGGATATTTTAGAAATAAGATTTAGGTCTTTGTATGCATCATGCAAAAAGTTTAGTTTAGTCTTAGATGTGAACAAAGCATAACCCTTTATTTTCGTGAGATATGTAGCTTCTCTCATGTCAGTTTATGTTAAAAGGAAATGTTTGAATTATGCGATCTTCAAACTTAGATAAGTCGATAAACGTTGATGTGATTTATGTTGACTGAAATATTGTTTCCGGTCACCAAGACAGGACATAAGGAAGATACTATCTGAAAATTTATTGCACACTCACCATGATAGCAGGTGAGAAGTCATCAAAGAAAGAGGCCAAGAGTTGATTGGGGATGTAATTCATCACCATGGTAACCTGAGCAGGAGAGGTGAGCTGGCCAGGTGTGGCGGACACCTCTGCTAGCTGCCTGACCGACAGAAGTGGCAAGACTTCCATCTGCATGTACACAGAGACCAATATATGTATAAGAACACAGATAAAAAAAAGAAACAAGCAAAGAAACATAACAAGAACAGACACAATGCAACAGAAAGTACCGCTGAGAAGTTGGAATAGAGCATCTGCAGGTCACCAAAGGACGCGAAAACAGAGAAACCTCCCAAGTTCCTCTGCAGCCATTCTCCAGTATTGGTCGTGTGCACCCTGCAGCTGGGATCTGAACCACAAAAACACACACAGCACATTTAGTCAACTTCATGAAAAAAGATTTAAATTATGTACATTCAAGAAATCGCGCTAAATGTAGTGTATTTCTAATAGTTCTGTTCTCAAGACAAGCTGCACCTCAGGACAATGATTATATGAATTAAGAGTCACACTGGCAGAAAAAGTGAAACCACTTATATCACATGCACCTAAGACTGCTATGTCTTGTATTACATATGAAAAAAAAACATGAAACTAAGTGTGGGATACAGTTCATTGGAAGTTGATCATGTGGAAGGTTGTTTTGTCTGAAATGTCTTTTTATTAATTTGTAGTTTGGATTGAGTGTTCAGGCACGTACCTGTGGTGTCATTTCTGGTCAGGTAAACCTTGATGAAGTTTGTGTAGATGGACATCTGCACGTCAGGTGACATTTGTGGCTGCAGACTGCTCAAAATCTGCACGCTGAGATCAGGAGTGAAACATTAACGTGATTAATGACAACACCTTAACACATCACATCAGCTTGGTCGAGGGTGACAGTGAAGGTGCAGCTCACATGTGCTGGTAGGTGCTGCAGTTGAAACCCTTTGTGGTGAGACATGAGAGGAAGTCGGGTGAAAGAGCGGTGAGGAATGGACGAAGCCGGCCTTTGAACCACAGCTGGATGAGGGCAGGATTATCAAAGCCGACGGCGCCAAATGTGTCCAGCCGGATTTCTCGCAAAGCGTCCAAAACCACAGAGACTGCAGGATTTCTAGGATCCAGAGTCTGCGAGGAGAAAAAAAGCATCCAGTCTCTTGTTCTGATCAGAAGAGGGTGAAGTGAGGAGTGCTGCTGATTCGTACCGTGTTGCTGAGAAGATCCAGAGCTTGATCCAGCACATGTGAAGCTTTGGAGAGGAGGAGCTTCCACACGGGTCTCGAGCCGCTGAAGTTAGGGGAGCGATCGCACGCCAGCATCACTGCGAGATCCTTTGCTTTCAATGCTGACAGCTGCGTGAAGAAAGAGCAGGTTGACAACAGGCGAGTAATTCAGGAAGATCAGAAAACAGGCTGAAGGTCACGCTGAGGAAATGTTTCAGTGTCTTACTGAAGCACAAGCAAATTCCTCGACAGGAAATTCACAGAGACGTCCGCTCATCTGTCCGCTGTCAAGGTGGTGCTGGAGCATTGTGCTGTTTAAAAGAAAAAAAGATCAAACATTCATTCATGGTATATTAAAACAACACATTTAAATAAGCTCAAAGCCAGATAGCAGAGAGTGCATCATGAATCTCACCTGTTCACTCCGATGCAAATGTCAGTTTCTGTGAAGAAGACGAGTAAATGAGGGATTAAAATGTTGAATTACTTTATCAATTAACTGCTTAAAGCTGTCAGATAACTTACCATTTGTCATGGTGACAGAGCACTGTGGGGAGAAAAAAAACCTTGTTATGAATCCTCAAACATAATGAGACAATATTCAGAGAGGAAAAAGTGAAAATCACATTAATGAATTACCTCTCCACTGTAGATGATGCAACCTATGTTGAAAAGCAAATGCAGATTGATTAATGGCGTACAATAGTTCAGAAATAACACATGAAAATGATTCACTGATGCCTTATAATAAACGTGTTAAAGATTGTTGAATATTCTGACCTCAAAGCACAGAATCTGCTCTTAATAATGTCAGTGGCTGTTTATTAGCAGAAGATTTAAAAGATTTTACTTAATCACTTTTCTTTAGCCGTTGATTATTCTGGTTTACACACTGTGTGTCTATTCAACCTGTAGCACCCTTGTTTTTTAGCCACTTGATGGCAGCAGTTTTGAATACAACATTGACATACCATCATATATGAGTTGATAAGATAACTCATCAAGCAATTGTTTATTTAACATCCAGCAGTTATGGAGCAACATTATCAGTCACACAGAGTTGTGTTTGTGTTTTTCTGATCAATCTACGTCCAATATTTTCTCTCTTTCAGGTCAATTTTTAGTCTTCATCAACTTCCAAATACAACTAAAAATAACAAAAAAGCAACTGCTATGTTAGTTTTTGATTAAAGATGAATAATATTTCATTGACTGTGCTCTCACCTGGTGGTATGTGCCTGGATAGAGCCATCTTGCTGTACGTGATTTGCGTCGCTACCTCAGAAGAGACTGTAGTCATGGCCAAGTCCAGTCTGGTAAACCTACAACAGCAACATGTGGGATTAACATCATCATTAACAATTTCATGTCTCATATAAATGTTTATTTATAAACAAAATGAAGTCTGAAATAAATATAGAAGAACTCACAGTGTTTTGTATGACGAGCAGGAAAGGTTTCCCTTCAGATACAGAAAACAAAGTTCATTTTAATAAGCAGTGCAAAGAGCATGTTTTGAGTAAAGAGTAATTATGTTATTTGTTTTACTTGTTGGAGGAACATGGCGAGGGAGGACAGGAACTGCGGCAGCCTGTCCTCGTCAGGAGAGTCGAGCAGGCGATCGATGATGGTGTTTATGATGGCGTCTTTCTCCACAGAGGGAGGAAGAATCACCACCAGCAGCTCTGCACTCTGCTCTGGAGTCAGGAGCTGTAGGACGTCCAGCTGAATAGGAAAAGAAGGGAAGAAAATAAAGTTCACTGCTGCTGGAAATAAGAAGGTAATAACAGCACTGGCCAGTCTTTTAAGTCGTTAATGTTAAACCGTACAGGGTTGAACTGTGGGTTGAGACGAATGAGATCTCGGATGGACAAAAGTGCCGAGAAGGGGCCCAGATTCTTCATCAGCCACTCTGCGCTGCTGTTGGAGAAAGACACACAGCCTGCACCTGGACATGATAAAGAGATGTCAGTAAATGCTAACACAACTTTCAACTCTTATATTCACCGAAGCAGATTTGAAGATAGTCACAGCATTACGGTTGTAGCTTTGAGATGAGAGTACCTGAGTGCGACAGGAATCGGAGGATGAAGCTCTTCAAGACCACTTGCTGTTGTTCCATGGTCAGGTTGTCAAAATGGTGGATAAACACCTGCAGACTGACAATAAAATCAAGGACAAAATAATGAATATTTTCAATCTCTTTGAAGGTAATTTAATTATTAAGATGCTCTAAAATTCACAAGTTCGTAACAGTCAAAAGAAAAAAAAAAAAACTATGATCTTTGCCACCAATAAATCCATGTTGTAATCTAACTTGAATGTGCTGTACAGTGTCCTTTTACATCTTAAAACCTCTTATGCCAAAACAGCTAGATTAAAAACATGAAGTGTGAATTGCAGCAACATGCATGTTGTGATGAAGAGGAGTCTGTGGATTACATTTGCTGGTATGATTGACAGCTGATGTTCCTGTCACTCAGACAGTGCAGAAACCTCCCAGAGGCAAACGGCAGGAATGCTCTCAGGCGGCCGGAGAACCACTTCCCGATGACGCTGCTGTCCATCAGCTGCTCGTCGGTCAGCATCGACACTCTGATCTCTCCAATCACGTCCAAAATCTCCGTTGCTGACGGACCAAGCATTGTCATCGGCTGCAGGAGAGATCAATTCATTCAGACATTATATTAATCAGAGCTGTTCCCACTTTTTTGGACCGATGCATTTCAATTAAGGACTTTAATAATCCTTCAAAGAAGTTTTTTTTTACAAAATATTCTTACCATGGTAGCCAACATGTCCAGAGCTGGGTCCAGGACATAAGACAGTCTTGTCAGCAGCATCTTCCACAGCACTTTGGAGTGTTTGCTGTCTCCAGGCAGATCACACTTCAGGAGAGACGCCAGCTGACCGGCTGTGAAGTTGTCCAGCTGTGTTTGTGAGGTGAGACAGTAAGTGGTTATGCAGTAATTCAGCCAACATGTTGCACAGAAGCAAATCTGATTTCAGCTCTTTTAATGAGATAGTCACCTGTGCACATGTGTACATCTCCAATGTGAAATTGCAGGAAATTTCCATTGATGTCTTCATGTAAGAGTGCAGCGCAGAGCTGTGAATTTACAGAAAACATCAAATACATGTCAGTAAAAAGAGGATTTAAACAGTTATTTGTAATTAAATGTACAAATCTCAGCAAATGTGATACCTGTTAACTCCTTTGCAGACGTCAGTGCCTGTCAAACAGTAAAGAAAAACAATCCTCAGATGATTTTATCTCTATAAACATTTACAGTTATTTAATGAGTAATTAAGTGAGACTTTACACCGATGTGACAAAGCGCTCTTACCATTGAACTGGGTGTCTGGGCACTGTGAGTGACAGATGACAAATACAGGAACATTAGAGTGATTCACAGGTCAAAATAAAACAATGTCATTAGGAATATAAATTGAACAAAGAAATCTCACCGTGACGTTCTTCGGCACACACTCTGTCCAAATCAAACAACATGAAAGAAAAATCAGTCAACTATTGTGTGAAAACACTTATAATGTCATACAAATGAAAAATAATGCCTTATCTTGCCCACAAAGACAATATTTTACAGTAACTGTAAGTGACTGTTTATGTTCATCAGGCATGTTTTTCTGCGTGTGTGAGAAAAAGACCGACCCTCTGGTGCAATGTCCATCAATCTGTCGATGCCAGCCCAGGTGATCGGCTCCAGATCTCTTGGAAGAGACGGTATGGCTCCATACAATCTCACAAAACTGACACGAAAGAAAGACACATAAAACATTTAACTTGAGCAAGCGTTTAGAGAAGTCACAGCCTGAATAAAGCAACATAATCATACAATTTATTTCCTTCACAGTAAATTAAATATATTGTGATGTTTATTGCTGCTGATTTTGACTTATCACAGCTGGAAAAGTTAAAAGAGGTGGAATAACATTAATGATGATTCACCTCCAGCAATTAGTACTGTTCATTCCAGTAAAGCAATCAGACTTATTATTAGTTAAAACTCTTCTTTATATGTCAAAATCTCTGCTATGAAAAGCTCGACTATAAAACTTTGCTGGAATTCATAAAACCATCTGTCAGTACTCACATGTGTATGTAGACACCACAGGGAGGGTTGACCTGAGAAGGTGAACATATTAATGAATCATCCAGGACAATTAAAGAAGCATTAAAGTCCCTGTATTGTCACAAAGCTGTTACCTCCTCAGCGAGCTTGACCAGGGAGTCCAGGAACTCCGGAAAGCGTTCAGGAGACTCCAACAGGAAGTCAAACACTCGGTTGACAACAACGTCTTTCCCAGAAAGAGGCAACAGCAGCAGCTCTGCCATTTGTTTCGGAGACAAGAGGGGAAGAGCCTCCAGCTGAACAGAAACAAAGACAGAAGAAATGATTTAAAATAAAGTAGTAAAGGCTTCAGTGCTTCGCGTGTTTCTGCCTGTCAGGTTTTCCAGACTCACTCCAGAGAAATGTGGGTTGAGCCTGTAGAAGTCCGTGATGGAGGCGAATCTGGAGAAGAAACCGAAGTTGTCTCTCAGCCATTCTTCGCTTTGATTGGAGACACATCCAAGGCCTAAAACATACATACAGAATCTTCTTTATATGTCAGCTGAGCAGTTCATTGGAAGTTCATCATTGAAAGGTTGTTTTGTCTGAAATGTCTTTTTATTAATTTGTAGTTTGGATTGAGTGTTCAGGCACGTACCTGTGGTGTCA
>JBAJHX010000051.1:22446884-22465109 GCA_037176925.1 Amniataba percoides | reverse complement strand
CTCCAGAGTTGTTTCATGTTTGTCTCGCATAACAAACGATGTCACTGGAGTTTCAGGCCACCTTACTATGACGACCCCACCCACGCTGAGGTGATACTGTATTGTAATGGAAAACGACCAAAACTGAGTCGAGTCAAGTCGAATAGTGCAAGCCCTGTGTAATGGAAAAGGCCATAAGAAATCAAAACTCTCTCTCCCTTCTGTTTTTGCCACTCAGAGTAACACTGAATTGTCTGATTGACCGATTAATTTCCAAGAGCTTAATGTCGACCAAGAACTGAGTCTTAACTTGTGACTTAAAACAAATTGATATGTGTCTAAAAATGTTTCTACCCTGAAGCTGTAAAGACATCATATAAACATTGTCCCATTATAAAGCTGTCACAGAAAATGTGTTGGCAAATTTTTGTGTACATAGATGATCTGCAGCCAAGGAGAAACATTACAGTGGCAGGGTTTGTCTCAAATGCACAACATGATTCAAATAGCTTAAATGGCAGGGAAGATTTTTAGTTTAGCGCTCGGAGCAAATGGAGCTAACTGATACACGTATATCAGCAGTGTGACTTCTTTAAATGCCACAAATGTAACAAGTGAATGTAATGCATTTTATGATGGTAAACTGGTCATAACATATTTCAGTCTATATTGCTCACAATCAGCTCATACTAAATGATTCTGATTCTGCTGCTGATCCTTCGAGGCTGCAGTGTCTCTGAGCCAACTGTGACCAAACATTGTCATTTTTATATGCAGCTTACAATGAATTATTACACAAGCATCCATTCAGAGTCACGTTTCTGTCCACCTGATGAATGTATGTCCGCTATTCACTCGAAATAAGAGGCTCATTATCTTGCTTGATGTCTCGAATCATTTCATTTTGCATGTTTGCCGTTGTGATATTGATGAGAGCAGAGTTTATGGGCTGTGAAACCGAATCAGGTATACAAAATAGATTTAAAGCCCTGAACTAAAGAGTAAGGTGATCATTCTCAGAGGGTTTGTCAAATTACACACAGCCAGGTGATCCATTCTTATTATACAAATATTAATAATGCTCCTTTAATGGGTAACCTTGTGGGGATCAAGGTTACCCAACCAACGTCCCAAAATGAGTTCCCACAACATGACTGTGTGAATACATTTATGTCTCTACAATGTTATTTATACAAGCACACACACACTCACAATTCTCTCACACTTTCACCCAATGATTCAGACCCATACATTGCAACACACACGCTTGTTTTAGAATAATCGTTTTAAGTGTTTGTTCAGGGTCGTTTCTCCTCCACACACACTTGTAACTCTGGCAGGTTAAAGACAAACTCTGTTTAGATTCTTTGTGACTAATTCACTACGTCCAAAGTGACTGAAGAGTGTGTAAACATTTGAAAACGTTTGTTCAATAAGGGTGGCTAAATTACATCACTCACACACACGGATGCGCGCACACACACTTAATTAACTTTTAATTTTGTTTCATTTAAAAATCCAGTATAGGGATTGTGCAAATAAACTCAGCCTATACTAGTAACAAAAACCATTTAATTGACCTGATGTTATATAATACTTCATACTTTTTACAGTTAAAGTTGACATTTAACACACACGGTCATGTAATTAAATGACCCAGTGACGTAGAATAACTAACATATTATCGCTAAAACTGACTTCACTTTGACAAACTAGAGTATTAAACTTGCGTGCACATCAATGATTATAACACAATGATGACAACACAATGTGTATAATAGAATAACATTATTATTATTATTATTATTATTATTATTATTATTATTATCAACTAGTTCTGAATGCAAGACTTTTACTGATGAATAGGTACTTTTACATTGTGCTATATTTCTACTTTTACTTGAGGGAAAAGACTGAATGTTTTAACTACGCACTGAGAATTGAATTCCTTTCATCGGGTGCAGCTACAGTACAGTTTTTCAGGGGAACTTCCTGGAAAACATTTATTACTCTCTGCTCTAAAACTTCTTTTGGTGAGTAACTTTTTATTTATCTGTATTATTATTCTGTGAGGAGAATACGTGCTTGTACACTCTCTGTTTTAATGAGGCAGAACGTGTGACTCCCACAGCTCAAATCCCAAAATGACAGTGTTGCCAGAGGCACACACTCGCACATCACAAAGGCCAGATTATGGAGATTACTTCACTGATTTTCAACTCAATCTGAGTGCATCTATCACTGTACAACCTGCCAGCAAACATCACAAATTCAGCAAGGGTCTTTCTTTTCACTTGAATAAGTAAACACACATCAATCAGGAGGAGTAGATCAATCTATGGTAAGTACACAAACAGCTAATGGGATCCTTTAGGTTTCAGTGACAGACCTGGCAGGGAAATTTTTTTTAAAAATGACATAATGACATGAAATCAAAGCAGAATCTCTTACCAAATCTTGTAGCTGGAGTCCTTCAGGTGCTGTAAATTGCCGGTGTTTAACTCTCTCCCTCTCTCTTTCTTGACACCTGAGACGCAGGTGTACCTGTAAACCTCTGAAGGGTGTGTTGTCCTGTGACGATGACACCGGTGATGATGGCTGCTCGAGGGGGCAGGGCAAGATTCTCCTTCAGGTATGTGCTGTGACTGGTTTGTTCATATCTGTGTGTGTGTGTGTGTTCATATCTGTACATTGCCACTTCTCTATAGCATGAATGAATGAGTGAGGAAGAGAAAAAAAGGAAAAAGAGAAAGGGAACAGACACAGAGTATAAAGTTGCGTGTGATTCATGTCCGGCAGGTTACGCCTCCCTCCTGTTTGTTGTTGGATATATAAGCTTCTATCTTTGTCTACTGTAAAGAAATGAAGACTCTGACCCAAACTAGTGTGTGGGGTTTAACTTACAGAGCAGCTATGTTAACTCCAGATGATGAAGATTGAAGGATATGCTTAATTAATACAGATTAATTTGGATTTTAAACAGTTGTTCTTTTCTTATGGATGGGGTTATACTGCACCCATCCCAAAATATGGGTTGACTGTAAACAGCACCACCACAAATAAAAAGGAGATGTTATCTCTTTAAAGTTGGTACATTTCATTAATATATTTATTTTATTTGAGGGTTGTCTGTTGATTTGCTTTAATGCCCCCAGTAAGAAATAACAAGCAAATAAAGAGCAAGAAGGCAACTGTAAACTGTAAACATGACTGAACGATTCTGAATAAAAGCTGACCTGCTCTTTGTTATTCATGTGAACTGTGCACACACACACACGCAATGGCATGCGCGCGCACACACACACACACACAATGGCATGCACATGTACAGATCAAGTAAAACTGGTTTGTTAATCATACAGGGCTTCAAACAAAGTATTAATGGAATCGACTCCCTCCGTGTAAAAGGTGAATTCTTTTTTAAAGCTGTAAAACAGAAACTTGATCAAAGGACATTGAAATAAACTGAGGTTCATTCATAATGTGATGGAGGGGAAGTGTAAATCCCAGCATGTTCAGAAGCATGACAGACAAAATGTCACTGCCACACCTCACAGGTTATGACAGTGGTATTTCTAAGTCAAAGGGACAGTTTGACACTTTGGAAAATATGTTCATTTGCTTTCTGTGATATCTAAAAACTTATTTTGGCAGAACTTTAGTGTTCATAGAAAAAATATCTCGAGGTGGAACATGTGACTTAATGACTTGGCATGTTTTTGAGGTGTTTTCCTCAGTGGCTCCTCGGCTCTCTGAATCACATGACGGTTCCCTCGAGTGCCTCCGTATTCTCCAGCTATACGACAGAGGTTGTTTCCTGCACGCTGTCCTGGCTGCCGGCCTGCCAGTGGTGAATTTTATCACAATTATTACCTGCTGTGTCCTGACGTGCGTGTTCCCAGACTGAGGTCCTACGTCACCTCCACTTGTGGACAGTCAGTCAGTCTTCACCACCTCCAGCCAGGCCTCTGCTTCCTCCTACAGTAAAATCTCCAAACACATAACAGTTTGTCTTCATGTTGTTGTGTTGTGTCCTTGATTTATTTACACTTCTTGCTGGTTGTTACTGTCAAATCATCAGATTATTAAGTTAAATAAGTGGAATAATTTTGAGGAAGATGAAGTGATTCTTATTAATTCACCTATTTCCAAAGACATGATTGTTGCGTAATGAGTCTTTGTTATGATACCCTCAATATAAAAAAAGTGTAACATTTACAAATTAAATATACTGTCGCCCCCTTTATGTTTCTGGGTGTATTAAACTATTGTGGGTGATGTTATGAATCAATAAGCAAAACAGGATTTTTAAAATTTAATGTAATTTTTGCTAAATGTCATACTTTATTTGTCTGATATTTCATATTCAATTCAATTTCATATTTCAATACGCTGTCTACTTAATACTATTGTCTGTTTTATATTCAACTTATACTGTCTACTTGTAGTACTCGTTTGTCTGCTCACTGTGTTTATGTCTTTGCACGAACATATATCAACAGACTTGTGTAAACTTGTGTATTTTTGTAAATCTTTACACATTCATGCATAAATTTTATGTGCGACTTTATTTGCATTTTTTCATAAATATTTCAAGTCAAATTTCTCGTGGGTGCTAACCACAGACTGTATTCAAATATCTTTATAGATAAAGATATTTGCATACAGTTTATGGTACAACCCCACCGTGCAGTACTAACCTAACGATGCCTGGTCCCTCCGCTGGGGGCACTGCGCGCTTTGAGGAAGCGTAACTCAACTTCCGGCTTTAAATCGACGAAGAAGTCACGTTACTCAATGAGCTTTAAGCATGTTTGACCCAAACAAACGCTGAAACACATGAGCAGCTGTGAGTGTTGCTGAAATGCGGTTTCACAAACATTTCAGTGAGCTGTTCGTTTAGTAAGCTAGTTTGTTTGCTAGTTAGTCTTTTATTTAGTAGTTTATTTGGCGGCAGCGCTGAGGATGCTGCTCCCTCTGAGGAGCCTCCTCACTACGGTCAGAAACTCTCCGCTTCACCTCCACCTGAGGAGGAGTTGCTCCTCCGTCCAGGGAGAGGTGAGAGTCCGCTTTGCTCCCAGTCCGACAGGTAAGCTCCTCACCGAAACACACACTACATGTCCCTTCAGGCTCCCGTAGCTGTGAGCTGCCTGCCTGTCTGTCTGCAACATAAATATCTGTTCATACATTCAGTGGCTGCACCTGCGCTTTCTTTACCTGAGGTCAACAAATCAAACACACCTCTCTTTATTTTCATGTTTGGTCATTGATTGAGTCTGTGTGCTTCAGTATCTTATAAAAGTCTCTCTTTTAATGATGATGCTTTAGTTTGTGTCATGTACTTGTTCCTGTTTGTCTACACTGTGACCATAAAACAAATATTGTTTAGTTGAGGTTTTGTAGATTTGATCCACACCTGTAATTTAAAAGGACTAATTATTTACTTTTTACTTGAGAAGATCATTAAAAAAATTATTCACTATCAGTTTTGTGCAGCACACAAAGTGTTGAGGCAGCTGCAGGTTTCAATCTGAAGATCAGGAGAGAAACAAATAAAAGGTGTGGACATTTTGAGGTAAAAATAAATAATGAACACTACAAACAACGTAATGAGAGAGAAACATTACCATTCATGTCATACAGGTTCAAACTATGTCGAAACAAATATAAACACAGTTTGATTCCACAGGAACAAATAAAGAGACACAACTTGGGCACATCTGAGTCACAGGCTGTAACTTTAACACATCAAACATAAAGTGCCCTGTTGGGAGGTATTCAACACTAACTGAGCTTAGGTGACACGCTTTGTCTGTAAACAGGTGCTGAACATGCTTCAGACTTAGATAACAAATCATGAAATTCTGCAATAAAAGAAATGAAATGACTGAAGGCTGATTTCCATTCAGCTGCTTCGGTTTCATGTTGTGGTTGTCGGGCATGTGGCTCACTGTCATGGTGTCATTATTCACAAATTGTGTGACGTAAATACAAAGTCTTGTTCAGTTTATGTTAAAATGTCTCTTTAGATATTCTTTGGTTTATTTAACAGAATATTTGTTGTTCTGTGCTGCAGGTTTTTTGCACCTTGGTGGCCTACGAACAGCTCTCTACAATTACATCTTCGCCAAGAAGTATGGAGGCTCGTTCATCCTGCGACTGGAGGACACTGATCAGAGCAGGCTGGTACCAGGAGCTGCAGAGTCCATAGAGGACATGCTGGAGTGGGCCGGTAAGAAACACTAAACTACAATCATGTGATCCTCCATGGTTACTGAGTTCATACACAAATGTTATGAGGGCACATATAGCAAAATATCAGAATTTTATCTTTCTAAAATTCTGTTATTTAAACTAATACAGTAGTTCAAAATGTCCGTATTCCCAGGCATACCTCCAGATGAGAGTCCTCGTCGAGGTGGGCCGGTCGGTCCGTACCTGCAGTCTCAAAGACTCTATCTCTACCATCAGACAGCCCAGCAGCTCATCGAGAGTGATCACGCCTACTATTGTTTCTGCACCTCCCAGAGACTTGACCTGCTCAAAAAAGAGGCCTTAAGGAGCGGACAGACGCCAAGGTGGACAGATAAGATGAACGCACGCACGGTTTAAAGAACTGAAGATAAAAGCCACACAGACCTCATGATGATTTTATCAGGTTTAAGGCTTCTTCTCTCTCTCAGGTATGACAACAGGTGTCGTCACCTTCGGCACAAGCAGGTCCAGGAGAAGATGGCTAAGGGATTGCCGCATGTGATCAGGTTTCGTCTGGAAGCAGGCGTCGAGCCTTTTCAGGATCTGGTCTTTGGATGGAATCATCATGAAGTGGCCCAGGTAAGGTCTTCTGGACTGATTTCACAGAAGATGTAGGACAGAGTCACACATAATTTAAGGTGTAATAACCATCAATTGTCAATTATCATCAAGTCAGATAATGTTTCTATCCATTAAATCTACTCACTGCATTTCAATACAAGATCTCTGACATCACAAACATGGTAAACAGTAAAAAAATATTTATTATATATAAATTGCTTTTTTTATTTTGCTCTCTCTTCTCTTTATTTCAGGTGGAGGGGGACCCTGTCGTGATAAAAGCGGATGGTTTCCCCACCTATCACCTCGCTAACATAGTGGATGATCATTACATGAAGATCAGCCACGTGCTGCGGGGGTCTGAGTGGCTCATCTCCACCTCCAAACATCTCCTCATGTACCACGCTCTCGGGTGGCAGCCGCCCACCTTCGGACATCTACCGCTTCTGATGAACAGGGACGGCAGTAAGCTGTCGAAGAGGCAGGGGGACATATTCATCCAAAGCTTCAAGACAGGCGGGGTCCTGCCGGAGGCTCTGCTGGACATCACGACCAACTGTGGATCTGGATTCAACAGTGAGTGATGGACGAGTTATCAAAGGGAAGATAAAGAGGAAAATGAGTTAAGAGTAAAACAAGTGCTGTCAAGAAAGTGCATCTGACTGCTTGCATATATTGAATTTAAAATGACTTAGAAATTGGGTGTTGTTGATCAGCTCTGGCGGGATTTATATTCGTTTGATTTATTTATGTTGTTTTACAGACAATCAGATGGGGCACAGGTTAGATGAACTGATCTCTGAGTTTAATCCTTCAAAGATCACAACACATTCTGCTCTGTTAGATCTGGAAAAACTACCAGAGTTCAACAGGTAAGTTAAAACTCTCTGTGTCTCTTTCCTCCTCTGTTTTTTATATAATGTCCCTTTTCAGAGCATATCAGTGTCTTTGAATGGAGGTACTAGATTTTTAGCCACACTAGTAGTGTTGCTTTGCATTGATCCACCACTCTGTTACAGAGTGAAATATCCAGTTATATATTCAGTGAATCACAACGAAACTTGATACAGACATTCACACTCAGAGCTGTAATGACTGATCATCCCCGTACTGTTTTTTATCTTGTGCCACAACAACACAACACAATGAAAAAAGGGGCAGTTTGACACTTTTGGAAATATTCTTTTTCACTTTTTTTGCTGAGAGTTAGATGAGAAGACTGATATCACTCTCTTATCTGTACGGTAAATACGATGCTACTGCCGGCACGTGTTCAGTTTGGCTCAGCACAGCGCAGACAACACAGAGGACCAGGATCTGTCCAAAGGCAACAAAATCCATCTGCCAGCTCCTCTAAAACTCATTATTTTACATGTTACATGTAGTTTGATGAATTCATATATAAATCAAAGTCAATAAAAACAAAACATGCTTTTACAAGGGGCTTACGTGCCGGCATTTTTTCTTTCCTTTCTCTGTGCAGTGATTATTTGAAGTCTTGTAATCTCTGTAAGGTTACACGACCAAAGATTTGTGTTTTTAATATTTGATTTGAGAGACCCAGCCGAGCTTTTGCTCCCTTGCTTTCAGTCTTTATGCTAAGCTAACCTAATCTGCTGCTGGCTATAGCTTTGTACTTGCTGGACTAATGCGAGGGAAGTGTCATCTTGTCATTGAATTAATGTGTGCATATGACAAGTTTTTTGACCTCTTGTTATCAATATGGCCTTACTCTTCTGCCGCATTGGGCCAAAGTTTATATTTTTCCCTCATTGTGTTCCAATTTAAAACAGCTTTTTTATTACCCTTGATTTATAAATGTCACAGTTCTTATATCAGTAATCTGTGTCTGTGGCAGAATTCACCTGCAGCGCCGTATTGAAGATGAGGCGGAGTGTCGAGTGCTGATTAAAGATCTGCAGGCACAGATCCAGCAGGCCTACACTGCAGAGATCCAGAACAAAGACGTGCTGCAGGACGAGTACATCAGGCGGGTGCTTCATCTTCGCAAGGTAACCATCCATGAACGACACATACTTACCAATATGAGTTCATTTTTATGTGTTTATGACATATTTGAATTTAAAAAATTTTATTATATTAATACGCTGGTCATGGTGTCATTTTTCCAAGTGCAGGATAGTCTAAAAGTCACATTACAGCACCTTTTTAATCTTTGTTAGCATCTTTATTTAGTAACTTTAAGTATTTTGAGTAAAATTAAAACTTAAGTATTTGATAAATAACCACATAAATCAGATAGAAACTGGAAATATCTGTCCAATAAAGTACTTTTACTGTGTGTTTAATATCCTTATGTCAAGACAGGCAGATGTATGAAATGTCTGTGTTTGTCCTCTTGATGGCGCTGTTTGCTTGTTTTCAGTTCACAGCAAAAAACAGTAGATATGGGAGGAGTTTTCTGCAGATAAATTACTTAAAATGTTTTGGTATGTGGAAGTCATGAATCTAAAAAATGCCAGCCGTTTTCTTCTGAGTTCCTGCTCTGGACATTTACATGGATTTGACAACATGTAGTCCGTAAACGGTCTCAATTTGCATGTGGATTTTCCTTCATTTGTGTATCGTATTTATTGCAATTTTACTATTGGGAGCTTCGCCATGGTGAACTGACACTGCATAATTAGGGAAACTGTGATAAACATTTTCAGTTTCTGCCCTTTTATTTCATTCTCAGCACAATAACCTTCGAGTCAGGCTCTTTCAATCATATGTAGCCTCTACTCTTACTTCTCAATGCTGCTCTCATGTCTGTGCAGTAATACTGAAACTGTTCCCTTCCCGTCTCTGCAGGGTCACATATCCTCTCTGAAGGAGCTCGTAAGTCCTGTTTACTCGTACCTGTGGGTCCGTCCTTCCTTCACCAGCCAGCAGGTGTCAGAGCTCACCTCAGAGGCGCAGCACATCGCTTCATTAGTGCTGAAGTATGTCGCGTAATAAAAAGTATAATAACCCCCCACCTGCACTACACTTGTTGTTATCGGGATTATGAACACTTCTGCTTGTGTGGATTACAGATTAATAGCAGAGTACGGTGAGGAGCTGGTGGTGGATCGACTCAGTAAAGATCTGAAGGCTTTGGCAAAGGAGACTAAAGCCACCAAGTACAGAGAAGTGATGAAGCTGCTACGTCTGGCTCTCAGTGGCCTGCAGGTACCTGAACGCATCATTTAATGTTATCGATAGTGATACAAACACAACAGGGTTTCCTGCCTGAACTTGTCTCTCCAGCGGTGCTAAGCGTCACCCAGCAGACCTGTTTGTGATTTAGAGGAGTTGTATAGAGGAGGAGTCTTTAGTTTGCCACTTCATCTCTGTTTGAGGTTATAAGTTCAGCTGTTTCCATCTCAACATGCCTAAATCTCTGAAATGAACAGTGTGTGTTTTAGTTGCATTATGGGTAATGTAGGAATGTTGGCACCAGGATTTGTTGATTAAGAAGAATGCGTGGAATGAGGAAGATATTTGTGGTGTTCTGCTGCAACAATTTCTTTCCTTTTTTCCCCAAAAAACTGCCCATTGTGAGTCTGACAGTGTTTCAGGAAGTGAATTATTGCATTTCATTTAAAGTTAGTGCAGACTACTAGTTTTGAAATTGCTATAATCATCACACTAGAAGACATTTTTCTTCCAGACTGTAGTCATGTTGATGCACAACACTGCTGCTAATCTCAGATAATTTGTATGAATTACCAGATTACTACATCTGTGGAGGAGTGTGTGTCCTTTGCTTCCCCCTTGGACATTGTCTCCAAGATGCTCCAACTACAAACACTTCTTCTTTTTGTCCAATAATGAATGTAAAATGTCTTTTGAAATACTCATCTCTGAGTTCTTTAAGTTTTACCTGAAAAAAGTAGTTTGACAGAAGCAAGTCATGGCAAAGTCTTGTAGTCTGCTAAAAGTCTCAGCTTCAACACAGATTGGTTATTAAAACAGACAGGTTATTAATTTAGTTTTTTTTGCGTCTGTGATAAACAGCTGCAGGAAATCCTCACTTGACTGTATTTCTATCAATTTTATGACATTTTTTAGCCATATTAATCACTCAGTTGCACACAGTATCTTCATAAAAAGCAGTAGATAGATGGACACTCCAATCAAGAGTCACCATCATGATAAGAAATCACACTACTGATAAAATCCAGCCTTTGACTCAGAGATAACAAATCAAAAAAAGATACATGACAACTTTTACTTTCACAAACTGATCATTTTTTGGTCCTTATGTTAGCACTGGTTCAGTTTAATATACCTCAAGTACACCTGAACTTTAATATTTTAAGATAGTTCTGAATCTCAGAGGAACTAATGACACCTTCAATCACCCCTCCCTTTTTTTTTAAGCGCACTTGCAGTTTTCATTTCTTCTTTTTTATAATTACATTTTTGAATTCAGCAAAATCAGTCATTTTTAGCTTTAATCAGCTTAAAAAAAATACCTTGCTGCACGTGTCCCTGCTTTTTCTGTTCACTGCATGACTAAGCTAAACTCTAAAATAGTGCGTTTAACACCACGTAATGACCAAAGACTCAGAAGTCCTCCCGCAGCTGATTCACCGCAGTAACCCTGCACATATTCAGGGAGGGGATATAGAAAGAGGAAGTAGATTATGACAGCTTACTTGTATTTTATTGCCTGGTGTGATCGCTCAGCTTGACTGACCTCTGCTCACCTCTCTGACCTGCAGCAAGGGCCCAGTGTGGCTGAGATGATGGTGTCTTTGGGACCCGCAGAGATCGGCCATCGATTCCAGAAACTCGTAATGCTTTCAGGAACCAGCTAAAGACCGAACGGGCCGTCGGGAGGCTGCAGCTGAAGACGTGACCTGTTGAAAGTCACAGACGACCACCTGATGACTCTGCCAAAGCCTAACAAGGACTTATTTAAAATGTACTGCACCCCACTGATGATGTATGAATAATACTTGAAATATTTGAAATATAAGAAAGATTACAAGAAATATAAGAAAAAGTGCTTTTACCCACTCGGTCTGTTTGTTTTAACTCAGCACTGTGAGACGTTAAAGGAGCAGGTGACACGCAAAGCCAAGGATGGGAAGTACCTCGGTATTTTTATGCAAATGTTGTCTTTATTCAGCTAAACGTTCTTAACGGACCACAACAGAAAATTCACAAGAAAAAGACAAATGAAAACATTTTGCATTTTGACCCAGTTTGCACAGTATCAATAGTTTTACTTTCAGTGCAAGACTTGTAATAGAGTATTTTTACAGAGTGGTGTTAGTACTTATATTCAAACAACATTTTCAGTGCAGGACTTTTACGCAGTGTTAGTAATATTTAAATTATTTTTCTGTTTCAATGCAGGACGTTTACATGTACCAAAGTATTTTTTTTATGAGTAATATCAGTACTTTTACAAAAGTAACTTGGTCTGTGCAGTTCTTTACTTGTAACAGAGTACTTAACATTTTCAAGACATCACCTTTCCTTACAGTAAAGTAGTTTTACACTGTGGTATTAGTACGTATATTCAAGTAACTTTTTCTATACAGAACTTTTTATCAATAGCAGTACTTTTTCCCATTGGTATTAGTACTTTTTTAGTACTTTTACATGAGTAACTTTTAAAGAGTTTTTCTTACCGAGTTGTTTGAGTACTTTTACTGCAGTTTTTACAGTGCAGGACGTGTAACAGTATTTTTATGGAGGACCTGAAATCTGAACGATCCACCTTCAGAGTGAGGTGTGTGTGTGTCTCAGGAGTATATGTGTGTGTATATAGTGTGTATTGTGTGTATAAAGTGGCAGTGTGTTTGCGCATATTGTGTATAATATATGTGTGTATAATGTGGCTGTGTGTCTATGTGTAGTGTGCATCAGTGAGAGTTTGTGCAAAGTGTGTCTGTGTATAGTGTGTTTGCATAAAGTGCATATAATATGTGCATAATGTAGCTGTGTGTTTGCATTCAGTGTGTATCACTTTGTGTGTGTGTGTTTGTGCATAATGTGTATAATATGTTTGTATAGAGTGTGTTTATGTGTGTCTATGATCAGCAGTTTGTGTGTGTGTGTATTTATCAGTGTGTGTGTGTTTATGTCAGTAGTCAGCAGTGGGTGTGTGTGTGTATATCAGTGTGTGTGTGCGTATATCAGTGTGTGTGACGAGGTGTGAGTGTCAGTAGTCAGCAGCGGTGGGTGTGTGTGTATGTATATATAGTGTGTTTGTGTGTGTGTGTGTGTGTGTGTGTGTGTGTGTGTGTGTGTGTGTGTGTGTGTGAGAGAGAGTGACGGGGTGTGAGTGTCACATGTCCCCGCAGACAGACTCGCTCACCTCTCTTCTTCTTCTTCTTCTCCTCCCGCTGACAGACGCTCTGCTCGGCCGTTAGAACTCCTCCGGGGCGGACGGACAGACAGACGGACGGATGGCGGCCACAGACAGACCGCAGACTCTGGACTCTGTGCTGAGTGAGTGAAGAGTTAATTTGTTGTTTGTTTTTATTATTTTCGGCTCCGACGCGACGAGCTGCCGTTATTCTGAACCAACCGTCGCCGTTTGAAAACGTCACGACAACTTGTGCGCTCGCGGTGTCAGTTGGACTTAATTTCTGTAATTATTCGACATTTTTGCGATTAAATTCACAGCATGTCGACTTATTTTAACTTTTTTTTAAATGAGTTTGACATCCTGCAGAAAGTTGCAGCCGTAACAGGAAGTTGGGTGCACCGTGCGCGTGCCTGCTTGCCTGACGAGCGCTCGAGCGGTGCCTGCAGAGCGCGCGCTCACTAAGGCAGGATATTGTTTATATTTATTTATATCTTTATTTATACATGATTATTTATAGTTTATACATTGTTGATGTTGTTGATGTTGAAGTTTTAAGAGTTTTATTTGAGTAAAAGCACTGATACCACAGTGCAGAAATATTTAGTGATGAGTTCTAGACATGCATTTATCAATATACTGTGGATTCAACATGTAAAAGCAGTAAAAATGTACCTAAAAATGATGAAAACTGTTATTTTGCACACTTTTATGTTCAAAAGCTACCACTGCCAGAGTCAGAGTTGTTTTAAAAGGCTCATATTTGAGATTTTGGCCTTCCGGTTTCCTGCTATCATCTTAAAGTCTTTAAATAATGTCATTGATTGTTGTCAATGTGCAGATACTTAATTTTATATCCCCAAAACTTTACTTTTTAATGAGCTTTTCATTTTCAAAGCAACATGTCAACATCCAGAGTAAATGATAAGTTCAACCAACTGAGAAATGCACAAGAGAAAAGCCTAAAGTCAGCAAATATGGTATTCAGATAGAAACACTAAGAACTGATATCTTAAAATTGCAGTAAAAGTTTTAGTGCTGAAGTGATTCATCAATGAGAGGACTGACAGAAAAGTTCATAATCAGTTTTGTTATTTGATTCATTATTTAAGCCTGCCTGGTCTTTGGATGAATGAAACAAGCAGTTCAAAGGGTCATTTCATGGCCTAAATTATCATTAATAAAAGTTAAAATCTTATTTTTGCACTGAAAAAACCACAAATGTAATGTAGTTACTCTCCATACTTAACCATACATAACATAACGTTTTCCTGATTTGTCTGTCTTTTGCTCTCACTTCCTCATTAATAGTATAATTCTTTGCATATATTTTAATATATTTGATCCCATTGTGGCACATCATATAAAGGTTTTTTTAACACGTTTGTCTGCTGTTTGTGTTTCAGGTCAGGCCACAGACCCGAACAATCAGGAGGACAGATGGGACTGCATCCAGGCTTTCTACCAGCTCGTCAACCAGGAGACTGACGGGTGAGCTCGCCATGCAGCCCGCCGTTCAAGCTTTTCTTTGCTTTTACCCACGTTATGTGCCATCACCCAACCCTGCGTGTATCTTCAGACAATTTCCAGTTCTCTAGAACTCGCTTTTATGCAAGTGCGTTGTTTGAGAAAGAGTTGCCCCACATCCATGTTGCGATCAACGCCTCTCAGTTGCACCATCCTGCGAGCGGGAGGAAGAACTCTGCATATATTCAGCATTAACATATCATTTAAGAGATAAAACAGATATATTGCACTTATTTTCTATAACCTTCTTTACATTTTAAAGTAATTTTCAGGTTATTTGATTGATAAAGTACTTGCTTTTTATTTGCTGTCTATTTTTATTCTTTAGTTCTATTGTGACAGCGCAAAACACTAATACAAAGTCTTTATTTGTTTAAAACTTTTTCACACTAAAGTGATTCTGATCATATTTAAATGCAATGCAATGATATTTCAAAGCTAGCATGCATTGGAGAAGTGAAAAAAAGAATAGCAAATCTTTTGTTCAGAGATTGTTTTTAATTATTATATTTTTTTATGATTCTCTTGTATTAACTTCATCCAAGCGTGTCAGTGTTTGGTGACTGTGTGAACAGCACTTCTTTTGATGATGGCGTAATATGTTCCTCACCCACAGTCTCCTCAGGCATTTTAATGTGACTTAAATCTTAATTTTCTTCTTTCAGCCCACAGGTGGCTATTCGTCTTCTTGCCCATAAAATCCAGTCTCCTCAGGAGAAAGAAGCTCTGCAGGCTCTCACTGTAAGTATTCAGGCTCTTTGTCTCTTTTTATGATATGCAGATGATGGTTTATTTTTATCTGTTGTTAAATATTCAGGGTATTACTCTGTTTAGTTCCCAGAAGGAAATATTTTTACCCTCCTGGTTCTTTGTGTTTTCAAAGAAGACAAATGCAAGACAATGTCTCTCTGGTTTGGTATCTACGTGGACATACAGTACATATTTGTTTTAATTTAATGCTATCTCTCATGGGTTACACTCTGAACCTTTAAAGGTACAGGCCGTTCATTTGTCTTTGTTTTAACCCGGGGGGAGGGCGCTCCTGTGAAGAATATCTGTAACTAACTTTTATCACATGGCTCAAGTGACATGAGGGATTTAATCTGTGTTTGAATCTGCTGTGACAACACATGGTTTGTCATCCCCACATTAGAGTTTAACTATGAAACGTAACTTGGAGAAGCTTCCCGAGGTCCGTGTGCCTCGCATCATGTGACATTTAAAGGTGGTTAACCACAGACGTGCAGTGACAAATCTGCCTTTCTTATCTTGCATAAGAACAAAAGATTTTTTTTTTTCCTTTCATTTTCATTTGTTGAAGGAGTTTCAATTGATAACGATTCATTTTGGTTTGGTGCTTTCCAGGTTCTCGAGGCATGTATGAACAACTGTGGAAAGAGGTTTCACAACGAGGCCGCCAAGTTTCGCTTTCTCAATGAACTCATCAAAGTCTTAACACCAAAGGTGAAGCCAGTGTTGGAGTTAACACAGGGAGAAATATAGTTTGGTGAACTAAAAGTAGTTCAAACTGCTTTGCCAATTTAGATTGACAATGTACATTTGATATAAAATTATCACAAAACATTATACAAAAATACCATAGTACATTTAAAAATAGTAAAAGATAAACTATAGATATGTATCATAAATACATATACAGGGATAAAGGCAATAGATTCAAAATAATAGAAAAATAAACACTAGATAGAGTTTTTTAAACTACACAAATCATTTAGAGTCCTTAAAAGGTAGGTTTTATATTATCAAAGTTACCATGAAACAGCAAAGGCAGGTCAACATAGTCAAAGAATCAAATCAGATGACGTTTTATTTTACAAAGAAAGAGCTGAGCTGAGTCTGTTATCAAAAGATCAACATGATAGATTGAGGAAAAGGAAATAATTGCCTGTTATCAGAGTAATAAAAGCACAAGGTAACCATGTAGAGGTTTCCTTTCTGAGGAATGACACTAATGAAATGCCTGATTGATGTTTTCCGGGCAGTACTTTGGCGCGTGGACTCCACAGAAAGTGAAAGACAGAGTGACGGAGGTTCTTTACGGCTGGACGCTGTGGCTTAAAGAAGAACCAAAGATTCAAGAAGCCTACTCCATGCTCAAGAAACAAGGTCTGGATCCTGCATGAACTCAAAACACCTCATCAGAATACACTCGATGCACAGAGCAAAATGCATGCAACTTTAAATAAAAGTGGGTGTGCACATTATATATTCATTCACAAATGTATAAGAAAAGATTAGCCTGTTTTGATCACCAGAGGGGAAATCCAAGTGTTGCAGCGGCACAACCACAGAAATAAATTGAGATAGTAAAACAAGGTAGTGGAGAATGTAAGATGTATACATAATTTGAAATATATAAAGTAAAAATGAGAATGTAAAGAAAAATAGTAATTGTATAAGAGTACATGGACTTAAAATTACAAAGCAAGCAGTGCTCATGATCAGCATTGTTCTTGAACCAAAAGTGTCTAAAATGAAGTGACTCAGCGGTGTGATTAGTTACAGCAGAGTCAGCAGAGTTTGGCATATGTGTAAAAGTAAAGTGATGCCGTTTACTGTAACACCACTATGTGTTCACTAAGTACGTTAGTGTGGTATTAATATAGACATATAATAATAATAAAGCCTTATAACATACGGATTAATGTAAGATAATATAAGATGAATATGTAAGTAATATGGTAGAACAATAACATATAATACAGCACAGCAGTATGCTAAAAAAGTGTAGTATGATATAAAATATACATTATCTTACTATTGTCTTTGTGATTGTAGGTATTGTGAAGAAAGACCCCAAACTGCCAGACAAAGTAATAATGGCGCCTCCTCCACAGAGGACCACAGAGTCTATTTTTGACCAGGAAGACAAGGCCACGGTGAGCGTTTTGAGTTTTATAAAACATCTGCGAATGTACCAGTAGGCTTCATCCTTCTAAAATGTGTCTCTTTGTCATCAGCTTTTAGCCAGATTATTGAAAAGTGCCCGTCCTGAAGACCTGGAAACTGCCAACAGACTCATTAAAAGCACCATCAAAGAGGTGAGGAGCTCTGTGATGGTCATCTTTGCCACGCGTGCATTTATAATCCTGTAAGTTTGGTATTAATGTGTCTACGTTTGTGTTTTTTGTTTTTTTAGGAGCAGGAAAAGGCGGAGAAATTGTCAAAGCGTGAATCTACACTGAAGGAGGTGGAGAGCAGCACCAAAGAGCTCAGAGAGCTTCTGGATCAGCACACGATCACCGGAGCCTTGTTACAGCCGAGTGACGACGTGAAGGTATGTTTGACGTCGTGCAGGCAGTCGAGCAGACATTCGCAGCTGAACGCAGAGCTCGATGAGTGCTGAGGCCGCGTGTAGGTCCTCTGATTGTCGCCTCTATATCGCCATCTACTGGCTCACCTGATGTGTGTCTGAGGCTCACTGACGTTGATTTCCAGGTCAGTGCGGAAATACAGGAAATGCTGTTCAGAGAGCAGTTTAAAAAAGTTTTCGATCAAATTCAGCCTCGATTCAACCCTTTTTTTAAATCTGAAAATCAGCAAATCAGGTCTAGCTGGGTTATCAGCAGTTT
>JBAJHX010000051.1:22428961-22444700 GCA_037176925.1 Amniataba percoides | reverse complement strand
AAGAATAAAGTACTTTGATAGACTCTGTGATTTGACCACAAACCAGCCAGTCATAGACAAAAAGCTCCAGATTTTGAGTCATATAGAGTCATGAGTCATATAGTTTTGTTTTTTTATTTAAAGCAATGAAAATGCTGTCATCTTACTGCGATCTTGGATTAGAAGTTTATTGTTAACACTCAAATGTACCACATAATTACTTTACATAAAAGTATTCATGTATATTGTAATTTGTTAGATATAAATATTTGTGTCCTCCTTTTGTTGCTCTTAAATTATTTTGTAGTCTACATCGTCTATCATCAGTCTGGCTCTAGTCCAGGATGTGTTATGTGCAAAAGAAGACATGTTTGCAAGATTTACAGTACATTTGGTTTAAAAACATTATTGGAAAAAAATATTTGTGAATGAAGATGTTCTCAGGCTTTATTTGCCATCCTTACTATTACTGAAATAACTCAAGATGTCTTTTCTTCTATCAGGTCATTTCCCAACAATCAACACTTTGAAGTGTCCGAATCGCCATCAAAGCCATGGAAACTAATCAATGAATCATCGGTGTCTTCTGTGAAACTGGAGGAGAGCTCGTGTCCTTCACAAGTCCTGAAAAACATCTTTGTTCCAATGGAGACCATCAAACCCAGTACGATCCCAAACACTGAAACCGAAGCTCGTACGGAGAACCAGCTGGTCTCGTCTGTTCTGTCTGCTGCCTCGTGAACTTCCTGTCTGACGGTCTGTTGTTTGTTTTGTTTTGTTTGTTTGTAGGTTATCTTGAGCCGATCACGTTGTACGATCAGGGCGGGATCCACATCTCCCTCCATTTTGCCAAAGACTCTCCGCCGGGTCATCCAGATGTTGCTGTGGTCGTCATCTCCACAGTGAACACATCTGCCCTCGAGGGGAAAGACTTCCTGTTTCAAGCTGCTGTCCCAAAGGTGACAAAGCTTTTTCTTTTTAATTAATGTGTAAATGAACACACTCACACTCATTCTGCACTGATCTGATGTTTGAAATGTCCTACTATTAAAGTAAGTCTTAAAAAACTACCTAAGTAAAACATTATCTGGTCCTGCTTCCCAAATGTGAGAATGTGCAGCTTTTCTGTGTTTTATGACTGTGAATTTAATATAGAGAGCTGTGATGGTTAAGTCAGTTTTATTTACAGTCTGATATCGCAACTTTGCCTCATGCGGCTTCACAATCTGTAGCACAGAAGAAAAAACTCCCCCTAAAAATATATTTGAATGAAAGACACCTCATGTAAGGCCCTGTCCATTTAATGTTTTTTTCCCATTTAATTTTTATGAATTTTGTGTTTTACGACTAAAACGCATTATAACATCAGAGAGAGCATCTAATCATACGCTACACTAGAGCAGAGCAGAGTGAAGTTGTTGAATTAAAAAACCCTCAAAAAATAAAACTGTATTTCCCAAACCAGCTGTTACAGTTTAAACTTCATCATAAACTTCATCATAAAAGTATGACATGATTTTGTCGACACTTCACTTTAAAAGAGTAAAGATAGTGAACTTAAAATAGTCAACCATGTAAATAATATGTCTGCTGTGGACTCGTCTTGTAAATTTAGTGCGGTGTGTCTCCTTCCAGTTGAAAAATAGCTCATGATAATATCAGTCTTCACACATAAGTATCACCTTCAGCCCACCAGTAGTGTCTCAGTGTTGAAAGTTAAAATGCAGATGTCTGTTAAAAGCAATCATCTGTACTGACAGGTGGATTATATTAAACTTTATTGTCATTGCACAGAGTACAGAGAAGGCGAAATGTATAGCGAAGGTGCCCACTTCACATCTGTCAGACTTGTTCTGTAAACTGAAATAAAAACTTCTCCTGCAGACCATGTTGGTGAAGCTCCAGCCTGCCTCGGGGACTCACCTTCCTCCTTACAACCCTCTTCTGCCTCCACCTGCCATCTCCCAAGTCCTTCTATTGGCCAATCCCAACAAGGTGAGTTAATGTTAATGTTTTAACTCCGCACTTCACTCTTATGTACAAACAAACTTTTGTACTTGGATGTGTAAGAATAATTATGTTTTTACTTTATTGACTTACTATCAGTGATAGAAGATGTGCTTAAATATTTAAAAAAGAAAAAAAGCACAGTGTAGACTGTAGAAATACTCTGTAGAAATAAAAATATATCTCAAGTGCAGTACTTAAGTAAATGCACATCGTTGCTTTACTGTGCTGCTGCATTTATAATAACTTGTGCAAACACTCAAAGGTCTGAATTAAAAAGTGAATTAAATACTATAACTCTGATATTTTGACACCTTAACACTTTTTAATTCCCAGTTCTTGAGAAATTCATTTTTTCTTGATTTTTGGAATTAAACTGAAATGTGAAATAGACCAAAAATATTCCTGTGTATGATGTGAAAGATCATAATTGTGAATTAGACATTATAATACTCTTAAATATACAGTTAACTGTGAAGTTGGTGGCTGAAGAAGACAGCTGAGATAAATTCAGTCATTGATAACCCAGAACATCATGTGACAACGATTCATTTCATCATTTATTCATTCACTCGTGTAATTTATTTCCCCTGAAGAATCTGACGTATTTCCCTCTTCCCTTCAGCGAAAAGTACGTCTACGCTACAAGCTGACTCTGACACACGGAGGCCAACAGCTGAACGAGTGCGGAGAGATCGACAACTTTCCTGACTGGACTTCTTTAATCGGCCACTAAAAGCTTCACAGGTTCGGATTAAAACGAAACAAAAACTCTGGATGTGATCTTCAGAGGGAAAAAGTGAAATTGTGAGAGTAAAGTGAACCCAGAGACAAGAAAAAGGTGGGAAACTTGTCGACCATCTTTAGGTAAGAAAACACAGCAACAAATAAACATCAAGTCTGAAACATTTTGTGGTTTAGTTTGCAGGACTTTGCTGCATTTTATGACTTTTATTTTGAAGCAGCGATTAGGAAATAATGATTAATATTATTCTAAAAAGTTGGGTAAACTCTATTTTACACATAAGCGGTACCTGATCCGGGTATTTTGTCCTCTGCTGTCTTAATGTGCAATTTTTTCTGCCTGCGGCCTGTTGTTAAAGCCCAGTCTGATCATTCAGGATGTTCACGGTTTGCTGATGTGTAGCTCGGTACATGTCTGTTCGTATTTATTTGCTTTTGTGCATTTGTGTCACTCTGGATTGCCAAAGTGCCTTAAATTTGGAGACGTTATGTTTTTAAGGTGTATTTATTTTAAGGGTGATGTTGCTTAAAAGAGTGTGTGCTGTGCTTTGCGTTAGCGGCTGGTGGTCGAGAGCTCGAAGCACTGCGGCTTAAAACTCAAGCAAACGAAAGATTTTTTTCACCACAGTCACAAAACACGAGCACAAAAACCGATTAACAACAAATCATGTAACACTTCTTTCTTTCTGACAAGCAAGTGCCATCAGAAATGTGCTGCAAATACAGAAAAGCTTCAACAACTTCAACAATTAAAACTCATGAATAAAAATCTTCTAAATAATGGTGTTAAAATATTTTACCTTTAACAACAAAAATTGTCTCGGCCCGTCTTTCAACTTAACTTTAAACAGTTTTGTTCTTGTCAAAGATTTCCTAATGTCACATTATAACCTCTCATACAGGAAGTTACTTGAATTGAAACAGATATGATGCAACCTGTGTTATTAACATTTAAAGCCCCCAGGAGCTTAAGTTTCTTTTCAGGTCAAGAAATTGGTGAATGCATTTCCTAATTTGCTTGTGTTTTTTGATCTCTCTCAGCCACCGTAGATTTTCAGACTTTTCTGAGCTCTTTCTAAGTTACTGTTAATTTTGTTTGACCAGATCAGTGTTTCCTGGTGACTTGTTTTATACTGTGAATCTTTGAGCTCAGAGCAACAAATTTAATGCACCAATCTGCTTAATCACGTCTTACTGTCACAAAAAACGGCTTCACTGAAGGACTTTTAATGTGAATGTTTTCTTTGAACGCTTGTCTGCCTGTCAACAGTGTGCAGCTCTGCCATGTCGTGAATAAATACAAATACAGACTGTGACTCAACAAAACTCACAATCTCTGTCTCACTAAATCATTTTTTATGGTAAGAAAATAATCACATTATCAGTCTCATTCCAGTAAAACACCATCAAGTAAAGTCATGTTTAATATCGATTAAATTCATCAGTCATCGGCTTGTTTTTGAGATGCAACAGGCAATAAAATGTGCTTCAGCGAATGAATATATACATTTATGGCAACGTTGCATGATTTAATATTTAGCTGATGGTCATACAGTGTTAAACATGAAAGTATTAAATAACATTACAATAGTTATTTATAGCCAAAAATGTTCAATGAAACTGATTAAACTAACAATTATTTTGATGATTGATTCAATCGCAGATTATAAAAATTAAAATTAAAATCATTAAAGTTACCACAAGACCACAAATTTTCTTTTTGATTGTCAAAATAATTGCTTAGATTGATTATTTTTCTGTCAGCCCGCTAATTATTTTTTAATCATCGAATTATGATTAAATTATAATTTCCCTAATCAGACATTTCCTGGAGAAAACGGTGTAATTTGATACTAACTGCTGACAAAACTGGAATTTCCTTTATCGATATGGTCCATTACAACCCAATTAAATGTTAATTGATTATTTTTTATCAATTAATCTATTCATATTTCTTTCAATAAATCCACCTGTAGTTCAGTTAAATTAAGAGCAAGAAGTAATGAAAAGCCTCAACAAGTCTGCAAACTGTTTTTTTTTTATTATTATTAGATATTTAGTGATGAAGCGGGTTAGAAAATGGATGGATGGATAGATATTTAGTTGAAAATTTACAAAAATATGAGAAACACTTTGAGGAGCTGGAGGCATCAATGGTGGATAATGGTTGATAATTTCCTGTTGTTCGATGAATCGACTAATTATTACAGCTGAACTTTAAAATAAAACAGGAAATTGAAGATCTCTAAAATAAATGACTTTTTCCAGGTATTATTCGCGGTAGAAAAATAAACAGCAGTCTGCAAACTTCATTGATCATATTTATTATATGACATCAGCAGATTAAAATACATGTTTATTATGTACACATATGTAACAGGGGTGTTAGATAAAGTGCCAAATACCATTTTTACAAAAACAAAACCAAAAGAAAAATGGGATTCGTGGAAGACCATCACACCCGTTAACCCTGGTCCCACAGTTCATTGCTTCACGGACGAGTAGCCACCTTTGCTCGAGGAAGGCTGGATTGCTCAGTGCTGGTCGTGGGACAGTTTGGCACGATTCGCCCGGGAATCAAACTCACAGTCTGAGAGAAACTGTGGCGAGGGGATGAACACTGTTTTTTTTTTTTTTTTTAAATGTTTGTTTTCTTGGGGTTTTTTTTGTTTTTTTTCCTTTTTCTAACATGAACCGACATCAACACGTACAACAGGTTCGGCCTCGTCGTGCCGGACCGCTGATGTTTCCACCTCCACAAAAAAAAAACAGGCCCAGATATTACTCAGAAATCCAGCATTTTAAGGTTAGTATGAGTGTGAGGAGGTTAAACTGCTCCTGGACCAGAGCCCGGACGTGTTCTCAGCATCCCGTCCACAAGCGGAAAGTTTTTGTAGTAAATATAAGACGACAGACTACACTTTCCAGACTCTTTTTTTTTTTTTTGAAGTATTTTTTTAAATTCTCTTTTCTGACAAACGGAGGAAGTTGACATTCTTTTAACAGTTGTTGGTCGGTCGGTGTGTGTGTGTGTGTGTGTGTGTGGTGAGATCTTCCTCGTAAACGCGACAGTGACGAAGAGATGATGGGTAGCACTTATTTGCATGTACGTTTATCAGGTTTTCAGACTTTTCGGGAGCTACAAAAGGTCGATAAAACAGGTCCCTCCCCGCCCATCGCCCCTCTTTTTATTATCATTATTATTGTTATTATTGTTATCCCCAGTTTATTCCCTACGGCAGTGATGGATGTACAGATACTCGGTGATGAAGACTCTGGTCCTTCTATCACTACCAGTTGAATCGACACGCTGCAACAATCCGGCTGTTCTGGAAGGCGAACGCTTCGGCCACGTTCGGTGATTTGGTCGCCGCGCTTCGATGTTTCTCTGTGAAGTTTGTTTCAGGCGTCTGCGGTCGAGGGTCGCGCGACAAAGCCGTCAGAGCTTCGACTCTTCGTCGCCGTCGTCCACCGTCAAGCGAACCGTCAGAGCTTTCTCCTCGTTTTGCTCCGCTTACATTCCTCTTTGTCACTCCTTCCCTCGCTGACCCCGTTCATTTACGCCCAGCTAACTCTCCTCTTCCTCATTCGCTTCTTCCTCTTCCTCTGCTTCCTCCTGTCCAGCTTCATCCTCACCCTGTGCCTCCTCCTCTTCCTCCTTCTCCTCTGCTTCTTCCTCCTCGTCTTCGTTGACGTCTTCTGTTTCCTCCTCAGCTTTATCTTCCGTTTCCGCCTCCTCCTCATCTTGTTCTCCCGTTTCCTCTGCCTCCTCCGCCGCTGCCTCCTCATCTTCTTCTTCTCCTTCTTTCTCCTCCATCTGTCCTTCCTCTTCTTCCACATTTTCTTCCACTTCGGCCTCCTCATTTTTTATTTCCTCCTCTTCCTCCTCCCCTTCACCTTCCTTTTCTCCCTCCAACTCCCCATCTACCTCTTCCTCACCTTCTCCTTCCTCCTTCTCTGCCTCCTCATTTTCTGCACCTTCCTCCTCGTCCTTTCCTCCTTCCTCTTCCTGCTCTTGTTCTCCTTCGTCTCCCTGATTTTGCTCATTCTCCTCCTCCTCCTCTTTAACCTCCTCCTCCTCTTTAACCTCCTCATCCTCCACCTCCTCTCCTTTTTCTGTTTCATCCTCCACTTGGTCCACCTCCTCCACGTTCTCCTTCGCCTCCTCCTCCTCCTCTTCTCCCTGTCTTTCCGTTGTCTCCTCCTCCTCCTCCTCTTCGTCTTGGACTCCGTTGTGTTCGCTGTTGTGGTTCTCCTCGTCTTCTTTCTCTGTCTCCACGTGGTTCTGTTCCTCCGCCGTCGCCTCCTCTTGGCCGTCCTGCTCCGCCGGGTCTCCGTCGCCTCCTCCTCCTCCGCCGGCTTTCTGCGCGCTCCTCCCGCTGCTGTTTCTCAGGTGTATGTGGTTGTGGTTGTTGTGCTCCAGGTCCTCCAGCGTGAGCTCGAACTGGAAGCGGTCGTGCTGCAGGTGCCTGTCCGGGGGGGGCGAGGGAGACTGTGGCATCGTGTTCAGGTACCACTCCCGGTTCTCCTCCAGCGTGTCCAGCAGCTCCTGCGCGTCGGGGTGCACCAGGTCGGCCCACGTCTCCCACAGCGGGTGGACGATGTAGTCGATGAAACCCACCTAAGAAAAGTAAGAAAAGTCACACCTGAGTAAAAATGCCATAATAATAATTGTCTTTTTTACATTTTGCACAGTCAGGCTAGCTGTTTCCTTCTGTTTCCAGTCTTTATGCTAAGCTAAGCTAACTGATGCTCATTCCAGCTTCATATTTACCAAAAAAAAAAAAAAACAGCATCAATCCTCCCATTTTACACTCAGCAAATAAACACATTTCACAACAATCCCTTTAAAGTATAAAGGAAAACTACTGGCAGAATGTAAAAAAAGAAAATAACCAAGTACAGGGTCAGTGACCACAGACTCTCTTTAACATCCTGGACAATAAAAAGAGGCGTTTTTGTTTTTGTATTTTGGATGCGTGTGTGAGAGAGTTTATCTCAAGTTAGTCCAGGCTTCACTACTTTGCCAGATTCATGAAAAGAAAATAGTTGAGGGACAATAAAAAGTACTGCACAATTTGTTTGTCTCTTCCTGCAACAATGCAAAACAAATTATAAACATTAAGATGCGTCTCCTGGGATTTTGGCCGTTTCTTTGTCGGCCAGCCTCTTTGATCTTAACTGAAATAATCTCATCCACTATTTGAGGAACACAAATATCTGAACCAAAATCAGACAGGGACGTCCATCAGAGGACGAACTTTACTGAGTTTGGTGACGTTTCCTCCTGCACGGTTCATATTTGTGGTTTTTCTGTGAAATGTCTCAACGACTTTCAGATGGATGGCCACGAAATTCTCACATCCTTCATATAACAAGTGACTCTTTTACTTTTATTACTCTTTATGTTATAGCACCATCATCAGGTCAAAAATATAATTTGTCCAACACTCTTTCATGTCCAAATATCTGTAAAACATTCACCTTCAGCTGTCCTGTCACTGAGCTGCTAACATGATTTAAACTTCATTTATGAATAACTTCATAGCATCATCTATAATTATATAGTGAACATATTATATACGTGTAATTGTTTGTATTAAAATTATAGCTGATGTTTACAGATATAAGTGATGTAAACAAACAAGTCCTCCTAAAAAGCAATTTGAGGTTGATGAATATTATTTTAGTGACACTCAGTGTGTTGATTCATCTGAAATTGTCATTTTTGTGGCATTTTCTATAAATACATAGATATTAAAGCTTAGCATGTCTCAGTTAGTGTTGGAGTGGATGTTTTCGTGACCGTTGTTCCTCTTTGCCATCGCAGACTTCCTGTGTGGTGTCATTTCATTGTTATGAAACGTCATATTTTCCGCCACATTTCTGACACGTTACGACACTTTGAAGCTTTTAAGAGCACAAACAGTCTGCTCAAAATAACCACCACAAAGATTTGACCTTTGTCAGTTTCACCATAAATTGAAAGACTTCAGATTGACTAAACAAGTTCCTTCTTCGTGACTCTTCCTGTTTTTGTTATTTTGGCTTCGAGAGTCGCTTGCTCGCAGATCTTTATGCATTATAACTCTGATCAAACTCATTCAGCGCCCACATGACGACTCATTTAAGGTGGATGTGAGAGAGAGAGAGAGCTGGAGCGTTACCTGGCTCTTTTCCACGGAGGCGGTGTGTTTGTCGCACATGGCGCTGATCTCCATCCCCCTCTCTCGCTCTTTGTCGCCCTGTCGGAAGAACTCCTCCATGATCCGCTCAGTCCACTGTCGGTACAACGGCAGCGGCTTGGTGGGGTTGCTCAGGTCTGCACAGTGCACCATGTTCCTCAGCACCTGAACACACATCGTATAATGTTGATAACGCATACAGCGGCGTATTCTCACGGTGCGTGTAGAGGGACAGTTACCTGTATCCGCTCCGTGTAGTGATCCAGGAGCAGCACGCCCGAGCTCGTCACCTTCTTGGTCTCCACCATCGTCTTCAGGTCGGCCAGCAAGGTCATGTGTTTGGACATGTCGGTGGCCAACACCTGCAGACAGAGACAAAGATTTAACGTAATCTAAAAAAAACAAAGCAAACATGCAGGAATGAAACAGGCTGATCTGGGATTTTGCATTTCAAACAGTCACTGCTGGACAAAGAGCACTTTTTAATGGATTGGAAGTATTTTTGTATTTCTGTTTTGACAGAAATCCAGTTATTGAACTTACTGAGAAAGCCATATTGTGCATTATTTTAAAGACTCGTGGAGAAACTGGCTGTACTTGGATTTGGTTTTAACTTAAATTTAACTAAGAAAAACTATTTTTTAAGGGGTATCTTGGTCATGGCATGCAGTTAGATAGCATAGCCTAGCACAAATTAAACAATATTTCACAATATCAGAATTAAAGTAATCAAGTTTCAATTTTGTAAATGCATTTTCCACAAAAAATAAATAAAAATCAGAAAGTTGTTCTGACCATGTCGATGACGAGCTTGCGAAGGCTCTGGCGTTGGCGCTTGGTGAGGTTCTGGAAGATGTCACAGTTTTCCTGGTGCAGAAGTTTGAAGCCCACGGCGAGGTGGTGGTTCTCCAACACGGACTCATCGTTATACATGAGGGCCAGCTCCGAGTCTGAGCACAGGGACAGAGTCTGAGCAAACATCTGGACATTTTACCTTTTATAGTGTGTGTGTGTGTGTGTGTGTGTGTGTGTGTGTGTGTGTGTGTGTGTGTGTGTGTGCACTCACTGGTGTTTATGAGGAACTGATTGGAAACGCCCGGGTGGTCGACATCATGGATAGCTGCAGCGAACAGAGCAGCGAGGATCTCCAGGTCAGTGAAGACGGCCTGAGAAGAGCAAAAAAGGTAGGAAAACAAATAATGATAATAATAATGTTAATAATAATTTGTTAATAATTTTCTAAAAATGATTTTAATATTGAGCAGCTGTATTGAACGTCTTCAACAGCTCCTGTGAATTCACTTTTTATTTGAACAAGAATTTCTGTTCTGTCTTTGTCACAAGAGGTTCACTTTTTCTTTCACTGCAAAACAAAAACATTTGGTTACCAATGACAAGAAATCAAGCAGAAAGTGTGTTTATTTTTTGGGGGGGGGAGAATGAATTTAACATTTTTGCAGTTAATGTCATAACAGTGAACTAAAGTTTCAGTAAAAAAGTAAGTAAAAAAGTACTCCAAAGAGTTTTTAACTGCTTATGAAAATGGCAATGGTTTAATACTGACATCTCTTTATGACCTGTATAAGAGGGGATCTGGAAGCACAAACCAACCTCTGTGTGTGTGTGTGTGTGTGTGTGTGTGTGTGTGTGTGTGTGTGTGTGTGTGTGTGTTTGACTGTGTGCGTCAGCTTACATCAAGAGCAGGTGTGGAGAGGAGGACGTGTGTGGACTGTGTGACATCTGCAGCATGGAGGCTGTTGTGGTACGCTACGTTTCCATGGTAATGGTCCTCCAGGGTCATCACATAAGTGACAAAGGTGTCGACTGGGATACGAAACGTCTTCAACAGCTCTCGCTCCTGAGGAGGACGGAGAGGAGCCACAAGTTCACACACACACATCCTTAAGGGGAGGACGTGATCGAAACACTTCAGGCGTCAGAAAACACACATTCACGCTCGTTTCGTTCACCTGGAAGATGGCGTACATGACGCAGCTGAGAGGTCTGTTGTTGGAGAACTCTGCTACTCTGAAAATGTTAAAACTCCACCTGTCCAGATCCTCCAACTCCTGCTGGTCGAACACACGCAGACAATGATCCATCAGCATTTTAAATACAAGAATAAAAAACAGCTCGTAACACACCTTCACCAAACAGAGATGTGATCAAACGTCATTTAAATGTTCAACAGGAGAATTTAATACAGAGCAAACTGATCAAACTACCAAATCACACATAATTAAACCAAGAAAAGCAACAACAACCAGTGACATCTATCCACAAACTGAACCGGAAAATCAGTCATTAATTAAGAGCTGAAATAATTAGTTAATTATTTGATTTGCAGAAAATAAAAATGAATTAATCCAGCTTCTTTTTTACTGTAGTTCTTGAATATTTTGGGGTTTAAGACAATGTGGGGGACAATATATCTATTTAACTATCTCACCTCTGTCACTTCAGGCTTTAGTAAATTGTGTATTTCTTAGACATTTTATGGATTAAACTAAATGATTAAAAATTGAACAATCAAGAAAAGACCAGATCATTTTATACTGATAACAACTGTGAGTCACAGTCCTAAATGACTCAGGACAAACATTAAAACATAACATAATGCACTGCTGTGTTTTATAAATTAACATGATTACATTCATTGTTCTCAAAGCAAAATGTGTCAGTTCATCATTAGAAAAATAAAAAACAGACACCAGTGCATCTCGTGTTGTCCGTGGATCGTTAAGGCTTCTGTCACTCGGGGTCTGGCGCCTTTAGCACAAAGATCACACAGCAGATGTCACTTTTATGTCACTCAGAATAACCCTCATCCTTCATCCTGCGTGTCAGCGTGTCCACAGATGTGTTGGAAATATCTTCAACCTCCACGACTGACTGATCTTAGTAATAAAGACAGACCACCAAGCATTTTTTAAAGGTGTGGCTGTCGATATGAGTGGATTTGCCAGGAAACATTCGGATTCAGGATCCTTTAACTTTTTCATTCAGCCCCATAATGAGGTGAATTTTCTTGTTGATTTTTGGATTTAGCTGTCTGTGCAGACAGAGCAGCTGGCGTGGCTGCAGACTCTTGCTCTTGTTATTCAGCTACATCTGATTTATGCACCCTCTAAATGAAGATGCAGGACCGGGGACAGTTTCCATCCTACTGTGGGCTTTCCAAACATTTGGAGCTACAGACTGAGAGGAAGTAAACAATGAGGCGTCGAAAAAGCAGACAAAAGGAACAACAACAGACTCCTTATGCGATGCAGACATGGGCCTACATCATTTGAATACTATGAGGTCTTTAAACACTAAAAAAGACTCTTGCTTGATTTTGTTTTAATAAAACGTAATAATCTTGTATATTATTATGTTTTATCAAATGCACAGAGAAAAAAGTGCACGTTCGCCCTCCTGCTGGACAAATAGCCCCAAAAATCTCTCCCTAAAGTCCCGAAAGATGATATTTTATTATCTTGTGTGCACAAAATAAAAGAAAAATATCAGTCTTTCCAGTCTAAACAGGGATTGATTTGTGCAACGTATTTTCTGTGAGTCAGAGGGAAAAAAAATAGACAACAAGACCTTGGCAAGCTCATCCTCGTGGTCCGTGTTGACACCGAAGCGAGGCATTGAAGTGCTGGAGAGGCTGGAGCTGTGAGAGAGTTTCCTTACTCCGCTGATGTGACTCATAGGTTTGTCTTTGAGAGTAGGAGACGGGATTTCCACCTCGTTCTGTTTGTCTGCACATTGACGGACAAACAAACACACACACAGGCACACAGGCATACATATTTATTGTTTTGTTTTGTTTTTTTCAGCCGGCAAAGGTCACAGATGTGATGTGGACAGAAAGCAGACTCCGGTCCCACGGACTTACCCATGAAGGTGCTGGAGATGTATTCAGACACCTGGTTACCAGAGCGGCTCATCTCTGACAGGTGGGACAGCTCTCTGTTCAGCATCCTCTTAAACTGTGGCAGAATGAGAGCGAAACTGAGATACGAGTCGACGGCGTGCTGCTCAGACGAGTGCTGTCGACGGAGCTAAGGGGTAACGCTCGATGCTTGATGCTGTTTGGAGGCGACTGTTGTATTTGAGTCCCAAAGTTTAAGTTTGCAGCAACAGCAACACAAAATCTGATAACTAAAGAACAGCCAGTCATTGCAAAAGAAACATTTCTGCCAATGATACCTTCAGTTGTGTTGTGACATGTACTGTACATGTACTGTGGCAGGATATTTTGCGGTTGAACAACCAATTTTACTGATATCATATATCATTTATCATATGTATGTCATTATAAAGAATACCTTTGAATTAAAAAATACAGTGCCATACTTTAAAGTTATATAAAAGGAAAAAGGTGTCAAAATATACTGTAATTTCTATTTGGGTGACTGATATATTCACAATATTCGCCTGCTCATGTTTTGGTTGCACTGGCTGGTTGTCTGAATACCTTGTTGGAGGCCATTTCGCTGACAGATCGGTGCGTCTGAATGGTCTCCAGCTGGTCCAAACACCAGTCCAGCTCCTCCAGCGTGTCCAGGGCGAGCTGCTGGTACTGCTGGTCTGATAGCGACGCCCGCGGACTGACGCACACTCCACCCAGAGGAGACCTCCTGAGGACACGACAGGCGGTCAGACCGACCAGAAACTGCAGACTGAGCTACAGCTATCAGTTCAGTTTCTTTTCCTTTCTACTGCATCTGTTGATCTGGACGGCAAGGTGCTGCATGCAATTGCTCTTAAAGCAATAAATAACAGTAAGTTGGTACTGACTTGACTGTAGGTGTGGAGACGTTGGCAAGAATGGTGAAGTTGCTCCGTACTGATCGCAGACTGGCCAGCACCTAAATACAGACAATATAATCACATAAGACAGGATGTATATATAAGAAATAACCTCAGAGAAATATACATTCAAACATTTTCCAAACAGGATTAAACAAAATGTATTCATTTGTGAGACTCACTTGAGCAAAAGGTGTGACAATAAAGTCCTCTCCTGTGTGCCTGAGAGAGGAGAGGACAGAGAGAGAAATGAAAACAATATTTCTCGTATAACATCTCACTCATCCTTTTTTGTCTTCATGAGGCTCACCCTTCGCTGGCGAGGGAGGAGTTTCGCGAGACGGTCTTGGGCGACATGTCGTAGTCCGAGTCAGAGCGGTACAGGAAGGACTCTCTTCTCTGGCCCTGGGGGAAGGAGGTGTGCAGGGTGAGGCCTGGACTCTGCGAGCCCAGCGGGGTGTGACCTGGTGACACGCCATTTTCTGCTTCATAACTGCAGGAGAGTGAAAGTCTGATGGTTAGGGAGGACGGAAAGAAAACATCACGCAGAGGTGAAATCAGTGGTGTGAAATAAAGCTGTAAAACCTGTCAGCGTCTGCCTGTGTGATGGAGATGCGTGGTGGGATGCGGAGGGGAAGAGTTGTTGGACGCGAGACGTTGTTCAGGACCTCTGGTGAGCGGGTGCGGTCTCGAGGGCGGAGCCAGCAGGGCACCTGCAGAGTTCAGAGGGCAGGTGTGGAGATGATACCGTCACCAGGTGCTTTTTTCTTAATCTGTCCTCAACAGCAGAACAACTCAACCACACGAGCCCCAAAAGTCCAGACTAATTCATAAACTTAATCATTATTTACTTTGCAGTTTTGCTGATCATTTTTTTATGTGTGCAATGGAGGTTTTTCAGTTTTCAGTTATTTTTCTTCTCATTGCAGATTTCCAATCACGTAAGTGGAACATGAAATTAATTGATCGGATCCTGCTGAAATAACACTGATGCTCCCTTTCAAGTTAATTAGTAGTTGCCCATTTCCTACATCCTATTATCATTTATTTGGAGTTAACTTGTGTGCACCTTGCAAATGTTAATCCTTAGAAAAATAAATGACTCTTCAACCACGAAATGCTCTGCTCTGTTCACCGGGTGGTTGCTAACTTTGTCTGTTCGCCTCATGCACCCAAATGTAAACTGACAACTTAAGACACCTGCTGCTCAAACTACACGATAAAGTTACAGGCTGTAAAACCAAAACAGACCCCTTTCATAATACACACAATCATTGGATCTATTGTTAATATTAAAATATTGATTAGTGCAGCTTTAATCTTACAGTGAATATCAACTCTGCTGTGTGGTAATGCACTGTTTCTTCACAGTGTTATGAAATTAACAGAAAACAGTGCAGTTATCGGACAAATACAGCCAAAACTGTAAAACACTGCTACATCAAGGTACGGTTACTTTACTATTATCTTCATAATCGTGGCCCATAGCTCGTTTTTACCCAAGCATGTTACTGCCCCCTTGCCTTCTCTCAGTACCTGGAGACTAGAAGAGAGTCTTCTGCTCCTCCCTCTGCGTAGCTCAGCCCCCAGTGTGGCCCCCGACGTATAAGACCGGCTGTATCGAGATGACTCCGCCTTCTCCCCAGCACCTGTTATATCTGTGTCATTGCCCTGAGAGACAGCAGGGAGAGCAGGTGAGACATGTTTTCAGAAGATAAATCTTGTTTTTTTTTGTGTGAATAGGATTTTTTTATACGTATCTAATGATAAAAATTTAAAGTCAGTAATAAGAATGAAATCATTTGGTCATTGATGTCATTTTGGCACATTCACCGAATCGTGTTGTTTGGCATAATCGAATAATGATGAGCAAAGAAACCTCCACAAAGACACACACAATAAATGATCAGTGTGTGTGTGTGTGTGTGCATGCATGTGTGACTGTGCGTGTATCCAGCTACATGCATGTGTGTGTGTGTGTGTGTGTGTGTGTGTGTGTGTGTGTGCGTGTGCGTGTGCGTGTG
>JBAJHX010000051.1:22414016-22428861 GCA_037176925.1 Amniataba percoides | reverse complement strand
GTGTGCGTGTGCGTGTGCGTGTGTGTGTGTGTGTGTGTCTGGGATAGGGTCTCTACAGACTGAGCTCTTAGAGGCTGATCTGCACTGCAGTACCGTAGCAACAAAACACTAGGGGAATGGTAGCAGTTGCTAGGCAACAGTGCCGTGTTGCTTCCATGCTGCGTTTGATGTCGTCCAGACCCAGATGTGGAAAGATGCTCACATCCACACACATACAGTACACACAAACATACACAGATGTACGGGCAGCGGATCAGCATTATCAATAAAAGAGCGTTTGAATAATGCATGGTATCATGTCCCTCAGCCAAGACGTTACCTTTTAAAGAAAATATCTCATTTACATAGAGCACTCATTTAGCCGGGGCTCATTTCCATAGAGGACTGTGACTGACGGAGCCGCTCACACTGTGCGAGTGGAGGCTGCAGGACACTGGATGTTCACCACGACTCCTGACTGCATCCACACACCCCGACCACGAGAACAAAGGGAGCCTCGGATGTGTGAAAGTCACGAGGTTTGCATGTCACGGTGAGCATTCAAGAAAACACAAACACACACACACACACACACAGTGGAGTTTCTGCTCAGCCTGGCGTCTACTCTCATGGAAACAAGTGACAAAGTGAGCTGATTTTCTCAGTACGTCCCTGGTTGTTTATGTTTCTCCCTCTCACCTCTTCTCCAGTCACAGACAGCACGCTGCGGCTCTTCTTCATCCTGATTGGCTCGTTCTGGGCCCCAGGGCGGAGACTTCCGGAACCCAGGCAGCAGAGCAGGTGGAGAGCCAGGACCGGAGAGGTCAAAGGTCACTGCAAGGTCAAACCGGGGTCAGACCGGGTCACAACCGGCCCCCATTGGAGCTGACTCAGCCAGCCAACCGCCTCACTCGCCCTCCGTCCACAACTCAGTCCTCGGATGGCTGAAACCGGGCGTCCAACCTGCCGTTTGACGCTAAAGGTGCATTTATGTGCCCCTCAGAGGCTCCAGGTTCAGTCTGAGGCGGATGACCTTTGTTTTGATCTGTTGTTTTTTCAAAAGGTGGAAGAGAGAAACAGCTAAAAAAAATATCGCTCCATTTTAGCAGAGGTTACGAGTTTTGGGTGAAAAAATTCGCCCGCCCGCATGTCGTCGTCGTGGGTCGGCCGGACGAGCCAATGGGATGTCCTGGTAGGAGCTCATGATGCTGTTGCTGAGGAAAACCTTTTCCCAAGTTTTCTAAAATGTTTATCCAACTTGGAATATTGTTTGCATGACATTTCCCAGTTATAAACCTGATCCCACATGAATGCAGTTTTTGCAACAATCGATAATCCAGATCCAGCTCGCGTCTCCGGTCTCAGGTCAGTTTTCCATTGTCTGATTGTTCAGTTGGATCCAAACTCTGCACAAGGAGAAGTGTTCAGGTTCAGCTGTCAAAATCCCAGGTTCGATATGCCAGGATGCATCCTGAAATCTGTCTCAGCGTCTCCCCTTCGGTGTGATTCCCTGTGAGAAAGCAGAAATGAAGAGTTAGTACGAGAGGGAGGACTCAAACATCGTCAATTTTCTCCTTTCGAGTCATCTTTCCATTGTGCTTTTAGGACTCTCTGTCCTGTTTTCACTCAATGAATTAATCTGATGCATCGTCCACTGTGAGAAAAAGCCTTTTCCCACACATACAGTACTCATCTTTAGCCATGCAAAGAAGCTTCAGGATATATTTGGGAACAAACGCCTATTGTTTCCCACAAACTGATGAACTGCTAATAAAAGTCTCTCTTGACCGATATCCAAAGAAATACTTGATCGACTTACAAAAGGGGGGGGGGCGTTGCAGGAAGTGTACCTACAGTGTGGCTAATTCTGAGCAGATACTGCAACACCAAAAAAGCTCTCTGATGTTATATAATTACTCCGAGCAGTCCGAGATGACCTAATTCCATTGGATAGGACAGATTCAGCACATCAGAGCCTTTCTGATTGGGCTGGTAAACAGACAAGATAGTGGCGGAGACGACTTTTACCAGGGGTCATCAAGAACACACCCACTCAGTGAAAGCACTCTCACACCAGAGTCTGCACAGATTCAGAGTAAAAAAAAAAAACAAGAAAAAAAAAAGGGGGGGGGGGGGTCTGTGTGGGAAATCAACAAATGCATAGTGACACAGTGACATAAATATATATTATACACAATGAGAAATTTGAGCACATACACTTACACCATGGCTGCCACCAGCACCACCTCCACTACAGATAAAGCAGCTTATAAAACCAAGCAGCAATGCATCAATATGCAGCTCATCTACCAGCCTGTTCTTCTGTCACCAAACACACACACACACACACATTTTTATATGTATAAATATATTAAAATCACACACGCTGACATCATACATACATGGGGACAGCCCTGCCATCACGCCTGTCTGCACACACGCACTGCAAGAGATATGTGTCAGACAGGCACACACACACACACACACACACACACACACACACAGACAGACAGAGAGAGTCAGGCTGCAGCATGGAAGAATAAAAACACACTCACCTTGATCGCCTCAAGATCAATGGGAAGATGGGCTGGGCCTCGTCTTCTTGCCTCCACTCCGTCTTCCTTCCCCTTCTCTTCCCTGCTCCCTCTGTCTCTCTGCAGACTGTGTCACCACGGCGAGAGGAGGAGAGAGAAAGAGAGGAGGAAAAAAAAGAAAAACACTTGGCGTCTTCATGAATATCCGTGGCTTCACCAGCCTCCCTCCCTCCCTGCCTCTCCTCTCCCTCTCCCCTGCCACAGTGGTCTCCCCCAGCCGCCCCCCACCAGCAGCACCACCAGCACAGCCTCCGTGGAGAAGCCCATCTCACCCCCCCTCCCTCCCTCCTCCCGCACAGACGCACACTGTGTCCATTAATCCCATACAACAGCCTCCTGCTCCTCCTCTCTCCATCGGTACCCCTGCCTTTCTTTCTTTTTTTTCCCACCCCCCTCTTCCACCACCATCTCTCTCTTATTAGCAGCCACACGCCGATTCACTGCTTCAACAGAAAGGCATCATTTCTCTCCATTATAAACACCCACACACAGAGAGAGAGCAGATTATTATTAGAAAAAACACTGCTCAAGGATTAGGAATGAAATAAATAAATAAAACACAATAAAGGATTCATGTTTCCTCTTACTCATTCTCCCTCTCTTTGGGTTTTTTTTTCCACCCATGTCCTTTTACAGTCATTCAAGGACATGCAGTGCATTTATTCATTTTAAGCCTTAAAACAGGAAGCATGCTACTCTTCTGTTTAATCCTGAACGGAAATGTGAGCAGGGACAGCGAGCTTCCCACAGACGAAGAGCAGCTAGATTTTTGTGATTTGAGCCACACAACGTGGATTTACCTCACTGACAACAAGCATGGCAGTCATTCAGTTAATCAGCACATTTTCTCAGCTGAGTTGGTTCCTTGTTTGGTGGACGTGAGTGCAAAATCACAAGTTCCCATAACACAAGATGATGTCTTCAAATAGCTTGTTTTCTCTGACCATCAGTCCCAAACTCAAAGATATTTAGTGTGATGTAATGCAACAGAAGTGAAAGCCAGCAAGACCTCACACTTGAGAAGCTTGAACCAGATGAATATTTGGTATATTTGAAGGTAAAATGACAAGAAAAGTCCAATTTCACTCCACCAATTGAGCTCTTGTTTGTTGTTTCAGCTCTGAAAGATGCTGTATTTGTAAATGAAAATAAAAAAACAAGAGAAAATGTTCCTCTGATGGTCACAGTTAACATCCAGAAACTAACCCTGTTCTGACTTTTGTCTTTTCAGTGCTTTTTTTATTATTACTAGAGCATACACACATCAAAAAAGGAGTGTTACACTTGGAGCCACACATTGAAGTGAACTGACTGACAACATACAGATAAACTGTGTTAAACGCTTCTGCACGACGTGTTGCTGCTCTGTTCTCCTGTTGGCTTTTATAGGCATTATCTAGATTTGATTTATGCCCCGGGCCTGCGCTGATTGTTTTCTATTTACAAAAGTGACTGCACAAAGAAGCTTTGCCTCAAAAAATCCTGCGCAGACCACTAAATCAAACCCACCAATTAATTATGAAGGAGAGACAGAGCGAGAGAGAGAGAGAGAGAGAAAGAGAGAGAGAGAGTGACCCAGCAATTAATTATGCAAGTGAGTAAGAGAGATGGAGAGAGAGAGAGAGGTATGTCAGAAAATGAGTCAGGATTCACAGCAACTGGTGGAAAAGTTAATGAATTAAACGCAAACAAATTAAACCTGATTTATTGTACGAGTCCTGTGATGCAACTTCAAATCAGAATGAAAAATGAAATATAGACTAAAACTAATCACTTACTAAATTTCTCAAGAGTTACAAAAATTTCAGATGATATTCATTTTTAACATAAACAGTTTCTAAATGATCTCAAACATTTCTCTTCCTTGTTACTCATTGCTGTTGGTTTTTCAGCCTCACTGCTACACCAAAGATACACCATCAAAACAACAATAAAAAATACAATTAACCCTTAAACAAAAAAATAAACTTTATTGGAGCTGACCTTATTCATATTTATCTAAGATTATTCTTTTGTCTTTGTTATTTTATCTACCAAATAGTGTCCACAAATGAAATTTTCTAAATCCTTTGCATAGGACACAAACTTGAATGTCCGTCGCACTTTGTTCTCCACTCAGTTTAAGTCCAATATCAGCAGAAAATCAAATATCAAATTAATCAAATATTACATTAAAATTCTCCAGTGACAGAAATGATGAGTGAGGAAACCTCAACACCTGCACACACACACACACACACACACACACACACACACACACACGCACACAGATGACTGATGTCGTTCACAGGATGTGTGTCCACAAATGGACTTGAGATGGTGCTGTTTGACCGCTGTGGGAGAAGGTGGGATGATTTGATCTGTAAAAGTGCCCGAGACAGCATGCCAAACTTTAACCAAATCAAACATGACATCTGGGTAAATCTTCAGATATAACTAACTTTTCGTATGTTGCATGTGCCAACTGATGTTTCTTAAACTGACATTTCAACCTGCTGTCTCCACTCACAGGTGAGAGAGAGAAAGAGAAAGAAGACCTGCCCACAAATTTAAAGGTAAGGATGTGAGGATCAGCTGTGATGGTTTATAATAATAAGTCCTGAGGAAATGCTGAGAACAGCTGATTTTAACATCATTAATTTGGGTGTGTCTGCAATATCAAAACCGATTCAGTCATGACTAAAAGATACTTTACCCTCAAGTCTTTTGTTTACTTGGATGCACAACAGCTTAAAATTGACAAAGACCACAAAATCTAATATATATATATATATACATTATATCATCTAGGAAATCAGATGACATTTTATCTACATGCTTATCAAACATGTTCTGTTACATGTATGAAGGATTACTTGCACATCGACAATAATAAGTCAACTAATAAGAAACTTAAAATGATGATGTGAAATGGGGGCAAAGAGCAGGAGTATAAGTTCAAATGATGCCACTCAGTGTTTTTTACTATTTGTTTCTTATAATATTAATCTTCCTCTTCATCCTCTTCATCTTCTTCCTCTTCATCCTCCTCCTGCGCATCCTCTCCTGATTCAGGGACCCACAGTCCAGAGTCAATACACCTCCTCAGGTGATATTTTCCCTCCTGCAGAGAGAAAAACAACGACGTGAAGTGAACAAACAGTGAACAAACACAGACACCTTCTGGCCTTCTGAGCTGCTTTTATTGACAGTAAATGACCAGTTCAGGAAGAGGCTCAGTTACAGGCACACACTCACCCCAGGGTCCAGTTTGCTGATCGCTTCCTGCAGCATCTGAATGTTCTTCTCATCAAAGCTCATCTGTATTTCCTGTAAAACAAAAAAGGTCAAATATGAAGCAACGAGCCTACAGGGGTGAACGGAGCGCAGCTTACCGGTGAGTCTGAGAGACATTTTCATTCTGACTGTCAGCGGAAGATCACTTTAACAGCAACCTCATTCTATTTTTACAGTTTCATTCATTTTTAACTTCATTTTATTGAACCGAATGTTTCCACGTCACTGAAGAGAAACCAGGTGACCTTGTTCATGCTTACGTCAAAGTTCAGGGAAAGCAGACAGTGTTGTTTGACTTTCACAGAGGCCGGCTGGCCGGCTGACTGACTGACTGGTGGAGTCCATTATGCTGAGCTGTGTATTGACTTCTCTGATTATCCAAACGGCAGCACAGGTCATATCAACAGACTGCGTAAACACTGACTCCAAAATCTACAAACAGCCGTTTAGAAATCTGTGAAAAAATGCAGTCTGCTGGACTTCCATTGATCTCTATTCCTCTGTATAAATAACATAATGTACCTTTACACTTTACAGCATTAAAAATACTGTAAACAAAGTCAAACTTGTGTTATATCTTAAACATGAACATCACAATAACTTGAGGCTGATGATAGCTTGTATGTGTCGATCTGCAGTATCGACCTCTCTGGCTCGTGGCTTCGGCCGCTGCAGTAAAACAAGGTGGTCATTGATGTGGTGTGTAAACTGGGTGAAATGGGAGACTCTCTGCTGTTTTCCCTTGCAGCCTCCAGGGATGTGACGGGAGGTAACACACACTTTTTTAGTCGCAGTGTAAAGCTGTATTAGATATCGCTGATGTGAATTCACGGCACAGATCTTAGTTTATTGTGGAAATGTCCTTTTTTTCTAAACATGCAGTGTTAATTAGTTAATTAGGGTTTTAGTCTGCGGCAGAATTTATTCACTTTCACCAGAATTTATTGATGGTGTTATTTAGATACCCTTTATTGAGTTAGCTTATATAATCATGACGTTGTCTGACAACAGAAGCAAACATAAATGTCATCATAGATGCAGCTGAGGAGGTGAGAAATTAACCTGCCAAAGATAAAGCTGCTGTCAAATGTCACTTTAAAATGTGTTTTTATATTTTACTCATTTCTAAATTCATCTAAATTCATGAAATCCTACACAACTCCAGTAAACAGTAACCCTGGTACATTTCTTTATCATAGAGGAAGAAGTCCTCAAAAGTCATTTTAAAATCTGACTATATACATCATTGCCTGGCTCAGAATACACTTTAAATAAAATACTAAATCATGTTACTTTCATCCTTCATCATCCTGTTTCTTCAGTTATTAAATGTACATTTTAAATGTAAACGTGGTCCCTGAAATGCAGTACGATGTGTGTGTGTGTGTGTGAATGCTTCACCTTTGGCAGTGATTTGTAGACCTCTACGGGGTCTAAACCTCCCGGGCCCAGTCTCTTCTGCCGCTCCTCCTCCTCCAGCTCCTTCATAGCGGCCTCCATGCGAGTCTGTGCGCAGCTGCGGACTCGCTCCTTCAGCAACTCCAGCTCGTGGCTGAACGCGTCTCGGTACGGTTTGTCTGCAGTCTGACATGGAGAACAAAACACTTAAACCCCAACAATATTCCCCAAAAATATGGAAAGTGACCACACAGACAAAGATGCAGAGGAGGAGACGACCTTTGCTAACTACCTTCATCTTCGAAAAGAACTGTCTGAAACAGCCTCTTGGGTCGACCTCCAGCGTCCGACCCAAATCCAAGATGAACTGCATGACGATGGCCTGGTGGGCGACCTGCTCCATCAGCGCATGTTTCTACGAGAACACGGAGGACCAACGAGGTTAAACCGGCTCAATCAACTTACCCAGACAAAGGTATGTACACGCTCTTCTCTCTGCGCTCACCTCATCTATCTCAAAGTCGATGCAGATGACAACGAGGCAGTTAGCCGTCTCTTCGCACACCAGGTGTGGATGGTCCGACAGATACTTCTGACTGTCGTCCCAGCGATGCAACATACCTGCAGCACACACGAGACAGAAGAAGAAATCCAACATAATGCTGCACTCAGAACCGAGCTCCACAGGTTGTCAAAGTCAAGCAGAGCTGCAACAATCAATTAATCAACCGATTAATCAATTTGTTGTCAACTAACAGACGACTAGAAGTGCCAAATGTTCTTATTTTGGCTCCTCAAAAGTGAATATTTTCTCTAATTTTTCTTCAATCCTCTGTGACAGGGATGCTGAATATCTTTGGACAAAACAAGACATTTGAGTACGTCAGCTCTTTTGGAAACATTTTTCAATGTTTTCAACAATTTATGGACCAAACAACTAATCAAATGAATAGAGAAAATGGCTGACATATAAATAAATAATGGAAATTATCCTTAGTTGCAGCCCAACAGTCAAACATGTTCTGCTGTTTGGTCAGCAGATATTAAAACTGGACCTTCTTTTAGTTTCTCATAAACACAAACCCACTTTAAGGCACCAAATGAAAAGAGATCAAACAATAGACATGTTTAGCCAGGTACATAAAAATACTAGAAAAAAAAAACCCCAAAATACAAAAGAATTAGAAACAATAGAAAATCTTAAAATAGAATAAGATAAAAATAGCAAAGATAATGACATCTAATGATAGTACAAAAGAGCCTGTGAGATGTTTGGTGTCTTTGAAGAACTTGGGATGTTGACTAGAGATTAAAATAAAGAGATCTGAACAACACCTCCCACACAACATGAAAAGTGAGTGTTTGTGGGGGTGAAAATGGATAAAACAAAGAGTGCGATTGGGTGGGGGAGCAAAAAAATAACAAATAAACTCACAAAAAAAACCAAACCTACCAAAGTGTTTGATTTCTGCTGAATACTTCTCCACAAAGGTTTTATGTTTCTCCATTTTTTCCTGCTCAGTTTCCTCCTTTGTTGTCGGCTTGATGTTGACTAAACTCTAAAAAAATAAAATAAAAATTCTGCATATGGACAAGTCACATTAAATACTGCAAACTTTATGACCTCGTCTTACTTTGCTGAAACCTTCTTTGCTGATGGTGTCGACGTTCCAGGGCAGTTTCTTCTCTTCTCGCCGGTGCTCTGCGATAATTTTCTCGAAGGACTTTTCATCCTTCTTCAGCTTCTTCACCTCAGCCTGGGCTTTCTTCAGCTCGGCCTCTCGCTCCTCATCCTCCTCCCCGTCCCTCCTTCCTTCTTCCAGCTCTCTGAGTCGTCCTTGGGCCTCCTCCAGCATCCTCCTGCACTCTGCGTGGTTCAGCTCCAGGTCCTCCCCTCTCTGCTGAAACTCGGCCATTTTCTCCAGCCGGGCCTGTTATTGGAGATGTCAAACACAGACACACAAACACAAACAGGAGTTCAGAAGACAACGGATGATGAAGGGAGAGAGGATGTGAAATGAGGAGAAAACTACAGCACACACACTGAAACAAATGAGCGCTAGACAGAAGGAAAAACTGAATAAAACACATGCAGGGGACAATAATTTGGGGGAAAACATCTAAAATCTAAAATATCTACTAAATACAGTACTAACAAGGACTAATGTGTGTTTATGCATGAAACAAATTAGGGACATTAATCAGAAGAACTAATATTCAGCCTAATTTATAATTATCTCAACTAAAGAACACATGACCAACCAGCTTCGATTCTCTGTGGATGTCAGATTTAAGAAACACTGCAGTGAAAGCTGACAGGGGACACCAGAGGGATGCTGGAGACATATAAGTCACTCTGGACCTTTCACTTAAAGAGTCACATGACACCAGCTAAGCTCATTAGTTTCACTGAACCAGAGCCACACACACACTGAGCTGCAGCCAGCAGCCATGCTATTGCCAATATTATCATTCATTTATCTTATTTATGATCCAGCGTCTACGACAGGGGTTCTTAAAGGACAAATTTGTGTGATAAATCTGAAGGCCGTGATAAAATTAACAGAAAAGGATCAATTAAAGAAAATGCATAATTTTCTTCTTAGACATTCCTCTTATCCCAGTTTTTTATAATATTGAATACTAGACAATTATATCTCTTCAGGCCCAAAGATATTTAAATAAAATATACATAACATTTAGATGAGGGTCCTTTGCATTGGTTGCTGGGACCTCAGTCTGTAACACTGTGATGGTGATGCCGTCTCAAATTAACCTCTAATTCTGGACAAAATAATCTTAAATCATTGACTTTTTATTTAGCTTTCAACTCCATCTTCATCACTCAATGGACGCCGACAGATCAGTAAGTCTGTGCAGATGCAGCGGAAAGCTCGGGAAAAACCTGGAAAGTTAAGTAAGAACAGGAAAAGATGGAGCCTTTACGTTCCTTCTCAAAAACATAACTGCCTTTTTTTTCGACATGTCTAAATAATATTTTTAAAGCAAACCGAGACAGCTGACGAAAAAATCACACTTTACAGTATTTTCTAGACCTTTCTCTTGAATTCACACACTTTATGTTATAAGGCTGCACATTTAATTTGCCAGTTTTCACACAGATATCACATCCTGTCTTTTTCATTTACCTGATAAAGTTTTTAAATCACAGTGTAACTCTTAATAAATAAATAAATCAAACAAAGATCCACAGTTTCTGGAGATAGATGTCTGTGCATCACCTGCTGGTCTCTCTTTCTCTTTCTCTTTCTCACTCTTTCTCTTTCTCTCTCTCTCTCTTTCTCTTTCTCTCTCTCTCTCTCTCTCTCTCTCTTTCTCTTTCTCTTCTTTCTCTTTCTCTTTCTCTTTCTGCCTCCACCTCAGTCACCCCTACAGGTAAAACTAACCAGGTGTAAGATCCCCAAACTTCACAGCTACCACAGGTTTCACTGCTGACCCGGTGTCTCATTCTGTACAGGCTCGGCGTGTCCACGTACGGACTGGTCACATCCTCATCGTCCGACACGTAGATGTGATCCCAGGAGCTGTAGTCGATGCTGCTCATCTCCTTTGTTCCTTTCTTTCTTCCTCTCTGCTCCTCTGGCCGCTCTTTACGTTTCAGCAGGGGGAATGTGCACGCATGAAGAGTCAGAGAGCAAAACAGAAGATGGGAGTTTTCTAATCCTCTTAGCTGGTGAAGCCTCAATCCGTTTACTGAAATCTCCCCCCACTATCTCCCAATCAGGCCAATCAACACACATCTTCAAGAGGGTGGGAGGGTATTTATTTATCTCTTGATCTATTTTAGTTTGTTTATGTTTCCAAAATAGTCACAATCTTAATTTAAAAAAGTATGTTTCTGCTGATTTTTATCACCCATCATGTCAGTAAATGCATTATTGTTTCTTCCAGCTTTAATCAGTCACACAGTGTAAATAAAACTAAAACATGCACTCATCCCCAGCACTGATTGTTACTTTTTTACGGTTTACAGTTCACAGTTAAAATTTAGGTTTAGGCTGTAATGAACACTAAAGATGTCTTAAATTATGAGGTTGTGTGATTGTTTATATCTGCTTTGGTAAAGTAAAGAAAAATATTCTCTGGTGTGTAAAGGAATAAAATTCATACTGCTACCATAAAGCTAGACCTTAAAATCAGTCAACCGATACTCAATTAACACATAAATCTGACATCGGATCAGATTTACAAGTTTGCTTGGACTGGTCATCAATTATTGAACTACTGTTTCAGTGCTGTGCATAGACATAATGTCATTTTAAAAAAACGGAAGAAAATGTTTGGTATTTCTCAGACTTTATTGTATACAAAGCAAAATGTCAGAGGTTTTATCATCACTTCTTTTTGAAGTGGAATTAGAAGCGTGAACTTGTGTCACTGCAAACACAGCACATTCAGACCAGGAAATACGGCTGTTTCCTCCGGAAATGTTTTCACTTTCTAGGCTGGTGAAAACACTGTAAACATTCCTGCATCAATGTAACTCGCTAAAAAAACAAAAAACAAAACAGGAAGCCGTCTTTCCTTTTCAATTGTAGGGAGCTAGTCTCCCTACAGTTGACTGGAGGCCTATTGGGGAAATGTAGTCCCTACGATGTGGAAAACATTCGAAGCTCATGCATGCTTAGACAGATCTGCAATGTAGGATAAAAGTGCAGATAAAATATTTTTGGATGGGTTTCATCAGCTAAGACAGGAGTACCTCATCTATATGATCAAATCAATCAAGAGTGAAGTTTCTCATGTCTGATCTCCTTCAAGTTTCTTCCTGGTAGTAAGTAAAGTGAGGTCATAAGGGAGGGAGGAAAGGAGTAGGAGTGCAGCATTTCAAGGAAGCAGGTACTCGCTCCACCTTAGGAACAAAAAAACATCTGCTGTTTTTCAAACATGATTAAAAAAACACAATGTGACAAGACAGGTCTGCAATAAAGAGTCTGACAACAGGAAATCTATTGTCACTTTTGCTGGTGTCATCATACTTTTGGAGTTTCCCGTGCTTGACATTTCATCAAAACGGGAATCTAAGGTCAAACTGTGGTGATGATACTTTAAATTCACACAAGTAGAAAATAAAAAAAGCAGATTATGGAGTTTGTCACCAGTATTTTTCCCCAGAATTTTTCCATTGTTAAATGTTTGATCCATGTATTAGCAACTACTGTAAAATGCCACAAAATATCAAACCACAGACTGTGATGTATCCTGTTGTGTGTAAAAAGTCTTAGCATTTATTCACATTTAGAAAGTGGTCAAACGTTACACGTCCTCTATGAATTTACAGAAATTTGTTCAGTATTTTAGTTTTTATTTATATGAAATCCTAGTCACACACACACACACACACACACACACACACACACACATGCATCTACTACATGCACACAACAGCGGTTGCAGTGTGTACATTATAAAGTTATATATAAGTTATAAAGTTCAAGGTCATTGACAACCAAAATACAACATAAAGAAACACTATAACAGCATGTTTACCTCCTGAACAACAGATTCAATTAATGATGCAGTTTACAATTTAACTGACTGTAAATAATGTCAGAAAATTAGTCACATGGATTTGGACTTGACTCTCACACATAACAAATAACATAACAGCATGTGTATATTTCATAGAAATGAATCTGCATCTATCAAACAATCTGGACAGCTTCAATGTACTTAATCTACACAGCATAAATACACTGAACATACATTTTGTTTGTCAACACTCATTCAGTATCAAAAATCAATAAACTGTGATAATGTATTAAACTGCAGCTTGAACTTGTCTTGTGCCTAATTTGAAACTAAAGTAATATTTCATATTTTGATGTGTGTGATTCTTATGGTTTTTTTTTTACAAGGATAATACATTAAGACACACATTCATCAATATTTCTGAGCAGTAATAGGTAGCAAAACACAGAAATGACAATAAAAACAGAAACAACATGACCTACATTGCTACTGACAGGCACAGTGGCCCTCTTTGTATGTAAAAACTGTGCATCCGTGTGGGGATGAGGTTGATGATTTTCCATAGTTGTCTTGTTTAGTTACAATTAAAAGACAAAAACAAATGATGATTTCATCCTTCTCAGAGCTTATTTACTAAGCAGGCAATGCTTTGGTCTTTTATGTTTGTACAATGTACCACAAAAGCACAGTTATAAAAAAAAAAAGTGTTGTTACCCAAAATGAAACTATTAAAAACCCATCCTGTGTGCCACACCAATCCAATTCCACATACACCATTCTTCTGCCATAAATACTCACCAGCGCACCGACTGAGTATAAATCCACAGCTAAAAGTAGTCCCCCAACAAATGTGTAAACTTATATGATGTTGTGGATCATCCATATCCCTAAACCACGGTGCCACCCTTCGGTCGAAGCTTGAACAGGTTGTAACGTCCAGTTCTGTTGTGTTTATAGTAGTTGTAGTACACCAATATCCCCACGACAACGAGAACCACAAGAACAATTAATATCAATGCAATGATGAGGCCGATGTTGCTGACTGCAGAGAGTTGGGTGAGGGGAGTGGATGAAGAAAAAAAGAAGAGAGAAAATTCTGTCAGAACAAGACCAAGTACAAAAACTGCCACAGTGAACTTCCTTCCTCTTGTCACATGTTCAAATAAATTTCTGTGAGAAAGCAATTACTGTGATTGCTCTTTAGTGACTTGCCTTTCACGTACAGAACAACTCTGAAGTCTCGACAGCACTTTAAACTCACCTTGGACGTCCACGTTATACTCCACAGTGATGTTCCCCACATCGTTGCTGACTAAACAGGTGTACTTTCCTCGATCATTCTTGTCTACAGCTGTGATGATGAGAATGCTGCTGTTGAAGCGGGTAGAGTTTGGATGCGTCCAGGTGTAGGAAGGTCTGGGGTTTGCCTTAGTCGAGCAGTCCAGTTGTAGACAATCTCCCTCTAAGATGGTGATCTGGGTCGGATTTTGATTTGATGGCCTCTTCAGATCTGTGGGTTGATTGAGTGAGGATGAAATACAACATGGTTTCACTAAATTACAGCAAAATGGAAACAATTTGGAAATAAACAGAACATTGCTGAAAGCAAAAAACGAACAAAAAACAAACAGAAGTGGAAAGCACCTTGGTACTCTTGCTAACAATTTCAGTTTCTGCTACTACACATCCACTGCCTTTATGTACATCACAGCTTTAGTTAATAGTAAACATGCCTTATTCTCCTAACCTCACTAACCACAGAGAACGACTGAAATGAATGGAAATAATGATAGATTTGATCATAAAACAAAAAATGGGACTAATTTAACTTTTTACCTCATTATGGCAGTGGAGGTAAAATTAGATCACCATTAATCCTCTGGGGACAACAAACATTTTTGGGATTTTTTCAGTCTATCCACTTCAATTTTGGGATGTCAAAACACATACTGTCAGCTTATCTTGAAGTGCGAGGTCAAAGTGAACTTTATCTGTATTTTTGTTGTCAGACTCACAGAGCACAGTTGTGAGGATGTTTTGTGAAGTCACCACTGGAGGTCGCTGTGGTCCTTCAGGTCCCAGTTCTAGTTTGGCCTCACACCAGT
>JBAJHX010000051.1:22357252-22398762 GCA_037176925.1 Amniataba percoides | reverse complement strand
TATATATATGTATGTATGTATGTATGTATGTATGTGTATATGTATATATGTGTGTGTGTATATATATATATATATATATATATATATATATACATATACATATATATATAGATATGTATGTATATATGTATATATTTGTATATATATTTATATATATATGTACTCATAATTGTCAATCACTTTACATTAACAAAAATACTAATTCCTCTGATTAAAATAAAAGGCAGTTGACAGGAAATGAAAGAAATATAGTAAGACACAAGAGAACAGCTGATATTTTCACAAGCAGTAAAAATCTCTGTTGGAAATCATGATCTAATTTATCAAAAACTTTTAACAAGAGCCCTTTCTCAGACAGACCACAGAATGAAAACACGTCACTTACCACAACTGGAAACATGAAAGCTGCGAGGAAAACTCACCAAAGAAACAACCAAAAGAATGAAATGGAAAAACATTATTCCCAGTTTTTTTTCTTGGTATTACAAGTGTTAAAACAATGTTCAAACACAGAACCCAAAGTCAGTCAAAAAGCGAAAGAGCCCACTCTGTTTCTAGTGTAGCTGAACAATGTTGGCAGCACAGCCTGTGCTCATACCACACATCCTCTCTATGTTTTTCACAGTCATGTTTTCAATGTTGGTAAAGTGCGAAAGTGAAAGTGTGGCATTATGTAGTCACAGAGCCAGCTATTACCATCAGGTCAGGTCTGTCTCCAGAGGCAGACCATGTTTATTTATCCCACTCTTCACACCCTTCCTCTGTTTAACCCTGTAAAGCCCAAACCATGAAATCATTGCCAGAAAATTCTATTTTTCTAACTGAGGTTTTTATTTAACCTTCTGACAAATGACAAAATAGTATCAATTTGCCTATGAATTTTATTATATTTAATATTTGTGTAATTTTTGCTATATTCTCCATTTCTATTTATTTATTGTTTATTTTGTACTTTTAAGAATTTTGTTTATATACATCAGGTATATTCAGGAAAGAAAATATCACACTGGTGATGTTGAGGTCTCAAAAAGTCATGTATTAAATTTGATACACTTGGCATTATAGGGTTAAAGGGACTTTATATTATCTGAATGCTCCCTCTGTCGTCTTTGCTTACATCTCATCTTTTATTTTAATTACAGTTTTCAAGGTTCATATTTTCATTTTAGGAACTAATACACTACTTACTACAGCTACTACTAACACAGGTCTTCCAAACCATGGAGATAAACTTTAATAAATATAAAGAAGAGCTCACACACAGACAAAGTCCAAATATTCATGAAATCAATGTGCACAAACCAGATGATTATTAGACAAAAGCTAAAATGGAAAATCCTTCATTAAGATGCAAGTCTGTACCCAGAAATAATGCTTCAGTTCATTGAAAAAGATCAACAAATGAATCATGAAAAATTATTTACATTAGTTTGCTGGAAAATTAATGTAACGGAGCCATCACTAATGGCATTATAATAACTAACATTAACATTGGATCATTTATATTAATTATTGTGCTTTTCCTGCTGTCATAAAGAGACCCTTGGTGATTATTTTGCACGCATAAAAATATAAGTCAGGTGTTATGTAAGTCTATTTGAGTCAACTCCACTTTTCCTTGCTTACTACTGATGGTTATTACATCAGTTTACTGTGCGGGCACCTTTGAGATCGTAACCACCGACTTCCCAAACACACACATTCAGAAATGTTGATCTGTGCATAATATCTGGAGGCCTGGTTAACACAAAGTGAAGGTTTGGTATTTAAGGCCAATAAAGTGGCTAAAGTTTGTGCTATGAAGACATGTGGAAAAGGAGCTCTGTGCAGAGCTAGAAGCAATTGTTTAACTTCCCGGGGATCTTTATCGCTGTTTCCTGAGAGCCCTCCCATAATAACTGAGCACATTCAAGTAACACTCTGCAAGTCTCATAAGAAGGTCATTTGTGCTTGTACAATATGTAATGGCTTTACTTGTCTCTGTTTTTCGCCCTTTTCGTATTTCCCTTTCACCCCAAGTTTATCGACAGAACTCCTTATAACAGGTGCAGTCTGAGAGATATTTAATTAAACAGCAGAGCGTCACAGTCTTAGTCTGATGCCAGATAATTTTGAAATGTTATAGAAAGAAATTCTATAACCAAAGAAATTTCCATTGCTGAACAACTGTCCAGAGACTCCTGTCCTGGCTGAAATGAATTACATTTCTCTGATGAACTACTAAACATGCCTACAATGCAGGAAGAACATCAGCCAAGAGTGTACTGTAACACATTTTTATTAATAATTTTAGTTTATTTAACACACAAAAAAAGTCAAAACCAAATTGTAATTTTCATGACAGTACCAACCAAAAAAAGAAATGTACAAAGAAGACTCTCTTCTGTAAAACCAGAAAGCTAAATCATCAAAGAACCTGATGGGGTAAAACTAATTTCGGTTCACCACAACAGTCTTATTGTTGCTGCAGTGCATTACTCAACTTGAGGCTTAAACTTCAAAAGCCTTTTAACCTGTGATTACTTTCATGGCAGACAGTAGTTCCAGTGACGCTCGTTGGGCAACACCTGACCGAGCCGCAGGCAGCAGCTGATGGTGGCCTCGTAAAACACAGAGTCCGGTTCCTCAACGTTCCCTTTGGTCTCACTCCTCGTCTGATGTGCAGGGCGAGCAAACAGCGAGGGTTTAGGAGTTTTCACCAGAGTTTTCTTCGTCACACAGCCCATATCTACGAGCACCTGTGGAGGAGACCAGAGGTTATTACATCAGCCAGAAAAGAGGTAACGTCGTAAGAGCCTGAAAGTTTGTGCTTTTAAAGAAATAATTTGGAATATGTTAACCACATTAATCAAATTTTTCCATCATTACATGTGTGGTGTAAGGTAGTTGTCAATAAGATGTATCTGTAATTAATCATTTGTATTCATATTGTTAACAAGTTCTATGTAAAAAAAAAAAAATTCACGCAAAATTATGCTGTCATACACACGAGTCTGTAAAACTGGGTTGGGTTTTGGATTGTTTTTATACGAGAATTACTCTAGTAGTTGTAGAAATGTGAGTTGTATTCATGAGACGTTGCACACATATTTTAGAGTAATGCTCAAATAAAAACAATCCAAAACCCAGTTTTATAAACTCGTGTCTATGACAGCATAATTTTGCGTGAACTTTTTTTGGACATAGAAATTGTTAACAATACGAATACAAATAGTTAATTACGGATACATCTTATTGACAGCTACCTTACAACATATACTTGAGCTGTGAAATGACACTTCAACTAGAGACTATTTAACCCTTTAACCTTCTGCTCGACCATACAGCCACATGGACCACTGAATTAGAAAACCAAGTTAGAAAAACAAGCTCTGCAGACACTAACAACCAAACATCCTCAGCTGACAGTTAACATATAAGGGATATATAGTATGGCAGAGCACATTTTGACTCAATTTATCTTACTGAAAAACATGTTTCATTTAATTCTACCTGTTTCAGCCATCTCTGCCACTCGGTTGAGGTACATTAGACTAAAAAAGTATCCTCGATGTCACTGTGTTTTGAAATAGCTCCTCACAGCTGAGTTGGCAAGAGCAAACTAACTCCTGACACAAGGGCTCTGTCTGCTGCAATTTTCAAAGTTAAACTAATATTTTTTTGACATATCACATCTAAGGACTTGCTTAACATAACTGTGTGAAGACTAAAAAGGGTCAACATCTCAACTGTTTGGTAGAAGCCAATATTTGAAAAACTTGGGTGTCTGTTCATAAAGGAAACATTACTTGTTCTTATTAGTGCCCCAAGAAAATAAAAATATAAAGGTTTGGGTTTTTTTCCACTGCTTTTTTTCTTGGTAAAGATGTGAAAGGGTTAACATAGTGGCTTTTCTTTGTTAGGTGAGGATCTTTCCGTTTACCTTCACCAGGTCCAGCACTGCCACCGGCTGCAGAACATCTTTGTAATGTTCCACCAGCGTCTGTTGCGTGAGTCCTGGTCGGGACATGATGTGGTAAAGAACCGCCTCCAGCATGCCTTTGCACACCTGCCGGTTCAGAGTGCCGTCAACCATGCGCCAAGGCCGGCTGATGAAACTCACATCTTCACTGCAAGTAGAGGACAAGAGGTTGGTGACGGAGACAGAAAGGAAAAGAGATACTCAGATAACTCGTCAACAGTCTGTACTTACTCATAATCAACGTCAGCAGGTCCTGTTGGTGGAGAAGACGCTTCCTCATCTCTTTCATCTTCTATGCTGTCCTCTCTGGCTTCCTTCCTTTTTTCATATCTTTTGTCACTCTCTATCTCCTTCTGTCCAGCCTTATCCTCTGCTTCCTCTTGGAGCTGCATCTGCTTCCCTACTTCTTCTGAGTTCAACAATTTCTCCCCGCTCCCCTCAGCTACCGTCTCTTTTTGCTTTTCCTGCTGTTCTTTCCCATTTGGTTTTTCTCTATCCACAGTAGATTTTTTCGCAGGAGGTTCTGTCTCCCGTTGGACTTCCCGGTTCGGTCTCTTGCGCATGAAGGGGATGTTGTGCTGATTTTCCATAAAGGGGAGTTTGTTAGATGTGAAGCGTGATTGGGACCATTGCCTTGAGTTTACAGTCAGCAGCCACGGCTCAGCGTGCCTCATGAGCACCCAACGGGCGCCCAAACTCCCAACTTGGATCATTTGGCCTTCCTCTTGTAACTCCTGAAGCAGGAAATCAGATAAGGCAGCAACACAGAGAAAAAATAAATTAGGAAACTGATGAGTTGCTAGACCTGTGACTGTAACTAGGCAGGGCTGGTCCAAGTGGTGGAAAGGGCCATATTAAGAGTGAATATGTGACATAAATATGTGGAATTCATGTCATTTACTTAGTTGCGTGGTTTGAAGATGTACTTCTACTGAAGTAATTGAATGTTCAGGATGTTTTTTTAGTATTTTACTGATATGGCTGTGCATGCTGTCACCAATAATAAACATTTTAAATGGCAGTAGATTTATATCATGTTAAAGTTACACAGTATGTAGGTATCCATGGGTATAAACAACAATGTTGCTGTCACTCTACACAGATATACCTAATTTAGATTATTATTATTTTGAGTGTTGATGGAGCAGTTACAGTGATGCCTGACTGATCCAAACTCTGTTCAGAAAATAAGCATTTTAAAACTTAGTCACTTGTGTAAACAGACCTGACAAAACATGAATTTAGACTTTTTACAAATTGGCATCACAATGTAAATATTTCAGCATCCTTAAGATTCAATTATTGCATTTAATTCGCAGGGAAATCTGTTTATTTTGGGTTCATGAAACTTTAGTTGTGCTGTGTGGTTGTCTCTGTGTAGTAACTGTGGATTGGTCTTTATCTGTATTTTCCCTACATGCTGTTTATACTGCAATGACACATTTCTGCTGCATGATAATGTTTTTCAGATGGTAAAGCAGATACCTTCATATACTGCTGCAGGCTCCTGGTGCGTCCGGATTGCGGTTCCTGCAGGTGTGCATGAGTCCGGTAGAGCTCACGTATATCCAGGCCCTTCTCACCGGCTGCATCTAAGCTCTTCCTGAGTTCAGCACATGCCGCCATGTCCTGAAGAGTGTATCCTCTTTGCTGGATCAAACGCTTGTCAGAGTCCCTCACACTGGACGGATGCGAGGAGGAGCGGGTGGAGTAGGTGAGGCTGGAAGGCAGCAGGGATGGACCACATTTGGTCAAGTCCAACATTGGAGAGTCTAAAAATGAAGAAGAAAGGAGGTTAAAAAAATGTTTTGCAGAAAAAACATGTTTGCACATTCCTTATGAGCATTAATACTTACTCTTCGTACTGAACATGTGGTGAGCAGGCGTGTTGCGGAGTTGCAACCTCATAATACACGACTCCACCACGATGTTATCACTGGTGTTGAGGTTACGCACTTTCACTAGAAACAAAACAAACACAAAAATTTAACAAACCTGAAAATATCTTAATTACAAATTGATCTCTCTTTACAATTTCTCAAATGACCGTTTGTTTGACCTCAAAATACACAAAAGAGCAGGTTTTTTTTGTAACTCTTGAACATTTTTGGCCACTTGAATCAAAATTAAGTCATGTTGTTAAATAATTTAACCAAACTTCACTTTCTGTCTTCCACCAGCCACAACAGACGTATTTACACATTCATCTAGCGAGGAAAGTAAGTAAGGATTTCAGACTCTACCTATGCCTGGACTGCAGTATCCCCGCATCATCAGGTAGTTGGTGTGAGACGCTTGATGTGCCTTCACTTCTAATTTTTTTCTCCCCTCACATTCTTCACCGTCTTCGTCATCATCGTCGTCTTCCTCCAGCGCTGCCATACTGAAAGTGAAAGTCAACCTCAACATTGTTTGGAAACTGGGTAAGGGGTTTATATGTGCATCAGTATCCTGGTTTTGACTGATTTCTCACCATCTCTGCCACTGAGTTAAAAAAGAAATTATCCAGTATTAAATCAAAGTAATCCAGGTAGCATATTCAGGTTATTCAAAACTGTTTGGGATATATTGACTGTATGAGGACTTGTAATCTAAACCAAATCTAGACATAATTAAGTGGACTATAAGTTGGAAATGTGTTTGTAACGGGGCTGGGATTTTCCTGTTTGTTAATTAGTTCACCCAAATTTCAAGGAATTCATTATCATATATATCAATAGTGGTGATGAATCATTCAGATCTTCAGTTTTTACACAGTTTTTACACATAGGCTATAAAGATCTTTTGACCCAGTACAATGCAGGTAAGTGGACTTTCATCCAGAATACTAAAATTTGTATTATAACTCACCTCTTGACGACATCATTGTCCACCATGTTGCTGTCCACCACCACCATCTGTTTCGGTATGGAGATGTAGACACTCAGCAGCCCCAGAGACATCAGGCTGAGAGAGACCACGCAGGCTCCCCCTGGAGAGTCCAGAGAGAACCGCAGCATGTCCGACACGTCCGGAGGTTCCTCTGGAGCTGGAGGCGCCGCGTTTGAGGTACCAGCCACAACTGGTGGCTCACTGTTGGATGGGTGTTCTGGGTTTTTCTGTTCATCTTTGTTTGTCACCTCCATCTCTTCTCCTTCCACTGTCTTTTGGTCGTTCCCTCCCTCCTTTGTGGAGTCGCTGTCTGCCTTCTCTGGTTCACTCGCTTTCCTGACACCTTCCCTCCCCTCGCTCGGTTTCTTCTTTCTTTCTGACACAGCTCTTCTTTCCGCCACCTCCTCGCCGTGCTGTAACCTGTTCTCAGTTTCATGGTAGAACGCAGTGACAGGTTTATCGTCTCCCGTCCCGTTGTTCAGCAGGCTCCTCAAGAACCGGAAAGAATCAGTGCACAGCGAGTGAGGAAAACGCCATGAAAAACACCTGTCAGGAAGGAGTGGGAGAAGTTTTACAATCAAACATGAAGTAAAGTGGCAAGGATTCAAATATTGTTTCTAATAACAGAAAAACTTCCCAGACCAAAAACTTTCTTTTAGGGATTGTTTGAGTTTCTGTGAGACATGTTTGTGTTTTTACCTGCCAAAAGATCGTGGTGATCATGGTGAGATTAGTTTTGAATTACTTTTGGTAGTTGTTAGTCACCAGGATGGCATGGTGCACATTTCCACTTGCTTTTTTATTTTGATATTCCTCTTAATAATCTCTCTTCATTTATTTGAGGAGTGCTTATTTGCAGTGTGGGATATATAAGAATAAGTGGCAGCTCAGTGAAAACAGGAAACCTTGTATTGTATTAAGATCTCTCTGCACTCTGTTATAACCTCTGAGTCAGAAGTTTAGACCCAAACCCTTGAAGTCAAAGCTAAAATATAACCAATAGTCCTCAGATGAAAAGTTGATCTAATCTACAGTAACTCCATCAGAACACATTAAGTTTCTTACAGCACACTGACCCTTACAAATGTCTTAAAACTAATGAAAATCAGTAGTACGGGAGTCTTTTGCTAGTTACAAGGATACATTTTGGCCGATAATCTTTTACCGAAGAGATAGTGTTTGTTTGAAATATGACATAAAATAAATAAAATACAGGCAATTTGAGTATTTGTAGTATCTGCCAGCAGGTGTCTGTGTACCTGTAGTAGGACTGGGACAGCTGGTAGGACATAGGCAGGATGGGCAGTGCTCGGTTCTTCTTCGGCCCGAAAGGCTGATTGACACGACGGCGGTTGACGAGTCCTTTCTTCCTGCACTGTATGAATACTTGGCACAGCAGCTCCTGGTTATACCTGCTGTACATGTGGAAGGTCTAAGAGACGAGACAGACAATCAGATGTTTGGAAATTGTAAAAGGAAAAGGAGAGTATGTAGAAATAAAAAGCAGCCTGTGTAATTTTTTTTAGATTTTTTTGTTCTATTGTCTACTGTCTGTTGGCTTAATTGTTTACTCTTTTTCTGCATCTGAAAGGTGCGATCTAAACAAACTTGCAGAGGGTTAGGGTTAAAGGCCACTGTACCTGAAAGGATCTGGAGGACTTCATCTGACTGTTGGTCATGGCCAGAGTGCTCTGGATCAAGTTATGTAACACGATGGCGTGAATGTCATCCGTGCTGTGATGGACACAGAAACAAACAATTAACTGCTTTTGTAGGAAACATTTAAACAGGGGAGGAAGATCTAAAAATCTGAGTGAATCCTCACCAGTTGAGGGTGTCGCTGCATGAAACATGCCTCGCGTTGTCTATCGCAGAAACTCTAAACCTGTAACACACATATACAGCATTAAATCATGAACTATGCTCAGCTTCTTGTTCCAGCCGTCACTGCTGATCATTAGTCGGCACATCAAACCTCTTCGTCTTTTTCTTACCGAGAGAAGAGCTCATGTTTGGTGTCGGGCACGATCATGTCACCAGCGCTCAGAGCAGAGCTGAACTTCTGTCTGAGCAGCCTGGTGTACTCCAAGAACGCTTTGGCACAATCCTAAAAACAAAAAAGAACAGAAATATCCAAATAAAAAGTCAGAAAGTTAACTTAAAGCTTTCAAATAATAGTAATGTAAACTAAAGAAAAAACAACACACCTCTGGATTGTCTGGATGTGCAGGTTTCTTTGACTCCAGCAGTCTCATCAGAGATTTGTCCTGGTACACTTCAGCCAGACAGATCCTGCAACACGCAGCTGATGAATAAAACTGCAGGCTTGTGTTTTAAAGTGTCAGAGTTTTTTTTTTTTTTTTTTTTTTTTTAATTGTTTACCCACCGGTAGTTCAGAAGCGTCTGAGGGTTTTTGAGGATGTATCGTGTGCGACGTCCGACAGCCACAGACGTTTTATCCATCGATATCTCAAACTCTGTGTGGAGCAGGTCCCTCACTACACAGTAAGGTACGAATGGCCGTTTTAACTGCAACACACGAAGAATACGCTGCATGTTTTAATCTAACATTGCGGGGAACATTGTGTTTTAAATGTTTAACCGTGTTAGACAACAGTACTTGTTGTGTTTTTGCGTGCGTACCTTGCTGTTGAGCAGGTGTGAGGCCACGCTGCACAGCATCATCAGCGAGTCCTCCTGCACAGACCAGTACACCCTCTGTCTGGTCATCATCTTCAGAGCTCGGTGGTCCGCCTCGTCGTGGGCTGGGGTGCGTTTCTTTGGCTCTTTAAATTACACAAAGAAGAAAACACAAAATCAGACAGATGCAAAACCTCTCATCTGTCATCAGTCCACCGGTTTTTTAACGCTCTCACTGTACCTTTCTTCTTTTTGCGTGGGACTTTGACAACCTCCTTTTTGCTTCTCTTCCTTTTCTGCTTCTTTCCACCTACAACCTGCTGGTTTCTGGACGCCGGCTCTATAGCCACCTGGTCACAAACACACAAGAGGAGGAGATGTAGTTTGTAACCTGAACAAGACACAATATCAAAAACTAAGAGTCTAAACTACATTTAAGGATTTTAACAGACAAATTGAGACTAAAAATAAACAGGCAATTGTGTCTGTGGAATGGAGTATTTTGAAAATGATTTAGTCAACAGAGAAATCTCCAATAACATTGTCATTCAAAGTTTTACAAGTTTAATACTGAACGTTTTTCAATACAAAACATTCACTCATTGCAAGTTTATTATTTATTTATCATTGCCAAGCTCAAACTGATACAACAACTAATAGAGTTTCTGTTTTGTCCAACCCATTGAGTGAGAAAAGGCTAAATAACAAGAACACCTTCCTAATAATTGTTTCTTAATATTGCACACTTACCCCCCCCCTACTGGCTCTCTTTTGTGACAAATTAGATATGTTACCTTACAGAACTCTTTTATTAGGCTGCATTAATCTTATAGTGAACAAAAAGACAATAAAACAATAATGAAGTGAAAATGATAAAAGTCGTACCTCAATGTTTTCTGCAGTCAGCAGCCGCTTGGCAGTCAAATAACGAGGTTTTGCAGTTCCTCCTGTTACACACAGACGTGTTAAAAAGTACATTATAGGTGAGTAGCACCACAGTGACAGTGTGCAAGTGACACATTGGACATTAAAATCACCATCATTGAGACTTTTACATCCATCCACCCATTTCTTTCATGCAGCAACTCACCGGCTTTGAGTGCCATCCTGAGAGCATCTTTACTCAGCAGGCTCTTCAGTCGGATTTGGTTCTCCTTCGCCTCCAAACCACTTGGGGTCTTAAAAGACACATCAGATACACGTGCCCAAACATTAGGCCACATTTAATATTGTCTGTATGTAAGAACACTGTGAATACACTTTTTTTTCACTTCTATTTTCTGTGCGTACCGTTTTGACAGAGAGGAGGTGATTGGTCCACAGCCAGTTGCGTTTAAGATGAGCGAAGAATTCAGAGTGGAGACCTCCTGCTCCTTTCCCGTCTCCTGGTATTGTCCCGTCGTCGCTCACTTCACGACTGCCCCTGTGTGTGTGCACAGTTATAATAATATATCAATACAACTTTAACAAACAGGTGGTGAGGAGTATTTTTAAAAGTATTTTAAAAGCTTACATTTGAGCTCCTTTGAGTTCATGTTTTATTTTTGCTTTTTTCATCTTTAAATGTTCTTGTTTCACTCAAGTCTTTTTATATTTTTCTTTCTTGTGTTTCTGTTCTTCATGCCTTTCTATCTTACGTAAATCCCTCCTGGAAAAAAACTTGGCATGCAGATAAAGTACATTACTTACTTTAGCAGGTACGCCAATCCAACAAACACATAGCGTTCGTGTACAAAGGAAGGAGCAGTTTCCTCCTCTGCGACATTTCTTTTGTTGCGGATAACCCCTAAAAAATGCAAACAAAGAGACCGACACACCTTAGTTAAAATGAAAACTTTCCTACATACTCACCAGTGACTTTATGTGTGTGTGTGTGTGTGTGTTTGTGTGTGTGTGTTTGTGTTTGCATATTTACCCAGTGGTGTATTGAGGCAGACACACATCAGGTCAAACCAATAGTTTTCTACGTCCTCAGAGGTGTTGAACGTGTACTGGCGCCTCTCGAACGGTTTGTCAGGCGACTCTGTGACCAGCCAGTAGTGCGGCTCGGCGCTGGTGGTGTCAACAATGGTGGTGATGCGTTTCAGGTACAAAAACACCTGGAAGAGTGCAGAAATTGAGAAAAAACATGAGACATGAGAAGAGAATTTATTTGATCAAGTAAAGAAACTTGTAACTTGTTTGTTGCTAAATTTGCATATTTCTGGAAAATGTGAACTTTTTTTTTTATATTTTTCCCATTTGAGCTCAGTGTTTATTTTGTTTCTTTCAACTTCAACTCTCATTAATCTCAGTGCAACACTTCCACAAACATTTCTCATTTCTTATTTCGTTTTACGTCCATGAGTCTTGTACAGTTGTTGGAAAACCAATTCAACACAAAACATCAAATGAGATAAACTTTTTTAAGGGACGTGTGTCCTGATTTCAAACATTATGATGACATTTGTTTAAACACATGACAAATGTATAAAATATATACACACACACACACACACACATACACATATATATATATATAAAATATTGATTAGTAACAGCTTGGATAAACTGTATTTTGGGGGAGACTGGTGGTAGTCAGTCCATCAAGATCTCATCTTTCTGTGGACAGACTCCATGTGTGTTTCTTTGTACCTGATCTTTCTCCTTGAACTTCTCCACAGGACCAAACTGCAGCAGACCCATGTAGACCAACTTCTGCAGGTTCTCGTGAAATGAGAAGATGTATTTCCTGATATGAAGAACACATAAATACTCAAGTTAGAATTATAGTTACGACTTGTTAAAGAGACGTCGCGAGAGAGAGTCACCTTTTATAAAGCAGCTGTCTTCTCATTCTGGCAGGAAGCGTTCTTACGAGGTGGTGTTGCTTCTTGGGGTCGTTGAGATATTCCTCCAGTCCGTCCACCTGCGAACACAAGCCAGCGAATGAAGATGAAAAGAGGACTTTTAAACACCATAGGATGCTGACTTTTTAATCATACAGTGCACAGACTGCATAACATCCTTTAAAAGACACAACATAAAGTGTGCTCCCACCTTATAATTGATCTGTATGACCTGAATGAAGATGGAGAGAGGGAGGCAGAGGAGCAGGTCGCCGACCATCGCCCAGCCACTGCCAAACTCCTTGTGAACACGAACAGGAGGGATGAATTTCTTCCACGACTCTTCATCAGCGAACACTATGAGAGATGAGCAGAAGATTACACAAGGTGGTAATTCAGGGAGAAAAAAAAAGTTTTAAAACAATTAAAATATTCACAAAGAAGCCCCCGGATTCAGCGGTAAATAAACGTTCTCCCACCTTTCATGCCAGACTCAGAGTCGTCACATGTCAATTTGTCCTTTGGCTCCTCCTCTTCATCGCCGGACGACGTCACATCCAGTTTAGACAGGGTGGAGGTTTGCGGCTCCGCAGTCTGAGTGTCGAGGGAGTCGTATCTTTGCGGGTGGCCATATATCAGGTACCAGAGGAAGTTATGAATCACACGCAGACGATGCATCTTAGGCTGGAAGCCGAAACTCTTCCCCAGTCCTCGAACTATTAAAACAGATCGAGAGAAGGCAGAGAACAAAACAATGAATAAGAGATTTAAAGGAGAAAGAATATATGATTTTGAGGATATCAGCACAGTGCACTTACAGGAAAAAAGGCACTTAGAGCAGGACCTGAAAATGGTTTTACAACTTTCCAGACTTTTATTGAATGAAGCTAAATGTTTGTCACGGTTTGTGCGATATAACTAGGAGAGCTTCACGGTTATTGAAGAAATAATGCTACAAGTACCTGTGTATATATAGTAAAACGTTTTTCTGATGTGTATTAAAACAGAACCTGTTGTGGGTTTGAAGTCCTCGCCGTCTTTAGTATCTGCTTTCTTTTTGTCAGTTTTGCCCTTTTGGGTTTTAGACGTGCCGGCGGCCTCAGACCCTGGTTCTTGTTCTCTGGATCTCTCTTCGGTGTGCTGCAGGCTGAGGAACAGAGGAGGAAGACCAAAGTCAGCTGTCAGACTTTGAGAAACAAAACACGAGACAAGCCCCTGGTTTATTCACTCAGGAATGAGTAGCAAAACATTTACATTTGATAAAATTCAGCGGAGCCAAACTGTGAAAATGAAAAGAAAATGAGAAAACTTCCCACACGATTGCTCTCCGAGTAAATGTACTCAGACATGCTCGATTTCTCACCGACTCATTTTAAAGTATTTGGTTTGTGCTCACCGTACAGCTGAGTAAGAGCTGGAGATCCTGAAGCGGACCTGCTCAATGACTCGGCTCACTATTTCATCGCTGGGCTGGATGGACGGATGGACGACCATCTCGACCTGCATGTAGAAGAACATCAGACGAAGAGAGCCGGTCGGTGGAGCAAGAGCAAGTTTCTTTTCTCATCTTCGAGTGTGCACATTTGTTGAATGTGTGCAGTTTCATTGAGTGCATTTTTGATGATCTGTCATCAAATGAGTGAAAAGGTGAGTAAACAAATTCAGCAGAGAAATCAAAGTTGTGTTTGATCCATGACTGCATCAATAACTGATTCATGGTGTAATATATTCTTTACAAAACATTAAATTATGCAAAATGAACAGAAATTATTGTAGTTTCAAACATTTTATCACTTATATTAAATGCTGTATTTGTATTTATATTTATATATATATGTGTGTGTGTGTGTGTGTGTGTGTGTGTGTGTTCTATTTTGTAATTTTATAGTTAACATTTATATAAAATCTAATTTTCTAACATGTTAGCTTTTATGCAAACACTCCAAGCAAGCGCAGAAGCAGAGGATAAATAAATCTGCTATAAATCACTTTTAAATCTATTTATCTAAATGTTTTGCAGTAACTTCAGATCAGTTTGATGAATTAATAGCTGTCTTAATGTCTTTAGAGTTATTTCACCACAGGCAGGGGATACAATCATTTCATTTAAACTTGTGTTTACCTTCTTGGTGATCCCGTCCTGTATGACGGTGGTCTTGTAAACTTTAAGCAAACCCTCTCTGGACAGGCTGTCAACGAGACGTACAATCGTCTTCTTGCAGCACTTGGAGCTGACTCCATCCTGCTTCTCCTCGTCATTGATGATCTTCTGTAGCCTGAGGGGAGACAGCGTGTTGACAAGTTCATTAGCTGTCTTACACTGCAATAAAAAGCTCTGAAATGAAACTAAAACATTAAAGACGAACTGACGGGAAAAGACCCTCTATTATTTTGAAGTTGCGCACAGCCTCGACGATCAGGTTCTTCCTCCTCAGCAGGCGATACGTCACATGAGACCTCTCCACAGACTTCTTAGATTTTCCACGCTGGAGGAAAGGGAGTGAAATGTCACTGAACTGTTACTCATTTAAACAGCTGGAACAAACCAGTGCTTAAAAAAAAAAAAAAAAAAAAAATCAGACTGACCTGCTTCTGGCAAACATTTTCAACAACCACGATGCTGTTATCTGGATTATCGGCTGCCTTCGCCGCCTCGCTCTGAGGCTCATCGCCCACAGGACTCGAGTTTGATTGTCCCTCCTCCTCAACCGCAGCTTCATCTGACAGAAGAGATTTGAAAATGAAAAACGACGTTCCCAAATATCCAGAAGCTTGTAAATTTAGTAAAAGTTTACAGTGCAAAAATGAACATTTTTCAGAACATTTTTAATATATATGTTCCCAAATATTTACAATTTCAAACTGTGCAAAATTGAGATACATTTTACTCGAAACTCTGAATAGCAGCGTTTTGTTCTTTTATCAACTTAAAAGTGATGATTTAAATGTCTGTCAGTGCCGTGTTTAAAGAGATTTTTTTCCATTTCATCCCTGAGTGGCCAGTAGATTTGCTCATTTCCAGCAGAAATGAAATCACCACTTTTCTTTCAGAGTTTTGACATGTATATGTTGATCATTTGTACAAATTACCTGCAGTGGGACCGGACGTTGGTTCAGGTGTTGCAACGGTCGTGGTTTGGCTGCAGGCTTCTGTTTCACCTGAGTGAATGAGTGACACATAAAGAATCATAACTGCTTGTAAACTAATTATATGATTATCACAGGTATATTTAAAAAAGATATTAACAAGTGCTCACATTCATCTGGTGTAAGTTGTACGGGGATCTTAAGCTGCCTGAGATCAGTTTTAACGCTGCTTTTCTTCCCTGCCTTCTTTCCTCTCGCTCCACCTCCCTGTCCGTCCGGGTCTTTATCTCCTGTCTCCACGTTTTCATCACCACATGTCTGCGCAGCCTCTTCTGCATCCGTGTTTTGTCCTCCAGCTGCTTTCTGAGTCTTCTTTGCTGCAGGGGTCCTGGCGTTTTCTTTCGCCTTCGAGGTTGACGGTGTTTTTGGGGTGTTGGGCGCCGTGTCGGCTGGTGCGGAGGAGTAGAGGAGCTTCTTCTTCTCCTGCTCCTTAGCAAACAGCTGGAGTTGGTCGCTCACGCCAACACACCTGTCAGGAGAAGGGGGCGGGACGATAGATTGGCATGACAGTATTTGATGCGGTGTTAAATTAAGACTTTAGAAATCTATGCTCGTTAACAGATACGCACTTATGGCTGATGAATTTTGTAGTCCTCTGCCGACCCTCATCCTCCATGAATCCCTGCAGCGTTAAAGACAAAAAAAAAACACCTTTACAAAGTACAAAGGTTAAAACAGGTGTTTAAGTAAATATATTATTTAAAATGCTGAAATGGTGAAGTTTAGCAGAATAATGTTTACCACATTGAACGTCATTATGTTTGGAAGGTATTTGGTCATAAATTAAAGTATCAGAAAAACGGACATGATGAATTAGACAAAAGTTTAAGGATTATTAAAGTTATTGTGACTCATTTTGAGGGAAAAATGAATGCCTGGATCAAATTTTGTGTCAATCCATTGACTAGATATGAAAGTATTTCACAGAAAAGACAACTTTGACTCGCTGGTGGCACAAAATGAAGGGATCAAAGTCATTTGGATAAATTCTCTACGACCGTGAACTCTTAAAATGTCATTTCCAGGCCATCAATCAAGTAGCTCACCCCAAAAAACGAGTTATAAATGCAAAACAAACCACATCTTCCACAAAAATAAACAAATCCACAAGCTCCCCAGCAGACACAAAAACATTTTCATTGATTTTATCACATCAGGTGAAGATCACAGCACAGAGGAAGTGTTGTCTTTGTGGTGGCTGACCTCTGCTGGAGGTCTTGTGGGTGGGAACCTCCAAGATATCCGACAATTGAGAGCGTGCTGCCAACATGATTACAATTAAAAAGCGCTCATAAACATCCCGTGATCAGACGCATTTTTCCAGCTTCTCTGGATGCACATAAACATCTCTGACAGACATCTGTGGTTTTTGTTTGGAAGCATATTTATTTTGGTGGAAGAAAAGCGTCTCTGTGGGGGAAATGTTTTGTAAAGAGCCGAGTTCTCACCTTAATCACTCCGTCCCTCTCCAGCCTCCGGCAGAGCATTCGAGACTCCAGCTTACCGACGTTCATCCTGAACCCGACGCCGCTCTGGGGGATTCCCTTTGTTCCAGCGGATAACACTGCATTACAGCAAAAACACACAGGGAAACATACAAAATGGAGTCATTACGAGATCTGGAAACATTCATTTAAGATCATTAGAGTGCAACCAGTAACTTCTTGGACACTGACTCTCAATAGGAACAGTAGAATCAAAGGTAAAGTGCAGATTTTCATGATTAATTTGAAGGTGAACAGAACTTTGCTGGCTTCATTTCTCTGTGTAAGTGGTGGTTTTTAGACATTCACACAAAATCATTTGTTAGGCCTTTATTCAGACATGACAGTTACAGGAAAATGCCACAATGGCTGCACAACATCTGGCTTCTGCTTTACAAGAGGGCGTGGTAGCACTGCTGAAGAAAAGCTGTTTGAAATTGAAGTATGTTTTCTCTTTAGTTTCCTTCATTCCTTCAAGCTGGTCTTTATTATTATTTCTGCAGTAAACAATGTAAATATCAACAGTTTGAGTATTTATCTGTACATGAGAGATGACATACAGTGTGTACGACACCATGAACCCTTGTTAGGTTGTTAAATTAAAAATGAAAATGTTATTAAAAGGAGAAAAGTGATGAAACCCACCGATGTGATAGGCCTGCGACAGGACGTCGTGCTCCATGATTCGGCCCTCGGAGGGGAGAGGTCTTCTTTTCGTTCCAGTGTCGTCTTCGTCGTCCTCGTCGTCGTCGTCGTCATCTTCAGCGACGCCCTTCTTACTGTACGGCTTCAAGAGTCTCAAGCAGCGCACCAGCACTTTATTTCCTGGAAAACAAAGTGAGATGATGAACGGTGATTTTTTTGTGTCATCTCATTTTACACTAAACCCAAGAAGGAATATCATCGTGCAGAGTAGCTGCCATATTTTCTGCACCAAGGCAGAGATATTATTTATTAAACTATTAATAAAATAGCCAGATGACAGATAACAACAACTATTTTTATAACTGATTAATTGGAATAATTTTTCAAGCAAAAATTTCAGCTTCACAGACTAAATGGTTTGCTGCTTTTCTTTACTTTACGTAAAATAAATATTTTGGAGTTTAGAAGAAATGATTTGAAGATGTGAATTTGGTGTCTGAGAGCATGTGCAGGACAATATGGATATTTTATAAAGATAAACAATGACTGAAAACAATTAGCAGAGAAATCATTGATGAAAATAATCTTTAGTTTCAGCCCTACAAACAATGTTTAAATCTTATGATAAGATGATGCTGGATTCATAAATAACTTATCTTATCTATTTATTCTAACTTAAATATTAAGAAGGGGGCTTTAGTTTCATTTGTTTATCAATTTAAGATGAACACTTCTGATTTTCACATTGCTGAGACGGGCACGCGTGCTGTCATGTTGCTGCGTCTTTGCTACGTTACCTTTTTTGTTGGTGCAGGGTCCGGCGCTGGGGTCCAAGTCCTCCAGAGGGAACTGACAAAACTCGGCTAACTTGGCAGTTCGCATGTGCTGAAACACACGCTTAAAAGTGCGCTCGTTCACATTCTGAAATAAAAGAAAAAACACCCATTTATCAGCACAGACAGAGAGATGAACACACACAGAGCGGCACACACACACACACACACACACACTCAGAGATACTCACCAGCTGCTCTTTGAGTGCCATCAAAGTGGCAAACTGACCCGGCGTCTGCTCGAGGATGTTGGACACGTACTCCATCAGTATGTCGTACTTACTCCGCCTGAGAGAGCAGACAGGGTTTGACTTAGATTACTCTTAAATATGAATACTGCATTTCTAGAAGCACAAACATTTGCTTTGTTCTTTCTAAGCATTTCCAGTATCACAAAGATTTTGGCTGAGAAAAGAAGAATTCAACTAAAAGCATGCTGACATGAGGAGGACATGATTTACTGTGAGAAAATGAATGAAAATGAAAAGAAAAAAGTTTAAGTGCTTTTCTTAAAAATGATAAGAAAGGTTTTTTTCAACTTTTTATTTCATTCTGTAATGTATGGCTAATGAAATGTCAGCATTTTGTTTCCATTACAGAAAGGACACTTTTTTTCTAAATCTTACTTTGACAAATATAAACATGCAGTTCTATCTATGTTGAATTTTGTTATAAAGGACCCAAACTAAACCATCTAAAGTGGCGATGGAGTTGAGGCTGATGTGGATGTCATTACTTTAGCAGGTATGATAGAGCCAGATGAAAAGTCGTTCATTTGTTCAACTTCTGGGGACTGAGATTTTTTGAGACATTTCACTCAAAACCACAGATGTGAACCTCATGGCGGCATCAGAGGATCATCATTATAAAGAACCGTGACAGTATAAAACTTTAATGACGTAAACAGACCTGTTGACATGGAAGCGTTTGAGCAGCAGAAGAATCGAGTGCTGCTGTTGTCCCGACTTCAGCCGCGTGACGTGAGACTGCATGGTGATGAGTCCATATTTGACGAGAGACTTCCTCATGTAGTGCAACTTCCGAGCGTCGATCCTGTCGAAGCAGAACGTCGCCCATCAGATGGCAAACGCACACAGAACAGCGGCGGGACAGTGCCAAACGAGTGCACTCGTGTCACCTACTTGAAAGAGGACCCGTGCAGATCCCTCTGCAGCTCTCCCTGCCATCGCGCTCGGCCCACTCGCTCCAGCACGCAGTACGAGTCGTCGCTGAGTTTCAGGTCGGGGTCGCTCTCGCTGCCGATCAGGGTCCTGAATCGTAGAGGCTGAGAGGCCACGACGACGAGCTTTCGGCCATATCTGGAGAGTTACGGGTCAGAGGTCAAATAATAATGAACAAGGAAGACGATTTTACCTGCTTCTCTGTGCGATTCATAGACATTCACTTAACAGTTGCACAATGTCATGAAATCAATTTAACATTTATAGCTGAATCTGCATAATTTCACAGGACAAAATGATGCTTTCGTGGCTCACATGACTGTGGCGTGTTTTATGTGTTGTGTGTTGATTAATTTAAATAAGAATTTGCTGCAATATATAAGGGTTCATTTTCCTTTGAAAACGGTGAATCTGTTTAATAAACTTACAAACCATCAAACAAACTCCACGCACCTTTCCAAAGCCTCCTGCAGGTTCACTAATGGGGTGAGAGACTTGGAGCGGACGTGTTTGGTGACGTCCGTCCTCTGTTTGAAGAAAACACACGAGCCCTGTATGCCGTCCTTGTTTTCTAGAATGATATCGATTGGGTACGGGTCTTTCCGAGTGTCTGAAAACTTGTGTGTTGTCTCGATGCCTGTGTCTGGGTCGATGTCTTTAAACCTGAAAACACACATGTAACACAAAATCTAAGTCAGGGCATCCAAATCAATACAAAGAGACACGTGGAAAACACAAAACATCCAACAAATACATACTCTCATAATAACAAACATCACATTAAAGTGTTGAAATTTATGAAAAATCGTAGGCTTCTAAAAAGAGTTTGTTGTTCTCCAACTTTGATTTAGTACAATACAAAATAAATCAAGTCCTGCTTTTAGAGTTTCCTACGCTGGAACACAAAACAAGAACACACATGTGTATGTCCACATAGTTTTAGCAAAATACAATGTAAAATCACTCCATTACAAGTAAAGGTCCTACACTAGCAATGTTATTTTGGTAAAACTATGAAAGCATCACCAGGAAAACGCACTTAAAAGTGTCAAAAGTAGAATAATCTAATACAAAGAAATGATGCATGTGTGTGCGTATAATATGTCCAATGATGCACAGTGTGTGTGTGTGTGTGTGTGTGTGTGTGTCAGTGGTTTTCAGGGGCAAGTGAGTAAACTAAACTAAAGTAACTAAAATCACTAGACTACAGCAGATAATAATATAATAATATAATATTTTAATGCACAATTTAAAGTCTGAGCTGGCAAAAACTGTGCAGTTGTGAGAAAATAGTCCCTTTGAAACTTTCACAGTGTAGTGTGTGAATTATTGTTAATTAAGTGAGGGGAAAAAAACACAACTGCAGCCTCCAAATGTGAAATCAACTTACTAATACAGATAATAAACTTAATAAATGCAAAAACTTGAGGTCTGAGGTGGAATAAAACTGTGCAGCTGTGAGAAAATAGTCCCTCTAAAATGACAACAGTGTGGCCTGTGTGTTATCTTGAGTAACCAGGACTGTGTTGAGGTTTAAGTGGAGAAAACACAACTTAATAAAAGCATTAAAACATGAAGAGGATGATGAAGAGGAGCCTCTCACCTGTCGCTCAGCTGGACGTCCTCTCTCTCCTGCGGCACCTGGAAGAACTTCAGGTCGGTGTTGCTGATCAGAAACCTCCAGATGAGCTCTTTGGTGCAGTCGTCCAGCTTCAGGGGAAACTTGGGCTGCCTGTTCTCCAGACGGATCCACAGGGAGGGCAGCGTTATGCCGTCCAGCCCCTCCAGAGCCACCTCATCCGCGGCGGCGCTCAGCGCGTCCATCGGCCCGTCAGTCAGCGAGCTAGCATGCTAACTGCTAACGACTTCAAGAAGAATTAACACAAGAATTAAACGGGAGTCACGACAAATTAAAGAAAGAGCTACTTGCGTTGTTTCGGGACATAAAACTGCGTAAATTCGTGGGGAAATTCAGAAAAACGTGCTTGCTAACTTCTCTGATTACTCCGTGTTTTCCTACCGGTGCGTCTCAGCGTGCGTGATTGCGTCACACTTCAACTCTGACCTCACAACGTGCTCGCGTAGTTTTAAGTAATCACACAAACAATCCACCAGATGGCGCTCGAGTCCAGTTCGTGAATAATAAAAACCATTTAAAGAGTTTTTTATTGTTGTTCTTATATTTTCATTTTTAACACGCACATTTAGAGAATATTTGCTTTGTATTACAATATTACAGTTAGTCATTAACTTGCTATTTTTCTCCATTGTGTGCTTTGTATCCTGAATATTATAAACTAGTTTAACCTGCTTAAAATGATATACGATCAAATGAAATAACCCTTTATTTATCCCTGAGTGGAGAAATTTGCAGCAAAGAGAGCAATAGCAAGAAGCATTCATAGGAAAAAGTAAGATATAATAAATAAAAAGACAAGACCATGAAATTTATAAAAGCCATTATAAAGAAAATAAAAATGTAAAATCTAATTAACATTTTGTCAGTACGCAGAATGGATATAAATTCCACTGTATTGCACATGAGACACTGATACTGTATCATCTATCATATATTCATAGTCAGTTTTATTTTGATATATATATATTTATCTTAACAGGTTATGATAATAAATAATAAGATGTTTTATGATGACACACAATAAACATCATGATAACAACATGTAAGAGGGAAAGAGTTAATTCTGTTCCTCTGGACAAAAAAATCAAGATCTACTTACTAACTTTTTCCAGAGCTTCTAACTGCATCTTTTGGTCTTTGTCAGTAGATGGAGTTTGCACAGTTCTTGTGGAGATGTTGGATAAAAACTGAACAATCTTTATGACATTGTTGAATTACGTCCATCTGACGGCCGATGCATGAAACATTACAGGTGAAATCTTGGGAAAAAAATATTAAGAGGAGACAAAGTCAGGATTATTTTTCTCAAAATTTTTCTCATTTAAACATTTTTACATAAAAAGTCTGGGAACATTATTTATTAAATAATTTCCTATGATGTTTTGAACGAGTTGTTAATGTGTACGTAGCATCACTAAGGAAAGTAAATGAAAATGATAAATACTGTTAAAAACTATTATCTGTTGACATTCAGATTCACATCCATCACGAGTCCTGAGCAGTTCAGATCATTTTTACTTTTTTAATTCAATAAAAAGCAGCAGTATGAAAATAGATAAAGTTACAAGTCCTGCCTTCAAACCAAATATAAGTACATTAATATTAACAAAAAACACTGAAAGGAAGCACTCAATGTTTATTATTCACTAAGTAGTAATAATTAGATAATTAAGCATTACCATATAGTACCTTAATATTCAACATACTTACAGGTAGTTTTTCAACCTGCAGCCTATTTTAACAACTTTATTCATATTACTGTGTGTTTTAATGTAGATTATACAATTTCATAAAATGATCATGTTTGTTTAAGGAAATCTCCAACTAATAACTGTAGCAACTATTTTAAAAAATGCAATATTAATAAAACAAGTCAACGTATCTGCAGTAAAAAAGTATGAAGTGTTCTGTGAAGGTGTCTGAGTAATAAAGAGGAGAGAAGGTGTTTATTCAACATCTTTATTATGAAGTACCTTTTTAAAAGAAATGTACAAGTGGAACCAGCACAGTGACATCTTGGCGTTTACCTTTGAAAAACAGAAACACCGTGGACATGTGGTGCAGGTCTGAAGACACATATGAAATGATAATGTACATATTTACAGCAGAGGATCTATCCGAACAGAAGTGAGCAAGCATGATTGCAGCTAAAAAAAAAAAGTACAACAGGACTGACTGGAGATAAAAACTTACATTAAAAGCATGGATTGGTTCAATAAAGATATTTTCGAAAGGTAACATGATAAAGGCACTGTGTTTCACACAAATTGACGACACAACAGACGCAGTTGTTTTGTTTTTGTCCATCGAATCATAATCACAAGAAAACAACTTTTAACAAATGTTGTCATTCGACTGTCCCTGGGCGGTCTAACAAGACAAAATATATCAGAGGGCCGTAGCAGTTTGCACATAAACATGAAAACAAAATAGATAATTCAACTCATCAGGAAAACATTCCTTATAAAGAACATGCTTGGTGATTATTAAAATTACATTTTTTTATAAACAAATACATATCTAAAATTTAAATTTCATATTGAAGGCATAATGGGTTGAAGTAAGGACAAATATGTTTTTCCGATCCTACGTTTCCCTTACTGGGCAGAAACCCAGGACAATTTGTGTTCGACATTCCTGCGAGACGCACGGTAGGACCTCCACATTCAATTAACTACCAGCATAGAAAACACAAAACACTCAATCAGGCCGACAGCTCGAGATCGATACTGAAGGCAGACGTAACGACGTGACCTTGAAGGGTTTTTCCTTTGAGGACATAGCGGGTAAAAGTAAAAAAAAAAAAAAAAAAAAAGTCAAATTACATTCAGCTTACATAGCTGGTGTGTGATCAGTGCATCGTCTGCACGGTGCTTTACATGATAAACGGCGGCCTCCAGGCCTTTCTGCAGTACTGTACGGATGTGAGAGGTTTGAAGGAACAGTTTGACATTTCAGGAAATATGCTTATCCGCTCTCGTGTGTTTAGATATGAAGTTACAGCCAGCAGCCAGTTAGCTTAGCTTAGCATAAAGACTGGAGACGGAGGGACGCTGCCAGCTTGGATTTATCCAAAATGAAAACATGGCAACCTTTAAGGCTCACCAGTGTTTATCTGGGTCTGGGTCTATCTTTATCTGGGTTGTTTTAGAGCTAAAACTTTGTCATCAGGCAAATGACAGAAAAATAACTTCTCGTAATCAATTAAAATAATTTCACAAGCAGAAATGTCTCAGACTTTCTAGTTTAAGATTCTAAAAAAATACAAATTTGCTACCTTATTGTTTCATTTGGCAGTAAAACTAAAATCTTTATGTTACAAAAGTTTATCAGACAAAACAAGTAATTTTTAGACATCTTCTTGGACTTCAGGAAGCTGCGATTAGAGACAATATTATAGACTAATCCATTAATCTAGAGCATGATTGGCGGATTATTTAAAAATAAAAATATTCAGTAGTTGCATCCCTCATCTGTACAACCAACTAACCTCTAGCTAAGAGAATCGTATCATTTTTCTCATGTGACTCAACGAAAGCAAAGCAAATAAGCGGAGATCCCAAAAATGTCAAACTATTCTTTTAAGGTTTTAAACTCAGTGTTAAGCTACAATGTTTGAAGTTTAGGAATCTGCGAGAGGAAGAAGATTCCCGTCTGTGTGTGATGAGAAACATACATTTGATACTCGCTGACTTGGACTGCACGGACACACGCGTGGAGGCAAACGGAGGGGATGCACGATATGCTCTTTGGCTGAGTTCAGGCATACAGGACACAGGCTCACCGACACGCTTCAGAGTAAGCAACGCAGATAGTAATGGCACTGGCCGGGCAGGCGGGCAGGCAGGCACCTAGACTGAGTTCGGAGTAACGTACGCAGGATCTCAGTGCAGCCGAGAAATATGACGTACATGAGGTGACGGCGTGACCTGTTGAGAACAGATCCTGTGGTCGAAGAAGGCACACCGGGAGTGTGCGCTCTTGTTTTTTTCATGAGTTTGTAGGGTAAAAAATAAAAACAAAAAACACAATCCTAGAATTAAAATCCATCGCGCAGGAGAACAGTACTGCACACTGAAAAAGGTAAACAGTACAGAGTTGAGGTGCAGGGGTGTGTTACAGAGGGGAGGGAACAAACAAACAAAAAGAGGCTGCCCTGAAATGACTAATGAACTAGCTTCAAAACATACACAAGAATACAACATTAAGTTGAGATATAACGAAATTAGGCTGCATTAATAAGTAATAGTACCTGCCTTGTACATACACAATTCAAATAAAATGAAACAAGTAGCTAGGATACTTGTCTTATCAAAAATATGTAGCTTTGGTAAACAAGTTGTGTGGAGAACTGTCGTCTGAACATGTGAGATCACTACATGACATCTAGGAATCGAGGGCGAGAATGATTTCTGTTTTTGAGGCTATGAAGTCAACGAGAGGAGAAGCAGGCTAAAAGTTCCACTCCTTCGCGAAAAAAAAAAGAAAAAAAGAAAAAAAAAATCCTCCGTCCTCTCCGCTGGTTGCCGGCTGACGAGGAACAGAGACGGCAAAAAGGCGGCGAGGCTCCCGAACGGAACAATAAGCCGCTTCTCCTTTGCCGCCCCGAGCACCGATTGAAGAGTTTCCGTGGTAATGTAGCAGCATCGTAATGGTCTGCGGAGGACAGACACCTCCAGAGCAGAAGTGGAAGACTACTTGATCCTCTCTCCTTCCAGCAGGCCCCCCTTCTCACCCCTTTTTCCCTCCTCCCATCGCGAGTGGAAGTGGAAGACTGGTCAGACATCAGATTTTAACAGCGCTCCTCGAATATTCCACAGTGGAGACGAGACAGGTGAAATAATTTATGTTCCTTTCCTCCGCTCCCGTTTCATCCGGCCGGGCCTCTTCGCTGTTTTTGTGGGTTTGATCCAGGCGTGACGCGGATATCCGGATACTCCGTAAAACCAACCACCTTCCTTAATACTCGAGCTTCTCCCACGCAGCGCCATCTCCCTTTCCGTCGCACGTCGCTCCTTCCATCTTTCTACTTTCATTCGTTCGTTTTCTGATTTTCTATCTGATCTATCCCAACGTTCTCTTCCCATCTCCTTTTTGTTTTTGTTTTTTTTCTTAAGTTCCTGTTCAAATGATCTTTTTTTTATTTGCGATTCTTTGTCCTCTGTTCCCAAATTTCAGTCGACCTTCTCCACCTTCCCGATGATCTTCTCCTCGAAAATGGGCAGGATGGCGTCGTCGTCGCGGACCTCCTCGAACACGACGCCGCAGTCGAACTCGTCGCTCACTTTCTTAAAGTAGAACCTGCAAAACAGATGTGCTCGATTATATCGGAGGCAATGAGCAATAAAAATGGTTCCTTTAAAATGTTTTATTCATACAGATCTTAAAATAAATGTGCATCACACATTCTCACCTGTAATGGCCCTTTTTGGTAAGCAGCTCCTTAAACTGGCCCAAAGTCACCACCCGGCCTTTGACCGATGTCCGATATGGGATGGGCTCTCCACAGAAGTAGTAAGCGACCGTCATGTTCTCACACACTTGGCGTTTACCGGACTTATGCCTGAGAGAGAAGACACACACACACACACACACACACACACACAAGTTAAAGCCCTGTGAGATGAAGGGTTTTAGGTTTCGGTCCTGATAAATGAAGCCGCCTGACGCTCACCTCTGCTTGGCCTGCTGTAGTGCGTTCCTCCTCCTCTCCTCCTCCAGCCTCCTCCTAGCCTCCTCCAGCTGGGTGAGGGGGTTGGGAGCCGGGTTGGGGGGCATGGCCGGGTCCTGGATGAAAGGGTGCGAGGGCTGGACCTGGGTGGACGTGGGCCCGGGGATGGCGGGGGACACAGAGGAGGGGTTGTTCCGCAGCTGGGCGGAGACCCAGGGGTGCACGGCTCCGGGTCGCTCCACCGAAGTCGGGCGTGGCGACTCGCTGCTGGCTCCCGTCCTCCTGGAGCTGCTGGTGCTGCCGCTGGAGACGCAACAGGGAGGAGAAACGATGAAGGTGAACAGACAAACGACAGACCCGAACGAGACTGATGCTGATTTACAGCTTTGAGAACAATCTGTTGTGGATTTACACTTTCTTCTCACTTTCTAAAGGAAAAATAACTGATGACGGGTGGTGCACTGAAGTATGTCTTCATGAGAAAAGACTACATGTGCAGGTGTGGGTTTAAGTGTGTGTATTTTTTGTGAGATGATGGCAGACATACACATCGACATATTGTTGACATAAACTTCATTGTTGCCTACTGGCTGGGTATGCTTAAAGTTGTTTTAAAGTTGTTTTTTTTTTTTTTAAACAAACGTTATCGACAGATATATATCAGTCCAACATCGAACAAATGGCACACAGACTAGATTAGTGTTGAGCTGGTGAACATAGCGGAGCATTTACTTCTCTAAGATGTTGTAGACCAAAAGAAAATGGAAAGGAGAGTAAATTCTTGACTTATATTAATCAGATGGACATAAACATGACGGAAAATGCAAATGCTTCTTTTGTATTTGCTGTAAAAAAGGTTATTGCAGGTTTCATTGAAAGCTGATGATCTTATGCGCCAGGACTTATTAATCTATTGAAACCTCTAGTGGGTTGTATATCTATTATCTATTGTATTAACTTACCCATGTGAGCTCTTCCTTTGTCTGTCTCCTTCCATCATCCACTGCAGGATCTTCTGGTTTCTCTCCAGATCCTCCAGCGGTACCTGGGTCTCCAGGCCACGCCCACTCTCATCGCCTTTGCCCGATGTCTCTGATGTCTTCTTACAACCTCGCCGTGATAGCGTGCTGCCTTTACTGCTGCAGAACCAACACATAAATCTATTGAGGTCATGTGAACACACAGGACGGCTCGTTCAGTTTGTCTGCACACTAGGAAACGTCGGCTCACCTGTAGCCCATCCCCTCCAGCGTGCTGGCTCCGGCCCCGTCGGCGTAGTTGCGGCTTCTCCCTGCGTACTGGTTGGCCGGGTCTCCGTTCCACAGGAAGTTGGCCTGAGACCTCGAGCCCGCCTCCTCCTGCCCTTCTCTTCCTCTGTGGTGGTACAGCTGCTTGTGGTGATGCATACCTGAGACGGACATCACAGCGAGACTCATCAGTGACAAATACGCTCGAAAAAACACGCCACTGCTGCAGCTTCATCTTGTGTGTAAAAAAAAACCCCACATGACATTTGGAGCATAAAAAAAAAGGATTTTCTTTTGTATCTCCTCACATGACTCCACACCTGAAGAGCAAACCTCCCCAGTACCTGCTGACCTTGTTTTCATAATACCTTCATTATGCCGACTTAAGAGTACAAGGCTGGTGATATTTTATAATTTTCTTAAAGTCAACAAATCCCATGAAAAATACAAAACCAGCAGTGACTTAATGCTACTAATACGTGTTGTCCAAAGACTGTTACAGCACACACACTGTCCTGCTGTTGTAAATATTTACTGATGAACCAAATGCACATTCATCTGCTGCTCAAAAATCCTCATTTGAGACTCATTCAGGTGTTTCAGGTGATGACTGAACCTTTTTATAATATCAAACTACACATCTGTGATCAGCTTTTAAGACTTTACACCTTCACTACGAAGTGCTACAGACGGGGGTGGGGAAATTGGAAAGTACATACAGAAACACGCGTTGGTGGTTTGTGTCTTTTTAAGGGATTTGTTGACAACAAGACAGATAATGATGCAGATACTAAGTTAAATGTGACAGCAGGAGAGCGGAGGAGACGATGTGCGATCACCTGACAACAGTCTGGACGAGTCTTTTACCTTTGACCCCAGCAGCAGGCAGACTGTGCCCTCCCCCTCTGTGTGGGGGGTAGTGAGGCGGGCCGATCCCCCCGTCGGGTGAGCGTGACGATTTGGGAGGAGTGTGTCGACCCCCTCCTCCTAAGGTGCTGTTGGTTGCCCCCGGTGACTGGCAGCCCGGCGTCTTCATCACGCGCTGTACGTGCTCGTCCAAGATCGATTCAGGGTCGTCATCGTGGGAATCCTCCATGGCGACCAGGCCGCCGTAAGTGGCGACTGTTGCCGTGTTGGCAGTGGTCTCTGAATACCGGGCGCCGTAGAGAGGTGGGAATGAGGGGAGGGGGAGTGGTATGCTATGAGAAGACATGGAGGTCGTCACGGAGATGTCGGCATCGTCCCCCTCTTCTTCCTGATGGCAGAAAGAGACGCAGGATGTATCAGCCAGGACGTTCACACAAAGACAAGAACTGTGAGCGAACAGCCTCACAAACGTTTACGTTAGAACATTTCAGACAATCTATTCGATCATTTCTCATTAACGTAAATATCACTGCAACAGCTTTTAGTTAAATCTGCCTGAACAGTGTATATGTAATTTTGTGCAATTATAAGTACATGCTGTTTTAATTTGCCTTTTTTTCCCTTTTCTCCCCAGGGAGGAAAAACTATTAACATTAACAAGATTTATTATTTTGATAGAAACAGGTGACATTTTCAGATTCCCACCATGTGGTCCTCATAAACCTGTTTAGTTTTTGTCTTCAGTCTATCCAGCTTGTTTTGATTCTCCAAGTCAAAGTGTTTGAAAATGACAGTTTGGACACAGGAGCCTTTTTTTGTTTACCTAATTGATAGAGACAAAATATTTGGAAATCCAACATGATCTTGATGCAGCTTTTTAGTTTTATGATCAGATCAGAATCTTTCTTGTCAACTTAAATTTCTTGAAGGCAGGTCATTTTGAAAATCCCTTTTTTTGTAAAGTGATTGTTGTTCTTACTTTTTAACTGACCCGGTCTTTGACCGTCGTCTGTGATGTGAAAACATTTTCACTTTGTCAAAAAATAAAAAGTCCTGCCCACAGTGTAGTTCCAATCCAAGTCTGTCTCTCCTGAGTAACTGAGCTCAGCGTGAGCCAATCTGCAGACTGCACTGTTCAGCATCTCGTTACCAAACTGCAAAATTCACACGTAATTCACTGCTTTTTCTGAGGAAACAATAAAAAATACTGTGTGTGATTAACTGGAATGAATCTCAGTGTCAGAATGGCACATTCACACACTCACCAGTCGAACTCTCTTCAGCCTCTCTTCGAGTCTTTCCTGAGCCTCTCTCTCTCTGAGAACCGTCTCCAGCCTGCTGATGAGCTCCGCTGCAAACCTCTCAGGCTCTACGTGGATGTCCTTTGGCATGCGGTACGTGCGCTGCATAGAGGCACAAGCACAAAAGTCACCTACCACAAATTCCTACACACATTTGCTGCTAAAATTCAGACGTCAATTTAGTAAATCAGCATATAAATCCTTAAATAAATGAAGGTGGGAAAAGGTGCCATGTGAAAGCTCATAATTGCTTGTTTGTCTCGGTATCTTAACATCAATATTACACAAACCAAACCACCCTCGGCTATTTGTTGCTGTCTTCTACAGTAATAATTACAGCCGCAGCAGGATAATAAGCAAACTCCCGCTGAGATTTAAATCAGGTCATCAGGGTTCATGTTACCGTCAGCGAATGAATACATGAATGCAGCTGTGAATTCTGATATGCAGAAGCTGTGTGCGTATAACTCACAGGTATATGAGGTAGGGGCACGCGTCCATTGGCTTTGGCACTTTCATGCATCTCTTTACGATGCTGCTTCCGATATCTGTATGGAGGAATACCATCTCTGCACACAAAGATAAACAACGATCAAACACTGAAAAGCTCTGCTGTCATTAAGCATGTTTCAATCTGTGAGGAGTGAATGAATGACTAAACGCATGCAGTAATTTGGGGTTTATCCGCGCGTACTTACACGCTGCTGTCGGTCAGTGACAGTGTGTCGGCATCACTCGACATGCTCTGCTGCTCACTGTCATTGGCACTGGTGGCTGGAGCGCGAGCGTAGCCCATGTTAGCGTAGTACGGGTTTACGGGCTCCCGCCACGGTCTGAGGATGAGCGGAGAGATTATTATGTAGTGAGCTCACATTAAAAATCATCTGAGCATGAACACGCAGGTGAGGGTCAGCAGAAAGCCTGAAGTAATCCGTGAATTAAAACATGACACACGCTTTTATTTCTATGAGCAGAGTCTGAGGATTTGTCATGTTCGGCTGCTTCTAACTTAAACTATCTAAGTGAGTGCATGCAATTACTTTTCTTCAACATTCAGATCACGTGGTGTCATTTTCACATAATTTTAAAGGACATACAATACCAGTCAAAACATATTCTGGTTTAACATTTTTTGTTTACTACATAATTCTATGTGATGTTTCACAGTTTTTGATGTCTTCACTATTAATATATAATGTAAAAATAAAAATAAATAAATAAGAGGAAAAACCACTGAATGAGAAAGTGTATCCAAACTTTTGACTGGAACAATGAAAGCTGATACAGAAAACAATAATGTTTCAGTTCATGTTGATAAAAAGGGTTTAAATAAAGAATCAGAGTTTCTCTACAAACTGTATTTGGACATTGTTTGTGCAGTTTCACTTGACACGTTTAGGGAAAATTCAAATCAAAACACTGGTATCATAACCAATGTTGGCTAAATGACCATGGAAATCATCCAGCACTGATATTAAAAATATGTCTGTTTCACACATTATATTGGGAAATAACAAACTGGAAGACAGTCTTGAAGCCAAGGACTTTAACACACACACACACACACACACACACACACCTGTACTCCCTGCTGTCCTGCCTCCTCCTGTTGGTCGAGGCTCTCTGCGGCGCTGTCTGCATCAGCAGGCTGTGAGTCAGCCTACCAGCTGGTGTGTCTCCACACTCCTCCTCATCTTTCTCTTCCTCCACCTCCCTCACTCCTCCTCCTCCTCCTCCACACCTAAAATCACATCAAATTACACCCGTCAGTCAAACAGAAATGTGGATTTCAGGCTGTAACGACCTGTCAACATAACTGATTACGTCGTTTGTGTCACACTGTTTATATTTATCCCCAATTAAGGCAGATCCTGCTCCCACAGCTAGCTGAAAATGAGACAGCCTGAACCACATTGTCAAAAATGTGAGAATCCAGAGAGCAAATAAAATGAGTGTCTTGTGAAAAAAAACTGAAGTGGCCTAACATTGCCGCAGCAGCACAACTATGACGCAGCTCTCAGCTGTTGTCTCGAAACGACGAGGAGGTCTGAATGCTGGTTGGTAGCCAGCGGCTGCGAGTCGTCGCTGCGTACTTATCTGCTGTGTTTCTGACATGAACTCGAAGACTCAAACAGACTCCTCAGAGCAGATGATGGGGCCTTGGCAGCGGCATCAAACTACAACCTAAATTTCCATTAATGTTGTTAAAGTCTGTGTAAGCAAACTTCTTAAGATAAGTAATAAATGTACATTTATGATTACAATCAACACCAGCCAATAAAGCAATCAGCTTTACTGGTCAAATGTAATCGTATAAGAGACAATGAGAATGAAATGTAGTAAATCACACTCAACACTTTGTACAGTAATTAATGGCACAATAAATCCAACAACACCTTTTCTAATGAAGCCTACACTTCATGTAGATATCTGCATTATTGGAGGAGATCTTTTCATTCTTGCCAGTCATTCTTTATGTTGGAATTTGAAAATTAAGTGTTTTTGTAAAGAAAAATCTTGAATAAACAGTTGAAATATTGATGATAAACATTACAGTTGGTTATTATGATCATAGTGGGTTATTTGACAGTAGCGGTGCATCTTCTCACCTCCACTCCTCATCCTCGGCGAGTGTGGGTAGGTACCCGGGCACAGGCTTGGCCGGACCCGACGAAGGACTCTGATCGCTCGGGTTCGGCTTGGGGCTCTCTCCTCCGGTCCGCGTGTACTCCAGGTACAGGTCCGACTTGAGAAACAAAGGGTAGGTGTTCTCCTCCATCATGGCTTGGATCTCTGTCTGGGCCTGGAGCAAACACACACAGCGGTCACATATAAGGAACTAAACGAAGCCTAAAGACGTCGCCTTCATCTCACAGAATTTCTGATCACATTATTAAGTCCACCTACTCATCGATGCCACACTCAGACCAAAGCAAAGACTGAAGGTCTGACCTGGCTCTTGGCTCTCAACTTTCCTCGTGACTTAGGCTAAACACAAATCCAACACTGCTCAGTTTTTAAATATAAATGTGGACACTTTACTACGATCACAAGTTTCTGTAACAAACCAGAACCCTTCTTCTGATGGACAAAATAAAACGAGTAAACCTGCATTTAGCAAGTAGCAGGTCAAGTACTCCATTCAGACTACGACAGGTGTGCGCTAAGTCCACACAAAAGGTAAATGTGCGTTACAGTTTGTTTTTCTGACAGTCCTTCTAATCAGGTTTGAATACAGGTCAGACTTTTGTGAAGCTGTGCTTAAATTAGGAATGAAAATGAATTTATGGATGTTTAACATTTTTTTAAATCAATTCCCACAATCCTCTAAAAAAAGCCACAGAAAAGAAAGTGAAAGAGAGCAAAAGAAAAGATTGGCTACAGTGAAAACTAAAACTGAAACAGCCTCATTTGGTCCATTATGGTAATTATGTAATCTCATTATGTGTAATTTTGTTGTTTAGCAGTGATGTGTGAGGAACTACAGTCGGCGACTCATGTCTCTGTGAACAAGACCTGCGATCGCAGTCTCACGTGTCTCCAAACACACATTCATCAGAACAACATCGAATTAAACGAGAACGAAGAGGACAGATAGAATCAAAGAGCTCAAGGTCGAAAGAGGGCAGCAGTGGGCGAGTGAGCAAAAACTCACCTGAAACTACATCTGATTCGGTGCTTTGTTGTGGTTCACTTACCAGAGTGCGAAGACAAAAGGAAACACATAAACCGAGCTTTCAGTGACACAAGGGGAAACTTAAGGTGATGCCTTTGATAGTCACATATTGTAAAACACCATTAAATAGTAGCACTCAGGTTCTATAACTACATTTTGTCTGCAGGAATTCAGAGCAAGTTCTGACTCCTAAAAGTCTCTTCGGTGGAGCAGTCCGTCAATCATGAGCCTTAAACCAACAACAACTGTTGTGCATCGATTAATCTGACTGCAAATTTGATTGATCGTATTAATGTGATTACTCCTCAACAAAAAAAAAAAAACATATACATGCTTTCCAACAAACTGCAGCTTGGCATGTTCTCAAACAAATATGTAAGCCTTCGTTAAACAGCCCTCTACACCGGTCGTGATAAAAGCAGACGTGGCTGTAAAGTTCCTCAATTCCAGAAGTAAACACTGTCCGAACTGTGATGACTTTATAAGCAAAGTTCAAAACCACCTGGCCCCCAACGGTGAAATTAGGAGAAGTGATTAAGCTTGTGAGCAAAAAGTTGGGAGCTGCCAACAGACATGATTCAGTTTATGTTGCTGTATCCTGCTCGTCTGTACAGTGCTGCTGTTTTGCTCTGGCTGATATCTTATATCAACCAGAAAAAAGAAATTATATGAATTGTTTGCTAAAACTGACACGATGGCCTGACAATAGCACATAAGCCAGATATTCTCTCATAAAAATCAGACTCCTCCAACTCCACCTCGACCAAAAAAAGCTCAAAAGTTTTCCAAAATAAGAGCACTTTCACCTGGCAGGTTTAGGAGATTCTCTTGATATTATGAGCTCCTTATGAGGAACTTCACACAATCATAAAGCAGTTTTAATTACCTGTTCAAACATGGCAGGGTCTGGATGCGGCCTTCCCACACAGTCTCTGATGAAGCTCTTGGTGGCTGCTTTGATCTGCCTGGAGACGATCCCGCTGCCGTCTACAATGTACTTCCTGTAGATGGCCTTGGCCAGCTTCGCCCTCTTCTCCTGGCTGGTCTTCCTGAAGCCCGAGCAAGCAAACCAGAAGTCGAGAAGGTCCGCACACCCTTCCTGGCACAGGAAGTTTCGGAACAGCTGGATGCCTTCCTGGTCGTCCAGGAGCGAGTGAAGCGACTCTGCCCACTTCAGGTAAGGTGGAGTTGGCGAAGCCGAGCCCTCAGGTTCATACCCCAAGTCCAGATCGGGGCGACGCGGGGTCGCAGACGACGAGGAGGGTGTGTAACTTGACGGATCCCCCATTTTGGATGATGAGGACAACGGTGGGTAGCCGAGGGTCTGGGAAAGGGTGTTTGGACGGGTGTTGGCCGACTGGACTGGGGGGTCCACATCAGAACCCTCCTCGCCAGGAACTGGGGGTCGCGGAGCATCCTCCGTAAAGTGGGCAGGGCCGCTCAGAGGGGCCACGACCCCGCCGCCCCTGTACCCAATCCCATGTAATTCTCTGACAACACTCATGTCTCTGATTGCACGCGGCAGAGGTCAGACCTTCCCCTTTAGCAAAGACTTTGCTGGCAAACAATTCACCCTGAAATGGAGACAAGAAAGGCCGTTAGCTGCAGCAGTGGGAGACAAACACCCTTATCATTAATATTACTAATGTGATAAAGATCACACATCTCACCATTTCACTGTATGTTAGAGAGTAAACAGCAATATCAAGAGGCAACACAAACACATTATGAGCAGAACAGATGCATAAAATACGAGGAAATGACGATGCAGATAAGACTTCTTAAGAATAAGGAGAATGTTTGCACAAACGCTAAAAATATCATAAACGTCGTCAAACTCAACACAACAGGCAATTTTTCCTTTTCAGTGTAACTTTATTAGATATTAAACTAGCTAATTATTAATACTATTATTAACAGGTAAAAGGCTAACTTGACCCATCGTGTTTACTGGTGAGTGGTGCCATGCCAGCTTGCAGACAAATAAATGTTGTTCACATTAGACGCAAGACTGCAGTCTGACTAAAACCACTTCACAGTCAGACTTATTGCCCAGTAGGTTTACACATACAATGAATTTGTCTCTGTATTTTAAAAAAGTAAACAGAAAAAAACTAAAATGGTGAAAGCAAGTACTTCATGTCAGAAGTACTAATTAACTGCTCATAGTATAAAAACACATAAAACTTGATTAAGAGAATATGTGCAATATGACTTAGTTAAATGAAAGAACTGTGCAGACGCTGCAGGACATGATAAAATGTTTCTGAAAGACGTGCAAAGAAATTCACTGTATTAAGTTTAGAGAACATTTACACCTTGCAAAGACAAGTGTCTAAAGTGTGTGTGCATTCATTTACGATGTGCATATACAAAAAATGTGACTCAATATGTTGGTGCAGAAATATAAACAGTGAGTAGAAGAATATGAAGGTGAAAACAAGAACTTTATGTGAGAGGTATAAATTAAATAGAAAATACAATATATCATAAAGTGGATAGTGGTGTAAAAATATTGTCAAGTCAAAACAAAGGCAATGTTCGCAATGTGACTGTTATTCAAATGAAAGAAATGTACAGATTGTGAAGGAATGTGCGAAAACTATTTACCGTGGATATGAGAAAAATATAAAATGAGCATTTGCAACATGCAGATTTGCACTCCAAAGACTTATATCTCAAACTATGTGCTTGTATTTTCAATCTGAAGTTCACCATCAAGTTTCTTTTTTAAGTTTGCAGCCATTTATGAAAACAAAGCTGCAGCTTCATTTTTTCTGCCCCCTTAAAAAAAACACACGGACTGATGTTAACAAGCAAAGACAGCCAAGCTAGCCTCGCAGCAATGCCACCACCAGTGCCAGTGCTTTGAAGTGAGAATCTCATTCATCTTGGCCTGCAAAGACGGTGTGTGGGGGGATGGGTGCAGAAACAAACTCTACAACCACACAAGACGGGCCTGCGTGCAAAAAAAACACTCCCCAAAACACAAGCGCACACTTTCTGCCTCCATCTGAGCAAACTCGCAGAGAAAGTACCAACAAACTTTCCCCCCGGTGGGCTCATCTGACCTGACAAAAACCAGCCGAGCTCACATCAAACAAAACAAGAAAGCGAGGGCACGTTTTTTTCCTCCTCCAACACTCCTGCAGCAGCCAGCTAGCTCGGTGCGTTAGCTGCTTTCGGCTTAGCTTAGCTTAGCTTAGCCTAACGTCCCGTGTTTTCCCCCCAAAGTGTCCGTCCTACCGTCTCTGAAAGCCCGATCCCCGTGGTCCGCTGCATTGGGGACACTGGCGCGAACTGTGTGCTCCGAAAGGCAGCATAGGGATGCGTTTCTGGAGTTAAATATTAACGAAAATAGCCCGTCGACTGTCCCCCTTAACTCCCCATGGTGGCTGAGCAATAATACACGGCGAGACCAGACGTACGTGCGTGCCTGCGTGCGTAGAGCCGCGACGGTTAGAAGCGACCGCACACGGCGCGTCGTGACGTCATCGCGTATCAGTGTTTGGATTTTTTTTTTTACTGAAGTTAGATTTGTTGTGAAGTGCAAAATACTACATGAAGAGTAAATAGTAGTTCTGAAAAGTTAAATAATGTTAACAAGTCAAGACAGCTAGCTAGCCTTGCAGAAATGTGATGTAGCCAAATTTTTGTACAAAAATATACTAAAGTTTACTACAGTGTACTTAAACTATGAAAATACTCACTATGCATAGAAAACTTCATCTACCATTGTTGACATTACTGCACATTATACTATCAGTTCTACCTGTTTACTATTGCATGATTTAATTAACTGTATAATAACAGTGTTTGGATGCACACTGTAGACAGTGGAAGAAGTACTTTTACTCAAAAAAAAGTACAAAATCAGCAAAGTGTAATTAAAGTATGAGAGTAAAAATACTCAGTTTTTTAGTGTGGCATTACTGTATTATATACTACTAATTTTACCTATTTAATTCACTGCTGTGTGGTTTTATTTATTGTATAACATCACTGTAACACTTTTTTAGATGCACATTGTAGGCAGTGGTGGATGAAGTACTTTTACTCAAGTACTTCTTAGAAAGGCAGCTAACTTGCCTTGTAACAATGTGATTTAATCAAATTTTACTAAAGTGTTAGTACAATATCAGCTTATACACATATGAGTTTAAAACTACTTACTGTGCGGGGACATTTTCCCTTTTGAGTGTTACATTATTATATTTTATCATTTTATCATTTTGTTTTTAATGTGTAGTTTGACTGACAATATAACAACACTTTGTTTTTTAGATTCACATTGTAGGCAGTCGTGGAAGAAATGTTTTCATGTAAGTAAAAGTACAGTATCTGCAAAGTGTAAATCAAGTATGGGGCTAAAATAACAGACTGTACAGGGATTTTTTTTACTACTGTATTAAACAAATATTTCACCTGTTTTATTTACTGTTGTGTGGTTTAGCTAATTACAATTTATCATAACACTAACAACACATTACTAATTTAGCCATTTCTGAAAGAATTTCTAATGATTTTTTTATAGTTAGTTCATACTACATAAGTTACTTTATACAAGGTAGTTATGGGTATTAAAATCTATGAATTAATCAGAAAATAAACGTCAGATTCTATAAACTAAACATGTTTTATATGTAAAATTTAAAACTATAATATTGCATAAAAAAATATTCGAGTAAAATATAAGTTCCTTAGAAATCTACATGAATACAGTAGTTGAGTAAATTTACTTAGTTACTTTCCACCACTGCCACTACATTAGAAAAAGTTTATTGATTATAACAGGTCTATTTGTCTCAGTTCTATGTGCGGGCAGCGAAATTCCGCACAACAGCGCCCCCATCAGCACTAACAGGTCATTACACAATTTCGCAACAAAAATTAATTGCAATACAAGCGGCACATTTTAATAAACTAATTAGTAGTTATAACAGGATGTATGCTCAGTAGTTTGCACTGCACATTCCTATAAAGATGAATAGGCTGCATTAAAAATAATACAAGATCAAGACAGGGAGCAGCAGCACAGAGACAAACCTGAGAAAAAAAGCATGTCAGAGAGAAACAAACAAAAACAAAAAAACACAGGAGGGGTTTTCTTACCTCTGGACAGGTGCTCAGTGAAAAGATCCCACCTCCACCAGCAGACAGGCTGACAGGACGGAGAGGACACACCGCCGCAGACACCTGAACATCCCTCCTGTCAGTCTGCTGCTCCGGCTGTCAGTCAGCCAGGAGCACCGAGCTGAGAGTGTGTGAGTGTGTGTGTGCGAGAGAGAGAGAGAGGGAGAGGAGGGAGGGAGGGTGTGAAAGAGAGAGAGAGAGAGAGAGAGGGATGAGACTTCAGCTCACACTCACTCACATCATCTCATCATGACCAATAGATTAAACACATCTTTGTCCAAATACATGTTTTCATAAGAAGTATTCCACATGTGTGCTAAATCTGATGTTTTACCTTTTGCATGAGAAATATTTCAGAAATCATCTGTGCACATGTGTGATTTTCTTCCATGTATCATAAACATGTAAAATGTAGTCCAATAAGATCAGTTCTCTTTTTCTGGGTAAAAATCTTACAAAAAAAGCAGCGGTAGGAGGTGTAGAAATAATTTAAAAACAGTATATATAATTAACTGAGAAAACAGGATCACCACTGGGTTAATTCAGTGGTTGTTGTGGTGCGCAACAGCTTGATATTGAAGAGAGATTTTCTGTTTCCAAGGTAAATGAAGAACCTTGAATCTCAGCTGTGTTTAAAGAAATGTATGAAGCTCTTTGTCCTTAATAATATAAATAACAAAACTGATTTTTAGGACAAAAATGAATAATGACAGTACAAATTAAAGATAAAGTCCAACCTAACCTGATCAATTCAAACTTGAATAAATGATTTTGATAGAAATGTATATCACAAAGGAGCACAAATATCCCTGTAAAATCACTGTGAGTGTCTGAATGGCAGGAACAGACTCTCTGCTGCTCATAAGAAACCTCTTCAATTCACAGATTCAAACTGAGAGGTACAATACATTTTTAATAAGTAAATGAATGTGACTGTGGAGTTTTGGGCTATTTAGGTCATTTGTGAAAACTCATGATTTTGCCTTAAAAAACCTTTTACTGTGCCAAAGTTTGGTGCCTTTTTTCAGCACAAATGGAACAACTGAGGTCACGCTGGCATCATCTGTGACCTGGAAAGGTTAAATAGACATTTTAAGATATAAAGATCTAAATGAAAGCATGATGTGGAGTTTACCGAGCCTCCTGTGAGCCGTTTGGGCTCGCTGACCCGCGTGGAGACAGCAGGTGGGTCAGGTGAGGTCCAGACATCTGTCCTCATCTCTGGCCACTCCTGGATGGACAGTTCCTCCATTATGACTGGATATTTCTAGAAAATACAAAAATCAGCATTAAGAAATCAAACTAAGCACTAAATAGAGCTTTTTACATTCATAAAGTAGCTGACATTTCTCTGTGTCTCTTTTTAGACAACACTTTAAAATGTTGTAACATTAAAAATCAGCCTTGAATACGTTCACAATCAGAGAAGAACAATACAAATACAATACTGATGAAGTGAAATAAAAATGGATAATCTCTTTTTTAATCTCATAAAAGTGTGTTTCAGGGTCTAAATGTTAATTTAGACTCAAGTAATGCACATTTCTGGACTAATCTGACTGTTTAGCTTGACTGAAAATAACCACAAATTGCTCTTTTTGTTTGTTCATATCCACATTACAGCTTATTTTCTTTAATAGAAGTTGCTATTGTGTAAATTTCTCCAGAAAGCACCAATAAATATTTACACGTTGTTGTTTTGCATGGAGACATTGAGGACTACAGTAAGAAATATTTGATTTCTGCCTAGACTAAAGTCAGTTTCATTTTAGTCCGAATCTCTAAGACCACGTAACAGTGAACGAAGAAGCAGTGTGACAGTGAGAAAGTGAAACGAGCAGTAATAGTAAGAAGCTGCCGGGTTGTTCGCAGCGCACTTGAGAAAACGTTGATGAAATGTTTTGCAGTGCGATTGATTGGCAGACCTTACAGCCAAGCTAAACATGCTTCATTATGGAAATGTATTCATATCACTTTGGCTTATAGCCTCAACACACACACACACACACACGCAGGCACGCACAGTTTCCTGCTGCAACAGGCTTGGTGTTGTTATGGTTGCTGCAGTGCCCCCAGAGACGATGAGGAGAGAGGGAAGGGAGACAAAGAGAGAATACTGAGGAAGATGAACTTGACCTTTATGATGTCTTGGTGAGGAGGGGTTGGGGGCATGTTGGTACTTATGAATCTATAATGACTCTCGACTATGTGTGTGTGTGTGTCGGTGTGTGTGTCAGTGTTGTAGAGGTCTGTGCTCTTAGCCGAAGAAAGGTCACCACACAGGGGGGACAGTAAAACACCTGGCTGCATGCTCTATCTATCTATCTATCTATCTATCTATCTATCTATCTATCTATCTATCTATCTATCTATCTATCTATCTATC